>OY728160.1:1376628601-1377850308 GCA_963277665.1 Viscum album
GAGGTAAGATACTCCATCTCTATCCATTAAAGATATCTGTAACGTGGTGAGATTCTTTGTCTCCTCACTCCGCAACTGTAGTCCAGACCTCCTGCTGAGTGCGTCTACTACCACATTCTTCTTCCCAATAATGTAGACTATCTCAATGTCATGGTCATGGAGGAACTCCCGCTATGTCCATTATCTTGGTTTTAGGTTCTTCTATGAGAATATATAACTGAGAGTCTTGGGGTTATAGAAAATAGTAAAATTTTCACCCATCAAGTAGTGTTGCCACATCTTCAGTGCAAAGACCATTGAGGCTAATTTCAAGTCAGGGGTAGATTAGTTATTCTCGTGTTGTCTCAATTTCCATTGGCTGTAGGAGGTCATCACATTATCCTTAATCAATACACAACCAATTCTGGTCCCCGATGTGTCATAGTAGACTACATACCCAATGCCCTTTTTTGTTATCCTCAAGATGGGAGAACTCTTCTATCTTCGCATCAACTCTTGGAAACTCTTTTGGAACTTTTACATCCACATGAAAGGATACCCCTTCTTCATCAAAGCTAACAAGGGTTCCACTACCCAAGATAATTCATGTACAAATATCCAGTAGTACCCATCCAATCGCAGGAAACTCCACACCTTGGTCACACTCCTTGGTGGCTCCCAAGCTAGTATTGCCTCTATCTTTTCCGGATCCACTCCAACTCCAGCCTCTAAGATGACATGTCCCAGAAAGTGGACCTCTCGTATCTAGAACTAACACTTTGAGATCTTACCATAAATATTTTGCTCTCAGAGTATATCTAGGACTATCTGTAGATGTATTGTACTGCTCATCTGACACTCAATACACCAAGATTTCATCAATGAAGACCTTGATGAACCGGTCAAGGCAGGGCTGGAGGATCCTATTCATGAGGCCCATGAACAGTGTTGGGGAATTGGTCATGCCGAAAGGCATCACCAGGAACTCATAGTGCCTATACAGATACCTAAAGACTATATTTAGTACATCCTCATCTTGTACCTGAAGCTAGTGATAGCCTAATCTAATGTATATCTTTGAGAACCACTTTCCTACCTTCAGCAGGTCGAAGAGGTCATCAATTCTCGGAAGTGGGTACTTGTTCTTCATAGTCACATGGTTCAGGAACCAAAATCCCATTCCTCAAACTCCCATATTCCTTCATGGAATAAATCATCAGGGATCCCCATAGTGAAACTTGGGACCTTACAAAACCCTTATCTTGCAGGATCTTTGGTTGTACCCTCCTCTTGTGATGCTCTGCGAGAGCCATTAGATATGCCAGTGTGGATATCTATGTCCTCACATGTTACAGGTTGATACCGAAGTCTAGATCCCTTTGAGGAGGTAGTCCTGGAACCTAGTCAGGAAGAAACATCCTCATACTCATCCACCACTATAGGAAAACTTGGACTCGTCTCCTCCACTTCGCCAAGGGTGAAGTTTTCCAACTGGTGATTGATCGGTTGCACCCTCCCCCAAGAGAGTCTGTCCTACACTGTAAGGATTTCCTTTTCTTTGGTGAAGGAAAACCTAGCCCCATCTTTTCAGACACACAACACTGTATTCCTAAAAGAGTCGATCTGTGCATGGACTGTGGATAACCAGTCCATACCCAAGATGACATCGTAAGGCCTCAACACTACTATTAGGAGATACCAGCCAAATCTCTCGCCTCCTAGGGTAAGCTCACACTCCGGACACTAGGCCGTAATCATCGAATCTCCTCCAGTAGGAGTCTCTAGTTGTAAGGATCAAGCCAATAGCTCCAACATAATCTCTGAGCTCAGAACAAGATTCATGGAAAGAAAGGAGTGACTAGAACCTATGTCTATAAGTACTAAAGCTGGGGTGGAATATACATATATCATACCTCTAATCATATTTCGAGCACCGTGGTCATAATCCCCAGCTACCTGGAGCTGATCTCACCCATGTCTGTCGGCTCCTTGAGATCGGGGTGCACCACCGGTGGGTCGTGGAAATAACACCTCGAATCATCACCCACAACCTATCGCTTGGCCAACTCCACTACCACGTCCACTGCCCTATGGACCTCCTCTATCAAACCATTTCCACTATCTCGGAAGCCCCTCAACCATCTTATGGTAATCCGTAGGGCGGCTCGGGCAGCCACACGCTATGTGTCCCTACCTGCCGCACAAAAATTAAAGTTTGGCCCCTATATGACTATCTCTGGAATAGGATCCTCACACTACTGACCCTGAGTCCTGGGTTAGTCCTATAAAAGACCTAGCCTGGTTTGGCCCATGCATCTATTATTTGCTGCCTATTGAAGATTCTTCCACCTGGGTCTGCTGGAAACTCTAACTACAGGTGTCTGCTCTGCCAAGAATCTCTCCATCTTAAAGTCTCACTCCAGAACCCCAGCCTGGGAAGGGATTCTGAGAGACACCACTGATGCCCTGATCTCCCTCCTGAGTCCATGATCGATGGCTCGAGCCCTAAATAAAGGGTCTTGAACCATGTATGTGGTGTATCGGTAATGCTATGTGAACCTCACCGAGTACTCGGTCACCGTCATGTTGTCCTCCTATAGGTGAAGCAGCTACTGAATGTGCGTAGATCTCAAGGTTGTAGGAAAAAACTCTTCCCAAAAAATCCTCTTGAAGTCAAAACAAGTGAGGGTCACCTCATCGTAAGTCTGGATGGTCATGCTCCACCATATCCTTGTCGATCCCTACAGAAGGATTTCCACCAAGATCTCCATCTGGTTAGGCAGTGTCCTCACTAAGTGGAAGACCCACGTTACAGCCTCCAGCTAGTCCTCAGTGACCTGAGGATCCCTCTCTCCCCTGAACCTGGGTGGTCCCTATCTCTAAAACTCATGTACGGAATTGAGCCTGTAAATTTCATCTGCTGGAACGGCCAGTAGTAGATGCTGACCATCGCGTGGGGGTAGCCCCAGTGCACTACTCGGTGGGGCCATATTTAGAACTGGTCCCAGAATGGATGCTTCGTCGCTAGGCGTGATGTCTTTAAGACCTCGTATCGGGATCCTGGCTAGTCATCCACATCAAGAAATCCTGAGATAGATTAAGATGTACAACAGTTAAAAGGTTATAACTGGTGACATGACTCTTATTCAAAAATGAAGAGACACTTATGCAACCATTGTTTTCATGTACGGATCTGAAAACAGAATTCAAGGTCCTGGTGTATGGATACATTAGTCGTCGCACCAACACTGGACTCCCTGAATCTGAAAGTTAAACCTGTAAAACTAAACACTATTTCCCCAAAACAAAACATAGACTTTTAGTCATTGAGGGGGAACTAACCACGCTCTGATACAACTTTTTCACAAATCGTCCCTTGGGTCTCGTGTCGTTACTACCCCAAACCCGCCTATCAAATGCCAGGGGATGGAAACTAGCACTAAAGCCATCAACCTGCAAGTGGGTGGAATTTTCAAGAGTACCTATATGCACACACACACAGACACATCTCAACACAATGAAAAGGGGAAACAAGTACCACTAAAACAAGCTGAGTGAAAGTAAAACTGAAAGTAAGTGGGCCAGAATACAAATCCAAAAAGAACTGAAAACAGTAAGTACAAAAAGGAAACTCTAATAGCCTTACATAGAAAACCCCGCATGATCAGGACAGTAGTGAAGCTAGTGGAATCTGAAGTAGTAGGTCATGTATGCCCAGTCCTACTGGGCCCCGCCTAGTCCAAGTCCACCAAGTCCACCATCGTGGAATCCATCAATCCCATCTCCCTGATGACCCCTATCGTAACATCGGTTATCTACACCAAACACAACACATGTGGGCGAAGACCGTGCAGGGGGAGTAACACAGTACTCCGTAGGAACCCCAAAACAATAAAGAAAGAACACACAATAATTCCTCAAAGTAAAACACAAAACACAAGACAGCTCACACCAAGTATATTATATAGTTGTAATAGTAACATCATTAGTCACATCATCAAACACCTCAACTATTGGGGAACTCCTCCTATATCAAGTACAGTGGGTCTATCAGGTCACACAGAGCTACTTCCCACTAACCTTGAACTATTGTGGCACTCAACACCGATGAGTATTGTGGGTATGCTGGGTCACACAGAGCCACTCCCCACCGTTGGCCTGTCGGGTCACACAGAGCTACTTAACACCTTGGCCGAACTGAGGTACTCCTCCTGTCGAGTATTGTGGGTCTTCCAGGTCACACAAAGCTTCTCCCCACTCTGCGCCTTCTAGGTAACATAGATCCACTTCCCACTGGGGAATCGTCGAGCAGTCTTTAGGTCTCAGCCAACCGTAGGGTTCCGTACATAGCACGCTTGGAAGAAGCTCTCCTAAATACATTCTTCACTTATTTTCATCCTTGAAAGTCACCACAAGTCAGGATAAAATATTTGTCCCCTCAAGAGGGTTCCAATGTCAAAAACAATCCGTTAATCAAACACGCAGTTTGCAAGATACGGTTGTTTTAGTAACCAGGGGACCGGTTGCGAGGGGGATTGGTCTGATCTGATCAGACCAGCCCAAACAAACCGGCACGGGGGTTCTATATAACCAGGTTCATTCTGACGGACACGACCTGACCCAGTGTGGGTCAGAGTCGGTCTGTTCTAGCCTGGTCAGTGGGCCTTTCCCAATACGCCATGCTGGACCCAGCCTGGTTGGTAGAGGGTCCAGCCCACCGCGTTGCCTGACATCCAGGCCTAGTCCATCCCAACCCAAAGAGGGTGTTGGTCCATCCCGCCAGTTCATGTTCGGCCCACAGGGGGTTCGTGCTTAATCTGTTTTTCAGGAGGTGGATAGGTCTTCCTCACTAAAAGTAGCAGGGAGCTATGTTTGTACCCCTTCACTACCCTACGGGTCATTGCGGTTGCCTCCTCTTCCGCGGTTAAGCGAGCGCGGCCTATCACGCAGTATGCGGCATAGTGTCAGTCCGTGGATCTCTGACACGGTCGAGTGACCGCGTCCACCACCTCCAGTCGGTGGGTTCTTCTACTGCGTCGTGGCTCGGACCGACCGTGGCTTCCATCCAGTGCATTGTCGTGGCGCACTACCTCCCACCCACAACCGTCGCCACAGGCCATTCCTGTAAAATCGCCAGTTCTAGCGCCGACGCGATAGAATATTCTTCTATGAACCATCGAGTCTACACTAGTAGTCTATTATTTGTGTCTCTTACACCTGCATTCTTTGGGGAATATCTTCTCCACTACGATGGTCTAAAAACTTTCTTGTCGTCGATTCAAGAGTTTTCCCATGAAGAACACCCACAGAGGAGGGGCTTCGGCCTTGTTCGTGTTGGCCCACGCCCTCCGCATTTGAAGTTAACAAAACAATGGAGGTCTGGGTATTTTAATTTGAATAACATAGATAATTAAATCCTTGATAAAGAAACCCCAAAGAAGTCACCCTCCCACAAGAAAGTAAGGTTCAAAGATTAACCTATTTGTGGGTTAATTTGCATTCGTCATTTAGAAATAAGAATGGGGAGTCTTTAAAATCAAATATCTCCTGCCTCTTGAAGTTCATTCCGGTATGTTTTTCCTCGAGGGGGTAAGACTTCGGTGTAACTTCTCTATTCCAATATTCAAAAATCATCAAAGAAGGAGAATTTTATCCAGAATTCATCATTCTTCACTGGGGTGGAAGTCCATGAGATGTTCTCTAGAGAATCCTCCAATTTCTTTAATCCATATTTCCCCAGAAAGTAGAATTATAAATAGGATCATGTCCTGATGTTCAAATAAAGTTGTTGCGTCATGTTGTTATGTTGAAACAACATCATTGTTACTCATCATTAAAGCATTATTACGCTATGAGTTTAATGATATATTAATGAGCCTCATTGATGTGCAACGTCATAACCTTTTCACTGCCTCACAACATCACCGTCCATCACTCTAAAGGGATAAATAAAATGAAATAATTCATTTAAATTATTTTATTATTTTTATCGAAAGGTCCAAAAAATAACATTTCTGTTAGGCCCTTTCAGGCCGAAGTTAAATAATTTCTAGGAAAATAACATCATTCTAAATTCAACGGTGCCCTCGGAGTTTTGATACGAGGGATGGTTCAAACGATAGAAAAACCCACTCACACATTTACTAGACATACCTTTAAAAAGTTCAAAATTCTATTCTGTGCTCTCCGGAACTCGTAATCGCATGCCATTGAATTTTAAGGTCTAGAAATAATTCCATATAAATAAAACAATTACTCAAAAATTACAAGACATTACAATATCATGTGAACTTATACATCCCTTTGTCAATTTTAAAAAGTAAAATTTTAATAATTTTTATGACATGTATTTTAAATAAATTTATTTCAAAATATTATAAAAAATTTCATCATATCATATTAAAAGGTTTTATCACCCAATCCACATTCCTTTTTCATATACTTTATGTATTTTCAAATATCTATTATTTATAATTATTTTTAAAAGTAAGAGTTTTCCAAAAAAATTACTTCACATTTTCGAAACCTTTTTGTATGCCTAATGTATCTATTATTCAAGTTTCTTTTCAAAAGTAAAATTTTTAAAAATGTTTTCACTTAAACTTTTTAAATCCTTTGTGTCTTATCAAGGATTAATTGTTGAAATTTTATTCCAAATAATGATTTAGAAAATCTTTTATCCTCAATTTATAAAAATTTCTATTTTCCAAAGTGACGCTTGATTTATTCATTTTATAGCATTGTTAAGACATGTTTTCTGAAGACTCTTTTAAATTAGTTTCAATTTTCCTCCTAAACACTAAAACATTTATCTCCTATAGAGTTTTGTTTTATGAATAACTTTATAAATCAATATATGAAATAATAATTTATAGCGATTTAAGTATTATATCAACTGGTCTAATTCTTGAATCAATATTAAGAGATAGCATTTGGAAATGTTATGAAACTCATTTTTCTTTCCATGCATTGTCTATAATTTGATAAATGATTATTTTCAATTATCACACATATGTATTGATGATTTATGTTTGGGGACCTATATCACTCTCCAATACAAAGTCCAATGATTTATATCTCATGATATAATGATGTTAATCGTGGATATTTTGTTTTTTCACAAAATGAAGCATAATGATTTTTTCTGTTCACAACATAAAAAAGAAACATTTTATTTTTACATGACATGAAGTGTATGAATTTTTTTATACAAAACATGAATTTTGGAAATTTTTTATTCACAACTTGAAGTTTGAACTTTTTTTCACAACAGGAAGCAAAGACAATCTTTTTATCCACAACATAAAGCATGACTTTTTGTTTGTTCAAAATGTTATAAATTATATATACATATGTTTTATCCCATAATTCCTTATTGTACTATGTTTCGATGGAAACTATATTTTTATGTCATATTACTAGGATTATACTCCATGTATCATGTTTTTTATCTCACACACTTATGCCATGGTACATGTTTGTTCATTTTAGATTACATACCCTTTTATTATGACTAATGGAAACTCTAATTTTTCTTTGATATTTTTAATTAGATATTTCTATTATGATCATATATTATCACATTCTTATGATCTAATTATTCATGATATGTTTTTGAGTTTTTCATTTACCTAGTTTTTGAGATCACCCCTTTCTTATGTTTTCATTCCCTAGGTTAAGAATATGAGTATAACTTATGAAAAGTCAAGAAGGGGGTTTGGTGGGATTCAATTGTTGAGAAATGGCCACAAGTATCATAAAATAAGTTTCTTATGTTTTTTATTGGAAAATAAACTAAACCTTATATTCTTGGTATTTTGTGATTATTTTTTATATGTAAATGTTAACTTATAGAAATTTTATAAAATAAATATGGGTTTATCTCACTTTGTATCGAAGCAAATGGTTAGATAATTTTATTTTACCACCAAATCCAAGAGTAATAGTTAGGGTAACCTCAGTTCAAATCAGATAAGGATTAGTTATTTATGATGATTATTTTAGTAATTTTTGGTATTAGGATGAGGAAACGTTTTTTAAAACACATAGGATTATTCTAAGGGATGATTCTATGTATAGTATAACATCCCATAATTTTAGTAAAATTTTAAGTTCGTGATTTTCATATCAATTAAATTTCTATATAGATACTTTCAATTGGATATGGATATAGATAATATGAACCTAGTGGTCACTACCCTAAAAATGTCTAAATGAATATCAAATTTATCTTGCCTCAATGCATACTGAGTGGGCCGAAAACTACACACATGGTTAAACACTCCCAATGTATATGCTTTAGTGAATTCATATTCTATTTACAACCCCTTAGGAATGATTTATTTTTTAAATACTATGGGGTATTAGGTAAGTAATTATGATAGATACCAACATAAATAATCATAAGTTAAACTAAGACTGATCGATGTTAAACTAAAATAAATTTATGTTAACATGATGGTGTTATAAATTAAGACATCCTAGGATTAAATTATACTAAGATTGTTTATCATTATATTATTATGATGTTGTTATTAATCACTCGTGATAAAACCTTTCAGTTTTTGAAATGGATGAAGTTTGGGGGTCTAAGTCAATAATGAACATCATAGAAAATATTGTAATTAAACTAATGAGTAACCAAGTTAGATATAAGTTATTATTGAAAATCTTGGGTTTATTCTCACCCAACTATATTGAGTTATGATTAATAACATGGGTCTTTAAAAAAATCCAAATAATTTAAAGAATAAAATCATTCATTTTCATATAAGATCAGGTGATGAAGATTATGAAAGAAGGAAAATTAAACTTCCGAAATGTCAAATATATTGCGAGAGGAGCCCAAGGTAATTTCTTATAGGAATAAGAAAGTATTTCAAGTGTGTAATTTTTGGTCATTGATCTTGTGATTTTCAATATGGGGTGAATAATTTTATAGATGAAATGTAGATGAATAATTTAAACTACCTCATATTTCAGAAGTTTTAGCATTATAAAAAATGATTCCCTAGTACAACAACTAATGTGGATAATAAACATCAACAGCCTAATAAACCAAGGGAACAAGGGAAATCCTATTCTATCCTCAATTCTAAAAGTCATTAATGAAAATGAATGGAAATATTTCACTCACCCACCACTATATATATATTGATATCCAAATAGAATCTAGTTTTGACACCCTATAATGCCTTCTAAGATTTCTAAAATCATCAAATCAACAGCTCAATGATTTGAAATTTTCAAGGGAAAACTTTTCTTATTATTGTATACTAATTGGAATTTTATGTAATAAAATTTATGAAAGATTTATTATCCCTCATTTACAAGAATTCAATGTGATTTTGTAAATTTAGTGGCTAACTCCAAATAGAATCCATAGGAATCAACAAAATAGGGAAATGAAATTTCATATTTTAAATAAACATTTGATTATCTTTCACTGTAAGGATGACTGTTATCTCTTTTAGAAAACTAATTCTATTTTTTTAGTTATGATACCTATTCCTGAGGTGTTTTTATCTCAAATTATTGGAGAAAAACTCAAAATTAGGATTTTCCTAATTTTTGGGAAAAAGTTACATTTCATAACTTTGTTGACAACACTCTAGAAATCATATCACAATTCAAGTATATCTCTTATATACACTTTGATTATTCTAATAGTAAGTGATAATTAAAATTATAAGGATGCAATTTATTTATGGGGGATAACGTAACACCACCAAGATTTTAGAATATTTTTTCAAAATTTGTTATATGTTCAATTGCATTGCCCACACACAACGCATAACTAAAACCAGTTGCAGCATATTTATAATTAGAAAATTTTAAGAATAATAAAACCTATAGTAAATAAAAGGATTGTAATTAATTAAAAATTCATAAAAATTATGATTATGAACAATTGAAGTTTAAAACGAGCATTTTTTTAATAAAATAATTTTTATTTGTATATTATATTTTCATTTTAATTATAATTTTATAAATTTAGTAATTCTTTTTTAAAAAAAACTTAACTTCATTTTTGAATTAATTATATCAAAATTATCGTAGGATGAATTTTCAAACTTTTCTAAAATAATTAATTTTTTCTTTAACAGTTAAAAATATAGTTTTAACTAAA
The DNA here is from genome assembly GCA_963277665.1 of Viscum album. Taxonomy (NCBI): domain Eukaryota; kingdom Viridiplantae; phylum Streptophyta; class Magnoliopsida; order Santalales; family Viscaceae; genus Viscum; species Viscum album. The sequence goes on from OY728160.1 coordinate 1,376,638,710, forward strand.
ATAATAGAATTTATGAACTTATCAAGAAGTAAGTATTACAATAAAATTTATAAAATATTTTTCATATTAAAATATTTTTAAATTTTTATTAACTTAAGTAAAAAAAATTAATAAAAGAAATTATTGTTTTCTTTTATATTAATTAAATATTATTTTGGTAAAAATTGGTTTTGGATTTATTAAAAAGAAAAAAAATATATTTTATTTATAATAAACCCATTTATATCATGAAAATAAAAAAAACATTGATAATTTTATCCTAAATATAAATCATAATTTAAATAATACACTATTTCTATAAACAAGTTCTAACATGCTGCATGTGTTAATGTTAAAATTATTCTTTCTTACACATATAAATTTTATTTGTTATAATGGATTTTATTTTTCAAATTAGTATTTATATATTATGTAATAATGAATATTTTATTTTTATTCATAAAAAATGAATTCACTAGGAAAAAACAGGTCACCGTAGTAATAGACCAAAAAGGATAAAGGGGATTAACCAAAGGACTAAATGGCCTAACAAATTAAAAAATGTTTTCAATTCAGTGCATGAAATTTTTCTCAAAAAGGACATATGTTAAATCCATTATTTTCTATTTTAGAGTAGTCTAAATATGTAAAACAAATTATCTCTTTATATCAAGATGAAATATTTACAAAAATGTCATTCTCACTGCTTATAATTGGGAAATCTCACCACCCCTTCAAGGCCACTATAAACATTATGTTTCCTCCAGAAAATCTACAATATTTAATTCCCATGAAATACACTTTCACTTTATTAATCTTCTAGACACAATATTTTTTTCCTAATTCATTCATTTCTAAGGAATCCTTTAAGGGAATATCAATGTTCTGACCACAAGTACTAACTTTTCCCTAAAATTATTTTTTTATATTTGTCTTTAAAATATATTTTTTCCAACATTATATGATGTATTTTATTTTGATCATATATTTAATTTTTCTATAATTTTTTAATAATGATTAACCACATTTCCCTATTTTCCCTTAGGGGAAATAAAAACAACATTCAAGTGTATGAGAGGACTACCACCTCCATGAAACAGGATGTTTCATTTCCCTTCAAAAACATAAATGACTAGCCTTGATTTTAAATTTTATAAAAAATTATTATATTTATAATATTTTTTAGATTCTAAAATAATTGAACACATTATACATTTCACCCGTTCTATGGAAAATGAAATCACCATCCTTTTATATGTGCTGAATATCGCCTCCATGAAACAGTGTATTCCATTTTCTATCACCACCTTTCATGGATAGCTATGTGAATGGTTTTAATTGATAAATATTATAATTATGAAACTATTAGGATTTTTTTATAAAAATTGGACAAATTATTAATAATATGACCAGAAAATATCATTGTAAATTCAACCATCTAAAACAAGTGTAGTAAGAGGGTAAAATTATTTATACTATGTAATAGTTTTTTATACATTAACTATTATTTTGGTTCTATAAAATTATTATATATAAATTTAATAAAACATGAAAAAATATCATTATTCCTCTATATTAATGATATTAAAACTAAATAACCTTATATTCATCCATTAATTATGGTATGTTCATGTTAGGGTATATCTAACCACCTACTGGAACAATGATATGAAATAACATTATGGGTGAATATGAGAAATCCATTTATTATAATATATGGCATAAATAATTATATAATGATTTTATTTTGGTTCTATAGTTGCATAATTAATATTAAACTCATAAATTAAGATATCAACATCCATAAATTAAAAATCAATGAAAATGATAATTGTAGATTTCATCATTAAGAAACCTAACAAAAAAATCAAAGAGAATAAAATTATAAGATAATAAATAATTATAAATAATTAATAATAGTTTCTTTTATGTTATGTGAATGATAAACTTTTGGATAATAAAGAATAAGAATACTATTATTTCGAAACAAGTTCAAAACAATCAAGATTACTCACCCAATATTTAAAATAGATAACAAATATTTGATATACAGGTAGTGAATAATTATAAATGAAGCTTATAAAATCTTATAGATCAGAAATAAGGTTTTTAAAATGGTGATTAATATAGTTATATTATTAAATAGTAAATTAAATATCTTCAATGGAAGTTAAGAATTAAAATAAGGGTGTTTCTATTGAGACATGTTTTATTTTATACCCAAAATTAAATTTAAGTGGTGTGTATACTAACTATTGGATATATTTTATCATGAATTTCATTTATTAATTGTATTTTAAGTTCTATTTCATTCTCTCTCTTTTAACCAGATTTTTTTAATCTTAATTCGTAATGGGTTTTCTTGACCCGACTTATTTTATTAATTCATAATGATTCTTTTTTAGTGTGGTTTTACAAGATGATTTTCTTATTTTATATGAGGAGAGTATAATTACTTTTATATCTAGGTAAAGTGAAATTTTTATTTTAAATATTTACCTTAATGAATTTATTTCTAAAAATAATATCATTATCGAGAATAATTTTCATCCCATTTAATTACGGTTTCCCTTCCTTATCCATATTTCATTTTCTCACCAATGTTCTCTTATTCATGTGGTATCCCAATTTTTTTTACTATCATATGACCTTATTATTTATATTATCTAATTTTAAAAATTAATTTTTTCCATTATTTTTTTGATTTAGGTTTTCAACAAAGGTATTCCAAAATATTAAAGAGGTTTTTTATCCTATCATAATCAAATATTGTATCTTCTAATAAAAATTACTTTTTTATATCCATTATGTATTTTCAAATCTCAATTATTCAATATAATTTCTAAAAGTAAAAGTTTTCAAAAAAAATTAACTTTATCTTTTTAAAACCTTCATGTCTTTTTCAAGGCTCCATTATTGAAGATTATTTTTAAAATTAAAAGTTTTCAAAAAGGTCTTAATACACATTTTTGAAACTTTTTTGTATTTTAAAATGAATAATTATTTATATTCCCTTCCAAATATTAATTTTTCAAATGACTTCATTTAAATTTCTAAAAATTTATCTTTTTAAAAGTGACACATAACTTCTTTATTTTATTATAATGTTCAGAAATGTTTTCTAAAGACACTTTTATGTTTCTCTTCCATTTTCCTCTTTAAATATAAAAAATTTAGTAACTATTGAGTTTTAATTTACAAATCAGAATTTAAATTAATTTATGAAATAATAATTTTTTATGACTGAAATTTGGTATCAAATATTAAAATTATTGAATTTTTTTTATCATATACCACTTGAAACTTTTAATAAAACTTTTTTTTCCTTCTATGGTTTCATTATGATATGATGAATTATTGTTTTCATTTGGTACACATATCATTGGATTATTAATGGGTGGATTCTTATATATCCCTCAAATTCATTGGTTAAGGATCTATATATTATTAAATAAAGATGTTAGGTAGAGACATTTTTTAAGTTTACTACATGAATCATGGCCTTTTTTTGTTCCCAAAATAAAGCATAGGCATTTTTTGTTCACAACATGATGTGTGCACATTTTATTGGTTCATGATATTAAGCATCAGCATTTCTTTGTTCACAAAATTAAGTGTGGACTTTTTTTATTGCAACATGAAGCATGGACATTTTATGTGTTCAAAACATGAAGCATGGACATTTTTTATGTTCACAACAAAAATCATGGATATATTTTTTACATAATGTTATAATTTACATATAGTTATTTTTTATTCCATAATTACCTATTATTCTATGTTTTAATGACATTCCATATGTTTATGTTATATGCCTATGATTATACTCCAGGAACATGTTTATTATCTCACACTATTACTCAATTGTATATGTTTGTTCATTAGAGATTAAATTTCCTTATATCATGTATTATAGAAAAACATTCTTGTTTCACTTTCCTTTTAATAATACATATCTCTGATAATCATGTTTTCTCATATTATTATGTTCTAAACCTTGATGAAATGTTGTTGAGTTTTATCCTTACTAATATTTTCATCTTTCCCCTTTCTTATTTTTTAATTCCATTAGTTAAGAAGTTTAGTATGATTTATAAGAAATATATGTGTGGCCTAGCATGGTTTGATTATGGATAAATTTCCAGAAGTATCATAAAATACATTTCTTAAGTAGATAATACCCAAAGTCACTATACCTTTTTTTATTTTTATTCTGTGATTATTTTTCATATGTAAAGTTAAACTTATGTAAATTTTGTAAAATAAAGATAATATCATCTATCTTTGTATCAAATCTAATGTTTAAATAATGTGTTTTTAGCACCAGATCTAAGAGTGTGGGCCTAGTGTTCCTCATAGATTTAGTATGAACATAAATGTTTAGATGATTGAGGTCTTGAAATGTCTTTTATTTGTAAATAATCTAACAATTATTAATTTTTAAATAGTTTTCTATTATCTCAATAGCTTATCTCCTTAATACCCTTAATATATTTTCTTAATTCTACTGATTTAGGTTGGAATCACTAATTGTTACACTAAATAAATATGTTTATACCAGATTAATGAGAAGATATTTATACAACCCATATCTTTTGTTATTAAATTAAATTAAATTCTAGCTATATTTACACACATACAGATACATCACATCCATAATGTGTATTAAACTCTTTCATGTAAAGGATTTGACTCAAGTCCCACTATAAATGGTTCAATACTCAAGAGAGGCCTCAATTCAAACATAATTATAACACCTAATATATATATATTATGATTAACCTTCAAATTCAAGAACATGACCCATGAAAAATCCATATTCCTGAAAAAATTAGACTAAATAAATTAGCATACCTAGTGTAACACCTTGTCCTATATTACTCAGAATAGTAGTCGAACAAGACTATCATGTACCCACAAGTATGCCTTCCATGCATTAGAGGCTGGTGACTAGCAGTGGGGTTCTACAGCAATATCATGGGGTGAATATACCCCCTATAATAAAGATTGAAAATAAAATAAAAATACCAAATGTATCTATCAATACAAAAATATATCATTATATGTAGAATAAACAAACAGGAATCAATAATACATGAAATATAGCTTACAACTCAAATTTCCATGATCTTATACAAGATTGATTTCATTTAGGGTTGATCCCATAGATTGAGATGATCTATGATGTCATTGAACCATGAAAACTCCAATATCCAACCCCATGTTCGCTATCCTACATAATCAAATAATCTTGGGCCTCCACTCAACCTAATCATGCAAAAAGTGAGGGTTTTCTTGGTTCTGAAGGGACATGGATTCCTGAGTAGGGTGTGATTAGATAAATTGGTAGGGAACCACCAATATGGTTTTGTAAATATAGGAAATGTACTGAAATGTGTCTGTGACATGATTTTAATAAATAATTAAACGACCAAATAAATCAAATAAACCATCCTCAAAAACTACTTCAGCCTGATGACAGAATGTATTTGAAAACATCAAGAGGACCTTTACTGTTAGTAACTCAATCTCCCTATGGGTGTATACATATAAACATTCCAATACCAACAACTATCATCGATCCTCAGTTCTATATCCCCAATCAAACATACCTACCTAAACCAAGATTGGAGTGTCTCTAAGTATGAGAATCACCATAGGGGACCCTATGTCCACTCACTAGGTATTCCATTATCACTCCTCCTTCATGACAAGTAGTGGACTCTGGTGTGTCACCAATAATCCCTCGTCCTCAAGCCCTCATGTTGAACCCCCAGAAAGTACCTAGGAACTATTATTGTCACTCTAATGTTGGATTCCTATATGGAGAGTCCCTGGGAAATATTATATATCTAAGAGTGAATTATTAAAAGGTTCCCTAGAAAATTAAATAGAATACCCTCCCTGGATTTTACGGTCAATATCCTAGGCATCCAATATCTCACTGATCCTTAGTCGAACCATAACCAGTGCATCCACCCAATCCTAGTGGTGTATTCTATGAATTGATCAATTAAATCCAATGGTTAACCTTAATATTCCAACCATCCATTCTTAGGTATATACACCCATTCATCACCTCATGCCACTATTCGACTCCCAATCATCACAAGAACTTTCAATGGTATATTGCATATCTTATTTGGAGGTGTATAAGAAATTTTCTAAATGGTGTTGTCTTTCTTTATACTTGAAATTATGGTAATAATTTGGGGTATTTCCTATCCCCAAAAGGGACCTAAGACAAGCCCCAAATCATTTTCTCTAACGTGGGAAGTCTTCCTTCGTAATGTGTGTATATTTTTTGGGTAGACTCCCTTGACTTGCATTATTTTAGACGCCCTAAGTCCCATTGTTTCTTTTTATTCCTGCCTTGTGCATGTTTGTTGTGACTTGTTCGTTATAATAAAATATATATTATTGTGTTTGAGAGGAATCCCTGTCATACCATTAATTCCAATATATACACAACCACTTTCTCTCTGATGTTAGATCCAAGGTACCAACTCTAACAATTGACTCATGCATTAACCAGTTCATTGGATTCTAGAAGACCTAGGAATCCACCCCCAATATACCATTAGATCGGATCCCAAACATATCGGGAAACATAGTGGCTCATCCATATCATCAGTTTATACACATGTATCCCAAGAAATCACAATAGTGATAGGACCAATGGCCAATTCTCAATAATCCTGTGTAAATATTCATAAATAAAAAAATATCAAGGGCTAGATAAATGCCCACACCCATCACACTATCCATAACCCCTAGGTATCACTAGTTTGGTATGGGTTCTAGGTGACAAATTATACAATCTCTACCCAATTACACATACACACACTCAGGATTGTTTTTCAAAGGGGAACCCACAAGGGTTCCTTTGTACATCACTATAGTTGATGAATATCTCTTGTGATCCTTGATCAAAGTGGGTATGTTGGACATACACCCAATTATAAAAGGTCATCCCATCCCCATATATCACAAAATTTCTTCTCACAACCCCAAAACCCTTATGGGTATGCCACACTGGCAATAGTCTTGAGAAATGGATCAAGGAACATTTCTATATCTTAGGTCACACTAAACCTATCAACTCACCAAAAATCAAGCTTATAATACCCATAGTCTATCCACCTAGGCCTAACTCTTCTACTAGGTCCCCACGTGACCTAATAGGGCCACCTTTTTCAAGTCTCATCACACCCGTCTTAGCTTGTCTGTTTTTTTGGGTCAATAAATATTTCAGGCCACATCCTTCAGTGGCAGAGGCATCAAGATAGTGCCCAAGGTCCTTAGTGGACTTTTCACTTTTTCTATTTAATTTTGGGTTCTCATACAATTTAAATTTTTAATTTATATTAAAAATTTTAAATTAAAATAAAATATTCATTAATAATAGGGGTCATCAAACTACAAGAGAGGCCATACAACCACATGCAGATAAGACACAGGGATAGTACCAGTTTCACTCACATAAATATGATCTTTTGCATTTAATCCATAGCTCGACATCTCACTGTCTGATCATCAAATATTTAATCAAAATCTATATAAACTTGACTCGTCGTATGAGCACCTACTGTAACCAAAAAATCATAAATAAATAATTATAAAAATTATAATTAATTTTTTTTAATTTAACTCCAAAGATAAATAAACATAAAATTACTAATTGAGCACTGTTGATTCAGAGAAACTAGGACTATCCACACTTGGAGGGCCTACAACAAACCCTTAACCTCAACCCAAGGAAAATCTATAGCCTGTGATGGAGAAATAATTATCAATTTCTATTAAGTTTAAGGAAATCCCAAAATAAATCTATGTTGTGACATACCAATTGTGAAATGATGAATGACTATGGGTGGATGTCATATTAGGATGATACCTATCTAGACTGTATGAAATCCAAATTTATATCAATAAATTCCACCATTATTCGGTGAAATAACTATTTCCATACTAAACCAAAACAACATTGAATTAGTTGGAAATACAGGATAGGTTGAATGGAAGAAAGGGATGAGATTTTACCATAATAATCTAAATGGGGAAACCTAAGAACAAAACCGGAACCAAGTGGTTGAAGATGGGGAAAGGGGATTCATCCCCCTTTTTGTGTACAGAAAGAGAGAGATTAATGGAGGGGCTTCCACATTAAAAATTCATGTGGGGAATTTTTCATTTTTCCCCATTTAAGGTCCATGGGATAGTTGGTACTGGTACCCTAACTAGGTGGTGATCCCAAGTCTATATCTATGCCCCTAGTTATTCATACATCTATACAGTGGATTTCCCACAGCCATCCAGTGGTTACTTGTTATAGCCACCCAATTTCCCAGTAACCTCATGCTGCCTCTTACACTTTGTCAAGCCTTATGGATCCCTTAAAATCCTCAAACCAAGTATAAAATCAACTATGGTAGATTCTTGAAATCTTTGAATTTGATTTTGAATCTTAGTTCATAATGCAGCATGTCAACCAATTTGAAATTTCAAAATTCCTTTCAATTCCAAATCTATTCCATTCACATTTGGTTTTACACTAGCATTGAATTCATTAAATTCTTATATGATAATTTAAAGAAGTAATTTAATAAAATTTAAACTGTAGAATAAATTAACCCATAATTTAAAAAATTTATATATATATATATGAATACCACAGAGGATAATACTAATGAAATTAACATTTCATAAATTTTGAAATTAGATAAAAATTTATGAACAATTCATAAATAAATAATTATAAACAATTTATACTTGATAATAATTTGTGTTTATTCCATAAAAAATATAGAAACTTTATGTATATTTAAATTATGAATGCCTTCATATTATCAATCTATAAGATTTTTTTAAAATATATGATATTTAATTTAAATATAAACGTTTTATATTTCATATGACTAATTCATTTATTATGTCAACATTTTAAATAATCAAAATATAAAATTTTATTATTACATGAACATTGATCATTTAAATTATCAAAACTTCTATTTATATGGTACAACAAAATACTTAATTAAGACCATTAATTTGAAAATTTTAAATTAATAATTATATAAAATTATTAATTTAAATATAAACTCTTATATTTTTTCATATTTTCTAATTCATATACATTCTATAAATTACATTATAGGTTCAATATAAACATTTTATACTAAAATTATATGTATTTACATATAGATTAATGGATTTTAATCTTCAGAGTTTATATTAAGTATATTTATTCACTAAATATTTTTAAAATAAAAATAATTAATTATAAAAAATTTATATTAACAAATTTATAAAAAATTATAATTAATTAATTTATAAAAACATAATAAATTAAATAAATAAATAAAAATATCTTTTTTATAATTTATAAATTATTTAAATAAATTTATATTTGGAAAATAAAAATATCATATTTTCCTCTATATAATATTTTATATTATACTTTATATTGTAATCCAAAATAGGGAAAACTTATATTTCATTTTGGGATCGATATTCTATGAACTTTGATATATAATTTAAGCAACATAAATCATATTATATGATATACATTATAGTTAATTATCATTAATATGGTGCAAAAATATATTATGGATTAAAAGAGGCATACAATGACCTATGATAATCCCCTTTGGCACTTGAAATTGCAACATATGACATTTCATGTATTGTATTTATGATTTGGGCTCTGTTTTAATACCTCTGAATAGTTGTAATCGATTTTATCATATGTTATGACATCTTAATCGAATGTAGTGACATATAAGAAATTATATATTATAGCAAATGATATAGCACATATCGTATTTTATGTTATACCGAAACTGAAGTAATTATGGTATATCATAAGCTATGATATCCTATATCATATAGTGTCATTATATCTTAGTTTATGATATCCCAAATCATAATGTATACTTCACTAAAAAATATATGCCATGTTTAATTATTTAGAATACAATATCCTTTTTTTATTCATTTTTTACATGATATCATGAATCAATTCTGGTGTGGCAGGTCTATGTTACCACTATTGGGTTTCTTAATATTGATAATATTGGAAAATGTGAGAAACCATAAACCAAGATCATTCATTCCTTGAATCTAAAACTATGCATAATATAAAATGAATAATGTATCATTTTCGAATATTTTTAATCCTCCAATATTCAAATATATGTTTGATGAAGATTACTTAGAAGTAGCTGAAGCAATACTTCCTCCTTGGGTATACACTGGTTGATAAATCACCCAATGTTTGGGAAATATTATTCCTTCAATAACAATATGATAGTACCTCTTTGAGGTATAGGAATAAAAATATGAATCATTGTATAATGTAAACAAATAGGGATTCTACTACCAATATTATAGCTATGGGATCCACATATAGATCACAAGGATGATCCTTGAGACTTCTTCAAATTTACATAAATGTTACATAAGGTTCAAGTAATTCTAGGATTATAAACACCTTCTGTCCATTTATTTGATTCCTTCATTTAAAATTTAAATCTAATCATGATTCTCCAAAATGTTTAATGATATACTTACATAGAAGAGATTTAAAATTGAACACATAATTTTTGACTTCCATTGTAAATTTTATAATACAATTAACACACATCACATCACCTTTGATATAAACTTGTTGTATAATATGATATAGCCTAAGGTAGTAGTATAATATGACCATATAATTATTTTTTCTATATCACTCTAAGGGATGCTATATGCATTAAATTCATATTTTTCATACCATACTACATATCTATATCAGTTTATATGAAATGGGATAATATATATCATATATACAATAGGATTTATGGAATATCTCCATAATTTCATACACTGAAGAAAGAAATTAAAGATTATGAGCCTCTTATTAAAATATGGAATTATTAAATCTCATATTTGAATAATTCATCAGCCTGTGTGATTCATGGGATGGATAGTGTTATTCCTAAATAAATAGAAATATTAATAGGGAATCATAAACTGTTAAATTTCATAAATTCTCACCCTTCCTATTTTATTTATATTTTATATTTATGATATAATTTTCTGTTTTAGTAATTAATGTTAAAGTGTTTTGTTCTAATAATGTAAAATAATTAGATGTGATATTTATGTTCCAATTTTAATTTTTAATAATTAATGTCGAAGTGATTTTTGTTTGATTTTAAAGAATTGTCTTTGGATTCTATTATGACCAAATGTGTTCATTATAAACTATTCAATTTTTATAAAGTTTTATAGTTATTTATTCAATTTATGTTTAAAACAATTATAAAAAATTCTTGTCAATGAATATGGTTTTGCTACATGGATAATAAGATTTTATTTTAAATAAATTTATACTTAAATTATATGATAATAAATTAATAATTCACATTTTTTGAAAGATGTTAAAGTTTTCTTTATGTTTTTATAGATTTTAAAAATTTAATGATTTCATTTTTGTTAAAGTGGTATATTATAATAAAGCTTCAAATTGAATATTGTTTTTATGCTATAATCACTGCTAAATTTAGGTCCATTACAAGTGCCCAAAAAGGTATTTTTTTTAATTTTAAAGAACTAATAATATAGGAAATGATAAAGTAAATTTTTTACCATCACAAAAAACCCACCGATAAAGTCCATTTTTATTTACTCTGATTTTTTATAACATGCAAAACAAATTGAATAAATTCATAACTTATAAAAATAACTTATATTACTGTATTTAAAAATTTTAATATAATAAAAAATATATTTACTTTTTATTATTTTAGTATTGATAAATTTATATTATAGTAACGTATTAAATATACAATAAAAAATACATTGATATACAATAATTACAAAAAAAATAACTAATAAAAAAATATATAACTTATAGGATATGTTTCCTAGGGATAAACCCAACCCCATAACCAATAAGCATATATCCATAATAATAAAAACACATATTTTAGTAATAATACATAAAAATAAAAAAATTATAATTTTAATTTTATAAAATTTGTGGTAAGTTTTAATTAATTCACAACATATTTATTTTTTTAGAAATTATAAATAATTAAAATGATAATATAATACATAAAAAACATATCACAAAATAATACACGACAATCATGATAAATATAAATAATATTTCAAACAATTCATTTTGATTAATCGTAGCATATCATAAATTAAATTTATTAGTGGTTTATTTCAATAAGTTAAAATAATTCATAACTTTTTGGACTAAAATTTTCATAATAATCTCAACTAGTTGGTTTAATTTTGATTATTTGATATTGTTTTTTAAAAAATAGTTATTTATTTCTAAAAAATAACATTGGATAATTAATCTCATATCTCATATTGAATTAAATTTTAGTCTTTTCTTATAGGTTACATATTAACTGATAATGATTCTCTTCAATTTTTGCAAAAATTCATATTTTTTCTTTAATTTTGATCATTTTATATGTATCTAAAGAACAAGAATGAATTTTAATAGTAAAAACATAATTTTTATCATTATTGGAAATTAAAACACTAATTTAACATGTGGTTTTTTATATAGTTTAAAAATGAATCAAATATCATTATCTCATTTTTTTATGAAATTTGGATACCATTTCCTTAGTTTTAATTATTTAAGGTACATTTAGAGAAATTAAAAATACACTTTTAATCATTCAAGTAACATCACACATCAAATTTATGACATTGTATTTCCCACCATTCATAAATGAATCAGAGATCGTTTTCTTTACGTTTTTAGATAATTTGATCTTATTTAAGTTCTTATTAACATTAGATGCATGAAACTAGAACTATAAATACTTTTAAGAGTGAAAACACAGTTTATATTATTACAAAAAACTCACACCTTTATTTAACATTAAATTTATTAATACACTACACAAATAAATCATTTTCCATTGTAATAACACCCTAAGATTTTATGGTATGTATATTTTTAAATAAATTTAATCTCTCTAATAGTTTATGTTGCATGCGACATCGAGTTCAAACGAACCATTATATATTATTGTGTGACTATTATAACCTAACAATTTAATTGGAGGGTATAAATAGTGATAAAATAATTGTGAAAAATATATAGTTTATACATTTATATAATAAATTCATGGGTTACCAATTTTTTATAAAGAAAAATAGAAATAAACATTAAAAAAACTATTTTTATTAGAAACTATTTTTGTGTAATATATTTATGTCATAATAAATTGAATTATTCGCTATCTAAGAATGTTTTTAATTAAATTTTATTATTTTAAATTCAATCAAATTTTTTAACATTCTTATAAAAATTTTACAATGAATGGGATAAGAATAAATCCAGTTTTATTCTTAAAAACTATATTTTCTAAAAAGTACTATTTATCAGGTTTTGCAAATTTATTTTAAAATTAATTTATTCTAACTATATGTATTTAATTTGATTAAATATATTCCATATTTGGTATCATGAAGCTCAAATTTATTCAATATCTCCCTTTTATTTTTATACATTATGAATATTAACCTTGGTAAATTGTATCACCTTGGTAAAGGGTATATCGAGTTTATCTCTATTAAAACTAAGTGATAATGCCATAATATTTTATCAAAATTCTCATTTTATGTTTTTAATTCGTCCCTTAATACCTTATTTTCTAAATATAGTTTCTTAATGGACACATTTCTAGGAAGTTGACTTATATATTCTTTAAATCAAAGATAAATAAAAAATGAATCTCGCTTTGTTTTTAATATCTTTTATGTTTCCACATAGGTGAAAATCAAGAAATAAAGTATATTAAAGTCCATTTTTATATTAATTAAATTATTTTCATTATATAAATTTATTTTTAATTTTTATAAATTATATAATTACCTTAAATGCTTGTACAGCGCTAATAAAATATTTATTTAATTAATAGAAAATTAAAATAATTTTTATTAAAAATATTAATTTTGATATAAGTTGAATGATTTAATATTTTTAATAAATTTTATAGTTCAATATTAAATATTAAAGAGTTTTTAAATCATTAATTTCTAATTATTTCTTTTTCTTGATGTATTTGAGTTCGAATTAGATTAATAGTTTCAAAATATACCAAGATGATATTTTATCACAATAATATTTTATTAAATTATTAAAAAATCATAAAATATTTAAATAAGACCAGTTTAATATAATATTTTAAAATATTTCAAAAAAATTCCATTTATGGGCCAACTGTAACCTTACAAGTAAAAATTAAAACTCTTTAATATGGAAAATATTGTTACCATAGTTAAAATTAATATTGATTAACTAAGGGTTAATCAAAATAATAAGGTTTATAATGAGACCAAAACTCACTAAATTATATTTTATTATAAGATTAAAACCATGTAATACCTAATTATCAAATTTATTACCATCTGGAGGCATTTAGAAAATGATTAAATTTATTATAATTTAATCTTTTTGAGAAATTCTGAAAGTGCCACTCACCTCAATTATAGAAGGGAGCCTCATCCATCAGCTATTCACACCTCATTGGGCCATATTTATTGAAAAATTCCTAACAATTTTTGTTATAAGAATCCTCAAACAATTTAAAATACAAATAATATTTCCCTTAATAAATGAACTAATGAAGGTCTCCCAAAGAAGAGGAAATTGTCTTACTCGACCTATTTCAATTTAATCCTTCTCCACCTCTTATAAATTTATAAAATTTATCCTAAAATAATAAATTCAGTGTCCTAAATATAAATAAAATTTTATTAAAATTTTTAAACCACCATTATCCACCCTCTTACAAATAAAATGTTACGTGAGAGTATCGCTCATGCTTATGTACTACTTATAGTCTTTGCATAGTAATACATTTCATTTTTCAATACCATCGTTTATAGAAATTAATTATGATAGATTTATTATTTATATATGATATTTACAAAATTATTATACTTCCTAAATAATAATATCATATCTAAATTCTTATCTTCAAAACCATTAGTAAATGATAAAATCACTCGTGTGTATGTGTGGGCTACCACCTCCACAATGTGATGTGATTCGTTTTTCATTTCTATTTTACTTGGATGGTAAAAATGATAGATTTTATGAATATATAAATTATATATTTTATAATAATGATTCTATAAATGATCTTAATTATTTAAATTTCATTCATAATATCTGTATATTAATGAAAAAAGTGTACAAGCGTATGTACGACCTATCGTCTCCATGAACAGTGTAATGTATTTTCCTATATCTCCCCTTAATGGATTAATTTAAATAAATATATAATTAATATATATGATATTTATCTAATTATTAAAAAAAATTAGTTAATGTAATATTTATAAATGTATAAATATTGAAACTACCAAACCAAAACAAATATGAAAAATAAAGCAATTATTAGCTGAAATAATGATTTTTAACAAAGAATTGTTAAGAAATGAGTGATAAAAGATTAAAAGTATTTCATAAATTTTATTATATAGATTATTACGGTTATAAAATATATTTAAAATAAATTTATATTTATTATACTAGAGGTTTTAACATTTATGAATGAAGTCGGACATGAGGTTAGGGTTTATTCCACAATCTAATCAATATTCAGGATTGTTTATGCTTAAGTCTCTATGGGGGAGTCTATTTCTTCCATATCCATATTTTCATAATAAAAATTCATTAATATTTTTAATACTCTCCTGTAATTTCTTAATTTAATTTTTACCCATTTTGGACTTCTTAAAAAAATTAAAGGAATGTTCTTTTCTTTTTCCAAACAATGTACTTTTCAATTTTTCAAATAAAAGTATGAAAGGAATTTTTTTTTAATTTATACAGCATGAATGGATTTTCCCAAATTCATGAAAAATTATTTATATGAATATGCATTTATAATTTTACAATGTTATTTTTAAAGAATATTCTTTCCTTCTTAATTTCAATGTTTTTTAAAAAACAGTCATTTTAAAATTGAAAAGTTTATTATCCTCAAGTATGTTTTTAAAGGAGTTTTTTTGGTATTTCTATTCATCAATGAAAAAAATAGTTATTTTACTTATGATAAACTAGGTATATGTTTTGATGATAGCATCATTATTATTTTTCTTGATGGTTTATGATCTTTTTGACTTGGAATGTTCTATTTTGAGATCATTTTCTATATAATTTGGATGGTTTAGGATCATTTTTATTGATTATAGTAATTATTTAAAATGAATTATGCTAGTATCAGTATGAATTTTTATGTGGGTAATGTTTCACCTCTTTCATATGATAAATTCATTAGAGTTAGTAAATAGAGAGTGGGTCCCTCTATATCCCTTCAATGGATTGGTAGGTCTCATGAGACAAAATAGCTAGAGTATTGGCTGAGGCTTTACCCATTAATGTAAGATGTCTTAGAATGAGGCCTTAAGGTTATGTTTATGATTTCCATCATAATATAGTTACCTCATTGTGAGATTATTTATTTCCTTGTGATTATTTTATTAGTTATAATATCCAAGGATAAGTTTTTAGATCATGTAATTATGGTATTATTTGACTTCCATTTATTTTCTTCTATATTATCCATGACTTATTTAGATTTTATTATATGCATACCCTTGTTGAGAATATTATATCACCCTTTTTATTATATATTTTTTCTAGGATTTCAAGAATTATATTTTTATTTATATGGAGGGATAATATAGGAGAATAATGGTGTTATAAAAGGAAATACTATGTTGTATTTTATGTTTTTAATTGTAATTTAATATTAAATTATGTATCCAGTATTCCAAGAATACTAAACTATTAATTCCTTTGGGATGGGATTATTTTATCTAATTATAATGTAATAAAGTGACCACTGACTTTGTGAAACTAGTGTCGGGGTCTTTATAGTTGGAATTAAGGAAATTTTCAAAGAAACCTTAGGAACTATATTTAAGAAAACATAGATTTGGGAAATATAAAACTATAATAGACTTTGAGAATATTCCCAAAGAAACTGATATCATTATTTTGATATTAGTTATATATAAAATTTTAATTTATGTTAAGTATTTTTTTTATTTTGAAATTATATATCACGATTCATTATCAAATGTAGTTAGTGTCGTTACTTAGAAATGGGTCCCAGCTGAAGGAATGGAAGCCTTATTAATGCATGTAATTAATGTAGGGGTTCCCTCCTGGGAAACCTAATGATGTTGGTTTTGGATCTATAGATGGGTTTGAACAAATTATAACTATATTGTGTAAAGACCCGTAAATTTCAAGGAAATTTTTTTCTTAATTTTCTTTGAATTTTACAAGAGCGCAGTTTCTGACGGCACCTGATTCTGAGGCCCGGTGTGCCCAGAATCATTTTCCGAAGTTTGGCTCGGGTACATTCAGTGATCGGACGAGCGGGTTTTTCTAACTTTTGAACCAGTGCCCAGAATCGAATTCTGAGGGCACTGATGAAATCGCAGCGCCGGTATTCGCTTAGAAACGCCTCTTCCGGAGTTGCGTTTGCTCGGGTGTGGTTTTTAATTTTCAGTCTTAAAGTTAAGAAATAAAATAATTTTACGACAACTTTATTTTATTTCACTTAAGTCACATGGAAGCCACTTGAAGCCACTTAATAGCGGCTTAAACTGAGTTGAAACGGATAGGGGACTATCCAGAAATATCCTACCCTCTCGGTAGGATATTTGTGAGGTGGGGCCCGCACGAGCCCCGCCGTTTCTTTCTGCTAAGTAACGCACCCGTGAAAACCCGTCATTATGAAATTCAACTGACGCATTTTCTTAAAATCTTAATGCACCATTTAATTGGGTGGTTTATTTCTTGAATTAAATGGGCGGTTTCTTTCGTTGAATTAATTCAACGAATTGATGGTTCGTTACTTACCTTTTTCGTTTGTTGGTGTAATAATAAAATAAGACCAAAAAGGTCTTTTGAAGGATTACTCGTTGAGAGGCTTGACAGAATCCTTGAGCCTTCATCCTCCTTCGTGAAGAACATGAAGAACGTGAAGAACGCCGGCCTCCGACGAAGAACACCGAACCCGTGGAAGTCGACGGCGCGACGCCGTGTTCCGCGACGCCGACGTTCCCTTCCTGCATTGTTCTTCTGCGACGTCTCTTCCTCCGCAACGAATCTTCGATCTGCACTTTGAGTCTGCCGACTCAACGCCGGTTTCCACGACGACGCGACTCCCTTCCGCGACGACGCGACGATCTCCTCCTTCCGCGACGAGCAATTCCGCGAAGAACGAGCGTACGACGATGACTTCGAGGTAGGGATTTTATTTTTGGAATTGCCCTTATTTTTTTTCCCGTGTTGTTTCCGTTCAAAAGAAGAACCCGATTTATAAACAATTTTTATATCATTTAAAATTGTTTTCGGATATGTATTCATATGTTGAATTTTGTTCCTCCCGTTGTTTATCACTAATGCAGAGGGTGCGGGCCAAATGAACACGGCCCGACAACCCTCCGTCGTTCTTCGTTATTGTGCGGATTTGACGGGCGACGACGGAACGTGCCGCAACGGAAGTTTGATGGTTCCGCAGTGAAGAGCGAGTCCCGGGAGGAGCAGCGGCGCAGACAGGAACAGAATCGGACCACCGGAGCGACTCCGGTGGCCCGCGGAAGCCGCCGGCAACCGGGAGCGGCGGCGCCCCGGCACGCCGCCGGACAAGGCCGCCGCGGCAGAAGCCGCGGCGGCGGCACTCGCGGACCTGCGGTCGTGCGGGTCCGTCACGCGCGGGACGCGGCTGAAGCCGCGTCCAGATATCTGAGCGACACCCCGCGGGTGCCGCAGGGTTGTCACGCGGGGGCGGCGGCTCCCCCCCGCGTCGCTCGGCTGCCCAGGGCGACACCCCGCGGGTGCCGCGGGGGTGTCACGCGGGGGTGGCTGCTCCCCTCCGCGTCGTTCGGCCGAGCCGAGCCGGGCTGGCCGAGCCAGGCCGGTCCGACCGGCTGGGCCGCGCCCTGGCCGGGCCGGACCGGGTCCGACCGGGTCGGACCGGGTCGACCCGGTTTGGCCGACCTAGGGGGGGTTGGTCCGGCTCGGCCCGGGCCCGGACCCCCCGTCTTCGGACTGTTTTCAGTCAAATGCCCTTAACATGAGCTACGGGCCTCCAAACGACGCGCTGTCAGTGGAAACGCGATCCTTGGATTGAGACGGTCATTTCGGTATATTTCACTCAATGTTTCGGAATACTTTGAGTTCGGCCGGGTTGGTTCGTACACGAAACCAACCGGGCCCTCGGAGTGGAAACGCTCATATCTTGAGCTACGGACGTCTGATCGACGTGCCGTCGACTTCATTGAATTCCTCTAAGTGAGACGGATCTTTTGGCATACTCCGCCCGAGGTTTGGACGTAGGTGGAGTACGGTCGGGTTTGTTTTGCCTTAAAAACCAACCGGGCCCTGGAACGAAAAAGCCAATAACTCTCAGACCGGGCGTCCGATTGATGCCCCGTCAGCGACGTTGAGTTCCTATTGACGATATGGAACTTTTGGATACATCAACTTCGGACTTTGTGTCAGTTGATGTATCAGCCTCTCGGCTCGTGGAGCAGACCCTCCTAAACGAGATTGCTGTGTGCGGGAACCCTAGTGCTGGCTGCGACTGCTACTTCGACAGCGACGACCGTGCAGAGATCCTTAGTGGACTACGGAGACGACCATGCAGAGATCCTCAGTGGACTGCGACGACGAATGTTCAGAGATCCTCAGTGGACTGCGACGACTACTGCACTCAGCGATCCTACGTGGATCAGTGCTACAGGTCATGTGTGGGCCCGATCCTGTGTGGGTCAGCGCTCAGCGGTTCTGTGTGAGCCAGCGCCTACAGGTCCTGTGTGGGCCCGATCCTGTGTGGGTCATTGCGGGGGCTAGTTACCTATCGATCCTTTGTGGGTCCGATGACTTAGATGGATCAGTGATCATCTTTATCGTCATCCGAAGAAGTATACCTATGTGAGCTGAATCTTGTTTTACTCTCCTTTGTGGATTGTGTTGAGCTATCCTGTGTGGATTTACTATTTACACTCCTTTGTGGATTGTGTTGAGCTATCCTGTGTGGATTTACTTTTTACTCTCCTTTGTGGATTGTGTTGTGCTATCCTGTGTGGGTATACGTTTTTCTTTCATGTGTGGACTGGGTTGTGTTTGGGCTCGGACGTTGGAGCCGAACAGGAATTGATGACTTAGGTATATGTATGGTCATATACCTAAGCAGTGTCGGTTGTTACTTCGTGATTGTATCTTTCCTTTTTGTATTATCCTTTGTGGATTTCGGGAGACCTTCGTGGGTCTCGGGGTCCCTACTGAGTAGCTTATACTCACCCCTACACGGGTCATGCCCGCACTTCGTGGTGTTGGTTGCAGACGACGGACAGCGCTGATCGTGGTGGAGGCGTGCGGAGCAGGACGGTATCTGGAGGTGGACCACTGGGCGGGACGTACTCGGAGTGGTCAGGTGGACCCGAGGAGCAGTGGAGGCTATCTGTACCCACCCTTCAGGTGGGACTTCCAGAGGACGGATCGACGCTGCGGCTTTTCCTTTTAGTTGATGTTTTTCCATTCAGTTGTACTTTACAGTTGGGATTCTATTTCCGGCCCCTTTTACTTTCAGCACAGCTTGTACAGTTTTTACTTAGTGTTTACCTATCCGCTTTCTTACTCTGTGGTGCTTCTTTATTTTTCAAAGGAAATGCCTTCCCTTTTTGTTGTGATTTATGCCTTGGTGCTAGTTGCCAGCCACTGGCCTATGGAAGGCGGGCTTGGGGTAGTCATGGCACGGGCCCCGAGGACGGGTCGTGACATATTGGGATAGTGAACTTAGGTTATGAGTAATAATATTACCCATATAGGGAATATTTATGATCCATAATGTGGTGTAAAAATGGTTTACCACTTCTTTCATCAGCAACCTCTACAATTCACTTGGACTACAAATAAATTTTTATATGACCAATAATTATGTACTTTTGAGAATATATTTCTTTCTTTGGTAATTAATTAAAGAAATAAGGTTTTCATCACCGTTTATCATCTCTCAGAGGATGTGGAAAAATAGTGGTCATTGATTCAAAACATTAAGGAGGAGTAAATAGAGAACATAAAACGGAAGGATTTTAAGGTACATTTCTTGGAAAACTATTTTTCTCATGAATTACGAGTAAATTTAGTGAGACAATTATTGAGTCTAGGAAAAATGATAACAATAAGGTTGATATCTATGAATCCAAATTTATAAGGTTATTAAGGAATGTCATCGACTATATACAAAATATAAACAACAAGATTGATTGCTTCTTTGATAGGATTAAGCCAATTCTTTGAATAGAACGAGTCTCCTAGAAATTACCATCACATGAGGATATAATATCACATTTTTCAATACATATAATTAATTCTACAATACTTACATGTTTTAAGGTTACAAAGATAAGAAGAGGTTTGTTGAGTTCTCTGAAAAAGGAAATAAGTCAAATGGGGAGAATGGAAGGGTGGAATTTCCATCTTGAAATAAATATTTAATGAAACATCATGGAAAATTCTAGTTGGTAATGGGAATTTTCTACAAATTTAGGAAGAAAGGGAACCAGTCCCATGATTTCAAGGGTAATAAAGAGGTAAGAAATGTGTATTAATTGTCTATAAGGATATGGTACACTATGAAAATTATTTCCCTAGGTTTCAAGGGAACATTCCCTAAAAATTCCAAGGAAGAATGGATAATATTATGTGATCACAACAGGTGAGGTTGAAGTTCCTAACGATGTGATTCAAGTTACATTAATCTTATCCTAAAATTTATTTAATTATTTATTTGATTCTATATCATCATATTCATTTATATAATCCCAATTTGTTTTTAAAATGTCATTTCGCATTTACCAAAATAGGGTAGTTGTAAGTAAAATATCCTAGTGTAAGCCTCACTACAACAAATATGTTTCAAGTAGATATTATTATAACAAATAAACATGTTTTTTTCAACTTTATTATCTTATATATGGTTGAATTTTATATAATCCTTGGTATATAATGGATTTCCAAATTGAATGTAAAAAATTATTATAAAGATATGGAAATTATTATTCATGATGAAGATATGGAATTACTTATCATTATACAGTACACTTAATTATCTAATTTATGTCGGTATCCACCTTTAGTATCTCTTCTAAATGATATTCTTAGTGAAGAAGAGCATACAGAACCTACAGATGAAAAATTTAGTCTTAAAATTTTATATTTTCCTATTGTATAAGAATACATTTATATATTTCCTAAACAATTACCTAGATATCTACTAGAGATGAAAGTTGTTTTTTCCATTGATTTAATCCCTAATGAAATACCTATATCAAAAAATTCCCTATAAAATGGCCAATGTGGAGTTAATGGAGTAAAAGATAACACTAGATGATATGAGTGGGGAGGGATTTATATGCTATATTATTTTACCTTAGGGAGCTGCTATTTTTTTGTTAATAAGAAATATAGATCTATGAGGTTGTGAATTGATTAGGGGGAAGTAAATGTTGTTGCAATTATGAACAAGTATCCTCTACAACTCATTGTTGACTTTTTCAACCAACTTCACAGAGCTCAATATTTTTCAAAAATTGATATTCATTCTAGATATCATTAATTATGAATAAATAAGTAAGATAATATAAATATAGTGTTTCAAATGAGGTATGGGTATTATGAGTTTACAGTAATTCCATTTGGATTGACTGATTCACCCTTTGTTTTTATGGATCTAATTAATAGAGTATTCAAGGAATGTATTCATATTTTATTGTGGTATTTATTGATGATATATTATTGTATTAAAAGAACTATGAGGACCATTAGAATAACTTTTGGATCATTCTTGATAATATTAGAAGAAAATAGTTTCTGGGAAATTTAGAAAGTGTCAATTCTATCTTTAACAAGTTTCTTTTTTTCATATTGTATCCAATGATGTAATCTCAGTTGACCCTATGAAGATAAAGGAAATCCAAGAATGACTTATACCAACAAACAAAATTGGGGTACTTTGTCACATTGTCTTTGTAAGTTACTATCTAAAATTTTTCAGAATAATTTCCCAATTCTCTAACCCATTAACCAAACATACTCATAAAGGGGTAAAGTTTATTTGGACAAAGGGGTACGAAGAAAGTTTTAATTAATTTAATAGAATATTGGTGAAAAATGTATTCTTGACTCAACCATTAGGAAAGGGTTAATTTTTGATATATAGAGATACATCGAGGAAGGTACTTAGTTGTGTCCTTATATAGAATGATACAGTTATTTCCTAAGCATCAAGGAAGTTAATAACTCATGAACAGAAATATCTAACTCATGATACTGAGTTAGCATATGTAATATTTTCTTTGAAGATATGGAGACACTATATATATGGTGAAATATATGGGATATATAAATATCATAATTGTTTGAAATACATATTCTCAAAGAAAAATAACTCAAAAAGAGGAAAAGATAATATCTTGATCTACTAAAGGATTATTATTGCGTAACACACTACTACCAAAGGAAGTAAAATATGGTACTAGATGTATTTAGTAGGGAGAATCAAGGAGTTTTGACAAAAATGAGTTTTGATGAGGATCATATGTTCATGGATCTAGTAAATATAGATATGTAATTTATTAGGGAAGAGAAAACATCACACCTTTTTCATATGATTTCCAACCCATAATTATTGTAAAAGATGAAAAATTCTCATTCTGATGATGATAATTTTCAAAAGAAAATTAAATCACTGAATGATGAAAATTTTTAAGAATTCATACATGAAGATAGAATTCTGAAATTGGTAAAGAGGATTTATTTTACCCCTATACCTGAGATAAAAGGTAAATTGTTTGATGATTATCATAGCTTGAATTTATCAATACACTATGGTAGAACCAAGATGTATAGGGACTTAAAGGAACATTTTTTGTGGGATAATATTAAGCAAGAAATTGTTTCTTATCTCTCAAGATGTTTTTTTTTTCAAAAATTGAAGGCTCAAAGAAAACATTCATGAGGAGTTGTGCAACCTCTACCTATTACTATATGTAAATGGGATGACATTAATATTGAATTTCTCACTATATTACCAATGACTCAAAGAATGGATGATGTGATATCGGTTATTGTATATCAACATACCAAATCTGCACATTTATTCCCCAAAAGAGAATAATTTCCACTAGAGTGCCTTGAATGCCTCTATATTAATGAATTTTTAAGACTTAGTGGTTCACCTATTTAAATTATTTCTGATCATGATCCATTATTTACATAAACATTCTATAAAAGTACTTATAAGGCTCTTGATACCGAGCTACATTTAAGCACTGCTTATCACCCTCCAACTGACGGGAAGTAAAAATAGATGATCCAAAATTTTAAAGACATATTGTGGTCCTAATCAACTGGATTTAAAGGTATGTGGGATAAGTATTTACCTTTGTTAGAATTCACCTATAAAAATGGATTTCATTCAAGTATCCAACTGGAACCATTTGAAGCATTATATGGAAAGATATGTCATACACCAATTTATTGGGATAAATTTAGTCAAAGGATATTTATTGACCTAGAACATATAGAGGAAAAAATATAAAAGGTAAATACTATTCAAATCAATATCGAAGAATCTCAAATTAAGGAAATTATCTATGCTGATAAATTGAGGAAAGATTTAGAATTTCATGTGGGATGTCAACTTCTCTGGAATGTATCTATTTGGAAGGGTGTTATAAACTTTGGTGAAAAAAAGAAAACTAAGCCACATGTACATAAGACCCTTTAAAATTATATAAATAATTAGTGTTATAGATTACCATTTATAAATTCCACCTATCCTTTATAAAGTACAAGAATTGTTCCATATCTCTTTGTCAAGGAAGTACATTTCCAACCAACTAATGTTATAAATTCTAAACAAATTGAATTTTAACTTCTTTTATATTAATTTTGAAGATCCTATACATATTATGGACATTAGAGAACAAGTTTTGATGAATCAAATACCTCTTCTAGTAAAGGTAATTTGGAAAAAATCATAAGATAGAAGAGGTGATGTGGGAACATAAGGAAATTATGATGAAGAACTACAGAAATCTATTTAAGATGTGAAATTTTTTTATTATTGATGATGTAATTTTTTTAGGTTACAATGTAAAAGCCCAATATTTTATAGTATGTCTCTTTTTAAAAAAATTTAATCTCTTTAATAGGTTACGTTTCAAATAACACCAAGTTAAAATGAACTTCAATATATTATTATTGACCATTATAAACTAGCCGTTAAATTAGTGGGCATAAATAGGAAAAAATGATGTGCTAAAAATATATGGTTTATAAATTTATATAATAAATTCTTGGATTTTTAATTCATTAGAAATTAAAATTAGAAAAAAAATAAAAGTGTTTTTCTGAAAAAACTATTTTTTTTGCGCATAATATATTTATATCATAATAAAATGAATTAGTAAATATTGGGGAAATATTTTAGTAAAATTTATATATTATATATTAAAAAAATACTTTTACATTCATATAATATTTTCACTATGTAGGGGATAATAATAAATCTAGTTTTATTCTTAAAAACTACATTTTCTAAAATATGATTTTCATCGTATTTTTCAAACTTATTTTAAAATTAGTTTATGTTTTTTATAGTTATAAAATTTTATTAAATGGATAATATATTTAAAATTATCAATCTCATATTTATTAGACAAGTCCATTTTATTTTTAGACATTATCTATAGTAACCATGGTAATTTTATCACATCGGTAAAGGGTAAATCGGGTTGATCTAGGATAAAACTAAGTGATAAGGCCATAATTATTTATCCAAATTATTATGGGATTAATTTAATTTGACCCCTAAAACAATAGGTTGAAAATATAGATGTTTAGTTGACACATTTCCATAAAAAGGGCTTATATATTATTTAAATCAAAGATAGTTACAAAATGTCACACTCTTTGATTTTAGTGTCACTTATGTGTCCACAAAGATTAAAAAAAGATATGAATGAACCTAAATGTATATTTTTATATTAATGAAATTATTTTAATTATATAATTTTCTTTTTAATTCTTATAAACTATATAATTACTTCAAATTTTTTTGCAATGCTAATACAATATTTTTTTTAATTAATATAAAAAAATAAATGTTTCTATGAATTTCAATTTTGATATAATTTGAAAGAGTTAACATATAAAATAATTTTATAGATTTATATGGAATGTTATAGAGGTTTGAGAGAATTAAATTCCATTTACCCATTTTTTGTGATTTATTATTAGTCAAATTAAATGAATAATGTCAAAATTGGAATTTTTTTATTTTATCAAAATAATAATTTTTAAAATTATTTAAAAATCATAAAATCTATAAACAAGAAAATTTTGACATTATATGGTCAAAAAGTTCCTAATTGTTTCATTTATGGCCCAATTTAACCCTTATAATTTAAAATTACAACTCTTTAATATATAAAAAACTGTACCATGGTAAAAATAAATATTAATTAACGAAGGGTTAATCAAAATGATAAGGTTTAAAATTAAACCAAAAAATTTATAAATTCTATTTTTTGATGGTATTACAACCCTATAATTATTTATATTTTAATAATTTTACATTTTTTGGTATTTTCCTTGAGAATTAATTTATTATAATTTCATATCTCTGGAAATTCCAAAAAATCACCCCACATCAATTATAAAAGAGCACCTCCTCCCTCACTTCATCACACCACATTGAGACATATACATCGACCAACACCTAAATATTTCTCTTATAAACATCCTTACCAAAGCATTATATGTTATTTTCCCCCTAAAATACGATTCTTAATCCACTTAATAAAGGATCTAAAGAAGTTATCCTGAATAAGAGGTAATTGTCCTACCCGAACTCTTTCAATTTATTCCTTCTTCTACCTATTATATATTTTTGAAAGTTAACATAAAATAATAAACTTTGTATAATAAATACACTTAAGAGTTATTATGATTATTAAACAACCATTACCCACCCTCTTTCTCATCAAATGGTAAGTGAAACTTTCACTAGTTCGTATATACGGCTTACCTCTCCACATACCAATATAATTCATTTTTAATTTCCATATTTTTTCGATGGAAATTATTATTGGTTTAAAATTTATATATGATATTTATAACATAATTATACTTATTATATATTAATATCATATTCACCTTCTTACCTTCCAAATTTTTGGTAAACGATAATGTCGCTAGTGTGTAAGTGTATTCTAACATCTCCACCAAGTGATATGATTTTCTTCATTACTATTTTTCTTGGATGGTAATAATAATTTTTTTTGAATATTTATGATTTAAATAATATAATAATTATTCTATAAGTGATAATTATTATTTAACTTTTTTTATTTTCATCCTTATAATAATTGAAACCACGTTCATGCATATGTATGATCTAATGTCTGTATGAATAGTGTAATACATTTTTATATATCTATGTTTAATGGATTTCTTTCAAGAAATATTTAATGAATATATATTATATTTATATCATTATTAACATTATGGAGATTATGGAACCTTGATCAAAATATAAATATTATTACTACCAATCAAAAACACACATGATAAATGAAGCAGTTATTACATGAAAAAATAATTTTAAAAAAAGCATTGTTAAGAAACGAGTGATAAAAGATTACAATAATGTCATAAATGGTATGATATTTTTTATTTTTATGTAATATATTTACAATAAATATATATTTATTATATCGGTGGTTTGAACACGTACAAAGGAAGTTGGACCGAAGGTAAGGGTATATTCTTCAATCCCATTGATATTTAGGATTATTTAAGCTTAAGTTTCGGTTGGGGAATATTTTTTCCCATATCCATATTTTCAATAAAAAATTTCAAATAATTTTTTTAATATTATCCTTTTCTTTTACCCATTTATAAATTCTTTCAAAATAGTTTGAGATGAATATTTTTATTATTTTCCAAAGAAGGTACTTTTTGTCAATTTTGAAAAAGGTACGGATGGAAGGTTTTTTTAACTTATACAAAAGTAATAGATTTTACCACCTTTATGACTAATTTTTTATTTTAATATTCCTTTACAAGTTTACAATGTTCTTTTTAAATAAATTTTTTTCATTTGTAATTGCATAGTTTTTTTAAAAAGGAGTGATTTTTAAAGTGAAAAAATTATTTTCTTCAAGAATGTTTTCAAAGACATTTTCATGGTATTTATATTCCTAAAAATAAAAATTATTATTTTAATTTTTATCCACTTGGGATATGTAAAGATTATATTATCCTTATTATTTATCTTGATGTTTTATGACCATTTTAACTGAGGATGTTCTATTTTTATACTATTCATAAATTTACTTTGGATGGTTTATGGTAATGATTATTGGTTAGGGAAATAATTAAGATTTTTTATGATAGTTTCAATACAAATATTTATATTGATTATGTTTCACCAATTTCATATTATGAATACGTAATAATTACTAAGTGATCATCAGGGCCTTCTAAATCCCCTAGTTTCATTGATAGGTATCATGAGACAAACAAGATTGGGTATTGGATGAGGCCTTATCCATTTATATATGGTGTTTTGGGATGAGGCCTCAATAGTGTGTTTATGATGTACAACATTATGTATTTACATAATTATGAAATTAATTTATTGATTTACAGGTGATAATTCGAACAATAATTATATCCATTGATAAGTTTTTAGCTTATGTCATTATGGAATTATTTGATTTAAATTTATTTCCTTCCATGTTATTCATGTATTATTTAGTTTCTGTTGTACGCATACCTTTGCTGAGAATATGACCTCACCCTTTTTATTATGTTACTTTTTCCCTAGGATTCCAAGAAATATTTTATGATTTATATGTAGGGATAATCTAAGAGAATAATGGTGTTTTAAAAGTAAATACTATGTTGTATTTTATGTTTTCAATTATAATGTAATATTCAAGTATGTATATGGTCTTGCAAGACTAAAAAACTATTAGGTCCTTTGGGATGATATTATTTGTATCTATTTCCAACATAATAATGTCAACACTAAATTTGGGCTACTGGGTTCAGGTTCTTTATAGTTTCCCTAAATTTTTATGACATTCAAATTTAATTTGTGCACTTTTGATCATTTTTGTAATGTTTATTGAACATTAAATAGCCATATTTAATTATATATGTCATATCACACATCAAATTGAAGTGATGTTTATTCCCATAGTTTATAAATGAATCTAAGATCATTCTCCAAATGTTTCATGATAATACGAGATTATTTAATGAGTATATGACATCTGATGCATGTTTATTGAACTTCAAAGATATTTAATAATGAAACAAACTTTTTATCATTCCATAAAAAATAAACCATAGATTTAATGTGTGGTTTTTTCATGCATTTCAAAAATGAATAAAGAATAATTTTCCTAAATTTTCATGACATTTAGATGTCATTATCTTGGTTCTTATTAATTGAGAAATTTTTATAGAACTTAAATATGTACTTTTCAAAATTCAGATTGCATTGTGTATTTGATTTATATGTGGATTTTTCTTATAGGTCATAAATGGATAAAAGATCTTTCCCCAAAGTTTCATGATAATATAAGCATGTTTCATGTGTTATTAACATAAAATTAATGTATAATTATAAATACATATAATAGTAAAAGCACACTTTGTATCATTAAAGAGAAATCATTGGTTGATTAAACATGTGGTTTTTCCCTAAAGGTCATAATTCAATAAATGAGAACTTTTCTATCTTTTTATAACATTTAGAAGTCTTTCCTCGATTTTTATCATTTTAGGAACATTAATATAACATAAAAAATAAATTTTGATCATTCCAGTCATATCATACATTGAATTGATGTGAACGT
Source organism: Viscum album (assembly GCA_963277665.1). Classification (NCBI taxonomy): domain Eukaryota; kingdom Viridiplantae; phylum Streptophyta; class Magnoliopsida; order Santalales; family Viscaceae; genus Viscum; species Viscum album. The sequence goes on from OY728160.1 coordinate 1,376,668,680, forward strand.
TTCTCTTACAGGTCATAAATGAATCAAATACTATTTTCAAAACATTTCATTTTAATATAATCTTGTTTAATAAATTATTAATGTCATATTTATGTTTATAGAAATTAAAATAATTTTATCAATAAAAACACACTTTGTATCACTCTTGAAAAATCACACATCAATTCAACATGTGACATTTTCCTACAAGTCACAAATGAATAAACGAATACTTTACTAAATTTATATAACATTATAATGTCATTACCCCAGTTTGGATCATTTTATGGGTGTTTATAGAACATAAAATATCACTTTTATTCATTCTGGTCACATCACATATCAAATTGATGTGTAGGTTTTTACCTATTGGTCATAAATCAATCAAAGATAATTGTCTAAAAGTTTTATAATAATATTTTTTTGTTTCTTGAGTTATTAAATTCGATAATATCATTATATAATTGAAAATACATTTAATAGTAAAAACACCCATTTTCTCATTCCAAATACACACACATCATTTTAATGTGTAGTTTTTCCTATATTTCATAAATTAATCAATGATCATTTTCCTAAATATTTGTGACATTTTGATTCTATTTTATTTTATTTTTTGATAATTTAAGGAATTTTTATAGAACTTAAGAATTAAATTTTTCTCATTTTGGTTACCCCACGCATTGAATTGACGTGTGTATTTTTCTATAGGTTATAAATAAATCAAATATCACTTTCCTAAATTTTCAGGATAATATGATCATTTTCCGTGATTTATTAACATCATGAAAATGTTTCTAGAACTTGAATGGATTTTATCATTTTTTATAGCTTAGTATATAAATCCACAATAAAATCTTTTACTAATAATACTCTTCAATATTACCAGTCTCCCTCTCCCAAGTGTTGTAATTCCAATATTTTTCTCTCAACTTGGGAAGAAAAATAAGTTATTGATTTTATAATGGATTTATACAAAAAATAATATCCAATATGGTTCTCATTAATTACTTCATAAACAGAACCAATAATGGATTATGGGTAGGGATTTCCTTATATAACAAATCCCATAAATATTCATTGTTGGTTATCTAAGGGAAAGGTCTTTTCAATACTTAATATTTTTGTTGGATTATATTTTTTGTTTATATAAAGTCGTCAATTAGGACATAAAACTGAATGAGATGTGGATTGGTGCATAAAAAGAAATAAAATGAATTAGAATGACCGTGAATATTTACAATGAAAAAAATACTTTAAGTGAAGTTTATAAATAAAAAAATTAAATACACGATATAAAATCACTTCTTAATGATTTAAATAAACATTATGACACCATGTAAGCTACCCACTCATTCCTAGACAAGTATATTTTCTCATCATAATACTAATTAGTCATATAATCCTAATTTTACGTGAAATATATATATTTAAAAATGGATTATAAATATTTTTCTTGAAATTTTATTAACTATCATAAATACCACTTTGAGGATGTGAGTTTGTACATCTCATATAGTATATTTCATAAATTTAAAAATTTAATAACTAAAATAATATATATTCATTTTTTTGGACCCCAAAAAACATTGATAAGTATAATTATTTTTTTATGATATAATTTTTTATTGAGAAATATTATTACATATACCTTAATAATTATCCATTTATAGAAATCCATAAGTTTCTTAGGTGAATTGAATCGGCTCATATAATGTTTTGATGATAAATAAATACCAAAACATCATAAGATCTTATTAAAACGTATAATAAAAAATAGAATTTATTTTTTAAAAAATTTAATATAATGTAATATAAATTTATAAGGTATATATTGTGTGGTTTATTTATTAGTTATTCATGCATTGTGTCCAAAAAATATATTTTTTGGAATATCTAAATTAATTTAAACAAAAATCCAATGATTCTTATAAATATTAAAAAATAAAAAATAGTAAATTAAAATAAATTATATTTTATTTTATATAATTATTGTAATTACTTTACTAACATATGGTATATATTATGAAGATTCTATTATAGGTTAATTTATTTAAAAACATTATGACTACTTTATTTTCTCTTAATCAAATTTCTTCTCGATCTATTTATTTTTCTTGTGTATAATTAACTTGAGGATTAAAAAATCCAAGAATATTTTCATAATTTTTTTGGTTTAAGTAGTCATTATATATATGTCTATATAAAATATAAATAGTGTTAAATTTTAATTAAAATACTGAATCATTTTTTGGAAAATTTAATTCTGAAAATGTACCACTTATATACATTCAAAAGTGAGTCTATGGGCTATTAATTCCTTTTAATTTCATTTGAAAACTTAAGAAAAAAATTTTCATTAGAGGAGGTTCCATAAATATTCACTTAAAATTCAATTTCAATAGTAACTATTTTTTAGAAAATTATATCTATACAAGCATCTAATATTAATAAATGTGAAAGATCTGTTGGTTTGGTGAAGGTATCATTAAAGGGATTTTTTCTATCCAATCGTTTTCCCTTTATACTGTTATGTCCTAAATTTATGATTCCTCATTTGTTATTACATACATTAATTTAGAACTTTTTCATTTATTATAAAAAAATAAGTATAAAAAAATTGGAAATGACATACACTTTTTTAATTATGTTCCCTTATAAGATTAAATGTCTATGATATAAAATTTATAATAAAAAATTTTATGATGTGAATGTCAATAAATTTCAAGGGGAATAGGTATCTTTGTGCTCAAATCCTGAGTTACATGAATCCATACTCTTATATTATTTATTAGTAGTTGTTTATTATGTAGGATATTCCACATTATAACATTCACCTGGAAATGAGTTCCTATAGATAGATATTAATCATATTCAATTTCACCCTATAATATTTTAATATAATAAAAGTGTCAATAATGAATTATTTCACAATTAACAAAAACTATTGTGGGAAAGTTGATTACCACAGGTAAGGAAGGCCTTTCATGGGAATGGATAGCCTTGAAATTGGTGGTGTGTCTCTTTAAATTATTATTTTTGTTATGTTGATTGTTCTCATTAATCACTTATAAAGTTATTTTTACTAATTACTATTTCCATTAAATTTTCAATATGATCCAACAATTCATTCATTTTATAATATAATTAACATTTTTTTGTTATTTCATAAAGTATTATAATGGTTAGACTTCAAAAACTACACCATTAACATGGGAATATTATATAAGATGCTTCAAATCCACTGAAAGTAGTTATTCTTCAACTATGGTAAATGACATAACTTATGTCTAAAATAGATAAGAATATAGGAAAGAAAGTCATTTATTTTATGTTATAATATATGAAAGTGGAGTAAATTATTATTACGTAATGCTGACACAAGATTCTGATATTTTCCTTATCTTTTCATCTACTATTTTAATATTTTTATTTATCTGAGTTCCCTTCTATAGAATGTGGAATATGAAAGTAATTGATTGAGATTTTTTTTGATCAATCTACATATAAAAAAAAATTATTTTATTATTTTATATTACATAAAAGTTTTAATATATATTTAAAATATATACCATATGTTTTTCAAGTGATTTTTACTTTGTACTATCACTGCGATAGGGGCGCAGTAGTTTTAATGTATATTGTTTATTTCCAGCTCTCTTTTTTATTTTATAAATTAATAACTCTGAAAAAAATTACTTTATACATATAATATTAAATAAAATAAAAGAAATCGAAATGTACCTTAAATTACTCCTCATATCAAGGGGAAATAAATTAATCCTATGTTTATTAGTTAATAAGGTTTGTGTACATGGTTGGTTAGTGTGGCTTGACATTTCCCTCAACATCCCCAAGATATTTTCTATTATAAAATTATGAAAATGTGTATTATGGTTTTTAGTAAAAAATAATATAAATTTCATCCTAAAATATTATAATATAAATACACTTTACTATGGATAATGATGATCAAATAAACACTTCATTATTTTATTTTTTTACTATAATATATAAAGTGTAATAAAAAGTTTAAACAATGAGTTCCCAAATTGTTTCCTTTAGTACATGAACAATAGTTTTCAAGGTATATACATCAATATTCATGTGAATTCAAGTAATTACCATTATTTAACTAATGGAAATAAACATGTTTATGTCACTAGGTTGACCACATACATTCTATATAACATTTAATTTATAAAATAAACTGATTACATTAATTACTTTTGATAAAATAATTGAATGATTTAGATATTTTATTTTTTTCAACAAGATAATTTTTCCATGTTTTTTACCTCTATGTTATTTCTCACATTCAACGATTTTCTCACCTTCAATTTTTTTCACCTTCAGTTTGATTCCCACCTTATAACAAATGATCATTTTGGAAATCGATGTTATGTTTTTCCATAAGATTAAAAGCATTAGAAATTTTTGTATTCATTTTCTATAACAATAGTTAGAAAAATAATTTAAAGCATCTAAATATAGTATTAAATAGATAATATATAGGTAAAATACATTATATATAAAAAAACTAATCAGATACATAAAACCTATTTATTACACCTTTCGAAATTATTTAATCTTTAAATTAATTTTAACTATTTATTAAGTATCCAAATCCCATCCTTGTGATCCCCTCTAAAATAAAATATACAAACTACATTGGTGTCTCTATTAAATCATTGTTATTTCCTAATGAAAGATCATCCTCAATGGAATTTTCATTCAATTTTGTGGGTTTTTTCATCTTGAACCGAAAAATTAACCAATTTATTTTATAGGATATGTTGTATAAAATAATTTTATGAACTTTTATTCCATTATAAAGGGTTAATAATTATACCCTTATTTAATTAAATTCAGTTTTAAAAATCTTAATTCATCTATTTTGACTTCAATCTTATTATCAACCAATTTGAAATAAAAAAAATAGCACCAGAATGTGTTACAATCTAACTCCATTAATTTTTTATGTTGATAATGAATTAAATATTATCATAAATTTTATTTCTATAATTATTACCATATAAATTCATTACTTCAAACCAAAATATTAACTCCACTATTTTATATCATGATATGTATATCTTTTTTCTTTCTATAGAATGTGAATTTTTAATTACATAAACATTACAAGTTAAAACATTTACAATTTTTCCTTTTCATATGCATAAAAATATTCCATAAATTGAACACATATTTTTATATTATTCATCAGAAATATGTTCTCAAAAATACCCTATTAATTATTGATTGTGTGACTTTGATATCTAGATTTCATCCCTTATCTATTCAAATTCCTAATAATTTTTTTATGAGTTTCAATATATATTTTAACCAATATAATATTAGTTAAAAAATAAATGTGATCCTTTTCTATTTTTTTATGGTATTTTTGATAAAATATCTTCTTGAAATCCCTTCACCAATAAGGGTCCAACTATGATGAGATTTTATGAGTCAAATGAAATACACTTCAGAAAGATATTTTGTATAGAATTCAATTACTTATTGACAAAACACATTCTTATTGAATATTTTTATTGATAATAAATGATAAAATTTCCTCACATTATTTTAAATATGTTTATTTATATAATATTTGGGATTAGATCATTCATTTGAAAATTTGATTGAAATGCCAGTTTTACCCTTTATAGTGCACTATAGTATTTCAAATATTAATATTTTAATATTTATTATTTTAAATTGAAATTTTGTAAATGTGTTCCTAAATTAATGGGATACAACTTTTGTTCAGGAAATTGGGGCTAAATTTTAAATTTGGTTGGACTAAATAGACCGTGAAGTCAAATGTGGGCTGGACCCACCAGATTGGATATTGGTTCTGTATTTCGGTCATAAATTCTTCATAATATCTTGGATTGGACCAATATTTTAATAAGGGGTCTCCAAAACAATTATACACAAATAATTATTCAGGAAGAACAGTTGGTTCATGCGTTTATATGCCAAATTGGTGGTGAAAGTTGGATAAAAATAATTGGACGAGATTCCCCATTCACATTTGAAACCTCTTTAAACTGAGACTCCCATACACTATATAAATTAGTGTTTTATCATTTATAGGGTTTGGGATGTGAATTGGGAGATTGAAGGAAGATTCGAATTGGTTTCACCCAAATTCTTCATCCATTGTAAGATGGGTAGCTCTTGAAGCTAGGATCACCTCATCGAAGCCTTCTTCTCTTCTACATGTGGTAATGTTTTTATTTGTGTAACAAAATTCGTTGTTATTATTTTATTTCTTATCTTTTCTTCTGTATTATTCAATTATATTATTCTTTACTCATCCTATTTGGGTTGGAATCAATAGTGGAGATGATATTGGGTTATACCCTTTCAATCCATTTGTCATGCAAAACGTCTCCACAGTGACCACACCGCCCATAGAAGAGTAGTTCTCTTAGTGATTGATCTATATTCTACACTCTTCATTTAATTATTTTGAATCATTGAGATACTTTAATTCACTTTATATGATCCAAGAATTGAGTTTTTAAATTATAAGAAACTAATCAATCTATTGAACAATTAACACAAAAACACGTGAGGTCGAGTATTGTGTAAATTATGAGAGCGCAAATTTAATCGGTAAAACAAAAACACCCGAGATAAATTTGTAGAGTTAAAATATAATCCCAAATATCAATTCATACTCATTTTATATAATTTAAAAGTTCCTTAATTTACCACTAAACATAAGAAATCCTTAGAACATCAATCAAAGCAGGGTGTTGTGACTGTATATTCTGAAGATAGCCTAGGGGTTAATTCTCTTCATATTTGTGGTAAAGTTAATTCTCATAGAGTTAAGGGGTTAAAATATTAGGGGATCATAATTAAGTGGATATTTATTTAAATGATAATAATTAATAATTAAATTATGAGGTAGAGTAAGACTGATTATGTCTGTTAAATAGTGTCTAAAAAACATATTATTGTTGTGTCTTTTTAATCGAACTTCATTTCAAAAATAAAAACAAAAATATTATACAATATTCTTCCGGAAAACTTCTTCGAGTTTTATGAACGTTAAAGACCCCCCAAATCCTTTAAATTAGTGTTATTATTCCATTTTTTTATTTTTAAAATAGCTTTAATAAGTTTTTAAATTTACTTCCTCCTTTGAGTGACGACCTTGGTTAGCCACTCTACTGCACCTAAGTACAAAAAAATCACTAATCATTTTAGGTCACCCATGATAGCGCATTTAAAATTGGCACCATTATCATGGAGGAAAGTAATTATTTCAAAAAATTAGAGGTATTTATTTTATTTTACATTTTATTCTCGTATTCTCTTATTTCTTCTTTCTTTACTCAATCAGAATTTCTTTCTGTTCTTTTATTTTATTATTCTTCTTTTGGGACCATCAACTCAAACTTCTTATCTTTTATTTTATTATGGTCAACTTTTCTTATTTTCATTTTTATTTGATTTATGACACGAAATAATCCTGAATATCTCTTATATCTTGATCCTGATATTAGACGTAGCCTTTGGCATGAATCAGACATTCTCAGTCTATGGAAAGTTTTAACATTCAAACAGTTGGAGAATTACTTCACTCTTAGAGCATTGAAACTAGAAAAAATTAAAATGAAACCATAAAATAAGAACCAATGGCTGAAAATAATGGAAATGAACTTAATATAACCTTTCTATAATTGGTTTCACCTGATATTAATTATCAACCAAATTATAATGCATACAAAAATTACAAATCAGAATGAACTGAAATCTGGTTTAATTCAACTTCTTCTAAAGTTTCAAGGCTTATATAGTAGGGACCCAAACAAACACCATAAATAATTTAATGTGGTTTACTCAACCCTAAAACCAATAAATGTATCTGATGATCAAATAAAATGAAAAGAATTCCCATTCTCACTTGATGGAGCTTCGAAATATTGGATGTATTATTTATAACCTGAAGATGTTACTTTTTGGAACGATTTGAAACGTCTTTTCTTGTAGAGATTTTTTCCATCTTCAAGGAACATATCCATTCGAAAGGATATCTTGAGGATCAAGGAATCTCAAGGGGAGTTAATGTATGAGTACTGGGAGTGATTCAAGAATTTGTGTGCAAGCTTCCTACATCACCAAATCAGTGAGCAACTCCTCATCCAATACTTCTATGAAGGACTCACATCTATGGAGAGAAGAATGGTGGATGTCATGGATGGAGGAGAATTGGTGGACATAACACCAGCAGTTGCACATGCATTGGTTGAAAAGATGGCCCAAAACTCCCAACAATTTGTCAATCAAGGTACACTACTTGTAAGGTGAGTACATCACGTAAGTCCTTCTTCTCTTGAGATTTATTTTATTGATAATAAGTTAGAAGAATTGGACATTTTGTGATGAAAATTTCTTTTTATCAAAATAAATATCACACCACTCCTTCAAGTCATTGTGGCATTTTCACTGAGACAAGCCACTCAACTGATGTTTCCCCCAACTAAATGAAACAGAAGATTGTGCATAGTGTTTCCTGAGAGACCATATCATCAGCAACAACAACCATATCCCCAAAATAATATCTATTACTTTGATCCAACATACAAACAAGTGTGTAAGGATCAATCGTACATGAGGTATGGATCTGGACAACAACAAAGGCCCCCTTTTCAACAAAACTTCTAGCAGCCTCCACCTTACCAGCAGGATTTCCAACAACCCAAAAGGAGATTTGAATCCAAAGAATCAACAATCCAGAAACAAGGGAATCCCCCTCACATGGTAGATTATTACACTGATGATCTTTTGAAGAAAATTTTTCTTAATCAACAGAATGAGCTAAAGAGTCAATGTTCAGAGCTGAGAGAATTGAAGACTCAAATGAGCCAGATTGCAACATCCCTCTATGAACTAGTAAGTAAGAACTTCGGAAATCTTCCTTCCCAAACTAATCCAAATACCATGGGTAATGTTAGTGCCATCACATTGAGAAGTGGGAAGAAAACAATTGATACATCTACACCTATAGTTTCACCAGGATTCACCTCAAATCCAGCGAATCCCCATTCAAAACCATCTAATGAGAAACCCAAGGAAAAAGATAAAGGTAAGAAAAAGAGTAATTATGTTCATCCTAAACCCCTTCCCTTTCCAAAAAAATTTGTACAAACCAAGAAGACAGAAAAAGAGACAATGTAAAAAAGAAGTTTTGGAAACATTCATGTGTATGTAGATCAACATCCCATTACTTGAAGCCATCAAGAAAATCCCAAGGTATGATAAATTCTTAAAGGAACTTTGTACCAATAGAATAGGGATCAAGGGAAATGAGAGGATAAATCTTTGAAGGAATGTGTCACCACTCATTACAAAAACTCTAGAAATTCCAAAAAACTTCAAGGATCTAGGGACATTCACCATCCCATGAACTATATAGGAGTTACACTTTTATGATGCTCTTTTTTATTTAAGAGATTCCATAAATGTAATTCTTAACTTTTTATTATCTTCTTTATAGGTTGGTGAGTTGAAAATGATGGGAGTAGTGGTGCTGTTGGAGAATAGAGATACAACATATCCAGTGGGTGTCCTTGAGGATGTAATTGTCCAGGTAAGATATGTGATCTTTCTAGAAGATTTCTACATGCTTAACGTGGAGGATGATCAGGTAAGTTCTCATGTTCCCATTATCTTAGGCAGACCCTTCCTCAAAACTGAAAAATCTATTATAAATGCAATGAGGGTACACTTTCCATTGATTTTGGGGATGATGTTGTGATATTTAATGTTAGGGACTCCCTGAAGTACCCCTCACAGGACTATTTTGCATTTTTTATCTCCCATTTTGAACCAAAAAATAAAAACCCCAGGGAATTTGATTGTCCTATGCTTAGAGAGATTATGACTATTAGTTCTACTTTGATGTCTAAGAGTACTTCCACACCTATTTATAATGCACAAGACTCTTATATTTTATTTTTAAATGGATTCATATTTTATTTTGATCATGTGTACTCTGGTTATGACAGGGTTGTTGAGTATGCTGATGGATTTGATGTTTTATTCTCTAATTTTGATGATGTATATTCTGATACTATTGTTCATTGTGCACGTATTTTAGTTCCTTCATTTTCTCCATCCATACATCACCCCCCCTAAATTGGAACTCAAGACATTTCCACCTAATATCAAATAATCATATTTATTTAGTGGTGAGAAATTACCTGTTATCATTGCTAACAATATCCCTTTTGAAAATGAAGAAAAACTTCTGAATATTTGGATGGAGAACATTAAGTAAATTGGGTGGACCTTGGCTGAAATATGAGGTATTAGCCCATCCATTTTCATGCATGGGATTCCTTTGGATGATAAGGCTAAATTGGTTAGGAATCCACAAAGGAGACTCAATCCAACCCTTCTAAAAGTTGTGAAAAAAGAGGTTGAAAAATTTCTCTAGGCGGGTAAAATTTATCCCATTTCAGATTCTCAGTGGGTGGGTCCTATTCAGGTTGTTCCAAAGAAAATTTGTGTAACTATTGTTAAAAATGATAGAGATAAGTTAGTTCCATTGAGGGTTCAAAATAGTAGGCATGTGTGTATTGATTATAGGAAACTAAATCATTCCACTCGCAAGGACCATTTCCCCCTCCCATTTATTGATCAGATGCTTGAGAGACTAGCTTGGAAAACACACTATTATTTATTGGATGGATTTTATGTATAATTTTAGGTTTCTATTGATCTAGAGGATCAAGAGAAGACAACATTCACTTGTCCATTTTGTACTTTTTCCTACCGAAGGATGCCATTTGGACTTTGTAATGCCCCATGTACCTTCTAGAGATGCATGGTGAGTATTTTTTCAGATTTTATTGAGACCTTAATGGAGGCATTCATGTATTTTTTATAGTTTATGGGTATTCATTTGATGACTATATATCTAGTTTGGTAAATGTTTTGAATTGTTGTATTTAGAAGAGTCTAGTCTTGATCTTTGAAAAGTGTCATCTCGTGGTAGAGCATGGCATTGTCTTAGGGCATGTAGTGTCAAAACATAGGATATAGTTTGATATATCTAAGGTAGATATCATCTCATTCTTACCCTATCCTTCAGGTGTGCGTGATATTAGATATTTTCTAGGGAATGTAGGATTTTATTGGCACTTCATCAAAGATTTTAGTAATATTTCTCTTCCTATGTCACAATTACTTCAAAAGGATTTTGATTTTGTGTTTGATGATTCTTATAAGACTTACTTTGATGAGATAAAGAAGTGTCTGACTACTCCACTGATCATACATCCCCCACAATATGAGCTTCCTTTTGAGATTATGTGTGACGCATCCAACTTTGTGGTTGGAGCTGTCTTATCTCAGAGGGTGGAAGGGCATTCACATGTGATTGCATATGCATCAAAGACATTGGATTCGTCCCAATAAAACTACACAACAATAGAAAAGTATTTTCTTGCGGTTATATTTTTTTAGATAAATTTCGTTCATATATATTGGGCTCTAAAGTAATTATTTTTTCATATTATGTAGCTATAAGGTACCTATTGAAGAATATAGATGCAAAGCCCATACTAATCCGATGGTTGCTCCTTATTTAGGAATTTTACATTGAGATAAAGGACAAGAAGGGTTCGTAAAACCTAGTGGTGGAACACATGAGTAGGCTTACTCATGCACTAGAGGATGAAACCATGGACCAGGTACCACTTCAGGATACTTTCCCCGATGAGCATTTTTATTCCATCTCAGGTATGCATCCTTCGTATGCTGATTTAGTTAACTACCTTCTGGCCTCTAAAATTCCTATAAATTTAAATAAACATAAAGTCCAAAAATTAAATTGTGAGTCTAGGTTTTATGTGCGGGATGATCCCTAGTTATGGTGCATGTGTAGTGACCAAGTTATTAGAAGGTGCCTTTCTGATCATGAGTTTGATTTTGTTTAGAAATTCTGCCATACACTTTCTTATGGTGGACATTTTGGACCCCAACTGATAAATAGGAAAGTATTAGACTCTAGATTATATTGTCCTAGCTTATTCCATGATGATCATGTGTTTTGTAAGTCCTGTCATTTCCAACACACTGGGAACATTTCCAGGAGACATGAGATGCCCCAACAACCCATACTATTATGTGATATTTTTGATGTATGATGCATCTATTTTATGAGTCCTTTTACTATATTATTTGGTTTTTTGTATATTTTGGTTGATTTTGATTATATGAGAAAATGGATGGAGGTTAAGGCCAGCAGGACTGATGATTCTCATGTTGTTGTGGACTTTGTCAAAGCGCAGATTTTTTGCAGGTTTGGAGTACTGAAGGCCATCATCAGTGACCAAGGGACAGACTTTTGCAACCATAATTTGGATTCCCTGCTTTGGATATATGGGGTGACACACAAAACATCAACACCACACCACCCCCAAACAAATGGTCAGCCTGAGGTTTCAAATCTTGAGTTGAATTTTTTTTTGGAGAAAACCGTACTACCGAATAGGAAGGATTGTTGCAATCACTTGGATGATGCGTTATGGGTTATAGTATAGGATACAATACACCCATTAGTATGTCCCCATTTCGGATAGTTTTTGGTAAAGTGTGTCATCTCCCAGTGGAATTTGAGCATCGGGCTTATTGGACTATAAAGAAATGCAACATGGATTTGGCCCAATCTGGAATCGAAAGGAAGTTACAAATTCAAGATCTTGAGGAGATTCGATTATCTTCATATGATAACTCAAATCTCTACAAAGAAAGATCAAAAGAAGTTCATGATAGAATGATCCAACCAAGGGAGTTTCATGTTGGAGAGAAAGTCCTCTACAGTTCACGACTGAAGCTGATGCCTGGTAATTTTCATTATAGGTGGTTAGGTTCTTATGTTGTGACTAATGTTTTTCCTTATGGTGCAGTGGGGATCACACAAGAGGACACAGAAATGAGCTTTACATCCAATAGTCAATGTATGAATAAATATATTTATGGACTTCCTTCTGATGTAGTGTATTTAATCACACTCCATAACCCCATCATCACTTGAGTATATCAGGTTGTTCCTAACCCTTTCACTTTTATATAATTTGTCCATTCTAAAATTATACATTTCATGTGCATATATCATCTCAAAAGTTAACATTGAGGACAATGAAAATTTTTAAGTGTGGGGGAGGGGACAACATTTTGGGATAGATATTTAGGATTTTCATTTGTGTGTTTTATGTTAATTTTCTATTAGGTTTTTGGTTAAAATTTTCAAAAAATATCAATAAAAAAGAAACAAATATATCATTTATCATTCTCATGTGGATGCATGTTTTCAAAATTTGTTGTTAGAAATATAAGAATTATTATGATTTCAGTATCAAGGGTTGACATTTTTAAAAATTGATGTCGTCGATGAAATGAAGGGTTGTGTCATTATAAAACATTTAATATTTTGACATCATTAATTGTGATATTTGTTCATGATAAATTGTTTCATTGATTTCTCCACACATTATTTCACACAATCATGACTTGTGAGTTTCTCTTACCCAATTTAATTTATATTTAGGGTAAGTAATCATTTTTAGCTTATAATAAGGTCTTCCCATATGTTAGTTTCTCTTCTGATCATTTCCATCATTGTACCAGATTGACCTATGTGTGTGCACCTAATATCTGAATGTTGTCTTCCCTCCAAAAAATCAAAAAATTAAAAAAATAGTCAATAAAGAGGGTAGTGAATAAATGTACAATATATGGGGATATTTAGGACGGTATCTCATGGTTTGACTTCTATGAATGCTTAATTGAGCGGGATTTGGAATTTTATTGCAAAGGATGTTGAACAGGTTCGGTGGAATAGAATAAGGTAAGAAGAAAAAAAATTATTGACATGAATATACTAGATAAAGGGTGGATAGAAAATCTTGGAATGGTTGGCACACACAAACGTGGAGAATTAGTTGCAAGGTAGACCCATGACTTGTTTCGCTATGATTAGTGTTATGAATCTAACTGGATTTTGTTTTGACACAATTTATGAGACAATGAATTTAAAATTTATTAATATTGACTCTTCATGGGATTCTTACTTTGCCTATATTTTCACTGTGGATTGAAAAATATGAATATGCATATCTTGTCACAATTTTTTCGAATACATGATATGAGGTTTTTCCCAGGAGTGTAAAAGGGTAAGTTTGGGGGAGTTTATAAAATAATATTTTATTGATAATAAACGATAAAAATTTTCACATTGTGATAAATGTGTTTATTTATAAAATATTTGGGATTATATCATTCATTTGAAAATTTGATGGAAACTCTAGTTTTACCCTTTATAGTGCACTGTAGTATCTCAAATATAAATATTTTAATATTTATTATTTTAACTTGAAATTTTGTAACTTTGTTCCAGACATAATGGGATACAACTTGTTTTCGGTACATTGGAGATAAAATGTACATTTGTTGTGACTAAATGGACCATGAAGTCTAATGTGGGATGGACCCTCCAAATTGGATATTGGTTCTTTATTTGGGCCTTAACATCTTCATCTGAGCTTGGATTGTTTCAAAAAATTTACAGGAGATCTCCAACTCAATTATTCTCAAATAATTATTCTGGAATAACATCAGGTATACGCATTTTAGATTTCAAATGGGTGGTGCAAGTTGGATAAAAATATTTGGCTGAGATTCCCCATTCACACTTGAAACCACATTAAACCTATCCTCCCATCCATTCTATAAATTAGTTTTTTTCTCATTTGGAGGGATTGGGAAGTGAATTAGTAGATTTAAGGTAGATGAGAATTGTTTTCACCCAAATTCTTCAACCATTTTAAGAGGGGTAGCTCTTGAATTAAGGATCCCCTCATCGAAGCCTTGTTATCTTCTTTATGCTGTAATGTTTTCATTTGTACAATAAACTTATTTGTAATTATTTTATTTATTCATTTTCTTCTGTTTTTTTCAATTAAAATTTTCTTTACTCATCCTATTAGGGTTGGAATCAAGAGTGGATACGAGATTGGATTCTACCCTTTCAATCCTTTGCTCATTAAAAACGTCTCTATGGTGACCACACCGCCCATGGAAGAGTAGGTCTCTTAGTGATCGATCTATCTTCTACCCTATTCATTAAAATATTTTGAATAATTGAGCTACTTCAATTAACTTAATATGATCCATGTATTGAGTTTTTAAATTATAAGTAACTAATCAATCAATTGAACAATTAACACAAAAACACACGAGGTCAAGTATTGTGTAAATTGTGACAGCGCAATCTTAATCGGTAAAACAAGACAAAATGGGATAAATTTGTAGAATTCAAATATAATCCCTAAGATAAATTCATTCTCATTTTCTAGAATGGACATGTGCCTTAATTTACCACTGACCGTAATCTATCCTTATAACATCAATCAAAGTAGGGTGTTATGATTTCATGTTCCGTAGATAGCCTAGGGTTTAATTCTCTTCATATTTGGGGTAAAGTTAATTCTCTTAGGGTTAGAGGGTTAAAATATTAAGGGATGATAATTAAGTGGATATTAATTTAAATGATAATTATTAATAATTAAATGAATAAGTATAGTTAGTTCAGATACATCTTTTAAATATTGTCTAAAAAACATTGTCTTCTTGGGTTTTTTTAATCGAACATCATTTCAAAAATAAAAACAAAAATATTTTACAATCTTCTTCCATCAAACTTATTCTAGTTTATTGAACAGTAAACTCCCCCAACATCCTTTCAAGTAGTTTTATTATTCCCTTTTTTGTTATTTTTAAAATATCGTTAATAATTTGTCAAATTTATTTCCTCCATCGAGAGATAACCATTGTTATCCACTCTAATGCGCCTAAGTATCCAAAATATCAATAATCATTGAGGGAACTCACGATAGTGACTTTCACTTATTAGACAATATTACACTATAAAATATAACATTTGAGGGGAATTTTATTTTTTATATACCCTTTCCAAATCAGTAGATAAAATTCATTGAGGTACATTAATATATAATTTATAATACTGTATAGTCAAATATCTCTCACTAAGTATATCTACAAGTGAACCATTATACCAAATAATAGTTGTGGGAAAAACATTTCCAATTCGCATAATATGAAAGTAATTTATTTTTTCATAGTTTTTAACTTAACTGTGTCTATACCTTTAATAGAAATATATTTTAAAATTAATCAAATCTTAGTAATTATTCTTTGAACATTTTTAGTCTAAATAAACTATAGAACCACTAGTAATAAATATTTTTTAAAAACATGAAAATCAACTGATTTTAATCCCTTTAACTTCAATTAATTTACCAAATGATATTCAAGATATTTGATTAATATTCATATAGAACTATTACACCATTTAAGAAGTTTAAAAGTTAAAATATCCCTTCCCATGAAAGTGTGTAAGCCACTAAAGGAATAAAAGTACATATTCCATTATTTACGAGCACTAAAACTTTTTTTATCCCCTATTAATAATGGTTATCCTAGCCATGATTCCATTTTTTTTAGTATATTTATTAATACTATAATAACACTATCTAATACATTTTTTTATAAATTCATGGTAGAAACAAAATTTATAAAACAAAAAAAATTCTAATATGATAATTCTAAGAAAACTAATTTATTTTTTTAAGTCTTAATCACTCATTAACAGAGAAGGTGAAATAAATTATTTTAGATTCCCATTGAATTTTATTGTCTTGGATTAGAATTTTTGACAAAAGGGTAAAATTTTACAATATTTAAGAAACACTGTCTTCATTGAATATTTCAACTTTACTGAGTGTGTACATTCTTCACAAATAGGACACCTTAATTACCTATTAATTTTGTATCAAAAGAAATTAATTAGTAGAAAAATAATTTATCATCTCAAAAAACATTGATCTCAAAGTGAAAAATTCATTTATAAGAGAATTATCTAACAGAACACACATATCCCATATCAATTTCAAATATTTAATTAATGGATCTTAATAAACATAAATATCATTATCATCTTTTTTAATTTAAATAAGTTCAGACAACATAATGTACTTCGACCTCATGCATAACCATGGCGGAATAATATAATTTTCCAATATAACAATCATTTTACTATGAGTGTTTCATTTTTCACCAAAAATGTTTCATTTTTCTTATAAATACAAAAATAGAGGCTTTTAAACTCATTTACAAATTTAAGATACTAGGGATAAATTTTCTTCCACTGAGTCACATTTTTTTGGGGATGAAGTTTCTCATATTTAGTTCATTTATTATTATTCCATGTTAAGTTCATTATATACTTCTCACTTATATATAGTTATCTAAACCTTATAATGACTATAAATTACCATACAACTTTCTAAGGACTTGACTCAACTTTCTTATACCGAGCCACATTACACTTCAGGTATTTTTTTAAAGTTCTTTATAATACCTGCACAATAATATATAATAATTTGTATTAAACATAACATTAGTTTAGCTTCATATTTTTTCTAAGGAATATCATTGTCTTCTAATAACATGTCATTCAAGATAGAAAGTAGCTCCTTATATCTAGTGTAAATCCATACATTTGTAAATTTTAACTTATATGGTTTCAATATGGGTAATAATTATATATTGGTGTAATATAGTGGAATATATTCATTGTTCCTTAACTTCTAAAATATATTTAGAAAATAATGAAGGACAGCTCCAACCATCATTTTTAATTTCTAAATATAAGCTACATCATTGTATACAGTTGAACTTATTTAAAATGATCTATAAATTAAAATCTTGTCCAATTAAACATATGCATTCAGTTCATCTCCATGTATACTCAACCATTAATAACATTGATCTTCTCATGCCCCAGATAACTGATAGAATAAATACTCCATATCACCTTTACTAGGGTAGTATATAGTGACTAGTATTGAGGTATCCACATAATCAAAGGAGTAATTACATCTAAATATATTTGTCACCAGTTATCATACAATACAATCAAACACAACAATATAGTAATATAATTTGATCTATAAAAGAAATAAATAAATATAAAAAAAATTAACTTGATATAATTTAACTTTTACAAAAAAAATTCTTGGATAAAGTCACACATTCTGAACAGAAGCAATCATGGTCTTGATATCATGAGGTTGGCCATCAATATGGGATCTTCTATTTACCAGCTATCCACCCCATAATTCATCTACTGGGTCCAGGATCATCCATATTTTCTATCATCTAATCTGTATGGGAATAGTTTAGAAAGAGTGGGAGTTTATATTCATGGTTAAGTATATCAATACTCAATATAGTTATCCCAAGTAGTGATCTAAACCTATAAACATCTAGTGTCTACATGAATCAATAATAAGTAGGTAAACTATAGAAACCCCAAGATTACATGATTTAATCCTCAAACCAAGAAATATCCATGAGCATACCTAATCAAAACCCCCTGATTATGTATATTAATTGGTACATAATTTTCAAGAACCTAGAACTGCCCAACTAGGAAAAAAGAGTCTTGGGTACGTCATAAATTGGTTTGGGTAGGATTTGTGTTCTATGTAGACTATATGGTTAAAATTCAAGGAGGTTTCAATTATCTATGGTAATACCCCTGAAACCTGAAACTATTTTATTTTAATTTATATTATATTCAAAAAATAAAGATATGTAATCTATTATTCTGGTGAAAAGATAGGGATGGTGTGTCGAAGGGGAGCCTAGTGAGTAGTGACTCCAGCTGGGAGATATTGTTGAGAGGGGTTTGGAATGTAGAGGATTATAAACCCTATTGAACCCTTTTGGTTTGTTGATTTTGGACCACATATTTATAGAAGACTTACTCCCACATCATAAAACCTCTATGGGAAATAATTTTTTATAATCCCCTATATGCCCAACCCATCTCTAGTGTCTCTCCCAGAATGTCTCGCTACATGTCACCTACTTCCTACCACATTATTCTTGTCTTCCATCTAAAATCCCACATTCTATATTAGGAAATATTTTTAAATAAAACAAAAAATACACATGAAACAAGTTCATTTATTAGTGATTATTATGTAGCGACTCATGTTTTGTTTAGGGTAGTAAATAAATATGGATAAATGGGTTTCTGTAGGTTTTTTTGGGCCTTGAGTTAAATAGGTTAGGGTTCAGGTACCCCAAAATTATTAGATACCCATATCATTTTCATCCCTACCATGGATCACTTTCATCACACTCTCCAAATAAAAATTCAATTAGAAAAAGTGTACTAAATATATCTCACAGCCCATCATAGAATTTATGCTTATTAATACACCCTAGAAGTATTATTTTTGAGATTGTGTTGGAAATTCATATCCCCTTCTATCCTTGAAGAACTTGAGGAAATTTCCATCTCCAATTATATTATAAGTATTATAGTAAATACATGTATCCACTAAAGGAAATACACATTTCCTCAACTAGTAATGTATACACATATTGAAACCAAAGGAAATATTTATCACCAAGGATAAATTTTTATACTCATATACTAGAGGAAATACAGATCTCTTATCCTTAGACTAAATAGATAATACTCCAAATCATTGAGTGGTGGATAGGGAGTAGATATATCATCAAGTGCATCATCATACACCCAGATCCCTATATAATGGGGAAAATGGGGTTCTGCCCCTTGGGTGAATTGTCCTCATCGCAAGAACATACCAAGGATGATAGAGTAACTACCTACCTCTAATCATCTCATCAATCATGTACGCATATTGAGGATACATGAGGTATTACCTATGATTATCTATCCTAAATCAAATATGTCAAAGGAATTACGCATTCCCAAATATCTCTTATAAATATCCATCCAATATCCACCTAAAGTAGTGAGGAAGAGTGGATGATATATATACATATATATATAATGCATCACCAGTCTCTACCAAGATCAAAAGGTAAGATATATTATATTTAATATCATCTAACTAAAACATGATACATAGAGAAGCTGAAAAGTATATTAACTACCATAACTATCACCAAAGGTTCCATCTATCATAGGTTGCATCATATCACAAGGTTGATGAGTAAAAATAAAAAAACCATTAATCATAATCAATGATCCACCTATTAGTCTTACAATACATCCCATATATTAATCTAGAGAAGTTATGTCAGCCATACCTGATTCCTACTAACCAATCTCTTAGAATTCCAATGATAATTCAATAATAATTTAATTTTGGGTATTGAATTGTCCTACTTGTCTTATCATAACACAACCAACAATACATTCCACTTGTATATCTCCGGATTCCTTAATATCCCCATCTATTTTCCCAACACAAATATCATCTCATTAATGTTTTGATATTTCAATAATGATAAGAGTTGTTATGTAATTATGGATTTGGACACATCAGAACCAGTTTGATACCATGTCCTACACTTAGAATTTCATCTATTTCATCATGATGAACTAAAGTTACTCCAATACCTTTCCAATTCATTCTTATAGATTACCAGAACTTTTATTAGAATTATTCTATAACCTTAGTCCAAAAGATTCAATTTTTCACACATTAATATATTTTATTGATTATAAGATGTTTTTAAATAACTCTAAATTCTGTTATAATCATTTCGTTCCATCTGAGGGAATCCACATCCAGGTAATTTTAATATTACAGTGTTACCCAATTTGACTTACCATTAACTGTCACAATCCTCCATTACCATTCAATATTCTTATCCACACTTAATATTCAAATAATTCTTTTTTATCCTAATAATTTAACATCATCCATTTTTACTTCACTGATCTATTCTTATCCATTTTGGTTATATATAATAACCATATTTAATTAATTATATCCTATATATATTAGGTTTTTAAGGGTAAAATTACATTTAAACACATGTACACCTCAAATATAGGTAGAAAAGGTAGACCATAGCCCCCCACAAGGGGATAGCAAACCCATCAAGTCCTTTTATTGAAGAGAAAAAAATATTTATTTAAATGATTCTCTTTCCTGTGAATAAACTATAATCACATCCATGAGGCTACAAATAAGAATTGTACATCACCTCCCATGGTAAGGAAACTTATCTGATTAACCAATTATAGTTCCTTTTTTTATTTCAAATCATTTTTTGAAAATTATTATAATTTCAAGAAATATTACTTTTTCCTTTCAAAATTATCATGTACACACATGAGGATATCTCCCATTAATTCACTAACCATTTAGTTTTCAGCATGAATCATTCAATGCTTCTTGATTTTTAGTACCTCATACATTTCTCTTAACGTAAAATATTTATACTAAGACTCATTGATATTAGATAAAATATTATTATTATTATCCATTAATAAAATAATTTTCATGATCACTGACATAATACTAACATCCATGTCTTATAATTCACATCACACTATATCTATTTTTCTCAATAAACTTATATTCAATGACACAAGGTATTAATTTGTAGTAATACTTTATTTCAAAAAATAAAAAATATTATTATCAATAATAATAATTTCAAATACTAATTTAGAAATAAATCTCTTAAACTTTCCATTAAATAATACATAAATATCATTGATATGGTTTAATTGGGTTTGGGATAAAATTAAAATTCCAATACAACTTTTAGGATCTATTTTAGATCCAGTACATTCCCCAATACACGACTTCTTCAAGGACTAATGTGGGGGTTCCATGTAGAACCCCCACTTACCACTCACTTGCACCAACAACCCTTATATAGTTTATATTACCTCATGAACATCGAAAATTCACTCTTTATATATTGGGAATATATTAAGGTTCTACATCAACCCTTGTATTTTACCGTTTCCATGCTTGAAGTTAGTTATTCGTTCTTTAGATCAGACTACTAGAACTCATGTGGATCATGCCACGCATGTCATTCTAACATGCCTATATTAAGGATAAATGTCTCTAATAGATGTTGTTTGATTGAACTAATCAAATTTTTACACAGTCATAGACTATATTCTACCACCTATGTCAGAGAGGTATGACATGATGTAATTCATCTTAGTCAATCAAATAATTGGATAGCCCTCACTCTTCATTATAAATAAGGCCAGAATATATATCAGCATCATCATCCTCTATCATCTTTTCTCTATATTTTGTAGCTTTATTATCATTAACCAACTTTGATGAACACTAAATTCTATACAACAACTATTTTTGGCCCCTTGATTCTTTATTTGGCATATTTTCCACGAGATTCATCATCCAATTACCTCAAAACTAAGAGGGAAGGTACAGAATGGGGAAACTTATCTATAAGAATACTACTATTCTATAACTCTAAATTGAGTGATTCGAAAGAGGTTACATTCCTATCATTAACACATTGATTATGATATATGGAATTTTTTATGAATCAATCAAAAACAATAACTCAATGAATGGGAGAAAATTTCCCCTCAAACTTCTATATATAATTTCTCTATTTCCATTCATTAAATTTACAAAATTCCAATGGAAGTGGGTTTGTATTAAAATGAAGAACAACATTCTGGAATCTAAGAGAGTATTCATATTATCAGTTATTAAAATATAAGAGAAAATTCCATGATAAAATTAATAAATATTGATTCATATATCCATACTTGTTCATGACAACCTAATGATCTTGGTCCAATATCACAAATTTTTCTATGATACCTCCTTGGAAATCCCTCCTCCAAAATTCATGGTCCCCTTATCATTATATATTTAGTTATTTTTGGGGATAAGTGGATAGGTTATAATAAGTAAATGATTTTATATTTATTTTAATTAACAAATAAAAATGATTCATCATAGTTACACACTGATGAAAACCTAACTAAAATTTACACAACAATAATCCTATGGAATGAAACCCATTCCATAATAAAAGGATTATTTCATTCCAATATGAATCTATAATAATGATGAATTTACCATTTTTAAAAAAATATTAAAAATTATTATTTTCATTGAAAATTCCTTGTTGAGATCAATAAAATCCACTAAGGATAATCATCTGATTTCAATGAGCACTAATAAACTAGATGACACTAAGACAATTGTTAAATTATGAGCACAAACAAAGGCATCCTCAAGAGGAAAATCAAGCTATTATATCACCTCCAAATTAAAATTTTCATCCTAAAAAAGAACATAACCCATGGATATCCCAATCAAACTCACACCAACGTTAAATATCTAATGAGCAAACCCATGAGTTAGCACTAGATAATAAATATAAGTAGTGAGAAACTAGTTATTTATTCCAAATATATCGAAAAACATTAATCAATATCAGGAGAACATAATGATAGTACCTCTATCATATCTAGGATATCTAACATGAGGATTTTCCTCTATGAAAAAATAGTTTTTGACTAAAATTTAAATGAGCATAACATTTTTTAAATTCATTTCCTTAAAGGGAATTATCCATTATAATCCCCAGCCATGCTGGTATTCACAATAACCAACTAAAATTCGTCAATAAAAATATCAAGGATAAAAATTTAATATTTTTAGGGAATAATTTCCCTCCATGTGTGGCCTTACTGACATATTCCTTATCACTTTTTTAACATTCACCATACATCATTGGATGGATCATAAAGATCCCCACTTTAAAATAAGAGCTCAGGGATTCTGAAAAGATATATCTAAGAATGATTGATTCCCTTTCAAACCCTACTCCAAGGGTAGACAAAGGTGACTCTAAAGGTTGACCTAAAATATCACCATGATATAGCACACCTTTAATATTAAATGCCCAATCGAATGTGAACACAAAACCTTTGAATAATTTAATTATAGAAGGATATAGTTAATAACAAATTCATATATAGTTAATTAGTTTATTTCACCACTGGAAATTTACTTTGAGTAAACAATGTCCTCTTTACAAGGTTCATCACTTCAGCCAATGATATTATCAACTTGATCCTCGCTCATATCCATGTGACATAGAAGAATCGAACAAAATATCCCATCACATAAGAATTATTTCATTCCCTTAAAAATCTTTGTCACACACTATTGACCTATCAAGTTAATAATTATTATGCGCCAATTGCTACAAAAAACACAAATTAGTGATGTTATTTCATTAGTGATGCTTTAAAACATCATTAATTCATTTATCAGTGTTTTTTAAAAGTGTGGATAAGTTAAAATCACTAAATTAGCAATATTTGTAAGTATCTCTATTTTGAAACACCTCATTTTCCAATGTTTTTTAGAAACATCGATAAATGAGAACTCAATTTCAAAATTTTATAAAAAACATTAGTAATCATATTATTGAAATTTATAATTTTTTTAAAATATATTTTATTTATGGATGTTCCTAAAAAAATCAGTAATTTTCTTTTGAAATTTATATATTTTTTTTGAAATTATAATATATTTTTTCCAATTTATGAAATTTAATTACCCCACCCCTCCTCTATATGGTATGCGCACCCACCTATATTCCACGATGCACTTCAGTTTTCACCCTACCTCCATAATAAAAGCCCCCACCTCCCCATACTCCAGAGATGCCACACTACCCTTCACCTCATTCCACCTCCCACCTCCCTCTAGTATGTGCCCCCACCTCCCTGTACTCCAGAGATGTCGCACTACCCTTTACCCCATTCCACCTCCCACCTCCCTCTAGTATGTGCCCCCACCTCTATATTACATGTTGTGCTTTACCCTTCCCCCCACCTCCCCATACTCTACATTGGGTCACCCTATGCCCATATACAATAGAAAATATTTTGTACCAGGTCTTGATCCTTGCCCCTCCAGCATCGTAACAACAGGTGGACCAACTCACCTGTTAGTATTTTGATTAAATAAATGTATTATGTTATATATATATATATATATATATTAGTATTTAAAATATTATTATTATATATATATTATTTATATATATATATCTATGTGTGTGTGTGTGTGTTTATATTATATTATATATATACATATATGTTTATACTTTACATATATGTATATATTTTGTATTATATATATATATTCTGTGTATGTGTGTGTAAATATACGTGTATGTTGGTGCCTGTATGTATATATATAATTAGTCACGTTTTAAAACACTGGTAAAAATTTCATTGAAATAGTCACATTTTTTTAAAATGTGACTAAATTTAAAATATTTAATTGTATTATGTTATATTTATAAATATATAAATACATTTCAGAATTTCAATTTTAATATAATATATATATATATATATCAATACACATATATTATCAAAAATATATATGTGTGTGTTTATATTTTATTTTTTATTTTTTATTTTTTATTTTTTATATTTATATATATTTATATATATTTATATATATTTATATGTGTTTATATTATATTATATATACATATGTTTATATTTTATATATATATGTTTATATTTTATATTATATATGTGTGTGTGTGTTTATATTATGCCCACATATTTGATTATATTTTATATTATATGTGTGTGTGTGTGTGCTTATATTATATATTATATTATATATATTTATATATATATGTATGTATGTATTATGTGTGTGTGTGTGTGTTTATATTTTAGGTTTATATTTGTGTGTGTGTGTGTTTATATTTTATGTTTGTCTATTTTATATATATGTGTGTGTGTGTGTTTATAATATATGTTTATATAAATTTTTATATTATATATATATATATATTTATTTATTTATTTATATTTTATATATATTATATGATTATATTAATATATATATATATATATATATGTTTATATGTGTGTGTGTGTAAATATATATGTGTATGTATACATACATATAATTATAATTATAAATATATATATTGCATAAGTATAATTATAATTATAAATATATATATAATTAGCCACGTTTTAAAACACTGGAAAAAATGTCACTAAAATAGACATGTTTTCTTTAAAACATTACTAAATTTAAAATATATGTGGTTTAAGATATAAATATGTGTGTGTGTGTGTGTGTGTATTTATGTATGTGTGTGTATGTCAGTGTGTTAAAATATATATATATTTTTATATATATTTTTATACATATGTGTTTGTGTCTATATATATTAATATGTATATTTATTTAAAAAAGTAAATACATTAATTCAGGGAAATGGGTTATATATATATATATATATATATTGAGGTTTTTCTTGAAAAATATCATCAAATTAGTCATTTTTCCTTACAAATGTGGATAAACTGGAGACATTTCCAACAAACGTCGCTAAATTAGGGACGTTTTTCAGGAAACGTTTCAAATTTAGACATTTTTTTAATGAAATGTAGCTAATTTAACCACAATTCTTGTAAAACTTCACTAAATTAGTGTCATTTCCTTAAAAATGTGGCTAAATTAGCAACTTTTCCTTAAAACATCACAAAATTAGCGACGCTTCCTGAAATATGTGGCTAAATTAGAAATGTTTCCTTAAAATGTGGCTAAATTAGTGATTTTTTCAAGAATCATTACTAAATTAGGTAATTTTTTTAGAAAATGTTTCTAAATTTGTGATATTCTTAGAAAATGTGGCTAAATTAGTGATGTTTCTTGAAAAACAGTGAAAACTTAAAATTGGTGATGTTTTTAAAAAATGTTTCTAAATTACAGTTTTTTGTAGTGGATATTCATGATAATTAAACACATATCTATATTTATTAAGGGGAAAATAATATCAAATTTCACACCCAAACCCGACACTTTTCTGTTATTTTATTTATTTTTGATTCCCTCCTTAATTTTATTTCTCTCGAGGTGTTTTTCCCTAGAATTGAGAGTTTTTTTTTAAATTAAATTATTTAAATTAAAATAAAATTAAAATAAAATTAATTAAATAACAATAAAAATAAAATTAAAAGAAAAACAAAAAACCCTAATTCTAACCCACTCCCCCAAACTCACTCGACGTAGCCCTTCCCTCCCACTTACCATATTTGACGTAACACCCCCCCCCCCCTCTTTGGTCGTGAGACACCAACACCCCCCCCCCCCACCCCTACCGAAGGTCCAGCCGCACTCCCTCCTTCTAGTGAACCTCCCCTCTCTACGGCCTCTCCCTCAATTTTCACAAGGTCGTTTGTCCCCTTATCCTATGTTTCTAGTAATTTTCCCTCATTTAATTTCCCCTCTTACCTTGGACGAACCCTATATTATGGGTTAACCAAATGTTGGTTCCTTCTTCCATATTTAGGGTTCAATATTGTGTGTTTGTGATGCAGTTGAGGTACCATTTAGGTTTCGCACCTAGTTATAGAATTTTCTTCACCCAATGTAGGTGTTTCCATTCCATATCATTTTTAGATGAATTTATTACGCTTTTTTACATTTATAAATATGTTCTATGGTTTAAATGTAGGGTGAGAAAGGTGATTTATAATTGTTTTTCCATGCTATGTGACAAAGATAAATTTTATAAAGGAAATTTCCTATTTTTTTTAGTATCTTGGTGAGGCATTTCATGAAAATGTTTTTGTGGGTTATTTAGTGGATGCAAACCTTATTTTTAACATAACTTAAGGTGAGGATGATTTTGGAATTGGTTTTTGAAGGAAAATTAAATACTTGACATTTGAGCATGATTTTCACATTCCAATATGAATTGTACAGGATTTTAAATGGTGAAAGACATGTTTTCAAAATGATCTCAATTTATGGAAGGTTTTATAAAGGGGCTTGGTCCATGGATTTGGTTAGTTTTAATTGTGTGGTTTTCTTGTACTTCTCAAAGGGTAATTTATAAATTGTTTAAGTGATGGTAAAATCATTTCAAGTGGGTTTTTGGTGTCAGTAAAATGGAAAGTCGATTAGTATTGGCATGTAGCTTTTTTATGCACTTTTTAGTATGATTTTTGAATTATTTAAATAATGGGAAGCTAGTTTTGGAAATTAACTTTCTTTATGTGTGGTTCCCTATAGGTTAATTAAATTGTTAAGTGGCTCCTCTAAGAGTTGTAATAACATATATAGGTATGTGTGTGTGTGTGTGTCTATATATATATATATATATCCTCCTTGCACATATTCCCTCATGGCATGGGTAAAATGTGTACTGGATTAATGGGTATATATATATTAGTGTGTGTGTGTTTTCTTTATTCTGGGGTGATCTTTGACCAAGGCATCGTGTGCCAAATTGTTTGTATTGGTCCTCTCCCATTTTTGAGGTAGGTTTCCCTATGAATTATCCATTAAATTAAGTAATTATTGATTTCTAACTTTTTCACCCTTATTAAATTCTATATAGTGATAAATGTTTGTTTCTAGTATAAACAACTAAAAATGAATATTGTTAATTCCACTTTTTGTTTGATTTCATGAAACTGTTTTTTTAAATGCGCATACCAACTGTTTATCAAATCTTTATGAAATTTCCTGGTTGGTATTTGTAAGTAAATTTCAGTTTTTAAATAATGTTTTTGTTGAAAATTTTTTTGTGTTTCTCAAGAGGATTTCTTAAATGGGGTTCAAAATGGTTTTGAGATTGGATTTGGTGTTTATTTTATTATATGGAAATGATTTGGCATGTGTTGGTTATTTGGAATTGGTTTAGTGTTAAATGTTTTCTTGAGGCCATTTTGGTACTTTTATAAAATAATTTTCTTTGAAAAATGCTCCTTAGTATGCAACCATTTCCTTGTTAGATGGTGATGGAATGGTTGGTTTTCATATGGGACTTCCCTTGTGTGTTTTCGTTTGATGGAAAGAGGGATAAAAATCCCTTAGAGTGATTTGAGGGTGACTTGTGTGCGTGTTACTTGTGTGTGATGCATTTTTATATGTGATGCATTGCTTGTTTGACATTTTTGGATTACCCTTTATTAATCGTGACATCGGAACATAGTATAGTGAGTGAATTTTCAGTAAATTATTGTTGAACTTGTTTTGACTACGCACTGACTTGTAGCCCATAGTAGGGAGATATTTTATTATTATTGCTATTATATTGGGTCCCTCGATCAGGCTAGGTAGGGAAATGATCGGGCATTTAGGCATTATGACGTCATCGGGTAGGGAATGACTTCAGAATGAGTAACATGTATAGTACATTCTAGATTATTCATGAGATACTAGGTTTTCCCTTGTATTTCAGCACTTAGTTATCTACCATGGATGATTGATGTGCATAGTTTTATTGGCCTCTCTTGCTTGTTATTTTCCATTTCCCTTGTGTGATCATTACTTTTTTCCCTCACATATGGTGAATCTCTTTCCTAAAAGGGATAAAATGTTTTCAAAATTTTTTGGAAAAAGGTTTTTAAAATTTTTTACACTTCATTATCCCTCTTTTAAAAATTTTAAAGCTTCATTCTTAGAAAATAAATTAGTTTAAAATAAAAAGTGCAATGGACTATGATTCTCATGAAAGGGAAAATTTGTGAAAAAATTATTTTATATGTTGTATTTCAAACCTGAAATTAATTTTTCTTAATTTAAAATAAATTTATTAAGAACAGATAACTTGGGAATGCCTACTGATTTGTAATAATCACACCTATACCATGTTCTTATTTTTAGTCTCAGGTAAAGGTTTCAACTTGACCTTAATCACCCTGGGAGAAATTAAGTCTTATGATTGGATTGTGACCCATAGGGTCATGTGGAGTATAAGTGGTCATCAGGTTCAGTTAGATTTATTTTTCAATAATTTCTTAATCATTCTGTTTTGTTTATTTATTTTTCTTTACTCTATTTTTCAATACTTTTGTTTATTTATATTGGGTTAAATCTTTACCATCGTCACTTTATTGATTCCCTTAGCTCTTTTTCCCAACCTGGGAGGATTGGGAATGCCTCTCATGCCCTATCGTAGGCTAGATCGTGTGACCAGTTCATAGTCGACTAGGGTTGGTTCTTCAAAAAATGGTATGAGAGTTGGGTTCCTCCGAGAACCTATCTTTCAGAGTTCCCTATATTATTTAGGATGTCAATGTATAAGTATTAGTATTGTCAGAGATTGGGGTGTATAAATGTGGGAGTGTTTGTCCAAAACATCCTAGACCGACCCTTGAGTTTACATGGGGTGTTAGGTTTTACTTGGTTTATTTTGTTCTTGTGGGTTATTTGGTATTTTGGAAAATGAAACAAGTGTTGGGATAATGGTCTCAATGAACTTGCAGGGCCTGGAAAACCAAGTGGAGTTAGGGACATGGTCCTAAAAGACTCTTTGTGACAGTGGATCAATTGGCATATAGCCACCAACCATATGGCCAATACACCCATCGACAATAGCTTTCCTTCATGGGTTTATTTTTTTCACTTATAGTGGGTTTAAGATGGTTTTTGGGTGTTTTTATTTAGATTTTAAAATGATTCTTGGTTTGAAAAAATAGAGACTGTTTTATCAAAAATGAGATTTCAAAGAGAAAAACTTTGAATCTTTTTTAAAGTGATATCTATAGTTTTGAAAATGGGGTTGTTTTGGAAAAAATTTTATGGGTTTTTGAAACATTTTATAAAATTTTAAATTGGAAAATTAATGTGGATTTTAAAAAAATAATCTTTGACGATTAGGTGTGGTATTAAAATTAATTGGGGTATTTTTAAAGTGGTTTTTAAAGTGATAATTTTACTTTTATCTTACTCTTAATTTTCCTATGATTTCTCACATATATTTATATAGATGCATTTATGTATTAATTGGATGTTTATTGTCTTGTATGGATTGGTGCTTGAGTGGGCACATGAATGGGTATATGTGAGACTTCATGGAATACCAATGGTGGGTGTTTGGTTTGTAAGGACTATTATGTTTTCTAAAAATGATTTTCAAGAAGGGATGGAGTTTCAACTCTTTGAAAAGTAGGAGAGTGTGATTCTTCCTTTTTGTGTTTGGAGTTTTTCTTTTTGGTACTTTGATTTTTTGTATTGGAGTTGTGATGGAAATAATTTTTTGAGTTTTGTTTATTGATTTGAAAATGAGATATGGAATTTTGATTCATGATATGTTTTGATTTGGTTTCATTCTCCGTACTTTCATATTACGTTCCCACTGAGTTCTAGAGGAATTGCAGAAGCATCTATGGGTGGTTCTTTTATCTTTTGTCTTTTGGTTGATCAAGTCATTCTTTTTTAATTTGATTTATCCATTTTGGATATGGGTCCTAATGGTCCTCAATATCAGGAGTTTTTCTAGAGGTTCCGAGAGTTGAACCCTTTTCATTTATTTGGGCTGCTGGAACCAAGAAAAGTTGAGTAATGGATGTGAAATATTGAGGATATATTTGTTTGGATTGAATCTCATGAACCTCTGAAACCTGAGCTTTCCACCTCCACGTTGGAAGGCATGTGTTGGAAAAAGTGTAAATCCATTCTTTAGGTCGAACCAAAGAATAATTACTAATGGGAATGCTTTAAAGCTTTGTTCATTCAGCAGTACTTCCCCAATGATGTGAAGAGGTCTATGGGTTTAATATTTTATGGTCTCACGTAGGGAGATTCAACCTTTTTGGATTATGATAATAACTTCATCGTGTTGGTGATGTATCTCCCAAACCTTTCTAGGGATGAATTTTTGAAAGCTCGATTCTTTGAAAGTGGTCTTCAATCATAATTCCTTTAGTAAATTCTTTATTTATCTAATGATTATAAAGAATTAGTGAGACATGCTATTCAATTCGAAGATTATTTAGAAGCGACTAGTTAGTTGAGAAGAGGTATAAAAAGGATGTTAATTTAAACCTCCTCAAATTCATCTGAGAGAAAGTTCTAGCTGTGTTTTCAGTGTGGAAACCCTAGGCATAATAAAATTTCATGTTGCAAAGAACCTAATATCTGTCATTCTTGTTGATATTTAGATCATTTTAAATGGTTTTTCTAGGGTGGTTCCAGGAAGTGACATCGATCCAGATCCACTCCCTTAGAGAATCTTCCAGCTCAGTTGGATGAAAGTAGCACTGGCACAATCTCAATTAGAATATTTTTTCTTCATAAATTCCATTTTGTTGTAATTAATGTATCATGTGGTTATATATTATTTTGGTTATGAATAATGTTGTTATATATATTTTGGGAATATTTTTTTAATGGAAATTTCTTTATAATGTTTTTAATGTTGTTGGAATAGAATGTCGGTGTTTTTATCCCATGTTTTGTTTCTTTGGGTTTTATGGCCTTCGTTAGGATTCGAGATCTATTCTGGATTGAGAAATCAATATTTTTCTGGAGAACTAATATGGTGGGGAGACCACCATGGGATGATCTCATGATGAACCCAACATCCAGGTGTTCTTGATGGAGCACTTTCTTGTTTTTTCTCTGCCCAACCCCAAACATAGTTGTTGGTTGACTTGAATAGTGGTTCATGTGATAGATGATCACTGAGATCCTAAATAGGACACTATTAGTTTCTTTGATGGTTTCTATGTTAGGGGTCGTGGTGTTCCTTATTGGTTTGTTTCCAGAAAAGAGTCTGTCTATTCTTTGTAATCTCTTCATTGTTTGTCTGAGGTCTTTGGTTATGTATGATGTTTTCCTGGGATGTTTGGATTCTTATGATAATGGTCTCATAATTTCTTTTGAGAATTCATCATTCTGGGTATTGAACAAAATTAAGGGTTGATTCTTAGGTCTTTTAGTTTTTAGGAATTGACTTTTTTGTAACTCTTCATTGATTCAGTTTTAATCAACTGAATCTCTTGGGACTTTTGGGGGGTGGAAAGTGCCATGGTGGGGAGAATTTTCACACCCCTACCTAAATTTTTTTTGTTATTTTATTTATTTTTGAGTCCCTAATTAATATTATTTCTCTCGAGGTGTTTTTTCCATAAATTTAGAGTTTTTTGTTTAAAACTAAAATAATTAAATTAAAATAAAATTCATATAAAATTAATTAAATAAAAATCAAAATTAAATTAAAAAAGAAAAAGAAAAACCCTTAATTTTAACCCTCTCCCCCTACCCCACTAGACACAGCCCTTCCCTCCCCCCGTACCATGCTCGACGCACACCCCCCCCCCCAACCCTCTTTTGTCGTGTTATGCCGACCCCCCCCCCCCCTAGACCTTCGATCGTGCTCCCTCCTACTAACGAACCTCCCCTCTCCACGGACTCTCCCTCGGCTCACCCAGGTAAGGTTGCAGCTCCCCCTCATCTGTGTTTCTGGTGATTTTACCTCACTCCATCCCACCTCATTTTTTAACTGAACCACATATTATGGGTTAACCAAATTTCGGTTCATTATTCCATTTTTAGGGTTATATCTTGCATTCATGTGGCGTGATTCAGGTTTCACACTTAATTATGGAATTTTTTTCACCCAAGGTAGGTGTTTCCATGCCATAGAATTTTTAGATGAATTTATTTTGCCTATTTATATTGATAAATTTGTTCTATGGTTTAAATGTAGGGTGTGAAAGGTGATTTCTAAGTGTTTTAGCATGCGATGTGATGAGGATGAATTTTATTAAGGAAATTTGATATGTTTTGAGTGAGTGTCTTGGTTTTTCGTTTCATGAAAATCTTTTTATGGGTTGTTTCGTGGGTGAAAACCCTGTTTTTAAGGGAACATACTGTAAGGATGATTTTGGAATAAGTTTTTCATGGAAAATGAAATACTTGACATGTGAACTTCATTTTTACTTTTTAATATGAATTTATAGTGATTTTAAATGGTGAAATACATGTTTTCAAAAAGATCTTGGTTTATATAAGGTTTTACAAAGGGGCTTGGCCCATGGTTTTGGTTGGTTTTAATTGTGTGGTTTTCTTGTGTTAATCAGAGGAGAATTTATAAATTGTGTAAGTTATGGTAAATGAATTTGAAATGGGTTTTCAGTGTGAGTAAAATTAAAAATCGATTAGTATTGGCATGTAGGCCCTTTTATACACTTTTTAGTATGATTTGTAAATTCTTTAAATAATGGGAACCTAGTTTGGGAAATGAACTTGCTTTATGGGTGGTACCATATAGGTTAATTAAATTGTTCGGTGTATCCTTAAAGAGTTGTACACACATACATAGGTATGTATGTGTGTGTGTGTGTATATATATATATATATATCCTTCTTGCACATATTCCCTCGTGGCATGGGGAATATGTGTACTTTATTAATGGGTATATATATATATTGGATTGTTTTTGTGCGCAATTGTGGGGTGATCATTTTCAAAGGCATCAGGTGCCTAATTTTTCATCTTGGTCCCCTCCCATTTTGAGGTAGGTTTCCCTACACATTAGCCATTAAATTAAAGAATTATTAATTTCTTGAGCTTTTCACACTTATTAAATTCTAGCTATTGATATATAGTTTGTTCCTAGTATAAATGTTCAAAGTGAAATAAAGTTAATTCCTCTTTGTGTTTGATTATATAAAATTGATTTATTAAATGTTCCTACCAAGTGTTTATCAAATGTTTATCAAATTTATCAGTTTTCCTTTGTAAGTAAATTGTGGTTTTTAAAGAATTTATTAGGTTTAAAATGTGTTTGGGTTGCTCAAATGGATTTCTTAAATGGAGTTCCAAATGGTTTTTATATTGGAGTTGATGTTTATTTGATTCTTTAGAAATGATTTGTCATGTGTTGGTTCTTTGGAAGTGGTTTAGTGTTAAATGGTTGGTTGAGGATAGTTTGGTACTTTTATAAAATAATTTTATTTGAAAAACACTCCTTGGGATGCACCTCTTTCCCTGTTAGATGATTATAGACTGTGTGTTCCTTGTATGGGACATCCCTCAGGTGTTTTGGTTCATGGAAAGAGGTATAAAAGTCCTTTTGAGTGATTCATGGGTGAGTTTTCTATGTGTTACTTATGTTTGATTCATTTATATGTGATGGATTTCTAGTTTCAAATTGTTATCTCACCCCCTTATTATTCGTGACATGAGAACCAAGAATAGTGAGAAAATTTTTGGTGAATGATTGATGTAAAAGATTAGATTACACACTGGGTAGTGGCATGTATCAGGGGGATATTTTGTTATAATTGTTATGGGATTGGGCCCCTTGATCAGGACACGTAGGGAGAGGATTGGTCATTTGGGCATTATTATGTCATTGGGTAGAGAATGCCTTCAGGAAAAGTAACATGTATAATAAATTCTAGATTATTAACAAGATCCTAGGTTTTCCCATGTATTTCGACACTTAGTTATTTATGGTGGGTGATTGAGGTGCATTGTTTGTTTGGTCTCTCAGGCCTATTATTTTCCATTTCCCTTATGTGATCATTTATTTTTCCTTTATATATGTAGCATATCTTTTCTAAATGGGTTAAAATGATTTTCAAAAGTTTGTGGGAAAAGGTTTTTAAAAAGTTTTACACTTCTATTTACCTCTTTCTCTAAAAAGGTTAAAACATCATTATTGGAAAAGAAATTAGTTTAAAATAAAAAGTTCAATATACCATGATTTTATTTAAAGGGAAAATATGTGAAAAACTTATTTTATATATTTTATTTCAAACCTAAAATTAATTTTTCCTTATTTAAATGAAATTAATTGGGAATATATTAATTGGGCAAGTTTACTGAGTCTTAATACACAGTCCTATACCTATTTCTTCTTATTAGTCTCAGGTGTAGGTTTCATCTTGACCTCAATTTTTGTGGGCAATGTTGAGTCTTGTGATTGGAGTGTGACCCATAGGGTCATGTGGAGTTTTATTGGTAATCATGTTTGATTTGTTTTATTTTTTATTTCTTCCTTAATAGTTCTATATTGTTTATATATTTTGGGTTACCCTATTATTTTTTCACTACTTTTGTTTATTTTTATTGTGAGAAATTCTTCCCATCATTACCCTTTTGTTTCCCTCAGTTCTTGTAGCTAGCTCAAGAGGATCAAGAATGCCTCTCGGGCCTTATCGTGGTCCAGCTCGGGTGACCGGTTGAGGGTTAACCTAGGTTGGTTCGTGACATCCACCCTTTTATTTCACTGTCATCACACTAACACTAGATGGGTTGATCCTTGATATAATATTATTTATTCTATCCTTCTACAGAATTCATTCCTAATTGACTTATGTGAGTCAAAATTCGTCAATAATCATAGAAATATATGGTCCAGACTCTAGTATACCTTTTAGATAGAGAAAATAAAAACTACATATATCATCAATAAACTCAAAATTAATCTTTTTAAAATACTCACATGAATATCCAATTAAAATTCCCAAAACATATATATGATTTCAAATAAATAGAAAACATTATCCTAAATGAGAAATGTTATGGTGTATTCCCTTATGGAGTCCCCTCTCCTAGAACTATGATTAAATTCACTTTCAACTTCCCTTTATAGAAATTTTCAAGTATATTATCCTTAATATTTCTTATTAAATAAATAATGGCTCACAAAAGTGTTCATCACTACTAGAGTTCGTATACCCCACTATTCTTTTTATATGTAAATCTAATCATAAATATCCAATAATAACCAAGACACCCATTGGTGGAACTCTTTTGTGTTCAAACTAAATGGTATAGCTCTTGACTTATATATAATTCCAATGACTCAATATATTATAGGAATGAAGTCAATATTTCCACCAAAAAATAACACAACCAATATAAATAAGAAAAAAATGATGAATTTCCTCATCATCCGATAGGAAATTAAAACCACCATATAGAAAGATTACTATCTGAGGCTGCTCGAGTCCTCTGAACTATGTCATCTGGACCTATTCCACACTATACTATCTTTTTTCTCTATCTCATCTCATCATCGCAACCAATGATACACATGAAAATATCTCAATCCCATAAATCCTTACCTTTATCTCCCATATTGCATATTTACCTCACACTTATAGTAAATGATGTGTATATAGATAAATATCCCTCCAATCTTGAATGTGAAGAATTTCTGCAGATGTAGCCAAACCAAACCTGAAATAATAAAATCATTTCTTGGACCTATATGACGCATTATCCCCACTTTAAATTCCTAGTTTACATACTAAGGTTTAATCATGTTTCATCGATAAGCATTATGATAAGGAATAAATTTGTGGTTACAACCATTGTAAATTCCTATATCCTAACTACATTTGGTAGAGATTGTTAGTAATAATTTTTTGATTCTATCCCAACCAACCTCATATATTACTAACTCTATACTCTAGATTATCACTCTGATAACAATCTCTCATGTCCTTACTAACTAGTAAGTGAAATCTCTAAGCCAGTTACAACTATGTCAGGGGCTAGAACCTAATACTGAGGTATCCAAAAAATCATGGGAGTAATTAACTCTAAATATAACTATAACCTTATATCATGCACCTCCATCCACTAAAACTTTCATGAAATGTAAACATATCAATAAAATACATGCTTGAATATAAAAAAATATGATACAATTTAATTGATGTAAATAAAATCCCCGGATATAACTCACACATACCAAAAATTTGAAATCTTGATCCTGAAATCACAAGCGTGAACTCCAACATCACAACCCACCTCAACCAATTATCCACCCTCCATTCATCTCTTGGCTATATGATCATCCAACCTTTTCATCAGCTAACCATCATGGACCCTATTTAAAAAATTTATATTTTTTCATATATAGGTTCAAGATCCTAGACTTCTTAGAGGTACATTCTCATTAAATTTTTTGTTTTAATTCCTAAATTATGGATAAATAAATTTTTATTGGGTTTATGAGTAATCTTAGTGGTTCTTATGGGGTCTGATACATGAAAGATAGGTGAATTGGTATATCTAGTGCATGTCGCACAGTTGGTGTATGATTAGAGAAAACTATGCAAGGGAGGAAGCCAGATCATGAGTCTTTGGATAGAGGTATTTCACATGGTTGGAAAAAGGTTTGGAAAACCATGTGGTCCTCCTCATGTAACCATGTGACCTAGACCCTCTTATATAGAGGTTGGCACATGGTTCACTCACATTTAAAAAAATTGTGCGGCCAAACTGAGTTCCCCATTAAAAATTGATAAATTACTTTTTTTTCCCACATGATTTTATGTTCCAAACCCTATTTTTTCTCCATTTCTTCCTCATATAGCCTTAGTGATGAACATAAACCCAAAAGATCACCCAAGGATCAATATCCTTTGATTTAAGGCAGTTTGGAGTGTTGTTGGTTGTAGATCGAAGCTATGGGTAAGTCTAACGATCCTCATGAATCTCTTTTCCAGATTAGGTCTTGGGGTTTCATTATTCTTATTATGAATCCCTGAAACCCTATTTTTTTAGTGGATCCATGATTGGGACTTCAAAGAATACTTGAATCTAGATCTAAGGTTATGATTAAGGGTACTTTCATCATCAGATTCGAAGTAGGTGGTCTAGAAGTTATATCCCATGGTTTTATTGTATTATTTTTTCATGTGTGGTTGGGATATTGCTTTCACCTTGATTTTAAATTTTTGAATCTAGTAATATTTGGTAAAATTGTTGGAAAAGTGATGATTTATACCCCTCATGTTCCATTTGGGTTTCATTGATATTTATTAGACTGATTTAAGGACACCCAGGGGGTGTACCAACATTCTTGATCATTATAAATGATAATTTTAAGAATAGATTTTCCTTTTGTTGGAATAGAATCCATGATAAATATGTTAATATGATTATTTTAAATTATTAGGAGGAACTAATGGTAGTTATTTCTAGTCATTGGAAATAGAATAAGAGATTTTTTGTCTTAATATGAAATGGGATGGGTGAAATAATTTCATTGTGATAAATGACTTATGATTTATAATTGAAATTCATAAGTGTGTTAATACAAGTGAAAAAGATGAACATATTAAATGGTTAAATTATTTTGAATTGATAATTGTGTTTAATGGGTCAATGTATGATAAATTGATTAATATATTAAATGGTATGAAGTATGTCAATTGTTGACTATGTCAATGGGTTAAGGCATGAAAATTGGAAATGGGTAAAATGAGCTAGGAAATGTAATTGGTAAATGTGATAATGGGTTAAGGATTTATGTTAACTCTCTTGTTGAATAATTATGACGTGAAAATTGTATGTGTACTGTTTTTTGTAAGTTTGTGATGTGTTATATGAGTTAAATGGTTAAATAAACATGTGTATAAGTCTTGGAAATTGTGGGGTATTGGACTTGATGATCTACACCCAGAGATCAGGTTAGACTGAGGCTCTAAAACCCACCCCATAATTCATAGGTTAGGGAAGGAATCTGAGGTTTTATATCCCTAATAGTTTCATTTGATGAGAATACCTCAAGTTAGGCTCCAAGGTAAGTGTGATGTAATTTTTTATGAAATGTTCATCCCTAGTGAGATGGAGAACTTGACTTATTCTTTTATTCATGATAATTCATCGGATTGGGCCATTGTGTAAATAATGTAAATGCCTAAACAATGGAACATGTGATGAAAATGGATTTAGTAATGAATTCTTTATAATTGGTGAAAATAGAAATCATAGTGGAAATGGTTATAGTGAATATTGTTAACAAATGGCAGCAGGGTTTTCTTTGGTTTACTCTGTCATTTATTTCATACATTCATGAAATTTTTTCTTTAGAATTTATATTTTATAGAAACTGTTAGTAGTAGCCTACTAAGTTGTACTCAAAACCTACTTGGGTAGTCATTGGGTACTCGAGCAGGCTTCATTGTTGCAGGTTTAGACAAGGGCATAAATTCTATGTTATGGAGTTGATTTGGGATTGGGATATCCATGGATAAGGATCTTGACTTAGAGTCAGGACTCATTTTGGAGTTTCTCCTGTTACTCTTTATTTTTTTTCTCACACTTTTGGAACTATTAGATTGAAATGGAATATTTATTGTTTGGTTGTGATTTATACCCTATTTGGGAAATGATTAAAAATTCATGTATATGGTTTATTATTTATTGTTGTCATTATTTATTATTTTCTCTATTACGGACTACTCTAGTAAAGAGGGTATAGTCCCCCACATGATCTAATAAACCCTCACTTCCATTCTGAAACCTTTTGAGTATAGGGATTCATGCTTGAGTTTATGTGGCGACCCAACTCAGGGCACCGATATAGTGGCTCCCGGGTTGGGGATATTATAAAGTGGTATTAGAGAAGTTCTTTTCTATGAATTACTATTTGGGATGGTAGATAGGATATTAGGATCTGTCATGTCTTAGTAATGAGATCATTATTGGGAATAGATAACCCATGTATGAGGTAATAATCAAGTACCAAGGGTGGTAATTGTAGTTCTTAGAGTTTATTGTTATGGTTGAATGATGTGTGATGTGAAAGTTTTATGATAATTACTTTTGGATAAAATGGCATGAGGTTATATATTCATGCATCATTATCGGCACCAATGGATAGAGGTAGTGTGCATCATGGTAGAAACACATGTGAATGGTGTGTGGGACATGAAGGGTAGAGTGCAGTTTAATTTCGTGAAAAACATAGAGGAAGTGGTTTCTAATAAATTTGATATAAATGGATAAATGGAAAGAACTTTAAATAATTGTTAGATAATTTTATTAAATGAAGGGTTGTAAATGAGTTAAAATGTTTTTTGTAATAAGTTATGAAATCAGAAATGAGCCTAAGAGGAAATATTTACATTATGAGTGTAGAAATGGTTTTATAAAGGTGAATAATGAAAGTATTTTGAAAATGTGAGTTGGTTTACCCCATGTTATCCATGACCCATGGTAGGGATGGTTGAGGGTAGTGTTCTAGATGTGACTATGTCCTTTGGGATAATGCATGTTAAATAGGTTGTTTGTGGATAGTGGAGAGCCTTATTTTATATAAATTGTGGAAGTATTATGTTACGTTCTCTAAGGCTTGTGTTTGGAATTGTAGAAAAATTCCACCATGGTGGCGGGTATTGGTTGGGCGACAAGAGTATATCACCAAGAATTTCCCACCATTAGTGGAGTAATAAAATTTTTTTGGTCAATGATAACTATGGAGAATATAATTTTCATGAGTGATTTTATCATTTTATGCATATGATGGAATGCGATCAAGGTTGGTTCATTGCAATTATGTTCAATATAACCATATATTTTTAGTTGAAGTTCCTTAAAACGTTATCTAGGGAGGGAAGATTTGAGCCTGCAAAGTTTTAGATGGAGTCCATCCAGAATATTTAGGATTACTTGGAGACTCTTGAAGAGAATAGGGTTAAGTTTATAGCATACGTGATATGGTGATCAAAAAATATCTGGTGGGATATCCTAGTTCAGACTCAGCAAGAAGACTTTATGTTATGGAAGGAATTTCAAGAAACATTTCTATATGATTCTTATCCATATAAACTGAGATAGAAGCAAGCTATGGAGTTTATGAGGTTGACCTAGAGAACCATGTCAACAATGAATTATATGGGATGTTTTAAATACTTTCTTTGATTTTTTCTAGTGTTGTCATGGGATGTGGTCACTATAATGAGAATATTTTAGGATGTACTTAGACATGTGATCAAGTATCTGATGAACATATTACATTTAAAGATGTTTGAAGAAGTGGTGGATCATGACCTTATTTCAGAATGGAAATTAAAGGAAGCATTAGGTGGTGGGTTTTTTGTTTCAGATGGAGGGACCAATTTTGTGACTTCCAAGGGAAGAAATCATCACATAATAAATATTTATCAAGTAATAAGTGTTTAGAGTAGTCAGAAAAGGAGATCAGCCTCTTTGGGTGGCGATCATGTGTTTTTCTATCAGTATGGTTGGCCGGGACACATGCTTGGTTGGTTCCCTTGACCACCAGTTGAGTGACGAGAGTGTGGATGGATGGGGAATGTGGAGATGTTATATATAAACCCTTGATAGATAGGTGTAGATGGAGGGTCAAGGCTGATGTCGAATACAAATTGGGGGTTGGTTTCCTCATATCAGGTAGGCAATTGAATCTTGAGTGGTCTTATCGGTCGAGGGGGCATATGTGGTTCTTTCTGAAGATAGCGTCCATATTAATAGGGTAGTAAAGCAGTAGGAACACAGAACAAACCCCAGGGCAAAGGGGTAGGACAGATCCATGAAATTCAATATACACTTGTAAGGGGAAACCATCGATTGTTTGAGGTATGATCCTTCTAGATTCCACACTTTCTAGAGATTTATTCGATACTGGTGCCATGAATTATTTTATAGCTTCCCGTTTTGTGGTTTTATTGGATGTAGTAGTGAATCTTATATGTGAGGTTATGTAGATAGATACACCATTAGGGTTGGTAGAAGAAAATATTAGGTGATGTAAGGTTTGTGCTTTCAATGTTGGTGGGTACTATTTCCTATTAGACTTATTTGTGCTTGATTTGTTGGGTTTTGATCTGATTTTGGGTATGTGCTAGCTAGTGTTATACCGAGGTCATATTGATTTTTACCATTGCAGGTTAATGTTCATGTATCTTGAGGGAGACACGTATGTCCATCATGTTGAATGGGACATCTGAGCAGGTTGTGCAAGGCTAGTTTGTCTACAGTTGAGAGAGATCACAGCCCAAGTGGCTTGTATCGTGATTTATAGTGAAGGAATAGAGAATATTTTCTTCCCTCCTGTGGTGTATCAGTTTCTGGATATGTTTCCTCAGTACATCTCATGAAATTTTCCTGAGAGGGATGTTAAATTCATGATAGAGTTATTATCGGGAGCATAACCAGTTTCCATTCCGCCATATAGAATGGCACCAGCATAGCTCCAGGAACATAAATGAAGGATTTATTCATCCTATTAGGTCACCTTTGGGATCTCCAATACTATTTTACAAGAAGTCTAATGGATCGTTGAGGTTATGTATCGATTATAGGAAGCTGAATTATGAGACAGTTAAGAATAGATACCCTCTTCCTCGAATTGATGATCTTTTCAACTAGTTGGGAGGTGATTCAGTGTTCTCCAAGATTTATTTAAGGTCTAGATATCATAAGTTGAGGGTGATAACTTCTGATATACCACATACTACCTTCAGAATCAGGTATGGTTCGTATGATTTTTTTATTATTCCGTTTGGGTTAACCAAAGAACCAATAGTGTTTATGGCCCTAATGAACTAAATCTTTCACACCTAAATATACCAGTTTTTATTTATCTTTTTTGAATAAATATTGGTGTATTATAAAAATCATTAAGATCATTCCAAACATCTTGACATCATCCTGAGTACACTGAGAGATCATAGGATAGACACCAAACTATCCAAATGTCTTTTTTGGATTGACAAGGTTCATTTCTTAGGGTGCATCATCTCAAAGGAATGTGTGTCTATAGACCCATAGAATGTGTAGGTAGTTTTATCATAGGAGTACCCCAAGAATGTTTTTTATTTTCAATGTTTTTTGGGATTGGACCACTATTACCGATGGTCCAATAAAGACTTATCTTATTTATAAGAACCATTATTTGGTTTGAATAATAAGGGAATCAAGTTTGAGTGTTCTGGGTCATGTGAGAATGCCTTTTACGAATTAAATAAGTGGTTGAAAACCACACCAATTCTGATCATACCCAATCCAGGTAACGGTTATATCATGTTTTGTGAAACATTTGGTGTGGGGATTGGGGCATTATTGATGCAGGATAAATACTTTGTGTTTTATGGGTCAAGATAGTTGTGTCCTCATGAAAGAAATTACCCTACTCAGGATCTTGAGTTGTACGAGCTGGTTTATTCCTTAAAGTATTGGTGTAACTACTTGTTGTGATAACTCTTTATGGTGTATATGGAACATAAAATCCTTAATTACATCTTCTCCCGACATGATTTGAACTTTTTCAATGAATATGGGTTAAAGAAATTGAATCCTTTGACTTTGATTTGGCTTACACACTAGTAAAGGGAAACATAGTTACAAATGCTTTGAGTCAGAAGGCTCAGAATCACATAGTTGAAGAATCAATTTCAGATTGGAAGATGATGGAGTTGTTTGTTGATATGCATCTTGAGGTGAAGGATGGCCAAGGGAAGATTATGGATTTGTTTATTAAGATGCATCTTAAGGTGAAGGATGGCCAAGGTAAGATGATCCTTTCATCCTTGAAAGTTTATTTTTCACTTTTGGTCCAGATCAAGGAAGAGAATCATGAGGATTCAGAGTGTTTGGATATGAGGGGAAGCCTTAAATGTAGGGAGTCACCTTCTCATGGTATCATTGGGGATTATGGAATCATTTATGTTTGTGGTTGTGTTTTTGTGCCAACATGTT
Organism: Viscum album; assembly: GCA_963277665.1. NCBI lineage: Eukaryota > Viridiplantae > Streptophyta > Magnoliopsida > Santalales > Viscaceae > Viscum > Viscum album. The sequence continues at coordinate 1,376,712,831 of OY728160.1, forward strand.
TGTGGGAAGAATCGATGCGTGAGTTTCATGCATCAAAGTGGTTTGTGCATCCTAATTTGACCAAAATGTATCATGATCTTTATAGGTATTATTGGTGGTCAGGGATGAAGAAATAGCATGCAGGTTTCATGGCTTGATACCTTACCTATCAGTATGTAAAGGGTAAGAATCAATGGTTAGGTAGTTTGTTGCACCCATTTCCCTTTCCAGAATGGAAATGGGATGATGTGGGGATTAATTTTTTAGTGTTTATCTTGAGGATGTCTTAGTAAAATGATGTGATATGGGTAGTAATGAATCATTTTAATTAGGTATCTCATTTATTTCTAATTCAAGATACTTTCAATTTCAACCAGTTAGGTGAGTTATATGTTAAAGAGGTAGTGTGGTTTTAGGAGGTACTGAAACATGTAGTTTCAGATCTTGATTCACATTTCTCTTCATGCTTATGGAAGAGATTAAATAAGGCACTTGGTACCCAGGTGTTTTTTAGTACGGCTTTCCACCCACATGGAAGGGAAGTTAGAGCATACTATTTAGGTGCTAGAGGACATGTTGAGAGATTTATTCTTAAACTTTAGTGGATCATGTAGATCTCCATTGTTTTTTATAGAATCTAGGGAATCATAATTGTTGAGAATGAGTGTCATGTAGGAGTCATTGGAATAGGTTTTTTGGATTTAGAAATGTATAACTACGGTATAGAGTCGGAAAAAGTCATATGTGGATAGGTTTTATTGACCTCTTGAGTTTAGGGTGGGTGATCATGTGTTTCATTCGGTGTCTCCAAGGTTGGGTCAACATTGGATTCAGAAATAGGGTAAGTAAGCGCCCAAGTACGTGGGTCCGTTTGAAATTGTGGATAGGATCGAACTAGTGGAATATCAATTAGATATTCCAAAGTGATTTAGTGGTATGTAGTATGTATTTCATGTGTCACAGATTTGGTATTATCACCCTAGCCCTTCTCATGTTATTTATTTTGAGGATGTTGATCTTGAGGCTGATGCTTACATTAAAGAACATCTAGTTCGTATTGTGGATCATAGTGAAAAATTCTTGTGGGGCAAGATTGTACCTTTGGTTTGAGTTTTTTAGATACATGGTATCATTCAAGAAGAAACTTGGGATAGGTAGATAGACATATGGGCCCATTGGCCTAATCTTTTTACGTTAGAAGCTCGACGATGTTTGGAAAGAGCATCTCGAGGATGATTCATTACAAGGTGGGGAGGTTGTAAGATCCTAGAATTTGTGGAGGTACATTATAGTTTAAAATTGGGTTTGAATCCCCTAAAGTTTGATAAATAAAATTTTAATAGTTTTATGAGTATTTTTAGGGGTGTTTTGGGTGTTCAGGACTTGAAATAGAGGGGAATCAGGTAATCCAGTGCATGTCGCATGGTTGGGGCACAGTTGGAGAAAACCGTACAAGGGAGTAAGCTAAACTGTGTGACCTTAGACAAAGGTATTTTTCATGGTTGGAAAATGGTTTGGAAAACTTATAGGGCCTCCTAAGGTAACTATGTGACCTATACCTTCTTGGATATAGTTTGAAACATGGTAGACACATGGTTTTGAAAACCATTCAACTAAACCAAGCTCCACATTAAGAAGTGAGAAATTACATTTTTTACCCCTCGGGGTTTTAATTTATTATAACAATTTTCTCCATATTTATTTATCCTCTATTCCTAGTGATGAACCTAACCCCTCAAGACCTCACATTGATCAATATCCTTAAATTCAAGGCCAGTAGGATTGTTGTTGATTGAGAATCAAAGCTCTGGGTAAGTCTAACACTCCCATTGCATCTCTTTTCTAGATTTGGGATTGTGGTTGAATTATTCTACTACTAAATTCCTAAAACCAAATTTTTTTAAAAAATATTTTAGGTTGGGTCTTCTAATGGTTCTTGATTTATACTCTAAGGATAAGGTTAAGGGTTTTTTCATCTTCATATTCAAGGTAGGTTGTTTGTAAATTATTTCCTATAGTTTTATTGTCTATTTTTTCAAGTGTGGTTGTGATATTGTTTTCCCCTTGATGTGATTTTGACGCCTCTAGTCAGATTTGGTAAAATGGTTGGCTATGTTTTGATTCAAAACCCTAATGATTCCTATGGGATTCATTTATATTAATTTGAATAATTTAGGGGCACCCATGGGGTGCGCAAACATTCGAAAAAATGGAAAATTTTAATGTTAAGAATATATTTTCTTTGTGTTGGAATAGAACCCATGATAAATATATCGGCATGATTAGTTTTAATTATAAGGAGGAACTAATGGTAGTTTTTTATAGTCATTAGAAATTTCATAAGGGATTGTTTGTATTAATATGTAATGGGTTGGGTGAAATAAAGTGATTGTGATAAATGAATTATAATTTTTACTTGAAATGCATAAGTGGGTTAATACATGTGAAAATGATGAACATGTTAAATGGGTAAATTCATGTGAATTGATAATTGTGTTTAATGGGTTAACATATTATAAATTTTTTAATATGTTAAATGGGTTGAAGTATGTAAATTGTTGACCATGTCAATGGATTAAGGCATTATAATAGAAAATGGGTAAAATGAGTTATGTAATGTAATTGGTAAATGTGATAAGGGGTTAGGTCTTGATTTTAACTCTCACGTTGAATATTTATGATATGAAAATTTAATGTGTATTTTTTTCATATTATTGTCATATGATATATGTGGTAAATGGTTAAATAAGAATATTCACATGGATTGGTAATTGTGGGGTATTGGACTTGGGGATCTATGCCCAGGAGTCTAGTTATATTGAGGCTTTAAACCCCACCTATAATGCATAGGTTACGGAAGGGAACTAAGGTTTCATGACCATAATGGTTTCATTCGATGAGACAACATTGATCGAGGTTCCAAGGTAAGTGTGATGTAATTTTTTATGAAATTTTTATCCATAATAAGATAGAAAACTTGAATTATCACCTTATATATGATAATTTATCATCTTAGGCCATTGTGTAAATGATGTATATTCTAAACCCATGGAACATGTGATGAAAATTAATTTATTAATGAATTTTTTATAAGCGCTAAAAAGGGAAATCATAATGGAAATGGTCAAAGTGAATATTTTGAACTAATAGAACTTGAGTTGTCTTTTTTTTTACCTTGTCATTTATTTCATACATGCATGTACTATGTATTTAGATAATATATTTTGAAGACATCATCAGTGGTGGTCAACTAATGTGTACCCACATCCTACTCGATATACCATTGGGTACTTGAGAAGACTTCATTATTGTGGGTAAGGGTATGGGAAAAGTCCCTATGCTATGGAGTTTAATTGGTATTGTAATCTGCATGGATTATGATCTAGACATAGAATCAAGACCTGTTTTGGGGATTCATTAGTTAGTGTTTATTTTGGTTTTCCTTCACTTTTGGCACTATTAGCATGACATGGTATGTTCTTTTTTTTTGTGATTTCTACACTGATTGGGAAATGATTGGTAATACATGTCTCCAGTTTATTGTTTTTCCCTTTCTTTCTTATGTTTTCTTTTGGATATTACTCAAATAAATAGGGTATAGTCTCCACATTTGATCTAATAGACCATTATTGCCGGTTAGAAACATTTGGAATAAAGGGATGCAGATTTGAGGCCATGTGGAAACCCAACTAAGGGAATCTATTTAGTGGATCCTTTGTTGGGGATGTTATAAGAGGTGAGTATAAAAATTCCTAGTATGCTCATCCCAAGTAGTGAATTGACCCCATAAACATATAGTGTTTATGTGAATCAATAATAAGTTGGTAAAGTGTAGACACCCTAACTTCACCTGATGTTATCATCGAATAGAAAAATGTTCATGATCAAAACCAATAAGATACCCATGGATCACTTTTATCGTTCTCTCTAAATAAAAATACATCTTGAACAAGGGTAGAAGACAGAACTCAAATCCCATCATATAATTCATTCTTGTAAATTCACCCTAGATACACTGGTCATGATATAGTGGATGTCACACCTATAGTGACACTTTTTGATAAAAAAAATTATTTATTTTATTAATAATATTTATTTTCATTTGTTTCCTTATTTCTTAGAGTTATTTTAATCTTTGAAAAAATTAGCATTTTGGGATATAATTGGGTCACACCAAGACCATGGGAGGTCACATCGTAACCCAGCCCCAATAAAGTCAAAGTCTTTGACAATAGTTGGAATTCATTGTGACTAAGAGAGGTCATTTTGTGACACATCCTATTAAGTGTGCCTATTTTTATAGGATTTTGGTCATGCCTCAACCAAGGGAGTTCATGTCATGACCCAACACAAAAAGAAGCCCAAGTTCTCTAAGGGGGTGTCGTACTGCAACCAAGGAAAGTTGCACCACGAATCAACCCAATATGACTAAGAAAATTTCCTTATAAGGTGGTTCATACCAAAATAGGATAGTTCACGTTATGACCTTTCCTATTTGAGTTCATCAAAAATAAAAAAAATCCCTTGCATGTTTTAACCCACTTTGACCCTCTTATTTCTTCCATTCAAACCTCTCATTCCCATTACATGCTTATCCCTTCCTATCCAACTCCTTGGATTAATTTTAATTTTAATTTCACATGATATATTAATGAAATATCTTTATAAGTGGTTCCTCCTCTCATTATTGTTTCTCCTATTCTTCCTCTAAAATTTTTCACCCTTCTATCCAGCCATAACAGCCTAGGGTTTTATTTAATTAAATTAAATTGTGTGATTTGTGATGTGTTGAACATTTTATTTACTATTAAAGGTCCTTAATCCCCATTTTTTAAAGATTCACACCACTAGAAAGTAGTTTTAATTTATTAAGGTAGGTGGCCTCATGAGTTATCTTTGCTTGGAAAATTATGTGTTCTTTCTTGTTTTCATATAATGTTTTAAATTTTTTCAAGCATAATATATGATCTTTAGAGGATAATTATATAATATATAATTTTTTAAATTATTTTATTTTATTTAGTAAAGTAAATTGGATTTAAAAGGGTGTTTTAAAAGGGAAAAATTAGGGTTACATGTTTTGGGTTTGATAAAATACCCCTATGAATGGAATTTAGTTTGAATAATAAAATTTTTATTCTTTAAAAAGGGGAAACAGCATGTGAACCCATGTTATTAGGTGCGAAGACAATGAAACGTTCCAATATGAATTTCATCCCCAACCTATCCCTTTATTTTACCACACTAACTAAAAAATGCTATGATATAGATGCAATTTTATTCTAGTAATTGATGTAGTTCTCCCTACCAACTTGTGTATAGGATTGGAAATGATTGGTTTGATTATTAATATAATATAAAGAAAAAAGGGTGCTCATGACCTTATCTACCTTATGGATTTCTCAATAGTGCTTTATTTGAATTTATTTTTTACATTCCACTCTTACCTTCTTAATTAGAATTCTTTAATGTTTTTTCACATACTTCTTTCCATTAAGAATTTTAAAATAATATTTTCATATGGTTTATTTTCAATATATCCAAATTAGATTTATATAAAAAAGGTATATCATGAAACACATGGTATTATCCTACTATTATTGTTCTGATCACACCCTATTTACACCAAATGGGTGTATATAGACCATATTTTGAAAAATACAGGTTAATTCAAGTGGTCACAAAGAGATAGTGGGAATTCTTGTTAGATAATCTTAGAAGGAAAGTGGTGACATTGTTATGATGAGACATAATGTAACATGGAGATGGTTAGTTCCATTTTTATTATTTATAGTTTTTATTCTTTTCTTATACACTTTTATCACCACTTCAGATACTCGTCTTGTTATTTTTTGTATATCAATGCATGATCACCATTTGATGCTGTGTGGGTGATTATTTAGTATATTAATTATTATAATTTATTTTTAAATGAATATTATATTATGATTGTATATTGAGTTATTTTTATTGTTTTATTTTTATAGACACATGACCTAAAAAACTATGGTGACGTTACATCAAGTTCTTGTATAGTATTCATTTAATGGATTTATTGGGAAAACCATTCCCACGACATTTTTTTTGATTTTGAGGAACTCGTTTCTCACCCATGGGTATCAAAAATTACCTTTTAGACATAATTTGTACCAATTAAAGTCCTCTAGTTAGTGGTGTCCTTTGTTGGTTCAATAAAAAAATATCAGAGGTTGGTGTTGATTTAAGATATTTGGTAAAGTTAAGGTAGATAGAATATTGGATTGTTTGTACATATAAGGTTGGTGAGAAGGGGTTTCTAGAAAACACACTTGGTACATAAACATGAGTTATCAAAGGTTTTTGGGGACAATATGTTTTGGTTATTGATTAGATGAATGAGTTACTATATCTTTTTCTTATGCATGGTGTACATGTTATAGACTATAAACCCAGGGATGGTAGCTTGGAATAGAATGGGAGATTATGCTATAGTTTCTAATTCTTATATTTCTTTGATAAAATTTTTATGGTGAATATTGGTATTATTTATTTTTTTATTATTTAATTATTCTTTATTAAATTTTAGGTAGTATCATGCCTCCTAGAAGACCTCATATGAACCCTCCTAATGGAGTTGTTGATAATTCTACATGATTTAATCCCTTGATGGACCTAAAACCTATTCAATTTTTATTTCAAACAGTCTGAGATATCCACTAAAGATATTACCTAAGTCCCACATAGGATAATAAAGTGAATTAAAGTTAGGATAAATACTGAGATTATGAATAACTACATCATAAGACTTTATCCTTCTAAGGAAGAAAAAATAATTAGGAAGTATAGGATTGTATGAAAAAGATAGATATGTTTTTTTAGATTCTTGAAACCCCATTGGCCATAAAAGTGAAGTTTTCTACATTAAAGCTTAAATATCCTAGTCAAAAATGGGGGGAGTGTGTTTTTTAGAATAATAATCATGATAAATTGGAATATAAGGACTTAAAGGTGATTTTTACATAGTATCTCTACCCATGCATGATGGCCTTAGAAAAGTCTATAGAGATTATGTGACTTCCGAAAGGTGGTCCAACCATTATGGAGTATACCAACTATTTTATCAAGATTTTCCACTTCACTCCTAACATGTATTCAAATAATCAATTAAAGTCTCAAAGATTAAAATCGGTCCTTTATACTAACATATAATATAAATTCTTCTTACTAAATCTTCTGAATTATTCTAAGGTCATGTGCTGAGACCTGATGGTAGAGATCAATAATTTTCGGATGTTATGGATTATTAGGGAACCTTCCAAGCCTAGTGGATGTAATTTTGGACTCTTAGAGAAGAAGTGAAAGCATAGTTCACCAAGAAAAGGAACTGGCAGTGGATCTTGGAATCTTTCCCAATCTTTATCATTAGTGGTTATGAGTAGTGGGTCTCTTAACAATTATCAATGTGGAAAGGCTTAAAACATGTTGTATTCATGCCAAATATACCCTAAGTTGTGTAAAATATGTGACTTCACAATACACCTAAGGTTTTTTATAATATCCAATCCATTTCCTCAAATATGTATGGTCTCTTTATCTCCTAGAGTACCTACATCATAGTATGATAATTATAATGATGGAGAGCCTTGATCTCATTGACATGGAGGTAGAAATGGTTCTTCTCATGGGTATATTCAGCAGAGATATGAGCCCCAGACTAGTGGTATGACTTAGTCTCATTCATAGGTGAGGTAATTGTATATAGTAGAACATGTGCCCAAATATTTTGAGGTTCGACCAAAAATATTGAGAGGTAATATTCATATTGTTTCATATATGGTTACAACTCTATTTGATATAGGTGTCTCTCATTCATTTATATCTATTTATCTCATGGAATTAGTAAAACTACCAACCAATATTTTGCCTTATGTCATGGGGATATCAACACCTATATATAAGAAACGGGAGATAGGATTTCAGTTCCCTTCGTTTGTTATATTTATCTTGTTCTAAAGATGGATATTTTTTTATATAATTATTATGATAGATTAGATAACTACATTTAAGTCTTATATCCACCGTTATCATTTTTGGGTGGTCTTCACCACCCTTAATGGGATATGTATGTGTTTCAGGGGGAATGTGACCTATGGTTGAGTTGATCAGGACCACCTCTTCCCAAGTATGGATGATTAATATCATCTCTTCTAGATGAATTTGATAAAGGGAAATTCAATAGTGAACTTACTTTGGTGGTTTGTGAGTTTACTAATGGGTTTCTGCATGACATCTTACGTTTAACCTTAGAGTGTGAAAATAATATTTTGATTGATCTGGTGCATGGAATATAGCCTATATCGTAACCATATTATTTCAAAAAACCAAAATAACTGAAATATTTAAATATTAATCTAGATATAATTGAATCGAAAGGCCTCATATACCATATTTTATCTCCATGGGTCTCCCTGGTGTAATTTTCTAAGAAATCATACAATACTCCTAAATTGTTCAATGATTATATAAATCTTAATTAGGTTACTATTGAGAATAAATATCCCTTTCCCAGCATCAATTACCTCTTTGATTAGTTAAGGGGTAAAGGTGGTTTTGAAAGATTGTCCTTCAACTAGGATATCATCAACTCAAAGTAAGGGATTCAAATATTCATAAAACTACCTTTATGAGTAGATATGGTCACATTGATTACCTAATGATGTTTCTTGGGTTAAATAATTCTGAATTTATCTTTAAGGAAATTATGATCTGAATATTTCATTGATAACTTAACACATTTGTTGTGGTATTTGGGGATGAAATTATGGTTTATTTAAAAACTAAAAAAACTGTGAACATCATTTGATAAATTCTTTTGGAAATTTTCATTATAATCACCTTCATTCCAAGTCAAAAAATATCTTTTTAATATAAGAAGACAAATTTTAATGGAATTTGGTATAAGAACAAGTCATTTTTATCAACCTTAGTAAGGTGAGGGATATTATGTCTTGGGAATAACTATAGAATGAATTAAATATTGTTATGTTATTGGGTTTAAGAGGATATTATTGATTCTTCCCAGAGGATTTATCAAGGCCTTCATCACCCCAGAAAGCTCTCACTTGAAATGGGGTGAAATTATTGTGGTTTTTTAAATTTTAAGCATCCTTTTATGAGATAAAGTGGTAGTTGACTTCAAATCCTATCATGATTGTACTTGAGTCTATTTAGGGATATGTGATTTATTGTGATGAATCATATATGGTTATAGATTGTGTACTCATGAAGGTCGATCAAGTGGTGGTGTATGGTTCTCACCATATTCGGCCACATGAGAGGATTACCCGACTCATGACCTTGATCTTACAAAAGTTATGTATGATATTTAGTATTGTTGGTACGATATTTTTAAGGATTGATTCATGATTTATTATAATCATAAGAGTTTAATCTACATTTTTTCAGAAATAATTGAATATCATAGAGAGGTGATGGTTGTACTATCTACAAGAATTTGATTTTGAATTTATTTATATGCCAGGTAAAGGGAACTTGGTTGTTGATGCTCTTAGTAAGAAGTTATCATATCATTTTTTGAAGGATTCCAGTGATGAATAGAACTTTATGGGTCTCTTTTTTGAGTTTAATTTTAAAGCTAAAAAAGATAAGTATGATATTTTTATTAGTAGTATTTAGTTGATAGATTCTCTTCTTGAGATCATTCATCACAAGAAACTAAGGGTGTGGAGTGTAAGTGCATCGAGAGAATTACACATAGTGGGGAGAGAATTGATGAGTGATATATATCTTATAAGGGTATTTTATAATTTTTTAACCATTATGTGGTCATTCTATTCATTAGGGGAGTGGTGATAAATGATTTCCATCACTCCTAATGGGAGTTTCACCCAGGTATAACAAAGATGTATTAATATATGAATTTGATTCTAATGGTTTGGTATGATACATGATACAGTTGATTTTGTGACACGATGTTATACCTAATAGTAGATTAAATACAAACAACAAATCCTTTCAATTTTCATTAGACTCATTCTATACCCACATGGAAATTTGAAAAGGTATTTATGGACTTTATTATCGGGCTACCCCATACCCATCAGGGGAATAATTACATTTGTTTCATGATTTATCAGGTGAACAAATTATCTCATTTTACTCTCATCAAAGCTAGAGTATTTTAGGAAACTATATATTCAAGCGATTAAGATATTTCATAGCAAGACTTCCACTATCAATTCTGAAATAGACCCTTGGTTCACCTCATATTTTTGGAAAATCTTTCAAGAGGTGATGGAATCGTATATGAAGCTAAGTACAGCCTAACATCCATATAAATATGAGAATACAGAGAAGGAAATCCATATTATAAAGGATATGCTCCAAGGGTATATATTATACTTTGGAGTCCCATGGGATACCCACCTATAGTTTTTTTAGTTTAATTATAATAATATTTAGTAGTTGTTTATTTGGAGTGTTTCTTTTGAGGATTTATAGGAACAACCATGTCGAACTCCCCACTGGTGCACTGACATGGGTGAGAATTCCTTAGTGGGGCTGAGCATTGTCCAGGAGATGATGATTAAGATTAATACTATCTAAAAGTGGTTAATGATATATTAGAGTTTCCAGAAATCTTATTCCAATCATGGGTGTCTTCCTTTAAAATTTTTAGTCGGTGACTTGGTTCTATTTAAGGTATCACGTTGGTTGAGTCACTTACGGATTGGGAAGAAATGGAACATTTCTACAAGGTATGTAGGACCAATTGATGTCATTGAGAAGATTAGAAAGGTAATTTCTCAATAAGAGTTACCAATTTATTTAATATCAATTATTGATTCTTTAGATGCCCATTAAATGAATAAGTATAATCCAAATCCCACCCATTTATTGAATTATGAAGATTTAGAGTTTTAATAGGATGACTTGGTGACTGAGAAACTGAATTGTATTTTTGAATCCTTAGAAAAAATGATACATTATAAATAAATACCTTTGGTTCGAGTTTTTTGGAATCATGGGGCAGACTCTCAAAAAATGTTGGAGTGGGAATCTGTTATGAGAGAGGAGTGGACTCATCACTATCTTGATCACCCATCTTTGATATGGATTTATAGGGTTATAAAATGATTCATTTGGGAGAATTTTCACACACACAATATCATTTTTAGGCACATAATTTTTTATTTACTTAATTTTTTTCATTTTACATCGTTTTGGTAATTATTTTATTTTCTATATCTTTGGTAAAATTAAGGTTCTGTGATGTTTTTGGGTCACTTAATTCCCATGGGAGGTTATTTCATGACCCTTATCTGAGAGAGTTATAATCCTATAATAGATTTGGGTCATGCCACAACTAGGGTAGGTCACACCACTACTCATCCCACATAGAGTGACTATTTTTTGGGTAGTTTAGTCACATCGTGATTAAGGGAGGTTATTCCATGACTCAACATAATCATACATCCTGATTTCTTTTGTATGGTGGGGGAACTATGACCAAGGCATTTCATGTCGCAACTTCACCAAAGAAGCATACAGGAGTTTTCTTAGAACATGGAACACATCTTTATTGGTTGGGTCATGTTGCAACCAATCCTTCCCTAGTTCAGTAAAAATATAAAATTCTTATTTTCCCATTATGTGGTTTCACCCCCTTTAACACATATTTTCTTTTACATTCAAATCTCATAGGCCCCTTGTGTTTCCACACCCTCTTTTACCTCTTGTTGGGTCAATTTCAATTGGGGTTACTCCCAGTTTCTTTAGGAAATCTATTGGTATGTGGTTTCTCCACTCATTATTGATTCTCCACTCCTTTTTCTTGGGGTTTTCACCATTCCAAATATCCACATTTTCCTAGTTATTTATTTACCCAAATTAAAGCGTGTAGATTCTGATGTACAGGGCCATCCCTCATTTTCTAAGGTTCCTTAATACATTTTTCTTATGGATTCACAACATTATAAAGTTGTTTAACTTGATTAATGTAGTAATTTTCATGAGTTCCCTTTACTTATAAACCACATATTTTTATTTTTTTCATATAATGTTTTAAATTATTTTAAATCAAGATATATCATATTTTGGGGATGATTATATGTGATATAATTTTTTTAAATTTTCTCTTTTATTTTTCCAATTGAATTGGTTTAAAAATGGTGTTTTATATAGAAAAATTAGGGCTTCAAGCTATGTGTTTGTTAAAATTCCTCTCTGAATGGAAATTGGTTAAAATGATGAAGTTGTGATTATTTAAAAATGAGATAAAACATGGAAACCCGGATGATTAGGCGAGGACACTAGGAAAGGTATCTCTAGTAATGGTATAACCTACCTTTACTTGGATTACACCACACTAACAAAACAATTCTATGATATGTATGTGATTTATTATTAGGACTGGATTTAGTTCTATATAGAGTCTTGGGTTTAGAACTAAATGTGATTTTTCAATTAGGGTAATATTTTGAGGATCCTAGGGTGTCCATGACTTTAGATACCTTAGGGATTTACCCATACTGATTTCTTTGGATTTCTTATTCACCTACCCTCTTTACATTCTTAGTTAAAATTATTTAATGTTCTTTAACATTTTTTTGCATTAAAAATATTAAAAATAATTTTTCATATGGTTTTTCTTCAAACTAGATAGATTATATTTTTCTAAAAAAGTTTTATCAATAACACTTGGTAGTATACTTATAGGTTAGTTGTGATCACAACTTACATACACCCAATTGGTATATGTATTCCTTGTTTTGATGGATGTAGTTGATAGATATTTGTCACTTAGAGGTGGTGTATATTCTTGTTTGAAAATCTTGGTAGATTGGTTGTAAAATGGTGGCAGAGAGAAATCATGTTATATATTTGGGTATTGTTGTTTTTTCTTATTATTAGATTCAGTTCTTGATAAATATTATTATATCGCCACTTTATCTTTACACCTTGTTCCATTTGTATATGTATGCATAATCACTTTTGGATGATGTGTGGGTGATTAATATATATATATATATATTGTTATGATTTATTATTAGATGTGTATTTAATTAATTTTGGAGATTTATTGACTCTTACTATTTTAATTTTCTAGATTCATGACCCACCAAAATATGGTGAGGTCATGTTGGGTTCTTATTTGGGACCTGCTTAAGGGATTTATTAAGAAATCCATTCCCAAGACATGTTTATTGATTCCCAGACACTAGTTGATAGCCTCTTGGAGTAGGGAATTCCCTTCAAGAATTACCATAGACTAGTTTTTGTACTCGGGTTAGGGGTATCCCATATGGGTTAATGTTGGTCATGTAAATGCACATCCTCATATATATCAGTAGTACTGGAGGAAATATGAACATAAAACTATGTTAGAATTACTAGAGTAAATACATGTCCCTGCTAGAGTAAATATGAAACTTTACAACTAGAAATGTATAAATATTTGGATAATATAGTAAATATAAATATCTGAATATAATGCTATATTTTTTTATAATAGAGGAAATACACATATCTCAGGATTCAACTAAATATTTAGTGCTCCCAATCCTAGTATATTATGTCGAAAGTAGAGATAGAATTGTGTGAATCATCATCCACCTCAGTCCCTATAAGAAGGGAAAGAAGGGATTTAATCAATCAACTAAATTGCTGCCATTTCATGGAAATATAAAGGATGATGGAGTAATAACATATCTCTACTCATATCAACAATCATGTAATATTCTTGGAAATACTATAGGTATTTCTCATTCCCATCTATCCTAGACAGTGATGTTATATAAATTACATATCCCAAACTATATTCTATAAACATTTAATTAATATAATCCTCGATCAGTGTTTGAGGAGTGGAATATATATATGTAATTCTTTACTGGTATCTACCAAAATCAGTGAGTGATATAGGGTATAGTCAATTTCATTTCACTCCAACCTAATATAGATGTTTGGTGTAAAGGAAATCCACCATCATAACTATCACCAATGATATCCATCTGTCACATGCTATATCATATTATTAGGGAGATGATTACATATAGTTAAACACCTCAATTAGAATCAAGTATCTCTCTATCAATATTATAAATGTTCCCATATATCAATATATAGTTGTTATATCATCTCCATCATATTCCCACTGACCAAGATCTTAGAAATCCAATGATAACTCAACAATATTTGAATGTTAGTTATGTAATTATACTTCATATCATCTTTTAATAAATCCAAAATTACTTTTCAAATAAATGTGTAACACCATGAATCTAGTAACTAAGATTCAATGATTGTTTACTACATTGGCATAAAATAAAAAGGATCGTGTCCCAAAGGATCGAATAGTTTAGTGTGCTTGGGAGACAAGATACATATATTATTCTAACATTACATATGATGGAAAAAAATAAAATTAAATAATATAGAAAACATTATTATTTGTTAAAGAAAATCCAGGAATTTGTTCATAGTTCCCTGTTTGGTATCCTGGTGAATGGAGAACATAATAAAGAGTGAGATCATGTTATCATTAAGGGAAAATGTACAATAGAATCTATCATAAAATAAATAAATATTGAAGAATATTTAAGATATGAATAATAATCAAATATAAAATATAACTAATATCAAAAAAAGTAGAAAAAATATATGGATGACATCGAAATATAAACAATCGGATGGAAAATAATAACTAGTTTAATAATTATATAATGTAAAATTGAGTAAATCATAATCATACATTCAAGGCCTTGTGCTAAGATATTATACATTAATAGGTAATTTTATGCCAAATACCCAAATTAGTTTTCTCATGATAATTACTGATGTGTCAACAGGATATAGTGTACCCCGAACATTACTTATTGAGCCTAATTATTTCATAATATAAATGGGGTGAATAAAAATACAATAAAAACTCAACATAAACATTCATTTTGAAAAACTAGCATACAAAATGTTGATATTTTCCCCAATAAATCATAATCATAAAACATCTAAATAAATAAGTTGGATGGTAACATTATATTATATCCACAATAAATTATAATAGACATCAATGGATGTTTACATTGATTAAAAAACTTTAAAAATATCACTGGAACATTTCATTGGGAAAGTACCCTTTTCATTTTGAAATAGATTTTATAAAAAACTAATAATTTAAATAATATTAAGGGAAATAATTATAATAGAACCATATAAACTTGTAAATTAAGAATCAAGGAAAATAATAGTCATGATGGTGGAACGTTTCATCCTTGCGGTAATCATTAAAATAATGTCTCAATTCACATATTCAGCAAAAATACCTTGTTCAAAAAATAGAAAAAAGATTCATTTTAGTCCTTATTATAGAATTTAAAAAATGGGTAAAAATGAGTTTAATAAATCATTATAGAATAGTAAAAATATTATTAAAATCATATTAAATAAAATATGGATATTGAAGAAAAATATTTATGTCCAAATAGAAAAACAAATTCGACCTTTCTTAAAAACATTTATTTGGTCTTTTGAGTGACAAATAAGTTAAAAATGGAAAAAATACTTGAAAACCCAAGAAATAGTTATATTATAAGAAAATATATGGTTTCTCATATATAACTATCATATAATTTCTATAATAGAAACATAAAGATAAACAATATTTAATAAGGATGAGATGGTGAAATAAGCCATTATGTCATGTATGACTTGTTTTGTAAGTGATTTTAACATCATATATGATAAACTAAATTTTATTATAATTCTATAATAGATAAATATGCTTGATTATAATATCATATATTATCCAGTTATAAAATTTCGATATCTTTATATAAATAATTCTTTATTAAAATTGTTCTTTCTTAGTGATAACTATTTCCCTTTCCATGGAAGTTTTCGTTCAGTGGTTTCATTCATTGAATATTTCTAATTATTAGATAATCAAAAAAAATTAATAATGATAAAAATATCATTTATATTAATTATTTAAAAAATTATAATCATTCATGAATGGTAGACGAGAAAAATGAATCACATCTTTTCGTGGATGTGGTAGTCCATATGTACACTCAAGCGACGATGTTATTTTCTAATGGGGGGAGGGTAATAAAGTAAATGATATATTATGTTTTCAAAATCATAAATATTTCATTAATATTACAAATATTAATTAGTCCCATTTTTACATCCAACTAAGTTAAGTGGTGATGAAAAACTAATTACACCATTATTTGGAGACATTAGGTTGTATGTATGCATGAGCGATGTTTTGATTTTTTGTAGGATGGAAAGGAAATTAATAACTGATGATAAACTAGAAAAATAAAATTTAATTATATTTAAGATACTTATGTTATTATATAATCATTTTTATAGAATATCTAAATGTATTAAAATATGAAATAAAATGAAAACACTCAATTGAGAACTAAACCTCTTCTTTAGACAACCTCCTTAGGTTTGAACATAATGTCGTATTAGGATTTTATTATGACAAAAACAAGAACTCTAGGAAATGGTAAGGGATTTGAATAAATTGTTTTTTTATTTATTGTCTTAACTAATTGGTTCTTAATGTGTGAGGAAGATATGATAGGTGGTGTGATTTTATATGTGAGGGAGAGGACACACATCGAATTTTTTAAAAGATTAAAATATATTGATGTATTAATCAAAAAAAATTTATTCAAAATGAAATATATTTGATTATTAAAATTTATAGATTGAAATAAAACCAACCAATGAGGTTTAAGTAATTTTTGTGTTATCTTTAAGACTTTTCCATTTATTATTAACCCCATTAACACATTTTACACTTAACTGATGTGATAAATATTTACCATTGGTCACTATTCATTATGACCAAAAATTAATTTGAACTTATTACCTAATATTAATTATTAATATTAGAAATATTAAACCAATATTATATTATTCAAATAATATAAGTGATAGAAATTAATTTTAATATAATTTTAAAAAATATGGTGAATAGAGTTTTCTAGAAAAATGTATTTTTAAGTATAAAAATGTTTTTATACCAAAATTAACAATAATGTATATTCCAATAAAATTAATTGGATTATTTTTAATCAAAACTAACTAATTTAATTTTGAAAAAAATTCAAAAAAATATACTTTGTAAATATTTGAATTCAAAAGTTGGTTTTTCTATAAAATCAGTTTTTTTAACTATTCACTGAAAAGTTAAACTTTTCAAACAATTCCCAAAATTCTATCCTAAGATAATTTTGACATGATTATTTCTAAAATAATACCATTTGTATCCAATTAAATTTATAAAATATGTTTATTTTAGTTTTAATCACATTCTTGAATATATCTATATGCAATATATTATTGTTTCTTTAAAAAGAAAAGATTACTTACTATAATTGAACTGCAGGTGTTAAAATATTTCCTCCATAAAAAAAATCATCCTAAATTTTTTTAAAATTTCACATCACAAAAATATTTGTGATATTCTTCATCATAACTTCTTTCGGTTTCCACATCACAAATTCTATCTTATGATTTCCCAAAAGTACCTTTACTAGTAGAGTTATTCGATTCTAAAATATTTATTTTCTACTATCAATAATCTAGATAGGATATTCATAGTAAGATAAATTATGTTCCAATTTTATTTCATCATAGGTGATAACATGTTTTGGTTATATCATGTACTTCCTTAATAAAGATATATGGAACATATAAATAACTTTAGAGAGGCTATGTTAAAATTTTTAATGGTAAGACACACCTCCAATTATTTCTAGAATTTAAAAACTCTTGGTGTACCTATGACTTGGTTATCCTTTATCTGTGAACATTATAATACCATTCTATTGAGATACCTTCAATAAAACATGATCTCCAACATAAAATTAAAAATTCATTTTTTTATCGATAAAACTCTTTTTTATACTTTGAGAAAGCTTAATATGATTTTGAGTAGTATCCACTATAATTATTGTCTCCTCTATGAGATATATGCATACAATATTCTTTTAAACAACTTCATCACAAAAAGTTGTATTACAAAACCTATTTTCAAATAATTTATCATATGGTTCCATTTGAATTTTTTAATGGAAGCTAGTATTATATTAAAATTCCACCAAAGGTAAATACTAACCCCGCATTCCTTGAAAGATAATCAATAATGACCTCAACATATCTTATAATATATGATTAGTTATTTTGAACTAGGAATCATTTTGAGGATGATGGGTGGATCTAAAACATAGATTGGTGTTAAGATATTTCGGAAGTCTCTTCTAAAATTTTTATGTAATTGAAAGAGGTGTACCATATTGTATCTCAAATTCATTAATATATAACTGGTTAAAGTAATAAAGAGGTAGATCATCCTATATAGTGATAAAATATGTGGAATTGGTAAGGTGATCCATAATAACCCATATGGAGTCATTATTTCTATGAGTCTTTTCTAATTTAGTGAAACATTCCATACTAATATCATCACATTTCCATATAGGAATAGGTATAAGTTTCATGAATCCTTTATGATATTATCCTTTATCCTTTAACTATTTAAAAAACAATAATGTTTATATATATTCTAAATTTTATCATTTTATATTATCCTATTAAAAAATAAAATCCTGATACACTTTTTATCAACCAAAGTGTAAAGACAAATTTAAGCTATGAGATTCATCTAATAATTATCTTTTCATATCATCCACAGATGAAATACATATCCTATTTTCCAATTTCAACATACTTTCTTCATAGATAAAGTCTACCTACTTCCTATCATCCATAGATTTAATTTTCCTTTGAATATTAGTATCATAAAGACGAGAAATGTTTACTTTCTCTAATATGTATTTTTTGGATATCATTTGTAATATATGTGGAATTTCATATTTCTTAACAACTCACATATTAAACATTAGTAAATACATGAATATAAAATCTTTATTAACCATTATTTTAATTCAAACTCCACGATATTTCCTAATCAAGGAATTAACCACCTTATTTTCCCTTGTAGGGTCGTAGTGTATTCAGAAATCATAATCTTTGAGTAGTTCTACCCAACGCCTTTGTATCATGTTAAACCCATTCTATGGGAATATGTATTTCAATATTTGTTATCCATATATATTTTACATATTTCACCATAAAGTTCATAACTCCATATCTTCAATGAAAATATTATTAATACCAACTCAAGATCATGGGTTAGATAATTTTATTCCTGAATCTTCAACTTCATTGATATATTGGAAACAACTATATCATTATGTATAAGGACACTCCCAAGTACCTTTTTTGATACATCACTAAATATCACAAATATCTCCCTTATTGATGGTAAAATCAAGATTGGTTCTTTGAATAGTATCCTCTTTAATTATTAAAAACATTATTTATATTAATTTGAAATTATAAATCTAAACTCTTTATGTGTAAACTTTGTTAATGGTCTGGTTAATCATTCAACATTTTGAAACAATCATTCATAGTAACCCACTAATCCAAGAAAAATATGTACCTCAGTTTTATTTTTTGATGTTTCACATTTCATCACTACCTTTGATATTGAAGGGTCAACTAATATTCTATCCTCATAAAAAAATATTTCAAAGAAAAGAAACTCCCTGAAGAAAAACTTTACATTCTATAAATTTTCCATAAAAATTATTCTATCTAAGAATCTTAAGAATGATTTTCAAATGACTCTTATAATCATCGTAACTTTTATATTTTATCAGGATATCATTAATAAATACCACAATGAAATTATTGAGATAATCCTTTGATACTTTATTAATAATATCCATAAAAAATGATGAATTATATAATCTAAAGGTGATTACTATAAATTATTAATTTCCATACCTTGTAAAAAATGTCATCTTTAGAATATCCTTTTTTACTCACAGTTGACGATACCCAAAATGAAAATCAATCCTTGAAAAATGTTAATCACCAGGAATTTGATCAAATAATCTATCAAGGTGGGGTTGATTATACTTTTTATTTATATTGGGGGCATTAATTTCCCTAAAATCAATGAAAAGCCTTATAAAATCGTCTTTCTTATTATCAAAAATAATAGGAGAGCCTCATAGTGAAAAACTAGGGAATATGAATACCTTATCACAGAAATCCAATACTTTATTCTTTATTTACATTATTGCTATTATATCTATATAAAAGGGTGGTATTAGGTATAGGTTTTTCATTAGGGGTTATATTGATGGAAAACTCAACTTCACGCTTAGGTGGGTGTCTAGATGATTCTTAAGGAAACAAATCAATGTATTCCTTCAAAATAGGTACATCCTTTATTATAAGAATACCATTTCCATTCATAGGTTTTTTCTTTACATTTTCTCTAATAATTTCAATAAGGATAACTAATAGAGGTGGATTTATACATTATTAATATGGTGTAGTCCCTACTCTAATGGAAAGGGATTCTATATCTCTATCTCAATTTGTAATATCCTTCTCTCAGGATAAAATTTTCACATTATAATTTGAAATAAAATCGATACCAAGGATAATATCAAAGTCAAACATAGTAATAATAATCAAGTTTTAAAATAGACTGATTTTATGTGTTATAATGAGAACAAACAGACATATCCATGTTACAGTAAAATTTTCAAAAGGAGTCTTAGTTGATAATTCCCTTCTAAAGGTTATAGAAAAATATATAGTTTTCTTAGAAAACATTGAATATGTAAAAGATTTTAAATGTCTATAATTAAATATAGAATTACATAAATTTGTGGTTATGATCAATGTACCTCCTACTAAATATTTAGTGATAGAAACCTCAGTTGTAGTGATCGCATTAGCTTGGACTTTCTCACTTGGACTTTTTTGGAGAAAATTACCTTGATTCCTAGGGAATTAATTCTCATAATTCCCAATATCTTTATATTTTAACCTTTAAACATTGGTTTCCTACTTATTATCATTTAAATAATGAGTCTAATGTTATTTCTCTCTACACTAGAATCCAAATATCATTCATAGTAAGCATGTTCCAGGGTGTTTCATTCCAAGATTATTACAATTAGGAAATTATATTGTTTCCTTCTTTCTTTTTTTCAAATTTTCTTTTCTATATCGCTCAATCACCCACTAATTTTCTTGTTTTCCTTGGAAAACATAATACTTGGAGAATTATTTCTCTATCATGATGGAACATGATATAATATCCCCATACATGGAAAATTTATGAGATACTAATACTCTTCAAAGGCTATAATTTATCCCATAAAATAAATTATCAATATTACTCCCTCGATTACTTACATAATTCATAGCATGAGTTTCTAACCTTGTAATGTTTGCTTCATATTCAGTAATATTTTCTCTTATATTTTCCATTATATTAAGGAATTGAATCTTCATATCATATAGATGCTTATGATAAATGTTTTCTTATATTATTATCTACTTGAAAGGATTATACATCATAAAATTTATTTTCTGTAACTCCTTAGTTTTCTAGATCAATTTACACTATTGATCTATATCCCATTTTAGATGATCAACATCCATGATAACTTTCTCTATTTCACTACTTCTCAATGTGATAAATATCTTATATGGGGACTTTATCCTTTAATTCACTGAAAATTGATTATTAGACTCATTTAATGAAGGAGTTTTCTAATGCATGAAGTGTTCCAACATTTTTTCAGCATATTAGGGTTCAACAGGATACTCTATACGAGAATTTTTATTACTCATAACCTGAGTTAGATTCCAAAATATAGTTATAATTTGTTTCACTAAATATCCAACTCTTGACCCATCTCAAGATTCGTAATATTTATTAGGATAGGAATCCCTATAATTATTACATGCATTAATATAGTTTCATTTCCTTGTTCTAGGTTCTATTTATAAAAATGGTATATACTTAATTAACTCATAAAATTATGATTTTAAATCACAATACATGATTCAAAATTTGGTGTAACACTTAACATAATTTGAAAATTTATACATAGTTAATATTAAAATCATAATAATGGTATATTTGGGAATATTTTTAATAATAATAATATTTTCAAATAATTCATAATGGTTTGTAAAGATCTTGTAAATCAAAAAATAATATCCCTCAGGAGTGTCTAGCTAGGTATGTAACCTTAGGATCACTCATCGGGCACCAGTGGTGATCGATTTAATTCCCAATATTCACCTTTCAGAGTTGTTACCCCTAGGTTCATCTATTTCTCATCCTCATAAACTTTATAGTATCTATATAGAGATTTATTTTCTTTTAAAACCACACAATACCTACTTTATAAAAAATTTAGGATATTATTCAATAATTAGAGTTATCTTTAGAGTCTATCATAGGGTTATATTCTATAATATATGTTTTTATAAATCTAGTTTCTATGTTTTATACTAAACTTATTTTGATACCAACTATAACACCCCAAATAAAGTAACATAGAGCCAGTTGTTATTTTACTACATTGATAAAAAATAAAAGGGATTTCGTCACAAAGGATCAAATTGTTTAGTTTTATTGTGATACTAGATACATATATGAATCTAAAATTACATATGAAAGTATGAAATATAATTTAATAATTCTTGTGAAAAAATTATAATTTATTCTAGTAAATCACTGAATTCATTTATTGATCCCTTGTTTATATACTGGGGAAAGTAAAACATAATAAAGAGTGAGCTCAAATGCTCACTAAGGGAAAGAATACAATAGAATATATTATAAAATAAATAAACCTAGAATAATATGGAAGCGATAAATAATAATCAAATATATTATATAAATAATATCATAAGAAGGGGATAGATTCAAGTATGACATATGAATATAAATAATAACATGGATTATAATAACTACTTTCATAATGATAGAATGTGTAATGTCATAAATTATAATATTATCATCTATCCCTTATACAAAGATATCATATGTAAATAGGTAAGGCATACACTAATTTCCCAAACTTGTTTGTCTCATTAGATCTACTAATCCATCAAGGGTCTATAATGGCCCCTCCAATCAATTAGTAATTCACATTCATTAATCATGTGAAATGGGTGAATAACAATTCAATACATAATCAACAAAAATATTTGTATTGAAAACTAGTCTAAGAAAAATTAATATTTTCTCCAAGAAATAATAAACACAATCTATCCATAGAAATAAAGTGGATAGTAAAATTATATTATATCTCCAGTAGAGTATAATATTTATCCAGGAATATTCACATAGATTAAAATACTTTAAAAATACCATTGAAACATTTCTTGAGGAAAATACAATTTTCATTTTTAAATTTATTAAAATCTAAAAAAATTAGAATATTTGGGGAAAAATAATTTATAAAAACAATAGAAAATTATAAATTAAACTTAATGGAAAATAATATTCAGGATGGTGGGAGAATTCTTTCATGTGATAAGAATTAAAATAAATATTTCTTTCCGAAATTCAGTAAAAAGTATCATGTTTTGAAAATTAAAAAAAATATTTCATTTAAACCTCTATATAGAAAGTAAAAAAAGGATAAAAATTTCTTTAATAAATCATTATGAAATAAAAAAAATTTATTGAATTAATTTTAAATAAAATATGGGCATTAAATGAAAAAATATTCTCAACCGAATAGAAAAACAAAGTCATTCTTCCATAAAAAATCATTTGGTATTTTGGAGTTATAAAGAAGTTAAAATGGGAATAATACTTGAAATCATAATAAATAACCAGATTACAATAAAATAAAAGGGTTTTAAGATATAAATATCATATAATTCCTCCAATTTAAATATTAATGTAAACAATCTAAAATAAGGATGAGATTGTAAAATAAAACTTTTCCTCTGGTCTGACTTGTTTCATTATTTCTTTTGGCCACCTATATAACAAATTTCAACTTTTTATAAATATATTAAATAACCATATACATACTTATAATATCATATATGATCTAATTATAACATTTCAATGTCCATGTATTAATAATTCCTTATTAAAATCACTTTGTCCATGTCTTAATTGATTCATTTTTCATGTAATCTTCAATTTGACAGTTTTGGTCCTTGCATCTTTATCAAGGTTACATAATTTATAGAATTTAAATAATGATATAAATATCATATATATTAACTATATACATATTTATAATCATTATTTAAATTCTTACATGATAAATGAATCGTGTCTCTTTGTAGAGGGGGTAGTCCATACGTACATACGAGCAAAGTTGTTGTTTTTAACATGTGATAGGGTAATAAGGGATGTTATATATTGTATTTAAAAATCATAATTATGTTATAAATATAATACATATTTATAAACATTCAAGAAAAGTTATGATAAAAAACTAATTACACTGTTACGTGGAGATGGTAGGTCGTACATATGCATGAGCGATGTTTTCATTTTATATAGGATAGAAAAAAGAAAAATAAGAGTTTTTTCACAAGAATAATGAAATTTAAAAATCTGTAATTTTCTAATGTTATTATATGAGTGTTTTTATATAATATTTTAAGGTGTTAGAAGCATAAATAAAATTAAAACATTTGTTTAAGAACTATACCTCTTCTTCATACAACCTCTATAGGTTTACTCCTAAAGCCTTATTAGGTTAGTATTGTGATCAAATAAGGACATATAAGATGTGAAGAGGTATGGTAGGAAATAATTTTAGTTGGTTCTTTGTTGAATTAAGAGACTCTTGAAGTGTGAGGAATAGAGGAGATGCAGTGTCCCTTTATAAGTGAGGGAGAGGACACACTTTGAATTTTTCGAAAGATTAAAATATATTAATGTATTAATAAAGCTAAATGGATCCAAAATGATATATATTAGAATATTATAAGTTTAAATTAAAACTAAAACCAAACAATTATGTTTAATAACGTTTTGTTTTTTATCATAAATCCTTATCAATTTATTTTAACCCTTTTTCCCTATTTTACCCTTGACTAAGATGATAAATATTAACAAAGGTTACGTTTATTATAACCAAAAAGTAAGTTGGTATTTTTACCTAATATTAACTATATTTATTCCAAATATGGAATCAATTTTACATTATTCAACTCCAATAATTAACATAAATTACATTTAATTTAAGTTTTCAAAATTCTATGAAAAATGGTTTTCCATAAAAATATATTATTATGTATAAAAATGTTTTTTATACCAAAATTAAGCATAATTTTCATTATAAGTAAATTATTTTTAATAAAAAAGTTACAAATAAAATTTTAAAATAAATTCAAAACAAAATGGTATTTTCGAATACTTTAATGGAAAATATATTTTTCTATAAAATTGATATCTTTTAATATTCACTGAAAAATTAATATTCTATAAAAAATGGAAAAATATCATCCTAAGATAATTTTCATATGTTTATTTTAGATATTATATTAGTTTTATCAAATTAAATTTATAAAATTTGGTAATTTAGGTTTTAATCACATTATTGAATAAATTTATGTGCAATATACTATTGTTTCATTATAAATAATAGATTACTTATTATAATTGAACCTAGAGTGTCATAAAATGTCTATAGATTCCAAAATATCCACCAAGGAGTTTCAATATATATGTCTCATCACAAGAAATTGAAAATATTTCAATAATGATAATAGTTATTATTTAATTAATTACCTAGGCACATCAAAACTAGGTTGATACCACTTCCTTCACTTAGAGTTTCATATGTGTCATCCAGAGAAACTAAATTTACTACACTGAGTTTCCCAGTCATTTTCATAGATTAAATAAATACTTATCAGAATTATTCAACTACCTTAGTCCTAAAGATTAAAATTTTTATTCATTATTATATTCCAACAATTAAAATACTTTCTTTTAAGTACATTTCATTCCTTTGTAATCATGCCACACCATCTGATGGAATCCATGTCCTCAATAATATGACATTATCCCATTCCCATATTTTACTTAACATTAACCATCACTATCCCCATTTACAATTCAATCCCTTTATAGACACATAATATTAAAATAATTCCCTTCTATCTCCACAATTTCACGTTAACCCTTTTTTACGTTGTTACTATTTTCATATTCATTTTAATCATATATTATCACATTATAAAATTTATAACTTATTAATGAATTCATAATATATATATAATTGTAATAAATATATTAAAGAGAAAAAATTATTGTGTTAAATTATTCCCATTCCTTTGTATAACCTCTTATAACATCCAATAATCCACCAACATGAACTACACATCACCTATAATGGTCAAGGAACTTATCTGAGTAACCAATTCATGTTATTTTTTCATATTTACGAACATTTATTTTTAGAATATTTTTTTCAGGTGATAATAATATTTTTCTTTGTGATCATCCTAACCAATCATGTTGTTCTAGCTCCTTAATTTACTAAATTCTAAGTTTTTGTGATTAATCATTCACCAATTCTTGAGGTTATGTACTATTAGGATTTGAATTGATTAGAGTAATCAGTGGGGGAGTGGTGAATAAGGGAACCTATTTTACCTTTATGAATTTCTCCCTTTTTAACACAATCACTTGAACTGGTGAAGTTTCTAAATCCACTCAATTGAGTATCTTAACATTTCCTTATATACATAAATAGAATATAAATCATAACATGATATACTTTCAAGGTTTTACACACATGCCTACTCCTTTCCATATTGGTTAGTCCTCCAAACATGGATTCATCCAAAAAATAAAAAATATATTTAAAAAAATATATGGTTTTCTCATAGCACTTCTAGAATACAATAAAAGATACAACTTCTCAATAAAATATGATCCAACAAGGATATATAACACCTAGAGATCACTTTACCTCTTCATTATCCTCCTCTAAAAATATATGGATCAACAGATTTTAAAATGTAATTCTTCTTTAATAACTTCAATGGATGATTTTGATGATCAACTTTATGGTCTTGAAACTTAGACCATAATAAGAATGATTTGGTGTTCCTCAAGGTTATCTATCTCTCATGAATTCATAGATTCTCTCCTTTATTTTCTCCTCTTCTTTTTTGTAGGTTTCGATCCTCTTACAAAAAACTAGATAGGTCATGCACCCAACAAAAGGATAACTATCAGAACCATAATGGTATATAAAAACCCCCAATAATCATTTATAATTACTATGATTTTATTTATGGTAGTCAGTCTATAACTACGACATGTTAACTACTCATGGTCCTTCACTCTCCTCATGCATTATGGATTAAAAATCCATTTAATAATCAAAAATTAATGGTGAAAACTACCCCAATTAATTCTAAAGTCATGGCCTAAAATAATAGAAAATTATTTTAGAATCATAATAGTTCATTTAATGAATATCCATAATTAATTTACCAAAGTTTCATATGTCACAACTTAACACACCATTCACCATAGCATAGTGCATAATCCTTGGATATTTTTTCCTCAACACATCGAACACTACAGTTGTGGTCTCGTAATTTTGGATATTTTTTCCTGAAAATATTCTTATTAAGAAAGGCTTCCTTCATAACCATAACAAGTGTGGGGGTATCCATTTTTTTCATCCTAAACTGCAACTAATCACAATGAACTCATGTTGCATACAGATTCCTTTAGTGCACAAACCCTATTTTTAGCATCTTAATTTTTCATAGGGAGACATTACAAATACCAAGTCTTACACCACCTATATGGTATATCACATTTTACCTTATGAAAATTCATGTTGATCCATACTATAAAACTCTAAGACAACAACCTTTACTATTCCTATAGTAGGCTCAACCATATTACACCACGAGGACTACCATATTCTGATCCCTATCCAAGTTTCCTATTATGGGAATTTTTTTCTCACTACGCCTTATGTTAAAGGCATGGAAAACCATTGGATTAATTTCCATCTTCACCATTTCCACCTTTATGGATTGTTTTTTCCCATCTTGGGTAATCTTAAACACATCATTCCTTGTTGTTAAGTCATGGTCCACCTCATCCTTTTCCAAGATCAGTTCAAAACATTATTTTCAAAACATCCAACATAATCCTTTGGGAAACCAAACAATATCCTTCTTTTTATTTTGTTGACATTACTCATTTTATACTTTTCCATATTACCAAATTCATAATTCTCCTTATTTAAAATGAAAATTAAAGGTCAAATAATGGGCTCTTCAATATAATTTCATCTCCAAAACATATTATCCTCAATTTTTCACTTTAAGGATAGGGTTGATATCACTTGGTCCTGTGAAAAGAGACTTTGAGTAATCCACTATAGTTCTATATGGGATAGACTAGTTTAGAAAAAATGAGATATGTTTCCAAGGTGTTCAAAGTTATCCATAAAACACATCATGGGATAAAATGGTCATAAAAAAATTCAAAATTTTTAACAATGATCTACTAAAAATAAATTTTACATGAATATACTACGCACATCTCAACACACCATCAAAATAGTTCAAATTAATGAAATATAAATCCCCCTTTTTCTAACCCAAATGAAAACCAACACTCCTCCATGATAAATATGTCTAACATATTCATAATAATATTGTGGAAGTATAATTACCATTCATTATTTCAGTATTTATCCATGTTGTCTAAAAATTACTAAATTGAGGATTTTTTTCTCAAAGTAAATCCCCATAAAGGAATTCATGCTTATCTTCTTTATCATGGAAAAGTACTCCATGGTCATATATTCATATTTTTTCATTAATTATAGACTCAAGAATATCCTTCAATTCCATACATTTTATCACAAAATATACAATAGTTTAAGGGAATAGTGGGTGCCTCTTTATGCTTAAATGGAAACCCTTAGGTAGAGAGATTCTTCTCAAACTAGGCCACGCTTTCCTTCCAAACTCAATATCATTCATCTGTGAATAAACTTTATTTGATTTAAGAATTAATACATCATCACTTATTGTGATTTCAATGCCTTTAAAACCTTCCCATTTTTCTCATATCTTTCTCACTTCTTTAATTATCACTTTTGGATGAATCCTTAAAGTACATTTCATTTTCTATCAACATTAATTTATTTAATTGATTTCTCATCCACATATTCTCAAAAATATCTTCCTTTTTTTCTTGGATATTCCCTTGTACATAAATGTTAACCCAACATGAGTGGGAATTATGTGTATAACTTCCACAACACCAAAATTATCTGTTGAATTGATATTTCCAAGATTGATTTTAGACTGGTCCATAATATAGTTGATGTTTCCCTCCTTAATCCTTATATTACTTAGGGGATTTTATTTTATGGTAACATTCCTTTCTTTCTTCTGTGTGGATTTTTTCCTCTCATTATTCTTATATTAAATTTGAGGACCTTTTCCATTAGAAATAAATTTTATTTTTACAAGCTGAAAAGATATAGAATCACCTTTTTCTTTGATCCTTTAACTTCAATAGTGTGATAATATTATCCTCTAATATAAATATATTTCTTAAAATATTATATATACTTATTAAAATAATTATAAATTATAAAATAGATAGATTATTTCTTGAATAACTCTTTTTTAATGCCATTCAAATTCTTTTCAAGGGCACGTATCATGTTTTTTTACTCATACAACTCCAACTTGTTTCCATTGATTTATTTAATATAGAGTGACTCCCTTTTGATAAAATCCTCATTACCTTTATTAAAAATCCCTTTTCCCTTTTTACAGAACTCACTCATTGGAGTAGCCATTGTATTTTTTTTCCTTGTCTATCTTGTTCTTTTCTTTCTTGAGTTTTGAAATCTAATAAAAAAATACTCTAACTTACCTTTAAGTTCCCACTAAAGTTCTATTATTTCCTCCATATTATCTTTACTTCTTGAAAAATGTGAACCTTTATTCATATAAATAATAAGAGTAACATTATTATTAGAATTTATAGATGATTCTTCATCCCTTATCAAAAAGTTACTTCTTTTGGTGATCGATTTATTCTTTTTATTGTCTTTTTTCCTCCTTCAAGGGATTTATTTTTCCTTTTTGGATTTATATTCCCAAACATAATTATTTGGGAAAAGTATAGAAATATGACCAATATTTTTAAAATTAAATAATATAAGAAATTTCTTATCTTTTCCCTTACATTTTCCTTCCAATAACATATTTAAATAAATATCAACAATCTGATTGACATATTTATCCTATTTTAGGTCGTTGATGATTTCAATATATTCATTTTTTCCTTTTCAAATGGATTTAAATGAAATTTATGTTTTCAATTTCATTTTAAAATCTAGTGACTTCCTCATTTCATACACAATTAGAATATTGTGTATCTCATCTAGTGAAATACCATCTTGATCTTCTAAAGCTCATACCATAGGATCAAACTGATTCATAAAGTTCCTCATAAGATTATTCACAATAGAAAAGTCTTATAATTTCTTCTTTAATCCAAAAATATTTATAAATATTTCATTTACCATAGTAAAATATATATATCAAAATCATTATGTTTATCTATCTTAATTTACTAAAATATAATACTCCAAATTTAGATCTTAGCTTCCTTAACTTTAAAATTTCTCTCATAGTGCCTTATTAATTTATCCTAAATCTCTTTTACAGTAGAAAGACCTATCACCTTAGTGTAGACCATGTCTAAAAAAGGTATCAAAACTGAATTTTGTTCCATTACATATATCTCTATATTTATTTTATGAGCAATGGTCATGTGGGAATTGTTAGAAATAGGTTAAAAACCAACAATAGTATTATTACAAACCTCAAGTCTAAGAGAAATAAGGTAAATAAGCATCTTATTCCTACAACTATGGTAGTTATTTCAAACATAGATAGGAACTCTTATAAAATTCATAGAATTATGATTCTCTATAGTTCATAGAACCTTATAGGGAACCCCTTTGATACCACTTGTTCATATCTAAAATGATTGGATCACTGAGAGGGGGATGGGGAGAATCAATGAACCTATTTTTATTTTGTTAGTTCCTACCATTTTAACCCAACTTCTTAAACCGTTGAAGGTTCTTCACCCAAAAAAATTGATTATCTTAACCTTAAATTTTATGAAATAATAGAAGATAATGAACAACACACGATCTTTACAAGGTTTGGAACCCCTTACTACTCCTTTCCATGTTGTTTAGTCCCCCAACATAGATTAATCCACAACTTCTCAAACACCTTCACACACCACTTCAAGAATCCACTGAATATAAAATGTGTCTAAAAAATATGATTCAATAAGTATAGACAATACTATATGATCACTTCAACTCTATATTATCCTACTCCATAAATAGATTGATCAATAGATTTATGTATTTACTTCGTATTTAAGAAATTAAACATCCAACACTGATACTCATCCATCTGGTCACATAACTTTCATCAACAGGGTTCTCTCATGTATGGGTTTTAACTCCTGGAATGTAGAATTAATCTTCTGATTCTTTAGCTCCTCCTGGCTCTCGGTGTTGTTCATGGGTAAATATTTCATCTTCTTTAATCCCACCTGTGGCCTCAGGAAAGGATACCCCCTTTACCCATCAATTTTCATCATTACTCGGGACGTTCTGAGTGGTCTCCTGAAGAATAGTATTGATCGAAGAGGAATTATGTCATTCCATCGACGCTTGAGGGTACAGGCGATTTCCCATTTGATGTTTGTTGATGATTCATTCGTGTTTATAAATGGAAGGCGTAGTTCACTTAGGAGCTTCCCCAAGGTTTTGTAGACCTTCTATCGATGGAGATGGTAGAGGATTAATAAAGATAAGAGCGAGTTCTTTATCGGCAGTGGGTGTGATGCGGCGAGGACGGAGTTGGTCAGCATCTTCCTGGGGATGGCCAGTGGCGAGTTTCTGATGCAGTACCTCAGCGCGCCCATCTCAGTGAGTAGACTCAGGATCTGGGACTTTGATTCCTTATCTTCAAGGATCAAAAACAAAGTATTTAACTGGAAGAATCATTTTCTATCCTTTGGCGGGAGGATCGCCATGGTTAATAGTGTCCTGGTGACGTCTCCCCACCACGCCCTTGCATCCAACAAGGTTCCCAAAGGGGTTATAAAGTCCATCGATAGATCTTTAGATAGGTTCATTTGGGATCTGCAATCAAAGGGGAAGAAGCAATGGGTGGCGTGGAGCAAGCAGTCGTGACCGGTGGAAGAAGGAGGAGTTGGCGTGCGGAACCTGAAAGATTCGATCTACTACATACATTCCAGGCTTGCATGTAGTACTTTGGAAGGTCGCGTGCTTTGGGGGGATTCCATGTACTATTACATTAGCTGCTACAATGGCTCGGAGAGCGGGAGTCACCTATAGCCCGTAATCGCCCCCATCGTGGATATCCTCCGCCCGCTTTCACGTTGGCTGATAGGGAGAGGGGACATTTCCTTCTGGAATCATAACTGGTGCGGCTTGGATTTGGGGTTCCCGGGGTTTCTGGCTCCACTAATATCCTTCAAAGAAGCCATCCTCTTTTCCCCCCTTCATTGAGGCTATGTTGGACAAGGAGCAGCAGGCTTTCTTCAACGACATTATCAGCAACTCAGAGGACGACAGATGTGTTTTCACCGCATCTCCATCGGGGCGCTTCTCCTCAAAGGATTTTCTCCTCACAGTCCATGAAGAGAGACTTCAGGGAGGATGGGATGAGATCATATAGATAAAAAGTGTTCCCACTAAGTTCAACTTCCTTGATTGGAGACTCAGGAACAGAGCCCTCCCGATGGATTAGAATGTGAGGAAATGTGGTATTCATCTTGCTTCGAAATGTGTTTGTTGCAAGGTTCACAAGGAGGAATCCTCTATCCACCTTTTCTTCAGTAGAAATTGGTAGATATAGGTTTGGGAGGCTTTGGGTGAATTTACGAAGACCAACCCTCCCAACCAGGATATTGGTGGCTTCCTGGATCAATGGTACCATGGTACAGAAGGAGGACGACTGGAGAGGACGGACCATTCAATTTTTTTCCATGCGGGGTGCTGAAGCATTTTGAGGGCTCTGAACTCATCCATCAATGAGGGTGCAGTGGTTTCAGCCCGCCTTATTATCAACTGGGCTATTAACTTGCTTATGGATCTCGACAAAGAAGTGAAGTCTCTGATAGAGGCCCCTTCCTTGCACCAATTCCAGGGTACAGCTAGGGATCATGATATGCATGGGGACAGGAGAGGTTCTTGGGTAAAGTGGAGTTCTCCCCTCACGGGCCGGAAAATGAATACCGATGGATCTTGTCTACATGGGACTATGAAGGGGGGAGGAGTGGTGCGGGATCATCAGGGCTCTGCCTTTTTGGCCTTCTCCACCAGATTAGAAAGTGGTACCTCTCTTCAGGCGGAGGCAAAAGCCTTGCTGACCAGCCTCACCATTTACCACCAGAAAGGGATCACGACCTCAGAGGTGGAAACCAACTCCCTCATTGTTTACAATTCTCTTCTAGGTTGCGGGACTCCCCCATGGTCGATCTGCTATGAGATTAGGAGGTGCAAGAATCTGATTGGAAAACAGACTCTAGTGCTCCATACCTAGAGGGAGGGGAACAAAGTGGCTGATCACCTAGCTACCCTGGAAATTCCTAGAGAGGAGGTTATTCTCATTTACACGTCACATAGCATTCAGCCTAAAGGACTAGAGTACATTAAATGGGATGCGATGGGGTTACATTACTTTAGGCCACCTTGAACTCTCCCTTAGGTGGAGGGGTGTTCTCCATGCTTAGGTCCTTTTTGTTGCTTGTTGCTTTTGACCTTGATATTTTTATAAAAGACAATAATAATAAAGATGATGGTCTATCCTATATTTTTTCTTCTTTTTGTTTGTAGGAAAAAGTCATTCTACATCAAATATACAAGCCATAGGTCCAATCAGTGGAAAATTTTCAGTATCATAATAGGATATAAAAACCTCCCATAAATATTCTATAATTCCTATGATTTTATTTATAGAAGTTAAGATAAAACTGTTAAAGTATAATTTCTCATGGACCTTATCTCTATTCATATATCATAGACTAAATATATATTTAATCCACCAAAATTAATGATACAAACAACTTATATTAATTCTATAATCATGTTCTAAAACTAAATCCAATGATTGTGGAATCATTTAAGATCATTCTATGCATCTATATAATTAATTAAATAAAGTTTAATCCATCACATCCTAGAAAACCTTTCACTGTGGCCTGGTGAGTAATCCTTGGTTGTTTTATCCTTAACACGCTAGCCACTATAGTTTTGGCCTCCTACTTCTATCTTTTTTTTCAAGTAAAACTTCTTATCTACCATGAATTCCTTCAGTGTTATAAAAGGCATGTGGAAGACTGATTTTTCCATCCTTATCTACACTTCATTATAATGATCTCATGTTTTCCATGGATTACTTCAATGCTCAATAACTATTTTGAGCATCATAGTTTATCATAGGGATACTTCACAAGAACCATGACTTGTAACATAAGAATGGTATATTTGTATTTTAACATCCCAAAATAATAGGTCATCAATGATATTCAATTATTAGACCATGACTTTCACTATACACATAGTGGGATTAGATATGTTGCACCATAGGAACCACCAAGACATGGAACCTATCCAAGTTTCCAATTTTTTGGAATTTTCTTCTCATCACACTTTATGTTATAGGCATGTCCTACTCCTAGATTATTATTTGTATTCACCATGGATACCTTTTGGTGTGGTCTTACCTATGTTGGGAAATCTTCAACACATCATGCATGTGATTCCCTAGATCTGAACTCCAAGATCATGTTCTCATAGACTCGTACTTTATATAATTTGTTTTATACCATCTATAAAATCATAGATAAAACCATCCGTAATTAAAAAATCAATTATGATTATTTAATTACTTATATCTGAAGGATCTTTTCCTGTTTGCATATTTAGGGAATTAGGACACATCATAAACTAATAAATCCCATGTCCTTTGTATCAAATGACATATTCCTATTTTTATTATAAAATAATTAATTCATAATGTCTCCCACAATTTATTTTACATGTGTTATGCTTCTAAACATGTCATGTGTACTACTTTTTCCATAACATGGTGAAATGGAAAAGAGAAGAAGGGTTGAGCTCAAATGCTCTGTAAAGGAAACATATAATTGAAGTAATCATGGATTAATCATGGAATAAAAAATATTATAGGAATAGATAAATAATATTAATCCATAATCAACTTGAAACTAAAATCATGTTATATCAATGAAAATAAATTAAAACATGGATATCAATAATCTTGATATCATTCTAATGGAATTCATAATGTCGGGTATCAAAACACATGTTGTCAAGTCCTTATGCCAAGACAATTTACTTATTATGAAGACTATAGTAAATAAATCATATTTTCAAATACTTATGACAAGATATTATCCTATTTTGGGAAGAAACACACAATAAAATACAACCTGTTTTGTCTCATGAGACCAGTTGATGCATCGAGAGGCTATATAATGTCAGGCCTCGCACATAACTTGTTTAAGTCCAATGCGTTTACTATAAGAGAAAATGAATAAAAAATAACTAATGATCCTATAAAATAATAATATTTATTGAAATAAAAACATATATAATACTAATAAATTTCTTCATTTCAATAAAAGTAACAACCTAATCATTAATCATCCAGAGGAAGAATGTGGATGGATAAACAATATATAGTCAACTAGCAAAAAATAATTCATGTGGGAATGCCAATATTTTTAGAAATGTAAATAGAATATCATAATTTATAGTCGAACATGGTCCAATATATGTTATGAAAAATGTGATGTCCACACCATATAGAACAATGGGTATACGGATAAGACAGCGTAATAATAACATGATCATAAGCCATCCATAGAATGTAAGTGGATGGTTTCAATAGAATATATCACAAGTAAGAAATATTTATCAAATGTATTAAGTGTTAGGAATTTATATCCCTATAAAATAATTAAATAATAACATATAATAAAATTAAAGGGTACAATGTACCAAAATTATATGAAATAAGTTCCAATAATGGTCGTAATTCAATAAATGAATATTTAGTAACTGAGAATCCTCACTACTAGGGAAAAAACTGAATCACTAGACATTTCAATAAAGAAACATGATTTTCCTATTAAATACCTTTAAATATAAGGAAAATAAAATTCATGGTATATTAAATAAATATAGTACTGTACAAAGGGAACATGGTTCATAAAATGTATTATGTCTCAAAGAATGAGAATTTAGACTAAGAAAATCCTTACAACATAGAAACATTCTAATAAAAACCACTTGAATGAGGGGTGGAAATTGAAATTAAAATAACATAAGTCAATGATTATTTTTGATATGATAACTAAAATAAAAAATATATACACCACATAAATTAAATTAGGTTCATAAATACAATACTTGTCTTGATGAAAGGAAATTGAGAAGAAAACCCATACAAACCTTGGAAAATTGCAACTAAAATCCCATGAGAAAATCAAAATGAAATGGGACATAGAATATCATAAAATAAAATATAATATAGTTATAAATATTACAATGGGGTGGTAATTACACCATACAAAATCAAACATTGTGTATAACATAAACATGTATCAATGACAGCAAATTGAGATTGAATCCCTTACCACTTATTCTTGACTTCCAAAAATATAAATTAACCTATTGTATAAAAAAACATATCTACATTAATGAATTAATTAATAACCTTAATCATATACATTTTCATTCATACTCTTTATTATTATTCATTCTCTATATTAATTCGTCTGATTTTCCACATCGGGTGTTTATAGTTTTAATTATACTGGTTTTTTAATAGTTGTGTCCTTGTTTGTTATTCTTTAAAATTTCATCATTATTAGTTAATATAAGCTAATAGAATATATGTTTTAAGATATTTTATAAATTTTTAATTATATTTCTTTTTTTTTGTTATGAACCATGTTAATTAAATCGATGATGATCATGTTTTGGTGATTATTAAAGAATGCAAGGTGTTTTCTTAATTAATGACTTAAATGTTGATATAACCTTAACATAACCAAAAAAATAAAAATATACTCACTTATATAATATTAAACCACTAAATAATTTCTCAAATTCATTCATGATAGGAATTCATAGTGTTTTTTAATTAGGTGGTCAAACCGAACCAAACATGAACATACCCAGATTTAATGAATAATTATGGGATGGTTTAGTTGCCATATCATTATACTATAATCATAATTATATCATTTTGTTATTATGAGTGTGATATATCATAATTATAAGTATGTATAAGAATAATTAATTGATATGAAAACATTACATAATTTGACTAAAAGATTATCCACTCTTATTTTAAATGATTAAATTAACAATGATAATTTTTTGATCATATCACTAATAGGATATCTAATTTTCCATAAATAAAATTCCAGATATCATAAAAATAATATTTATCCCCTAATATTGTCCTTATATTTAACCTTGTGTGGTGGTAAAGGAAAACAAGACACGTCATGTCATGGAGGTGGTAGTCTGCACAATGCACGAACAATGATTTTATTTTTATTAATGGATGAGGTATATTAATAAAAAATGATAATAACCATGACATAAAAATATTAAAGTATATAAATGATACTAATATATTTATATTTTATTTCTTAGAAAAAAATTATAGAATAAAATTTAGATGAAAAACTGAGTAGTTTATAATACTCACCTAAAGGACTTGAATTTCCCTTAGAAGTCTCCTTGAATTTTAGGTTCTTATGATAAATATGAGTTACTAGGGGATTATGTTATTGATATAGGGTTATAGGTAGAGTAAAATTATAGAATTACAGGTAGTAAGTTGAATTTTATATGTCTCTTAAATTGGTGAATATGTTACCCTTTTATAAGTGAAGGAAAAGGTAGTTTTGGAAACAAATTTAGGTTTCTCAATAATGCCATGGAACTATTCAAGTTTCAATGGATCAAAATTGTAAAATTTTTATGGAAAACAATTGGTAAAAAATCACAAAAATTAACTTCTAAACATATTTTTTAAATGTTTTAGTTCATTTACAATAGGCTAAACTCAATTTACCCATTTTAATTTTACCTTAGTAATTAATTTCTAACATTAGTTAATAATTTTAATTAAAAGTATTAAGATTGAAACTTTTACCTAATTTGATACTTATATTTAAAATATGAAAATAATTTCATCAAATTTAATTTTTGAATTTTTGAAAAATTAATTTTAAAATAAACACACTTCATCACATAAAAACAGTTTTTAGAAAAAATATCATTATTAAGATTTATATTTATATATATAAATGGTTTCTAATTTTAAAGAAATTAATTTATTTATAATGAATTAAAAAAAATATTTGTCTGCCAAGTTAATCAAAAACCATACCTCACCTTGAAAATACTATATTTAAAGAAAAGAGAGAGAAAAAATTATATTAAATTAATATTTTAATTAGTTATAAATGTTTTTTAAATAGGTTTTATAAGTTCAAATAATATTTTAAAATGAATAATTTCATACCTAAAATTCATATTTTATTACTTTAAATGTTTTTAAATCTTCTTGGTTATTCTTACATAGTGATAAAATCAAAGAAATTGTAATTTTCATAAAGCCTGTATTTTTTTAATAAAAATAAACCTTTTTAGAAAAAGATAAAAATTTAATATTAAGTAATTTTTTATATAATAAATTAAAAAAATAATTTAATTTTATTAATTCCAAACTCCAAAATTTGTAAATTTATTTTTTGAATAAAATAATAAAATATTATGAAATAGTATTTTTGAAAATGACATTTTAAGATATAATCTAATATAATATATATTTCATATCATTTAACAAATAAATTGGTGTGAAACAATTATTAATATCAAACAAATTTTTCATTAAGAATATGTTTCTTTAAATATAAATGTACAACTCGTAAAAAAAAATTAGAAAAATGTTTTTCTAAACAATAATTGATCCTTTTTGTCAATTTAGGTAAACTACATGAATTTCATTCATATTAAAAGTAATATTTATTTTATAATAGAAATATTTCAAAAATTAGTTATTCCTATTCATTCCTACTAATTCAATGGCCATATTTTAACATTTTTACTTAAATATTTATATTTTATCAAAATATATTATAGTTTTTTTTAAGTTCAGTGTTGTGTATAGAGTAATTTATCAAAACAAATTCCTTATTTAAGGGTAATAATATATTACAATTTCAAGGTGATACATTTTCCTTCCTTAATAAATTGTGTCCTAATAATTTGACTCATTATATTGAAGTAATTCCTATAGGAAAATCATATTTAACCATATACTGCTAGATGATCATGGGTTAATTTAGAATGGGGAATGAGATTTATCTATATAAAAAATAATTATTAGTGTTTTATGGGTTTAGATATACCATTCCCAATTACATATAGAATTATAACAATGGATGAAGATCTAGATCCATAAGGAATTACTTTCCATAAACCTTCAAAACAATTTATATGATAATCATGCCATGAGGGGTTTTATTTATAACTCAATATACATTAGTTGGTGAAAACTTACATAACATAATATAATAAGATATATCGAGTGAAAAATCACTATCTAATCATTAGTTTAGTTTCATAGGATTTTCCTTGTTCACATGGTTTTTGGTGACTACTTTCCTCTTTGGTCATCGGATTGGAAAATTGAGTCGGACAATGGCAAACTCTCTTACAATTGAAGCAAAAAACTTTTATAGATTCTCTCTTCGCCTTATTCTTGTGACTTTGATGACCTTCAACTCCACACTTATATCATTTACTAATACCTTTATGTAAATTTCCCCCATGATTCTTCCCCCATATTGGACATATAGTAAATTGAATCTTTTTTCCTAAATCACTTCATCCCTTAATATTTCATGAGACTCCATATTTCTCTTAGTGTGTTTGGAACTTCAACTATGTTCATATTGTTAATCATATTTTTCAATAGCTGGTTTGGAATAATCGCAAGGTTTCTCACTTCATATCTCATTCAAAATGGTTTTTCATCAAGTTAGTCTCCTCATTATCCCTCACACCCATAGTTCCTTTTAGTTCCATCCATTACTAAAACCAAAAGAGTTATCATGAGTGATAATCATTATAAGTGAATTATTTTAAATTACTATAAGAAAATTTAACCTCAAGATTTCTTGCATTATAACACTTTCATGTTAGCATATATCTGTTGTAACTCAACTTATATCATACTTGATTCAACTTATATCACTCTCATATATAATTTGTGGTTTAACCTAGGTTACTTTTAGTTTGGTTACCTAATACTTATTAACCCAATCCTTAAAATAGAGATCCCAAATTACCATGAACATTCTTGAAATATTTTAAACATAAAAATCATTGAAACCTATGATATCAAAATCAAAATTATCCTTCCTAAAGTAACATTAATCATTCCAACAATAAAATTCCCAGGTATTTATATTCTATAATCATATAATAATAATAACATAACTTTCATAAAACCTATTTGATTCTCCAAGACATTAAACCACAATGAGATTATATTTCATCCTAAAAATGACTCTATCTTTATACCACAGATATTATTAACCACTAATTCATACACTAGTTACTATATATCACAATCTCATAAATGAGATGAGATTTTCCAAAAATATCATGAATCAATTATTAATCCCAAGGTTACCAATATTATCTAACTTTATTCTTCAAAATCAAACCCTTTATTATCTCATAATTAGGTGTATATTAAATGTAATAGTCATCCATACCTCAATCATGTCTTATCTAATAGTTATCACCAATAATATAACCTTTCAATAATATATATTTTAATGTTTATTAAAACCATTTAATATATGTCACCATTCTTTTAAGGAAAAATTACTAAAGAATAATCCTTATATATTTAACATAATCCTTAATCATACTTATAATATTCAAAAATTACATCGAAAAATATCACTTCACTAATTAATATAGCTTAGAGTATCAATATTTAATTTTTATTATGATATAAACCTCACTACCTTTGGAAAGACATGGAAATTAAACTTTTCTATTATAATAGGAATATACTAAAGTTTATAACCATTTATGTATGATCCCTTATTTGGTTATAAGATATAGTGTTTTCTAATTATATAACTTTCTCAAATTCATTTCTACGACTTTGTTTCATCCATATATTAAAATCAAAAATGGTTATGTTAATATATAAAATATTAATATGAAAACATAAATGTGAATATGTCTTCCCTTATGTAAAATTTGATAATTTAATATCAACCCATCAATCTATTTGTTCAATCCTTGGCCATCCTTGGTAATTTCTCTATTAGGTTGTATGGCCTAATTAGTTATCATAATTCCTAAACCCTTCATAATGGTTCATAAAGAGAATGTGAATACCCAAAGAATATCCCCTAGGAGTATCATTCTAGTTTTAAAGTCTTACTCTCACTCATCATGTATAAGAGTAATGATTGATTCAATTCTCAACCAATCCTTTTCAGGGTGATTACCCCTAGGTGAATTTGTTTCACAGCCACATCCACTTTCTAGTATCTATATAGGGATTTATTTCTAGGAAAAACCACATAATATCAATTTTCCTAAAACATTAGGTTGTTATCCAATACTTATACTTACACATATGGTTTTCACTATGGTTCTCTAACCCTAATCCCAAAATAACTTGGTCATTATTACCTTAACATCAAATCATATAGTATTTCCAAGGGTTATTAGTACCTTCAAAATTGTGATCTACCATAACTTATGAACCCTAAAATTGTCCTTAAAAAATACTAATATCTAAATTTATCAAACCTTTAATTTGAAATGAATTAAGATTCCAAGAACCCACACTCCCTAATCTAATTCTCAAAGACACATACTTTACATACTCGCTTTGGTATCATCTCGGAAAACCTAAATATAACCATACATAATTAAAAAATCAATAATTATTGTTGAATATATTACATGGAAAGTATCGTTTCATTTCTATATCATTAGAGAATTAGGATAAATCCAAAACTAATAAATTCCATGTTCTTTGTATCAAATGACAATTTTCCCTTTTTTTATGAAACTATTTAATCTATAATGAGTCTAAAACATCTCCCAAAAATTATTCTACATGTTCCATCATTCTAAAAAAATTTCATGTACTAATTTTCTCTATATCCTATTGAAATGGAAAAATAATAATTGGTTAGCTCAAATGCTCAATAAGAGAAACATATAACTGAAAAAATGATGGAATAAAACTAGAATAAACCTTATGCTGAAAATAAATAAACAATATGAATCCATAATAAACTTGAAACTAAAATAATTATCTATACATGAAAATAAATTAAAACATTGATTTAAATAATAGTAATCTCAAACTGATGGAGTTCATAATGTCAAAAATTAAATAACCTAATTTCAAGGCCTTATGACAAGACACTTTACTTGTTGTTGAGACTGTAGTCAGGAAATACTGCTTTCAAGGCCTTGTTCAAAGTCATTATCTTATTATAGGAATATTAATACACAAAAACTCAACATGTTTTATCTCATGAGACTCATTAATATATAGAGGGGATATATAATGATGGGGTCTACCCATCACTAGTTTAAGTCCAATGTATTCCCCATAAGAGAAAATGGATAAACAGTACATAATAAACCTTGAAAATAATCATATGTATTGAAATAAAAACATATGGAATGAAAATAATTTTCCACTTTTTCATAAAATGGATAACCTAACCATATCCCATTTATAGGAAGAAGTTGGACAGATAAACAATATATAGACAAATTTCTGATAATAATTCATATTAAAATTTCAATACTTTTCCCCGTGTAAATTTAATATCATATGTTCTAGGAGAACATGATCCAATATAAGTTATGTAAAATTTTATGTTCACAAAGTATAAAATAATGGTTATACGACCAAGACATAATTTAAATAACATGATCATAAGCCATCTGAATAGAGGATGTGGATGGTTTCAATAGAATATATCATATGGAGTGAGAAATATTTGTAAAAGGGATTATATGTAGGAATTTATATCACTAAAAAATCAATTATAGAATACCATATAATATAATTAAATGTTATAATTTATCCTAATAATATTAAATAAGTTCATATAATGATCATAACTCAATGAAGGAAAACTGAGTTACCATAAATCATCAATACTATGGAAATAAATGAACCATTATACAATTGAATAAGGTAACATGATTTGGAAGGTAAATCCCACAAAATATAAGTAAAATAATATTCATGATATATTAAATCAATATAACACCACACAAATGGAACATGGTGCATAAAATTTATTATGTCTCAAAGAATGAGAATTTAGACCACGAAAAGCCTTTCGAATTAAAAACCTTCAAATCAGAACCCCTTGAATGAGATTACATACATTTGAACATAAAATACCATGATTAAAATATAATTCATGATACTATAACACAAATAGGTAATATATACACAACATAAATGAAATTATGATCATAAATATATTACATATCACAATAAAGAGAAATTGAGATGAAAACCCTTACAACCTTTGGAATATTGGAACCAAAATTACCTGAGAAAGTTAAAATGAAATAGAATATTGTATATCATGAAATATAATATAATAATTATATAAATATTATAATGTGTTTTTTATTACATCCTGATAAAAAACATGGTCTATAACATAAACATGTCTCAATGAAAGAAAATTGAGATTTAAACCCTAACCTATTATTCCTGAATTCCATGAACATACATTAATATCCTATATCAAAAAAATG
Source organism: Viscum album (assembly GCA_963277665.1). Lineage (NCBI taxonomy): Eukaryota > Viridiplantae > Streptophyta > Magnoliopsida > Santalales > Viscaceae > Viscum > Viscum album. The sequence continues at coordinate 1,376,756,702 of OY728160.1, forward strand.
TATCTTAATTAATTAATTTATAAACATAACCATACCCATTTAAAATCATACTCTTCATAATTATTCATTATCTACATGAAATTTTATGATTTTTCACATTTGTGTTTCTAGTTTTCATCATTTGTAATATTTCCATAATAGTGATGCCTATGTTTATTATTATTTCAAATTTAATCATTATTAATTAATTCAATCTATATTAATATATGTTCTAATATAGTTTATAAACTTACAATATCTTTTGATGTAATTTTTTGTCACAAACCATGATGATGAAATCGACGATGGTCATTTTCAGTGACTCTTAACGGACAAAATTTGGTTTCTTAATTGATGAGTTAAATATTGATATAACCTTACCAAAAACAAAAAATAATAATTATATACTAATTTATGTCATATTAAAACACTAAATAATTTATCTTAGTCATCCATGGTATAAATTCATATTATTGTTCAATAGGTGGTTAAACTGACCCAAACTTGAACATACCATGATTTAATGAATGATTATGGCGTGTTTTAGTAGTAATATTAGTATAAAAAGTATAATGATATTATTTTGTTATAATTAGTTTTATATTTTAGTGTCTCGTACTTTTTCATGTATTATTTTTAAATTTTATGTGCATTAATTTTGAGAAAAAATGTTGAGACGACATGCGATTCTCAGGCTCAGTGTTCCCAGAATAAATGTTAGAAAAATATTAAAATATTAAATAGAACACATGCATGGTTTTTATAAAAAAGTGGAATATATTCTAGATAGGATCTTTTATCATAAATATTAGGTAACCATTTAGTTTATAATGGAGGTTTTACCCTAGGAACAACCTAACATTGGTCGGTGCGGTTTGTTTATGGAAAAGTTGTCATAGGAGTAGAGGTAAATAAAATAATTGGAATAAATTATTTTATTCCAATTATGTTAAAGAAAAGACTTTATTTATTCTTTAAATGTATCCTTATGTCATAATTATAGGGTTATCCACATAATCCTATAACTTCTTGAGGATTGATAGAGAGATCTCTGGAGAATCCTTTCTGACAAATGATGACGGAATCACATATCGACGATCGATGCACACCGATTTTGAAGGATCTCACCAACAATTGCTATGCCAATTTTTTATTCACCAAAAATTAATCAAAATTGAGTTAGGGTGAGTGAATTGAATTTTCTTTTCCCCATTCTTCAATTCTATGGTGAATCCAAACCAATCAACAAATAGATTGATCCAAGTTTCGATCATATTTGTGGGATGGGTTATTTTTATAGGTTTATCAGGATTTTATCCATGTGATTGTTATTTTTTCCATTATAATTGTAACTAAAAAGGATTGAAATGGACATTAATATGAACCTATGTTTGTTCCTCTCTTTGGTTTGGTGATTTTGTCCCCTGATTCACTTTTCTTTACGATGTTATTTGTTCTTCCCTGCGATTCGATGTTCCTTTGAATAATCGATTATTTCACAGCTGATTCTTGGTGTAACGATCCCAAATCATAGATCTGAAATCATTACGACTCGACATAGGTTCAATGGTGGTTTAAAAAATAGATCTATCAATAGTTGGTGAGGATTTCATATTCTTCACCACGTAATGAAGAATGGTGATGGTCTTGTTTTCCAAGCATATAGAAGGACCGAATCTTGTTAATTCATTGATGGAATGGAAGAACAACCTTGGATATTGAGTTTTGAGGTAAAATAATATTCAAAATGGAGACTAGTTTATTGACTGACATGAGTGGGAGGAAGACGAAGGGTTCTAGAGAAACCTAATACACACGACATGTAGTCCTTGACTACATGGCGTGTAGTCCCCTTAGATGGATTCAATGTGTACTTTGGATTGTACACAAACATGGGGGAGTACACAAGATGCTTACATGGCGTATACTCCCCCACATGGCATATCCTAGACCATGTACATAGGCTACCCCATGTACTAGTACATGGGTAAGGGTACACGAAAAGATTTCATTACTGGCACATGACTAGAGTACACAAGAGGGACCAAGGATATAGGGAAATTTCATGTAGTCCCCCTTACAAGACGTGTAATCCTCTTCAACATGACATGGGTGGATGAAATGTTCCACACGTACAAGCCAAACTCAGGGTCAAGGGAGAATATTTGTACCATTACTACATGTCGTGTACCCATTTCAAGATGGATTGAATCTATTATCCTCTATATATTGGACAAGTTTCATTGGGGCATGTTCCCTTTATCATTTCCCTAAAGGCTGGTGCAAATCGTTTCCTACTCCTAGGACTACTATCCCATTAGAAGTAATTCCTATATAGAGTTTTTGAAATCCCCCAAAGAGGCCCAAAGTGGGATCCTCCCTTCATCTCTATTCCATGGGCGGAGTTCTTAATATGTACATGACCAACACAACATGGGTATTGATCCTCTACCAAGAAGGTTAATCCATATTGAGATTTTTATCACCCCATGAACCTAAAAGTTCTTATAATCTTTGTATTATATTATATTATAATCTATCAGCGTATATATATCAAGGAGAGACCCTATGAATAGTACCTCTTAGACGGATTTCATCAGCGCTATCATACTTAGGAGTGTGTTATTTAGGATTAGTGCTTCATGGAATCTCCAAACTGAAATCCTAAGGCTAGTATACTATGGTTGTGGTTTACCACTTGAATATGTGTCTTGGATTGAGTATATCAGTATATTTTTATTCTATGTATTGTAGATGTATACCTGTGTAGATTTGAATTTATTTTCTGTATTTATACTACATTATGGTTTTGAGGTATCCTACTGAGTATTGTTATACTCACCACTACACGGGCTTCGCTCACATGTGTCATGTATTTTGTAGAGGATCGACCTTTTGGTGGAGTATTAGGAAGACCAAGATCAGGTAGTTCTTAGTGATACCAGACAGACTGAGGTGTTTTCATGCGTATTTTAGACAGCATTCCCAATATCTCTTTCTTATAGGTTGGACTTGTGTTATATACTCTCTGTAGTGGGATTGTTTTATTTCCTGTTTAATTTACTATACTTCTTGTCATACACTGGTTGTGGGATATAGATGTATGCAAGAATTGGTTGCTTAGTTGTTTTTACATTTCAAATTTTTTTTGGTCTTGAAGATGTGTGTGTGTGTGTAGGTTCTTAGGAAAGGCCTCCCATGTTAGTGATATGCCTACTCTGTGCTAGTCACCAACCCCTAGCCTATTGAAGGTAGGCTTGGGGAGTCACGACATGGGCCCCATTGCGACTGGTCATGATATAGTGTTATCAGATCACTCAATTATACTTTAGGACCAGGAATCAATGAGATTGGTTTAGGGAAACAAAGTTAACTGTTCTGATTTGGGCTTTCAGGCTAGGGAATCTAGTGTTGGTGTGGCGGCTGACGTATCCATACACCATAACTCTGATAACCTTCTTTTCAACTTGGTATATGATAACATCAGTTGTAGGAAAAATGGTACATTAATCATATAGGAATGGGTTGTGATTTACATTTCCTTCTTGATTAAACTCTTTAGATATACTCATTCATCACGGTACATATTTTTTAATTACAATATGCCTTCGTGATGTATGCTGGCTAGGATTTAGTATCTTGATCATGAGGAAAATTCCCTTAGTGATGAGGCTTCTTATGACAACCCTGCTTCTTATTACACACTTAGACATGATTTATTACATAAAACCCTCACTTGATACAACAATGAAGATCAAGAGGTCCAGTATCTTTGAGGCTTAGTAACATTACATAATAACTTAAAACATGAAATGAAAAATCTTATTGAAAACTTCCTTTACATGACCACTACATTCCCTCATACTTAGCATTGCATGGGATAACCTGAGGACATACATAAGAAAGGTGTGGAAAATAAAGCCTAGTAAGGGAGTAAACAAGGCATAACATGAACAGTACAATAAATGTTAGGAAATATGAATATCAATTGAGCATTAAATATCATGAACATAAAGGCATGATATAGCATGGTTATTATAACATGGAAATGCGGCAACAACACTTAACATGGAATTTTCATGAGCAAAGTCTCATTACACATTGAGCATGATTAAACCCTCATTTCACATGAAGAAAAAGTAAACCCTCATTGAAATTTAATTAGAATGAGTAAAAACCCATTGCATATGACGTATCATGATACTATACTTTACCCATTGCATTGGAGCGCTATTAGGACGCACCCTTCTTTAACATTTCATTTCATGCATAAGTGTACCACATGGATCATACAACATGGAATCAATCATCATAATTTATTCCATGGTAAAGTGATGTAGAATAAATACAAGAAGATTTATAATCAATAAGTAAATGTGCATAAAGTATAATACCCTTGACAGAGAAATGGGCATGGTATTCACTACACAATGACATTGGTTGGGAAAATCGGTGCAATTTTGGCAGCGTAACGGCGTGACGTAAAAATTCATAAAAATGGTTGATGAGAGAGAAAGGGGTATATCATCATATTTACACGAAATATACAGTAAGGGGTCATATAGATACATTTCCCAACATATTAAATGTAATTTATATTCATAATACATAATATTTGCTTGAATGTAAATGAGGATAGGGAAATTCCTTACGGAATTTCAGCATAGTAACGGGTGTACATGGAAGGCATTAATGAGAGACAAAGAGGTCTCCCATCATTCCAAAAAAAATAGGGCAGTATGGGGTAGGTTTGAAATAATACCCCAACATTTATAATTGAAAATAAAAGGACATAACAATACTAAGAAACTTGGCTAAAATGAGAAAAGAAGGAATCCCTTACTTGGAAGTGTGATCCCAAAGGCTTGGGAGGGGATTGAGAGAGGATTACTGGGAGAATGGGGCACCTTTTTAGGATTATAGAGAGAGTAGGGAAGAGGTTTTATGAACTCAAAAGGCATTGAGTGAAGAGGAAATGGGATCTTGGGTGGGTTTATATAGGAAAGGAGGGGGAATTTTTTATTATTTAGGTTTGGGAAACCACACATTAAACTAATCAAAACCACAAACCATCCCATGGTATTTGCCCATGGTTTTTGAAAAAGGGGAGTGGAGAAAATATTTTATAAGGCCAATGTCCAAACTTCTTAAAATAATGGGGTTTCTTATGTGGAGGTGAGTCACACTCTCAAGGAAATCAATTGAAAAAGCAAAAATGTTTTATAAGTCTTGGAGGGTCCACTAAAGCTTCGTAAAATAATTCAAACAAACCTAAAATCACATTATTTTAATGTTAAAACATATATTGTCCGAACATAATGGTTATAGTATTTTATTACATCACTATTGGGTCTTTATGATGTCATAAATCACATTATATATTTAAACGGTATTTAATTTTTACCCAAAATCTCAATTGTCTCGGAAAATTATGAAAAAATCACCATTGGATAATTTTGAAGTCCTAATTCCAAAAATAATATTCATTTTATCTAAATAATTTACTAAATATGTGAATTTTTACTTTTAAAATAAAAACCGATATTTATCGAAAATTCATGGGTTTTGAAAAAAACAACTTTCAAACCTTAATAAAAATTAAAATTGTATTAATAAAAATTATATGATCATTCATACTTAATAAAAGTAATTTAATAATAATAATATTTTATTAAAATGTTATTTAATTCAAAAAATCCATTAATTTATCAAAATATATTTCTTAGTTGAATATTAACTAAAAATACTATTTTTTCTTTAAAAACTATTTATAACGTAACAATAATAAAATGAATTTATATTCTTTATTATATACAAAAATAATTCACATTATCATAGTGATAAGGTCTTGTTCCATAACCCCTTATAACATCGACATAAGACCTTAGGTTAAGGTGCGTGATGGATACAGACTCTTGGGGTGGCTCGAATAACATCGCTCGAGTGGTAATCTCTATCAACTTCAACTTCTCCCATAGACGGTTCTGCTCAAGTATTACTTATTCAAGATCCGCTTGGTATTGGTCAAGATTGAAGACCAATGATGCCGCATCCTTTTTGAGCTCTGACAAATGGGCTTCATACGGGGCAAGTCTACTGGATGAGGCCATTGCTTCCTTGTTCTAAGTAATTGGATTTTTTAAAGACCTATATTTATTCTAATCATGTGATCACTATTCAATGACTATATTAGGAATGGTCCAAATTCTTAATGTTTTTTTTAATCCAAAACATAAAACCAAATAAGTGCATACATTTTACATAACCATAAGAAGACATTTAAATAGACCAAGAGGAATTTTCATTAATGAATTTTTGGGTTGTTACAATCTTCCCCCCTTAAGAAATTTCACCCTTGAAATTTCCTTTTCCCACACTAAAATAGATGTGGGTAACTCTGCTTCATCACTTATTCTGATTCCAAGGTTGCTTATTCAAATTTGTGGTTTTTTCGCAACCCCTTGATGAGGGGCATTGTCTTATTTCGTATAAATTTTTATCTGCATTCTAATATCTTCATTGGATTCTCCTTGTAAGAAAGATCATCCTCTAGTTGTACTACCTATAAAGAGAGTAAATGTGAAGGGTCCAGTATGTACTTCCTTAAGTGGGATACATGAAAGACATCATGTACTTTGGCCATGGTAGGTGGAAGTGCTAGTCGATAGGCCACAGACCTGACACGATCCAGAATCTTGAAGGGGATGATGTACTTGGGACTTAACTTCCCTTTCTTTCCAATCCTCATGAACTTCTTCCAAGGAGATATGTATAGAAATACCATGTATCCAACTTTAAATTCAAGGTCTCATCGACGGTTTTCTTCATAACGCTTCCATCAACTTTGGGCTTCCTTGATATGTTGTTGAATAGTTTTCACCTTCTCCACCATTTCTTCGACCATTTCAGGTCCTGGTAGCTTACGCTCACCAAATTCATCCCAACACGCCGGTATTCTACACCTTTTCCCATAAAGGGATTCATATGGTTCTATTCAGATGCTCAAGTTGAAACTGTTCGGGTAGGATAATTCAACCAGTGGAAGATGTTGGTCTCATCTTTCTTTGAAGTCCATAGAACATTATCTTAACATATCATCCCATGTATGAATAGTTTGTTCAGATTGGCCTTCAGTTTGAGGATGATAGGCCATACTGAAGTTCAGTTCAGTTCTTAGAGCATGTTGGAGATTTTTCCATAACTTCAAGGTGAATCTCATATCACAATCAAATACAATAGATAGTGTTACTCCATGTAGCCTTACCACTTATTTGATGTAAATCCATGCAATTTGATCCAATGAGAAGTCCTCTTGAATCACGATAAAGTGAGTTGTCTTCATAAGAAGATCCACAACAACCCATATAGAATTGTTTCCTATGGATGTTCTTGGAAGTATATTGACAAAGTCCATGGTAATGTTCTCTCACTTTCATGTTGGTATGGGTAGTGGTTGCATCATCCCCTTATACTTTTCCCTCTCGTCATATGCTTGCTTACATACCAGGAACATTGACGTATAATCAGCAATCTCCCTGTTCATATTGTCCCACCAAAAGTGTTCTTAGAGATCTCAATATATCTTTGTGATCCCCATGTGAATAGAGAAGTTTTAGATATGTGTGTCATTCAGAATCTCCTTCTTTATATCATGGATCGGATGGTATACATAATCGTGGCCCAAACCTCACAATTCCATCCTTTTCAACCATGAACTCTGAGGATTTCCCATTTCTCATAGCTTCCGCCCTTTTCAGAATTTACACATCCTTTATTTGAGCATCCATAATTTTATCCAAGAGGGATGGTTAGGAAATCATTTGAGAAATAATTGATGATGTTCCTCCCTTAATGATTCCCATGTCCATCCTCTGCAAATTTAAGAAGATTGGATCCTTCTAAATTCTCATCAATGATAAAATCTTTGGATCCATTCTACTTAGAGAATATTCCACCTTGTTCACTTTCCCAGGGTGGTAATGGATTGAGAATTAATAATCCTTCATGAGTTATATCCATCTTCATTGGTGAATATTAAGCTATTTCTGTGTGAATATATATTTGAGGCTCTTGTGATGAACATATATCTCACACTTCTCCCCAAAGAGATAACGCAACCAGATTTTCAATGCAAAGATCACAGCCTCTAACTCCAGATCATATGTGGGATAGTCTTTCTCATAGATTTTTAGTTGCCTTAAGTAGTAGGCTATCACCTTATCATTATTCATCAACACAAAACCTAGGACCTTCTTCAAAGCATCACTAAATACCACAAAAATTTCTCCACTCATGGGTAATGTGAGAACGGTCACAGTGATAAGCCTCTTTTTCAACTCCTTGAATCTCTATTCGCATTCATCACTCCAAGAAAACTTTACTCCCTACTGAGTTATCTTGGTTAAAGGGTTACACAACCATGAGAAATTTCTCACAAATCAGAGATAATATCCAGTTAACCCAAAAAGCTATGGATATTTGTTACCGATGTTGGCCTCATCCATCCCTTAATTATAGCTATCTTAGAGGTATCCACTGATATCTCACTGCTTGTGATGATATGACCCAAGAATGATACCTCCTTCAACCAGAACTCACACTTATTGTACTTTTCATATAGATTCTCATTCTGGAAGGTCTCTAGTATAGTTCTTATATGATCCTCATGATCCTCTTTGGTTTTAGAGTATATTAGAATATCATCTATAAAGGCTACCAAAAATTGGTCTAGGTAATCTATAAAGACTCTATTCATTAAGTCCATGAATATTTCTGGAGCATTAGTGAGTCTAAAAGGCATTACTATGAATTCATAGTTCTCATATCTTGTACGAAAAGATGTTTTGGGGATATCTTCCTTCTTCACCCTTACTTGATAATATCCTGATCAAAAATCTACCTTGGAGAAGTATTGTGATCCACACAGTTGATTGAACAAGTCATCAAATCATTGAATATGATACTTGTTCTTTATTGTGATTTTGTTTAACTCATGATAATCAATGAAAAGATGCACTGACTCATCCTTATTCTTGATGAAGAGGACTGGTGCACCCCTTGGTGAAGCACTTGGGTGTATAAACCCATTATCTTAATTATCCTATAGTTTTTTTTTTCATCTCCTCAAGCTCCAAAAAATCCATTCTATATATATTCTTTGATATTAACAATTCCCCAGGTATAAGGTCAATTGAGAATTCAACATCTCTTCTATAAGGGAGACTAGTCAATTCCTCGAGAAACACTTCAGCGAATTCCCTCACAATAGGCATCTCTTCAAGGATGGTTACTTCCCTGGACTCAATCATATAAGATAGATACACATTCTCATAGGGTAGTAATAAACATTCTTGAGATGATGGATATAAAGAAGGCTCATCCTCCTCCATGCAGTTGTATATAATCGAGGGTCAATTCTCTATATGGAGAGTGATTTCCCTCTCACAGAAATTTATGTTGGATCTATATAAGGAAATCCAATCCAAGATGATAATTGAATCAAATTCCACCACAGGGAGTATGATATTGTTCTCTGGGAAGTTCAATCCACAAATCATAAAAGAGGAGGAGTTATATTCATGGGGTTCACTGATTGCCCCATTTTCCATACTAATCTACATCTTCACTTCCATGATTTGTGGTGGTGTTGGGATTTTTCTATTAAACTTTTGGGATATAAAAGAATGTATAGAACCAAAATTAAAAATTACATTTACTATTCTTGAATGAATAACTAGAGTACCTATCAAAAATTCATTTTTGGGGTTCACTTCAGCTGTATTGATGGAAACAGATCTCCTTTTCTAACATGGAGGTTGTTGGTTGCCATTGAAAGCCCTTGGCTTATGGAACTGATTTGCAGGATGCCCTGTTTCTTTGCAGTTGAAGTAATGAACAATGAGTTGAGGTTCAAATAGAGAGTTCCTCTCCTCTGTCACAGCCAAGGGTTTTTCTTGTCTGTAGTTAATATCTAGGTTCACTTCTCTTCTACACCTAAATCATTTACTCTTCCCTTTTAGGAAATTTCCAGGACTCTTCTTTCCACACCTTTGGCAAGTGGCATGCTGGATTTTCTTAGCACCGTTGGATCTATCCATAGAACCTCTAGAATTGAAGCCTACCTTATTCTTCTTATACCCATGATACCCCTGATATTCACATATCTCCATTTTTACCTTAAGGGCACATCAAACAATTTCCTCATAACTGTCGAAGTTTTGGATCTCTAGGGGTTTCTGCAGGCTTCGTTTCAGCCAACCAAAGAAGTGGTCAACCTTGCATTCAGGGGTAACGACAAAGCTGGAGGCATATCGTGCAGGCCTTGTGAAGTTTTCCTCGTACACTCCGACATATTCGTTGTCTTTTTTCTTGAGGTAAAGGAAGTCCCTTTCTATCTTAATCCGTAGGGTGCGTGGACAATATTTATCGAAAAACATTTTTCGGAAATCCTTCCATTCCATCACCTCGATCTCCACCTCAGGATTCTTATTTTTTATCAATGTCAGCCATTGATCGGATTCACCCTCCATATGATAAGCCTCCAGAAGAACCTTCTCTCTTTAAAAACATTGAAGGATTTATAATATCTTTTCAATGGAGTTGATCCATTTTTTGGCGATTGAGGGATAGGATGATCCATTAAAAGTAGGAGGTCTTTGTCTCGTGAATCTCTTGATAGTGACTTTTTATTTAATAAGGGGTTGAATGTTCCTCTTGACCCATGTTTCTATTCAAATCTTGAGTTAAATGAGAGATTATCATGACAAAGTTCACAATTCCCTCTACCATCGGATTGGGGATCTCATTAGAACAGTCATCGCATTGATCTTCACACCAGTTGTTAGCCCGAGTCCTCCTATTTCCAGCCATTGGCTGGAATAAAAGGATTTTTAGGGGTAACACATAAAGGGTAAGTCAATGATAAAATAGATGACTTATAAATAGATTTTATTTCCTTAACTTATGAATATATAGGCTTCATTCTACGTTATCCATGATCTACTTACAAACATGTATTCTTAGGGGCATTTTTTTAATCCCTTAATAATGGTTCATAATAGGCTTGTTAATTTACCAAATCATATCCCCTAGGAGTTTCATAACCAAGAGTGCAGAAAGACCCGTTTTTGTGTACCAGGATACCCCGAGTCAAGCTTGAGACTCCTTGTCGGATTTTTCACTCCTAGGTACATTTATGCCAAAGCCACCTCCACTTGCTCGTATCAAGATAGGGATGTATTTTCTTGATAAACCACTTACTCAATACTCACAAAAACATAGGGATGTTTTTTTACACATAGTCTAGTATCTAAGGCTTCACTAGGGTTTTCTAATCCTAATCCCAAAAAATAACTAAACCTATCCTTTGATACCAACTATGACAACCCTGCTTTTTTATCACACACTTAGACATGATTTATTACATAAAACCTTCACTTGATACAACATAGAATATCAAGAGGTCTAGTGTCTTTGGGGATTAGTAATACTATATAAAAACATAAAACATGAAATGCAACATCTTATAGAAAACTTCTTTTACATGACCACTACATTCCCATGTACTTAGCATTGCATGGGATAACCTGAGGACATACATAAGAAAGGGATGAGCTATAAAGCCCAGAAATGGAGTAAACAAAGCATAACATGAAGAGTACAAATAATGTTATGAAATATTAATATCAATGGAGAATAAAATAACATGAACATAAAGGCATGATATAGCATGATTATCATAACATGGAAATGTGGAAACAACACTTAACATGGAATTAGCATGAGCCAAGGCTCATTACACATGGAGCATGAGTAAACCCTCATTGCACATGAAGAAAAATTAAACCCTCATTTCACTTTAATTATCATGAGTAAACACTCATTGCACATGATGTATCATGATACTATACTTACGTAATTCATTGGAGTGATATCAAGGCACACCCTTCTTAAACATTTCATTTCATGAATAAGTGTGCCACATGGATCATACAACATGGAATCAATCATCATCATTTATTCCATGGTAAAGGTATGTGGAATACATACTTGAATCTTTATAATTATATAAGTAAATTTTCATAAAGGTGAATACCCTTGATAGAGAAATGGGCTTGGTATTCATTACACAATGACATTGGCTTGGAAAATCAGTGCAATTTTGGCAGCGTAACGGCCTGACGTAAGAATTCATAAAAATGGTTGATGAGAGAGAAAGGGGTGTCTCATCATATTCACATGAAATGGACAGTAAGTGTGTTCATATAGATACATTTTCCAACATATTTAATGTAATTTAGATTCATAATACAAAAGAATTTCTTTAATGTAAATGAGGAGAGGGAAATTCCTTACAGAATTTCGGAATAGTAAAGGGTGTACATGGAAGGAATTAATAGGAGAGAAAGGGGTATCATATCATTTGAACATAAATAGGGAAGTATGGGGGAGGTTCCAAATCATACCCCAAAATTTACAATTTAAAATAAAATGACATAACAATATTAAGAAACTGGACTAAAATGAGAAAGGATGGAATCCCTTACTTGGAAGTGTGATCCTAAAAGCTTGGGAGGGGCTTGATAGAGGCTTAATTGTATCATGGGGCACCTTGGTAGGATTATAGATAGAGGATAGTATAATTTGTACAAACTCCAAAGGCTTTGAGTGAAGAGGAAGTGGGAGCTTGGGTGGGTTTATATAGGAAAGGAGGGGGAATTCTTTATTATTTAGGTTTGGGACACCACATATTAAACTAATAAAAACCACAAACCAGACCCTGGTTTTTTTCAAAGGGGATAAGAAAATGGAATTTTATAAGGCCAGTGGCCGAACATCTAAAAATAATAGGGTTGCTTATGTGGAGGTGAGTCACACTCTTAAGGAAACCAATTTGAAAGGCTAAAATGTTTTATAAGTCTTGGAGGGTCCACTAAGGCTTTGTAAAATAAATAAAACAAACCTAAAATCACATTATTTTAATGTTAAAAAACATATTTTTTGAACATAATTTTTATAGTATTTTATTACATCACTATTGGGTCTTTATGATGTCATAAAACACATTATATATTTAAACGGTATTTAATATTTACCCAAAAATTCAATTGTCTCAAAAAATTATGAAAAATTCACCATTGGATAATTTCGATGTTCTTATTCCAAAAAAATATTCATTTTATATAAATAATTTTCTAAATAATTTAATTTTTACTTTAAAAATAAAAACTGACATTTATCGAAAATTTAGGGGTTTTGACAAAAATGGCTTTCAAACCATAACAAAAATTAAAATTTTATTCATAAAAATTATATGATAATTTATAATTCATAAAAGTAATTTAATTATAATAATATTTTATTAAAATATTATTTAATTAAAAAATCCATTAATTTATCAAAATAGATTTCTTAGTTGAATATTAACTAAAAATATTATTTGTGCTTTAAAAACTATTTACAACGTAACAATAATAAAATGAATATATATTCTTTATTATATAAAAATATAATGCACACAATCATAGTGTTAAGTTCTTGTTACATAACCACTTATAACAACTGCATATGACCTTAGGGTAATGTGTGCGATGGTGATAGACCCTTTGGGTGGCTCGGATAACATCGCTTGAGTGGTAATCTCCATTAACTTCCACTTCTCTCGTAGGCGGTTCTGATCAAGCTTAACGTATTCAAGCTCATATTGGAATTGGTCCAGATCAAATCCTAATGATGCAACCTTTTTTCCAAGCTCCGATAAATGGGATTCATACGAGGAAAGTCTACTGGATGAAGCCATTCGTTCCTTTGTCTGATTAAATTGGATTTATTAAAGCCCTATATTTATACTAATCATGCGATCACTGTTCAACAGCTATATTAGCAATGGTCACAATTTTTAATGTTGTTTTAAAATTCAAAACATAAATCCAAATAAGTGCATACATTTTACATAACCATAAGAAGACATTTAAATAGACCAAGAGGGATTTTAATTAAGGAATTTTTGGGTTGTTACACTTCTATATAGTGACCAGTTCTAGAGATGTTACCTCTAGGTGATACACTAGTTATATCCCATGTAGGGCAGTAAGTGGTACCCGTAGTAACACTGGATGAAGAGTGTAGACTGAGTGTTCTTCATGAGTTTTAGTGATAGAGATCCCTCTGGTTTTGAGGAGATCTTGGCCCACATGTAGCTGAGGACTAGTTTGTGGTGGTGAACTAAGTATAAATTATAGTCAGGACACCAATTGATCATATGGTTTTCCTAGTTGTGATCCTTCTTCACGGCTCATCAAGGCAATGGTGGAGTTTAGTTACCTAGTCTTACGATGAAGAGACTCTTACATGGAAAAAATTTGAGAACATTTTTAGAGAAATCATATATGTGGTTGAGGAGCTAGTAGAGTAGTAGGATGTGGTCGGTGTTTTGAAATGTGACCACCCCCACAGCTATGTGGTCCACAAAAGGATCAAGGAGCTGCAGGACAGGGGCGGGGACAGCTGCAGGCGGTCGATCCTTACGCCCAGGGGGAACCATATATGATTCAAGGTATAATATGTGTCTTTTATACCTTAGATTTAGTGTTGATAGACATAGGTTATAGTCATTTATTTATTTTCACATACCTTGTATTATACTTATAGATTATAATTGAACCATTTAATTGACCCTTATGCTAGTGGACTCATACTGGGGAAGTCTTGATGATCAAGCACACGTGTTGGCAGTGTGACATAACTCTTGGAGGTGAGAGTTTATTTTTGAATCTCTTGTTAGAAACATCATGGACTTATGATGTCATTTTGGATATGGAATAGTCATCCATAGTTCATTCTCATATTGATTGTTCTAAGTGAAGGGTGTGGTGTGTCTGTAGTGACAGAACCAGGTTTTCCTTTGTTGGTGAAAAGAATACCCAAGCAGTGCAGGATAGACTCATGCATAGAAGGTTGCAGATGATTACTCTTTATTTGACTATCCAAACTCTTGATGCAGTGGATGTTGTGAGTTCCCAGTTTTCTATAGTGGTGTTGAAGTATGAGGACGTATTTCTCGAAGATCTTCTAGGTTTACCTCCCCACCAAGAGATATATTTATTCATTGATCTACACCTTGGTATATCACCAATTTCTACATCATCATATCAGATGTCTCCCACATATCTTCATGATATGAGGGTGTAATTGGAGGACTTTTATAGGAAGGTTTTGTGGGATCTAGTGTTTCACTCTAGGTAGGCCCAGTTTTGTTTTCCAAGAAGTCGGATGAGATCTTGTGGTTGTGAGTAGACTACCAACACTTGAATTAGGTGAACTTGATGAACAATTATCAAATATAGATAATTTATGACCTCTTAGATCAATTGATAGGGTCGCGATGGTTCTCGAAGGTCGAACTCAGATCAATCTATCACCAACTACTAGTACGGGATGGGGATATACCTAAGACGACATTCCAATGTTGCTACAGTCAATATGAGTACTTGGTGATGCCCTTCGGCGTGAAGAATGCCCCAGCAGTGTTCATGGGACTCATAAACCAGATCTTTCAACCTTACTTAGACTAGTTTGTAGTATTCTTCATCGATGATATCCTTTTGTACTCGGAATCTGAGGAGGAGCACACGAGACACTTAAAGATAGTTCTATACATACTCTGAGAGCACTAACTTTATAGAAATCTCTCAAAGTTCCAGTTATGGATTCTTGTGGTATACTTTTTGGAACTTGTTACCTCATCTGATAGAGTGGAAATTGACCTAGACATGGTTGAGGCAGTTCTAGTTTGGGATCCACCAAAGATTGTGATGGAAGTGTGGAACTTCCATAGGTTGGAAGGCTATTATCAGAGATTTATACCTGATTTCTCTAGGATATCAGCACCCATGAAATCTTTGACTTGAAAGGTACAACCTTTCATGTGGAAAGAAAGGTTTCAAAAGGCTTTTAAGAAGTTGAGGTATATTTTGATAATGGATTCCTTCTTGAGATTGTCAGAGGAAGGTGTCGAGTACATAGTGTTTTGCGATGCATCGGGAACTGGGCTTGGTTGTGTTTTGATGTAGAGGAATGAAATGATTGCCTATGGATAATGCCAGCTGAGAACACATGTGTAGTGCTACACAACCAACAGTATTTAGTTATCAATGGTATTCTTCACCTTAAAGATGTGGCAACACAACCTAATGGGTGAGCGATTTATTGTGTACTCTAATCACATGAGTAAAAAGTGTATCTTCTCTCGGAAGGATCTCAACTTGAGATAGAGATGATGACTATAGTTACTATAGGATTATTAAGTCAAAATTTTCTATAATCCTAAGAATGGGGGTGTGGTAGTATATTATCTCAATATGAGATCTAGTTTTTAGTTGCAGAATGAGGCTTCAGAGAAGTTAGCCTTGTTTTAGTTATCCTTTGTGGATAGAGATAAAGCAGCTTAACTCTAGTTGATGGTTGTCACCCCTCTACTTTTATAGTGATTCATGGAGGCATAGCTTGTGGATACTGACTGTGACACCCTAATTTCTCAAATATCCATAGGCATTCTCCTCATAGATTTTAAAAATTTGGGGAGCACTTCATTATTTTCATAGGACACACGATGGTACTAGTGACATTGTAGGAGGATGTTGGGAGAGATATTCAGACATCCCCTTTAGAGTTACATCCATGTGTGGAAAATATGTACCAGGACCTCCGATGTTAGTTTTGGTATCCAAGGATGAAGAAATTACTTTTAGAGTTTTTCACTCGATAACATACTTGTCAGCAAGTGAAGGCTAAGCACCAAGTTCTAGTGAATTTGGATCAACCCATTGAGGATCCAAAATGGAAGTGGGATGGTATAAATATGGACTTCATGATGGGATTACCACATATTTTAATGGAGAATGATTTCATCTGGGTGATCATTGACTTAATCACCAAGTCGGCCCACTTCCTAGCTATCTAAGAGCAGAGTTCAGTAGAGATCTTGGGATGCCTCTATGTTCAGGTATAGTTTGACTCTATAGGTTTCCATCATTGATTATTTCAGATCTTGATACTTGTTTTACATACAAGCTTTGTAAGGGATTATAGAATGTGTTTGGAACCCAATAACTCTTGAGCATAGTGTTTCACCAACAAACTAATGGCTAGAATGAGAAGACCATTCAGGCTCTGGAGGACATGTTGCGAGCTTTAATGTAAGAATTTTTCCATAGTTGGGAGGATCACCTACCACTAGTGGATTTTGAATACAAAAATAGTTACCATTCCACCATCAGTATGGAACCATTCGAGGCTTAGTACGGGTGACCCTGCAGATCATCACTTTGCTGTAATAACCCAGGATAGTTAGCACTCATGGGCCCAGAGTTGGTACAAGATAAAATAGGGAAGGTTTATATCATGTAGGAGCAGATGAAGACTTCATAGAGCCATCATGTGTCTTATGATGATGGGTTATAGAGGACTTTATAGTTTGATTAAGGAGGCCATGTGTTCCTATGGGTTACACCTCAAAGTGGATTATGGACATTTGTTTGAGGTAGTATGTTATCTCTAAGGTTCATCATACCTTTCGTATACTATATAGAATTTTTGAGGTCGCATACCTCATAGATATTCCCCCATAGTTATACTAGGTATATGATTTCATCCACATGTTGCAACCGAGGAGGTATGTGCATGACCCATCACACGTTATCAACTGGGGTGAGTTAGACATCGAGGATAGAGTGACTTTTCTATATACCCGGTGAAGATCTAGGATCAGTATGAGAGGATACTTCATGGTAAATATATTCCTTTGTGGAATTTCTGATGGCAGCACGGGAATCTCCCAGAGAGCACTTGGGAGCAGGAGGCTCAGATTCTTTCTCATTACCCATATCTTTTTTATAATCCTTTTTTTTTGTTTTTTGGGAACGTAAAGTCCCATGTTGGGCAGAATATAGTGTCCCATTTTTTTCCATGTATTATTTTTCAATATTATATGGATTAATTTCGATACCAATAATGGAGAAAAAACTTTATTTAGAGGCCTAGTGTGTTTAGAATAAATGTTTAGAAAATATTAAAATATTAAATAGCACAAACATGTGGTTTTTCTAAAAAAAGTGGAATATTGTCTAGACGGGTGCCCAAATCAGAAATCATAAGGAACCGTTGAGTTTATAAAGATGTTTTTACCTTAGTTGAAACCTAATATTGGTCAGCGTTGGAAGTTTGTGGAAAATTCATCGTGGGCTCAGTGGAAAATAAAATAATTAGAATAAATTATTTTATTCTAATTGTTTTGATGTAGAAACTTGATTTCTTCTTTAAATTTATCATTGTTTCTAAATTACAGGGTTATCAGCATCAACCTACAACTTCTATAGGATTGAGGGAGAGTTCTATGGGTAATAATTTCCAATAAATTATTATGGAATCACAGATCAATGATCAACGCACACTAATTTTGAAGGATCTCACCAAAAAATGCAACACATATTCATTATTCATCAGTGATCGATCTAAATCAAGGTACATCATCTATTTTTTTTATTTACCCTGTTTTTTAATTCCATGATGAATGCAGACCAATAAATGAATATATTGATCTATAGTTTGATCATATTTGTGCAATGGGTTATTTTCAAAGGTTTATCAGGAGATTAATCCTAACGATTATTTTTTTTTCAATTTACATTATAACATATATGGATTATGATCGACATGAGAATCGATTGAGGTTCATTCCTCTATTATGTTCTTTGCTTTTCTCCCCTGATTCACTGCTCTTTATGGTGTTCTTAATTCTTATCCACAGTTCGACATTCCTTTGAATAATCGATCATTGCACACCCGATTCATGGTGTAACAATATGAAATCATAGATCTACCTTCATTATGACTATAAGGATGTGTGATAGTGGTTGAGTCAATAGATAGAATAATGGTTGGTTTCGATTTTTCATTCATTAGTGTGTAACAAATAATAAAGACAATATTGTTTTCTAAGAGGATCAAAAACCTGAATATCATCGATTCAGTGATGAAATGGAATAATGGCCTTAGGTCTTGAGTTTTGAGGAAAACCGATCACCAAAACAGAGATTGGGATATTGACCAACATGAGTGGGAGGAAGAAGAAGGGTTCTGGAAAAACCTGATACACATGGCATGTATTCCTTTACTGCACGATGTGTATTCCCCTTGGATGGACTCAGCATATACTTCTAACAATACACAGACACAGGGTGGAGTACACGGGTTTCCTACACGATGTATACTTTCCCAAACGGCATGTCTTGGACCATGTACATAGGATACCCCTAGTATCACTCAAGGTGTAAATAGTTCATCAACTCTAAGGAGTAAAAATTTAAAATTCATCCTAGTAAGTCGTTAATCCAAGTATTATAAATTTCCATGGTATCCTGGTAGGTTGAATCCAAGTAGTAGAAATGTCCAAGGAATTATATCATATAAGGCCCAAAAGTCAGATCCTAGGAAGTAACACTAAGCATCCCTGAAAATATAACAGTAAAAAATATAGGATCAAAAGTTGAATCCCTTTTAGCATGTCTTGGATCCATAAAAATGAATAATATGGAACCCTGGAAGTAAGTATAAGCATCCCAGATCTGGAATTCACATCATTTTAGGCTCAACATCCAAAAATTTCAAATCCATATTTTTTTGTTTTCATCCTTTACTTTGGATAATTTTTTGGATATTGGTTTTTCTCCAGAGTTCTGGGTGTTCCAGATTTAAATTTTAATGTTTTGGAGGTTTCTAGTGGTTTTTGGACCAATTATTCACTAGAATTAAAGTTATAATGAGTAAACGGCTTGTAAAATGAGTTTTTAACACTCTTAGTGGAACCTTTTTATGGGTTATGATTGTTGGATGGTTTATCCCCTTGATTTATATGAGTTTCAAGGTTAAAAGTTTGATTTTTGGGGACGTTTTCTAGGTCTCATGGTTAAGCCTCATAGTTAGTTTAATCATGCAGGTAAGTGTGCAGGGGTTCACATAGTTTTTACATGATTTAACTGACCATGTATCCAAATTTTTCAGTCCTTGCAGCATTAGGCAATGGTAAATCGCATATTGTTCACATGGTTTGTTAAATCGTGCAATATTACAGTGAAACCCACTATATAAAAGGTATTTTGGGATTTTATCCTTCTTTTTAATTAGTGTTTCTTCCCTTAGAAACCCCAGAAAAACTCCCCAAACCTATACACCTCCCATGGGTAATTTTGTCTTATCCAAGCTCCTACAAGGTGATTTTTATGTGGTTTCTTGGTGATTCTTCACCCAGACCAAAAGGTTAGGGATCCCCTCTCTTTCTCTTTTTCTTTTCTTCCATTTTCCCTTTCTCCTCTAACCATATTGTTCATTTTTGGACAATTTTAATAACTAGGGTGGTTCAAAATTTTGGTTTTTGTTTGTTTATGCTTCTACTTGATATATCTTGGCTCTTGGAACACTAGTGGTGCATTTCTGGGTGTGCGTCGTTGATACCCCATGGATTTGAGGTAGGTTTCCATCCACTTTCACTTTTTAATTTAAGATTCATTAGTTACATGTATTTTTCAACTATATTGATTATTAATTATCGATATTTTATCCTTGAATTATTTATTTGGTGTGAAAATTGAATATTTATTTCTTTTTTAATGTTAAATAGAATTGTTTTATTAAATGATTCACACCAAGTATTAAATTAAATATCTGCTTGGATTTTTCATGTGTTTTGTGACATCTAAATAATTTTTAGGCCTTGTGAATATATTTTTGATATTTTAAAATATAGTTTGGGTTCCTTAATTGGTATTTCAATTAATTTTTCAATTTAATAAGGATTCATATTGGTTTTCAAATGTGGTTTAGCACGTATCTTTGAATAGTGCCTTGTTTGGAACTTCAATTAAAATGGTTTTGGTTTAAAAATAAAATGTGAGTACTTTAAAGGGATTATTTTTATAAATGGTTCTAAAATAGAAAAGGATTTTCTTTCCTTTTTTAAGAGATGTACTTGGTTCTTTTAAAGTGATGGTTTTATGGAGAATATTTAAAGGCCTGTTTGGAAATTTGGTGAAAATAATGAAAGTGTTTATTATGAAAAACTCCATTGGATAATTCTAATACATTTCTATATTTAATGGATGGTAATTTATCACTATTTAATCCTTATTATCTATTATGATAAATAGAGATCCTCAGTACGTACTCCTTGAGATCTATTTGTTCTACGGCATGAGATCGATACTTAGGGTGACTCGAGGTGAGACCTATTGTTGAATTATTATTATAAATACTTGTGATTGGATTCTTGGTTAGCAACGGTTGGTTCACCCCCATTTACAAATAACACATGGGAACCTGGTGTAGTGAGCTAATTTTATGAGAACGATTGTTGCACTAGTTAGATTCTGCACTAGATAGTGTCCCATAGTAGTGGGATATAATTTTCTATTATTGTTATGGGATTGTTCCCCTCAGCTTATACCAGGTGGAGTGTGGCCAGGAATGTGGGAGTTTTTGATTCCATCAAGTGTGTCATGCATTCCGGGATGAGTCAACATGTATTAGTATGTTCTAAATTATTCATGATCTCCTAGGTTCACCCATTTCAATTGGAACTTAGTTTCTTTTAGTGATGAATGAAGTTTTTTTACTTGGTTACTCTTGTGTGAATATTTCCATTTTCCTAAGTATGTGACTATTTTAGTTCTCTCATGTGTAGTGTCTTTATTGGAATTTGATTGGTTAGCTCCCAAAGGATTATGGAAAAAAATTAAAGTAAAAAATTTTATACTCTCTCGTGTCATTTTTAAATGAAAATATCGCTTTACCCTTTAAATTTTTTATGCTACTTTAATGGAAATGAAAATGGATTTGGAATGAAAAAGGGAAATGGACCTTGTTTGTTTTTAATGTGAAAATTGTGGAAAAGTTTATTTGTATATTTTATTTCAAAATTGAAGTTGAAATTTCTTTTATTTTAAAGGATATACATTGGAAATAGATTTGTCCAGTATTACCTGCCAAGTTTTAATACTCATGCCTATAGTTTCTTCTTGTATTTAGCTTGTGGTGTAGTTTCCATCTTGGATTAGATATCCATGAGAAATGTTTTTTTTGGTACCGAAGAGTGAACCCCAAGGTCACATGGAGGTGTTGTGTTGTCAGGTTTTAGTTTGGGTTGTTTTGTATAGATTTTTGTATTTCCCAGTTCTGTGTAAATGATGTTTATTTTGATATTTTTGTATTAATTGGGAAATTTCATTTACCTTTATGCTTTCCAACTTAATTAATTTATTGTTGGGTTAAATCATTCTATTTGGGTACTCTGTTTATGTCTGGCACTAGTTGTCAGCCCATGGGGATCGGGAACACCCTTTGGGTCATGTCACGAATCAAATCATGTGACCAGTTTGAGGATTTCCTGGGTTGGTTCGTGAAAATAAATGAGGAAGCACCTCTGGTAATCATCACTACATCAACAGAAAATAAATCAATGTATAAATAAGAGAGTGAGAATGGACGAACACCTAAACCCACCACTACTAATATAGCCTAACAAACTTGTTGGTTTGGAACAGGTTCTAAGGTAACAACCTCTATTATCTCTACCCAAACCTGACATTCTAGATTAGGGTTGATTAAACATCGGGGCACCCACTATGTCCCTCAAGTCATAACATAAGAGAGGTATCCTACTCAGGATCCTCAGTAGTGAAGTAAAAAGGGTGAATCCTACATGGGATCCTCTACGGATAAGTAAACATAGGCATCCTACACATGATCTTCATAAAGGTACATATGAAGAGGAATCGCACATGGGACCACTAACAATAGTGTACGTAGGCAGAGACATCCTACATGGGATCCTTGGTAACAACTTAACTCATGTACTCCAGGTCCTAAATGGTTAATCTTACAACGGATACATACTTAAAGGAAAATATATGAAAGCATGGATCAAGATAGATAGATCATGGTTCATATTAGATAAATGGTATCACTCTCAGGAGATAATTGGGTTTAATTACCTATGGAAGAACCTCCCCATTTAAGGAAAATCTTGAAACTCCTCCCAGGAGTCATCAAAAAACCTCTCAAGTATCACCTTCATGATTATTGAGGAAAGATACTCAAAACGAACTAACCACGAGTCTAATTATCAATAATGGGAATAAAGACACAAAAAACCCTCAAAAGGGTGTAAAAGGGGTATTACATGATGTTTTTACTCAATACACAAGGTGTACCCCCAAATCCCCAATAGTGTGTGTACCTCATCTAGACATTGTATATCAAATTCTATGTACACGATGTATTCATCATGTATGTGGAATTTACCCTACCTGGGGTACCTACTCATGTAACTCACATAGAATGTCTATATACTTCACCAGCTGGTTGTGTACCTCTGAACAGTGTGCAGCCCACATGGGTTCTGGTCATATACTCTACACAGCCATGTATACCTACACGAGTAGTCTGGATGGGTACTCAGCTATATGGATGAGTTATATTACATGACATGTATACCCAATAAATGGTATGTACTTCCAGAAGATCATATTCCTTGAACTGAAAGAACACACAGTGTGTGTTCCTGAATCAACATGTCATGTGATCCGGATTTTCGAATAGGAAATCCCTCAAATCGACCTGGAACCTTGTTTTCATCTCCAAAAGCAATAGATCGGACCTAAAGGGGTCCTAAGAAGAAATAATAAGGGATTAAAACTTGAAAATGATAAATATATGAGGTTTTATGATAAAATATAAAAATGATCAACATTTAGGTAGAATCTGCCGAAGCTTCACCCATTTCAACACCCCACGGCCGTCGCACGATGATCATACTCATCCCGAGCCCCACAGTGGTACCACTCTTCCTCTCTCTATCTTTATTTATCTACATCTCCCTTTCTCTGTAGTTCATGGAAAAGGATATACCCTAGGGTAATGTCCATAAATCTAGTGAGGAAGAAACGAAAATAAGAAAATAAAAGAATAAGGGAAAAGAAAAATGAAAAATGGGGTCCGGCTCGACCCTGGTGCTTCAACTACTTTTATGCCCCACCTAGGAAAAAATAATCATTTT
This sequence comes from Viscum album, assembly GCA_963277665.1. Classification (NCBI taxonomy): domain Eukaryota; kingdom Viridiplantae; phylum Streptophyta; class Magnoliopsida; order Santalales; family Viscaceae; genus Viscum; species Viscum album. The sequence goes on from OY728160.1 coordinate 1,376,780,787, forward strand.
GGACTCAATGGTGGAGTTGGAATCTTGATAAAACACTCCATTCAAGATATATGGTTGAGATAACCAATGTTAAAAAATAAATCTTTAATTAATTAAATATTAAATATTCTGTTAAAATTTGAACAGATTGTAAATCTTCCAAAACTCTTGTATAAGGGTAAACCCCAAATTTTGGGACCAACTGAGTGTTCAAAAAATTTATGCAAGATCATATTCTAGGTTAAAATTACTATTTTACACCTTAAAAGTTTCTGATAGAAAAAATTAAAATTTCTTCTTGAAATTTCCAGTTTGGAAAAACAGGGGTCATAACAATATCCCCACCATAAACCATATCATCCCTAAGAATCCTTGGTGGAAAAATTCATCCATGCTCTCAACACAAGAACCTACACAAAATATTTTATCTCAACTGTCCAAGGACCAGTCTCACAACCTTAAAAAATCTTCCATCAAGGAAGATTAAGTACAGCTGATCTGGTACTACCCACCATAGGAATACCCTTATTCTTATCTCAGAAGCAAACATAAAGCTCAAGAGCTTAAAGAAAATTACAAATTCCAACTAAAAATGAGGTTTATCAACCCCAAACAACCAAAGGAGAACTCCTCACCTTTTGAATTTCTTTATAACACTCCTTGACCATAGTCTCAACAAGTTCTATATCCAAATCAGAAAATACATTTGAAAAGTAAAGAAGCTCGGCATAGAGTCAAATCTCTCTCAACATACTCAAGATGATGTCATGATAGAGTGTGATCATATCTTACTAGGAGAACACTAAGATTCCATTGAGAGTCATATATAGCTCTTTTGATCCATGAAAACATACAAATTGGTTACACTTTACATTAAACAACTCCTGACATCAAGCCCCCCGATAATGTGTGTCCATGTCCAGCCTTGGGTAAACCGTCTCACGGCACCGGAATTATTTCTAATGCCTCCTATACCATGGAGGGACATTCTCCAGTTATCATAACTCTTAAGAAACCATTCCCATGGAAATTATTTAAAACATCATTCCTCATCTTGCACATGGACACACACTAATTTATAATATAAATGGAAACACACAAAACCAGCGTATACCTTTATTAACAAATAAATCACTAGTAAATGGGACCAGGAACCCGAAGAGTCCTTCACATAAATTTCAGTCATGAAATACAATCACTATGGTTTCTTTGTCAAAATCCCAAACCCTCAACATTCCTATATCACAAAACCAAATAACTAACATTACATCAATCTCCAAAAAGTGTATAACCTAGATCAGTACTGAAAAAGGCATCCACAAACACTCGCCAGCCTCTCGCATGGGTTTCCCTTAATAAAATTAAACGTTAACCTATAAGGGTATGATTCAAAACTAAGGGCCTCTATGTCTCCCACCTAGCCTTACAAATCAATTCCCACAACTAGCTCAAAATTTCGAATCACCTATACCAAAAGATCAAACCTTTTCAAGGAAGGTAAAGATAACACATACCTATGAGGGTAAAAACTATCCACATTGGCCTATAATGACCATGATCCTCTCCAAGAATCCTTATAAGGAAATGATCCTTGGATTTCACAATACCAATGTAGAATATATATTCAACTAACACTCACCAGGCATCCGTATATAGTAATACCCCCTCAAGGTCTAGTTCACGAGATACATCTCAGTGCCTATCAGAATCGTACTCTGTGATCTAACTAGATAACCATAATGAAGGTCACCTAAGTAGAATATCATTCCAATATATGCATAAAAAAATATATAGATTGTTACTGAAACTTTAAATAACTATCCATAAGGAAAAACTATCATGACCCGTCCTAGTGGGGCATGTGCCACGAATCCCCAAGACCACCTCCAATAGGCCCGGGGCTGGTGACTAGTACCGAGTAGGCATATCACTAACATGGGAGGCATTGCCTAAGTATCATTACACACACACACACATATCCAAGCCCAAAAATTCTGAAATGCAAAAAACCCCTAAGGAAGAAAATGCATGCATATAACTAAACCCAATCAACAAAGTACAACAGAAAGTAATGTGCGGAAAGTAAACTGGTCCAGAATACAATCCCACCAAAAGAAAGAGTCTGCAAACTAAAAAGTACAACATGTAAAAAAGAAATAGGTACTGGTACTGCTTCTTGTCTCAATAGAAACACTTCATCCTTTAAGTAATCTCACAAATCATGGTCTGGTCCTGGTTCTCCCTAGACTTTGTCAAAAGGCTTCTCATCTACACAAGACACGACACGTACTGGCAGAGCTCGTGTAGGGGTGAGTATAACAACACTGAGTAGGGGACCTCAAAAACCACAAAGAAATACTCAAATTAAAGGCACAGTCAACTCTACACATTATATGTCTACGTAACATATAAAAAGATAAACATATCTAGATATACTCGAATCCCAGACTCGAGTCTAGAGGTAAGTCACAATGACCGCATACCCACGCTAGGGATTCAGTTCGAAGATTTCATGAAGCACTCATCTGGGAGAACTCACTCCATGATTCTATTATATTTGATGATTTATGTCCGCAAAGTATGTTCTTTGTGACGTTTCACGAGAGAGAGATAGAGAGATACACTGATAGATCTAAAGAGATAATGAATACACTCATTTCAGGAGAACTCAGTCCTGTGTGGGGAAAGATTATGATACACATATGAGGATCACTGATAGGACCTTAGAGTATACCAAAACTCATCTGAATTCACCTGATAGGTAGAGAATCGGCATTCTGTAGGATTGGTCATGTCGATACCTGACTCTAGCAAGGGTCCAGAATGGGTAAAGGATCTCGCTCCGGGCCTCTCGGAGGGATTCTGACTCTATCCAAAAAGTCATGTTAAAAGGATCATACTCCCGTATATGGAAATGATACCTCAGCTTTAGAGGAATGAGAAAATTTGTATAAACCCAAACAAAACATATCTAAGGAATAGTGGAAAAAAAATATCAATCCATGTACATAAAGGTACACAGTTTGTAAAAAGGTCACACACTGTTTCCTAGGACCCCAGGTAATGCCTGTGTGCAATGGCTCGTGTCAGAAAGGCATGTCATGTAGAAAGAGGTACAAAAAAAGTATAAGAGAGTGACATACCATGTCCTTCTATTTTGGGGACACTCCATCTATGTTTTCCATGTTCCCATAAATAGATTTGACCTATGTATTCCATCCCATGTACTAGTACACAGGGTAACCCGCTTAACCGTCCAGGTCTGGCCGTGTGGTGGAGTACATGTCATGTACTCTACCCCATGTTCATGTATCATCTAAGATAAACACCTAGTCCCACATAAGGACCCACATTCCATGTGACAGTGTCGGATTTCGTGTCATCTCTTTCTACATCGTGAAACCCTATCCATCACCGAGCCGGCCCCACACACAATGTTCTTCAGAGAACACGTCGTGTTCCTTGGGATTTTCTAGAATCACAGGTTCTTCACCATTATGCCATGGGTTCTCCTCTGATCCTCGATCCATCTATCAGATCACCACAAAACTCCAGATTCTAGGTTTCCCCACAATAATAACACTGAAACGGTAGGTTTTGGGACTTCAATCGGCTCCAAAAATGTGTTTCGATTTTCTGTGCGAAAAATAATCAAAGAAAAACTTCTTCCAATCCTTACTGATTCATCTTTTGTCAATGTTGTCTCACCTCCTCTAGGTCATCACAATGTGGGATTTTCAATTTGGGATTGTTTCTTTTTGAAATAGATGGCAATGATCCATCATTCATAACCCCATGAATAACACGGGGTAAAAAGGGGAAGAGTAAATCCACAGAATGAATTTAGGAATGAACCTTAACCGTCATTTTTCATGATATTGATATGATCCCGTTATAAGGATAAAATAGAAAAAATTAAATTAAATAAAATCATGCACAGGTTAACTTCCCAAAATAAATAGGATAAAAACCCTCCCATAAGAACAAACGGTCCAGGAGTCAACCTGTTCATGGGTTGATCCACATTCATCATTTAAATAAAAGAATTAGGAAAACAATAATTGAAATAACAACCCCTACTTTGATTGTTGATGAATATGAAAGGTGATTGTTGATCGGGATTTGATCTCGTTGGGCAACGATCCACGCATCATCGTTCGTGGATGATTGTTGAGAATTCTCCAAGGGTGGCTCTTATCCAAGCTCAAGAGGATTTCAGGGATTTTTCTAGGTTTATGAGCCTAACCTTGGGATATATCTTATTTAAATGAAATAATGTGTTGCTACATTATAGAAACGTTTAAAATAAAATAAACTGTTAATTTATTTTATTTCCTTTAAAACATCCAAAAAATAACTTCGGCTGCTAACCCATACTGGTCCATGTTAGGCCCCACCTAAGGTAAATTCACTTCTCAGAACATAATGTTTCCCTTGGATTTTTTATCCAGACCCCCATTTAAAATTTATTCTACTTTTTCAGGGAAACCACTCATGCGCGCAATTTAAAAGTTTATTTTTTTTCAAACATTTATCCTAGGCACTCTGAGTCGTAGAATTGCATGTCATCGCAAATCTTAGTATTGTAATAATTCCATATAATATTTAAAAATAATGCACAAAAAATGGGATACACTACAAAAACACCACAAAAAGGTCCATAATTTGGGAATCATGTTCCCTATTGACCTACTATGGTAATTTCACTTCCTGTGAATAAGGGATGACTCATCAAGCTCACCGTCAAATTTATCAATATAGATACACATCACCTTCTATAAGAATGAAATATACATGAAATTTGGACAAATTGAGTAGAATGAAACTAAAAACCTATACATAAAAACACCATTTTGGTTTTTGTTGACACTGTAAACAATAGGCCTATATAGTCGATAGAATCACTCACTAACGGTCCTATATCATGTGAATCCTATGTTCCAAATATAACGCATGAGATGACTCTTATCTTTTCTGTACTAGAGTAAAAATTATCCCTTGGACATTTTCCAAAAGGGAAAGATCCAAAAATCAATAAAAATCATAAAATCCACATAACATATGCATCGTTCAAAGTGAAAATCATATACAACTATAAAATCCCAGATTGAAACAGCATCCCCATAAGCCTAGAAACTATGACTTCTTACCAAAACAGGTGTTCTCAATGCACTAGTATGATATCCATAATATGTTCTAACACATTACTAATACCCATATCTACCATATCCAAAATAATAATATAATAGGAAAATAAATAGCTTTGATACCACTTTGTAACATCCTGACCTGGATTCCACTAAATCGGTGCTTCGATCTAGTTCGTTACGAGGCCTCAAGCACACCTCCCCATATATCAGATGCTACCAAATAGTAGTGAGGGTCTAAAGGCAGTATATTGGGGAGACTATACACTCGTATCAGAGAACAAATAGTGGAAATAACTAGATATTATCCAAGGAAATAAAAAACTAGAATGTAGAAGCAGTATATAAACTAAAATAGAACTTGTTGCAATAATAAATGAAATGATATAATAGCCCAAACAGACATTTCATACACAAAAAATTGGTCGCCCACTGGGTCAACCATACATACAATAGTACATAAAAGAAACTAAAATAAATGTATATGGATCTATTACAAACTCTAAGCTAGAACACTTATCTGGTCTCCAAACATTATCGAACTGGACCGGCTTGATCATAAGAATTCTCACTAGTGGATATTATCAATCATGAAACCTTAGGCTTTAGTCCTATCTACCACGCATCTATGATCAACCTAAAAAATAATATTTAAGGTATGCATTCACACTGAGGTACATGTACAAGGGTGAGAAATAATCTCAAAAGGCCACCCTAATGATGAACATATAACTATTTTATCATAAGTGAATGCTCGTGTAATATGTTCATCCTAGCCAACACACAATTGAAAAGGTAAAGGAAACAAATAAAAGTATCATAACAAGTCCTAATTAATTCTTAGGTCTATGACCCCTATCGTCTGGAAAAAATTCCATATTATATTAGTATATGTATGCATGGATATATATAAATATATATATCCCCAAAAATATTTATATATATCTGCATATATACAAACATATATATGAAATGTATAAAAGTGTAAAAAAATCAATCCACAATAGGTCTTTGGACCCATGATCTGGTCAACTGGACATCCTATAAAATGCTCATTGACCTGGATTTCATACAACTCAAGACATGTATCATTAAGTTGATTTATGGGTCTGTAATACCAATCGATTGTATTTTCTTCAACCAAATATGAAAAAATATCGAAGAAATCTTTGTCACTATAGGGGGGATACATTTCCTAGCCCTCGGATCAACCATACTCACATCCAATATGTAAAAACAAGGATATCCTTATACCGATGGGAAATCCTATAAATGGTCACTAAGCAAGATGTCATTCCACTCATTCCATGTAAATCTAGTTTGATGTCTAATCCCTATATCCTTGTCCATAGGTGGTCACAACATTACGAATCAAATAATTCATAATTGTCTGGCCCTTATGTGATGTATAAGGAGATCTCACCAGTGAGACATCATTCCCACCCCACAAGGTCTCTGATCAGGGAGAGAATAATCATCCCCATTACTTGGGATATCATAATCATCGATGAGTATATAAAAAAATCCAACCTATGAGTCTGTCCCAGTAATTCCAACATGGTAATCTAAGTGTCACTCAATTCATATATAAAATCAACTAGATTATGAGTCCTTATAAGAAATTTCTACATGGGAATCTATGTATCACTCAGGTAATACATATTTCATCAGTATTATTAGTCCTTAAAAGGAATTCCTACAATAGGAATCCAAGTATCAATTAATTCATACATAGTTCATCAGATATAAGAAGTAGAAATGTGCAAGGAATCCTAGTAAGTCATCGAATCCAAGGATTTGAAATCTCCAAGTCATCCTAGTAGGTCTAATCCAAGAATTAATATTTCCAATGCATCATATCATGTAAGAATCAATATCAGGATCCTAGGAACTACCTCTTGGCATCCTTGATAATATAATAGTCAAACATGGGGTCTTAGAGACTGATCCTTTTGTATAATGTTTGGTCGCCACAAAAAAATAAATAATAATGATCCTAGGAAGTACGTCTAGGTATCCCAAAGATAGAAATCACATTGCATCTGGATCAATATCTAAAAACTAGGAATCGCCTCTGGTAATCATCATTGCATCAATAGTAAAAAGATGAATGTATAAGAAAGATAGTGAGGGTAGAAAAATTCCTAAACCCACCACTACTATAATAGAATCAGATTCTTAAAATTTCATCATGGTTTCTAAGGTTACACCCACTACCATCTCTACCCAAATCTGGGGTAGTCGGTTAGGTTTGGTCAAACATCAGGGCACTCACTGGCTCACTCAACTCAAAACACAGGAGAGGCATGCTACTCAGGATCCTCAATAGTGAAGGTTAAAGGAGGAATCCTACAAGGTATTTTCTAACAATAAGTAAAAAGAGGTATCCTACATTATATTCTCACAATAGTATAAAATAAGAGGTTTCCCACATGGGACCCTTGACAACAATGTACACAGGTAGAGGCGTCCTACATGGGTTCCTTGGGAACAGCTAACCTCACAGCCTCCCAATGCATAAGGGAACATATCAAAAGGGATATTTCCTCAAAGTAAGGTCTAAAAAATCATAGATTAATATATATGCATCACAAATCATCTTAGATCAAGAGTATTACTCTTAGGATATAACTAAATTCAATTACGAAAGGAAAAACCTCTCTATTTAGGGAAAATCCAAAAACACATCCCAAGAGTCCTCAAAAAACCTCTTAGGCTTCACCATAATGATTGGAGAAGAAAGATACAAAAAATGGAAAAATCATGGGTATAATTCTAAATCTTGGTTGTAAATACATAAATCCCTCAAATTGTTAGCAAGGGGTAGTACACGATGTGTACCCCCAAATTCCAACCAGGGTGTGTACCTTAGTCTAACATTGCGTATCAAATCCCATGTACAAGGTGTGTTCATCATAAACATGGTGTGTACCCTACATGGGGTACCTAATAATATACCTCACATGGACTTTCCATTTACTTCACCTGGTTATGTACCTCTACATGACGTGCGACCCACACGAGGTCTAGTCGTGTACTCTACATAGCCATGTACCCCTACACGGTCTATCTAGTTGGGTACTTGGATAAAGATTTGATTCCTAGTACATAGAATGTATACCCCAAACATAGTTTTTAATTTGAAAAGGTCCTTATACCCAAATATAAAGAACACACAGTGTGTTTTCTTGAATCTACATGTGGTATGATTGGGATTTCTAAATGGTAAACACCTCAAATCAACCCAAAACCCAATTTTCCTCCCCAAAAGAAATAGATCAAAACTAATGGGATAGTAATTTGGAATAATAATATATTAAAACTTTAAAATAATAAATCTATAGGAATTTATGGTGAAAATAAAAATGTCCTATCTTTGGGTGGAATCTTCCAAAGCTTTGCCCACTTCCATGCTCCACAGCCACCGCACGACGATCCGCCTCATCCGAGCTCCACAAACACATTGTTTTGTCATTATTTTTTTGGAAACATGTTCCATTATTTGATATATCCTTATAATTACTTTTCCTTTCTACATGTAATACATAAATAAAATGAGTACAAATATATATACATTTGTCTCTACTTATCCATGTTTTTTTATATTGTTATTTCAATAAAGTGATGTTCTTATGTTATCACAATAACTTCTATTTTTTCAAAATGGAAGCTATGATTAGTATCCATTAACTATAGTGGAATATTAGAATTTATTTTTAATTTCATGCACTATATTATTTCAATCTCAATTGAATACATTTAATTATATCATTTAATGTCTATTATTTGGTATTGGAAATGATTTTTGGTTGGTAGATTTGTTTCTTATTCTATCCTTTAGAATCTGGACCTTTTTGAGGCTTACCCATATTTAAATATATTTTATTTTATTTTAATATTCATTTTTCATTTTATCTTTTTTTTTATATAGATTATAGATAATGAAAAACCTTATTATAAAGTTGAGGTTTCATTTATGATAATAGCCAGTGTTTAAGATAGGGAGAAGATTTAGTGGTAATATAATTCCATTCATAATCTCTACCTCTAATATAAACCCCATCCCAAAATTCTCTTCCCAACAAAAATAAATTTAAAAAAATGACAGCCAAACACAATAGAAAACTAACAGGAGGTGATAAATCTTGAATCATGAGGGCATCCTCAATAGATTCTTATCAAATAGGTTGATTCATTTTTTTAATTGGATAAAAAAAATTCAAGATAACCTTCAAAAAATCAGTAGCCTTCATAAACATCTAAGGGTGTTGATGTCATTTATCTTAGATGATAAAGATAGGTTTAATGATATGAGGGCTCATAAAATCCTCCCCACCAAATTCTCATGCTCTGAAGAGGTGTATGATTATTTTCAAAAGGATAAATTCCTTAAATACTCTATCCCCAATAGGTCCATATTATATAAAACTAATTTTGGTAGAAAATTAATTGTTTCTACCCTGAGAAGGTGAGGGGAAATCCCACATAAAAAGATTAGGATTATTAGATGTTGAAATGTGGCCTGAAAATACATGTTATAACTATTTATCTTATAAGGTTCACAACTAGAATATTTCCATGAATTATTTTTACAATAGATGATATCTATAATTTGATAAGGGATTCATAATATATCAATGAACAGATCACTAATTTATAGGTAAATTAAGTTGATAGTGTTTCCCTAGATCATTTTCATTATGAACGTGATTTGTGTGTGTGTTTTAATGTGGAAATAATTTTTTTGTGTTTATCGACACAAAAATGGATAAAAGGAAGATTTTTTGGATGATATAACTTCATATATACTAATAAATTTAAGATATCAAAAATATATTCATTGAAATAATTTTACCTATGGGGAAAATGGGGTCTTATCATGGGGTTGGTATATAATGGATAGTGGTTCTGCAACTGGGTTTCATTTGATTAATAATCACAATGTTGGACTACTAGGTAGGGGCAATGATAATCAGGTAGATTTCTTATATAGTGTTTAAAGGCAACATGTTGTCGAAAAAAATTATGAGTATAGTCTGGGGGAAGAATAGTGTCATGAAAATTAGTATAATCCAATGGTTCTGGAGTCACTTGGCATCAATATAGTGCATAATATGAACTTAAAATGTCATGAAAATTTAAAAAATGAAATTTTTCAAATGAGACAGCAAATCCATTTTAATTTTTGGGCTTGGCCTTATCTTGAATGCATCTTCTAGGTTGGGGTTTTCATAAAAACCAAAGCTTGTTCTCTCTATTGTACTTAAAAATTTACTTGTTTGTTTTTAAATTCACAAGTTAGTCAAGTTGATGGATTCTATTTTAAAATTCTCTTGAATCATTTAATTTTATTATAATTTACATTGATATGTAAAATTCAATGTTTGGATACTTGATTTTTATATCAGACAAATATTTCACTTTAAAACCAGATGAACATTGTGAGGGTATCCAAATAAAGTATTAAAAGTATTACAATATATCATTTTGATTAAATTTGATACTCTAAATGGAATATATAATGGACATAATATTTTATATTTTATATGTTAAGTACTTCTAAAATATTGTTAAAGAATTTCTTAATAAAAAATGTTTTTTTACTTTTATAAGTGATTTTGTAACACCCCACATGTCACTATAATCTTTAATATTATTTAATTTTGATATATTATTGAATTTATGGATTTTTTTATTTGAAATTTGAAATTTTAAAGATTTTTCTTTATTTCACAATTACCACATAATTAATAGAAACTATGTGGGATAACATTATATATTGATGCAGTTTTTAGTAATGGGTTTTGCATGGTTGTTTCCCGATTAATCCAACCAAGAGAGGTCTCCATAAAATCATAAAACTCATTTTTTTGGTGGTAACCCACAGGGTTGGCGCATAGTTCAGAGAAATCATTCATCCATACTAAGTGAGTTATATAGGTTCCTTCCTAGTGGCTCTTGCACACATAGCATATGGTTTGGAAAACTTTGTAGTCAATACAAGAATCCTATCTAGATTCACTCAAAATATAAAATTAATCTTGTTCCCTTATTTATTTTAATATTGTTCCTCCTCCTTTTCTTCTCCAGTTCATGTGACTATCCCTATGAAGCTCCAAGGGGATCTCCCTCTTCTTGTTACTTTTATTTTATCCCCCCCCCTCTTTAGATTGCATGAAATTTTAAATGTATTATTCCCTTTTCTTACCCTTTCTCTTATCCTCTCTTTACTATTCCATTTCTTCTAGGTTTTTCTTTCTACCATAAAACCTAATCACTGTTCAAGTTATATTTAAGGTTTGGGTTGGTTATACCCATAAGATTTTTTTTATTTAGGTCTTGATAAGGGTGATTCCATACTTGGTTTGGCCTTAACCATTTAAGTCAATTGATTTCATCTTAGATTGAGGTATGTGTTTCTATGATCTTGAATTATTTTGAAATTCATGGAATTCATGAATTTTAAAATTCATTTCCTAGGGACTTATAATTATATATGATACCCAAGACGTGTTATAATTTTTTTTAATTCAGTATTAGGCTTCACATAAATATTTCTTATATAAATCCCAAGTATTTTACTAGAATTAAATATTTTCACATGAAAATAATTTTTGTAAATGTATAACAGGTTTTTTTTTCAAATGGTTTTGGATGGAAAATGATGGTTCTTACCCCAGTTTTGATTTTTCAAAAGAATAGGACCATGTTCTAAATAATTATTTCCTATTAAAAGGATATATGTTTCTAAATAGTTTATAAAATATATTTTCAATATTAATTTTTAATAAATGAAAAGTTACTTGGAATTTTCAGTTGGATTTCTTATGAAAGCCCATTTAGAACATTATAAAATGAGTCTAAAATAATTTTTAGACCCTCATTTATGCCACCTTTGAGGTATTTTCCCCTCTATCATTTGTGAATTATTTATATAATTTTTATATTTATAAAAGGGTTTGTGTAATACGAGGGTGTTGAAGGTGAGGTGAGATTTATCGTTTATACTTTATTGATGCATATATTGATCTTGGCTTGATTTTGTGTTCACCTCTCCTTTTATTTTGTCATGGGAACCCGAGTAACTAAGTGGTGGATCATGATTTATGAACCACTAGTTTGTGGTACACATGGGATAGTGTTCCCCACGGTCATGTGATACACTTGGTCTAGGTGGTTGTGCCCGTAATGATACTATTGTGGGATAATCGGGTGTTATGTAATGTTTTGGATGCAATATAGGTCAGTATTTGGACCCATGTTTATAGTATTATTAGGATCTTATCACATTTGGACCTAGGTAGTCACACCTTGTTTATATTCCCCTTTTGGTTGTTTCTTATAGAACCTCATGTATTATCATTTATTACTTTTTTAATATTATATTGGTATGGTGGTGCCTTCTTGTTTCAAGTTTTCATTATTTATGGTTGGTATTATTTTCCTAAATATTTTTCAAAGGTAATTTCAAAAAAAATACTTTAAATAAATAGGGGGATTTTTATTTTATAGATAGAATTTCTAGAAAGGTTTTGAAATATGTAAAATGTGGTTTTATTTGGATTTTATCATTTCAGAGGTCCTTATTTAGAATTTTTTAAAAGTATTTCCATCAATTATACAAAGATCACCTGTTATTTATATAAAAAGAATTAATTTATTCATTATGGATAGAAGTATACTTTTTTGTTTTTTTATGTCATTAAAAATGGAAAACCTTATTTTCTAAAGCATTTCAAACTATGATTTATAACTTTTATTACGAAAGGAAATACATTGTAACTTTTGTAAAATCCTATTAGGCATGTTATCTCACACCCTATATATACATTTCTTTGGGTATTGATATTTTTTATTTTAAATGGGTTCTAGTTTTTCTCTTTGATTTTTTATCACTCTCTAGGGTTTCCAATGGTAATTTTGGATATGGATAGTGACCATGGGTTGTATAGAGATTTTTTTTGGGTATGGTTCATGTTTGGTTTGTTTTGGGATGTTTTTTTATCATCCAATTCAGCCATATATTTATTTATATTTATCTCCCTTTTATTGTTCACTCTTATTTATTTTTTGGTGATTCATTAATGTTGAAACAAATTATTTTGATCATATTTGTTGGTAATGACTAATTTTTTTCTTTTACATATTCAGTTTTACTTATGTTATTTTGTATGGACATTGAAACTTATGGACACTCAATGTCATTTTCTTGTAAAATGATCTTTTTCATTATTATCACTAATTTGAGGGTAAAATAACTATCATGTAATCTCATTTTGATATAAAAGTAATTTTCACCAGATCATGGGGATAAACAATTCCCTTTGGGCCTTTTTATGGGCTTACCTAAGTGACGTGGCGGGTTTCCTTAGGCTGGTTCACAAAAAATAGTTTCAAGGTGCACTCTTGCTATTTTGTGTGTGTCTTCGTAGTATGGAGATAATATTTTAGAGACTCAATTGTTGGGTTCAATGAGATTCAAGCTAGATCTTTCTCTTTAAAATCCTATATTCTCCATGGAATGTTAATATTTGAGTCACAGTTTTTTATTTCATTCTTGACTATTTTTTATGTATTTTTATATGAGAAAGTAATATTTGAATCCCCAATGCGTTATAAAAGTTATTTTAGGGGATTCCCTTGAGTTTTGGGGTGAACATGGAGTAATAAATGGTGCTACATGGGTATCTCACATATTTCATAAAATAGTTTGAAGCCCTTGAATTTGGTTTAAAGTACTCCAAAAATCCTATCTCAAGGTTAGTTCATAGCCTAAAAAACCTATGGCTAAATTTTATGCCACTTTGAATTCCTCCTAGATAATATTTTCAACCTATTTTGATTCTTAATTTCTTCTAAATTGGTTCACACTTATAGGATATAAATTAAATAGGGTTCTTGATAAAGTTTAAATGTTGTTAAAATGAATTTTTCTTGATATATTATGTTATTTTTTGTTTATGATTAATGATTTAAAGGATTTTTTTAGGTTAAAAGGGAAATTTTTGCAAAAAAATAATTTGAAAACCTATTTTAGTTTGTTTTTTAAATGAATTTATTTAATTTTCAGGAGGTATTTTATAAATTGGTTAATTTCTTCATGGTATTTAGAAAACATTTTGAAAGGAAATCATCCCTTTTTGTAAATGTTTTGAAATTTAATCATGGGAAAATTTTAACTTTAACATGTAATAAAGATTTAAAATGATTTCAAATTGAGATGAAGTCATGAAATCACATCATTTAGTTTTAAAATTATGTGGGGTGATTTAAAAAGGATGAATTATTTTAAAAAGGGTGATTTTTTGTATATACCTTTGTAAAAGAAGTTTAAAATTATTATTTTATTTTGGGGGTTAAAAGAAAATAAATTTTTATGATGTGTAAATTATGTGTCATGTTTTTTTTGTAATTATGTTTTTATATGTTTCCTTTAGTTTGTAATGGGACTAATTAGTTTGAATTTTAAGGCCAGAATTAATTGTGTTTATGTCTTTTGTGATTTATAAATGCCTCCCAAAAAGTTCAAGAAAGGAATTAGAGGGATCTTCTATATGGATTATCCTCTTAGCTAATATTATCATCTCTTGGAAGATATCACATTGGTTTCAAATTCTACCCAAAATCCAATAAATTGGTGGAATCAAGACCTTATCTAATCTTAGACCTTGTATCAGACTTCTTGAGTTAGCATATTCCTTCCTTTTAGGGGGGTCAGGTTTTTACTAATGTGGTAGAGTTGTTAAAGAGGATTGAGGGAGTCCTCAATTCTATCAAAAATCATGAGGCTTCATGGGTAAGAGCTATTATAATCATTCTTTTTAGACCAATTCGAATTTATTGTCAGTTGATGGTCCCATGTCAGTTATATCAGGACATGATTTGGGAGTTCTTAAAGATGATTTTCATTTAGTGGTTCTATCCCAAGAAAATGAAGGTGAGAAAATCTCTTGAGTTTGAGGGAAATATTCAGGGTGAGAGGTTAGTAAATGATTATATCGATCATTTTTCATATTTAGTGTTCTTCTCTCCTAGTTGAGTTGTTAAAAACTCTTTAAAAGTCCATTTATTCAAAGGTAGTCTTCATCAAGATGTTTTATTAGTTATGATTGGATCTATCCTGATGTATTTTAAATAGGTTTTTTAAAGGAATATTCAAGTGAAATATTACCATTTTATCCAACCAATTATGTGTGACACCTTGATTCTATTTAGTAGATGTGAAGGTAACCCATCGGATGTGGAGTGGAAACTGGATGAGATTTTGTTGGAGGAGAAGGTTGATAAGGGTTAGTCTTCTCGATACCTCTATATTTATTTTAATAAGAAGATACATATAATTTTATTCTAGTTTGGGTCTCCTGGGTATGTTAATCCCAATTATTTGAAACCTCCAAGGGTCTTACTTCATTATATCTATTTAGGTCATCCTCATAAGTTTTGTAAGTTATGTTATTGAAAGAAGAATTGAGGTCACAAAGTGGCATGGAGGGAGAATTATAACACCCACATGTCACTATAATTTTTAATATTATTTAATTTTGTCCTATTATTAAATTAGAGGAGTTTTAGAGTTAAAATTTTTAATTTAAAAGGTTTTTCCTATATAACATGGTTACTACATGATTAGGGAAAACTAGGTGGTCTAACTGTGTATAATGTTGTGGTTTTTAGTAGTGTATTTTTCATGGTTGGATCATGGTTAATCAAACTATGTGAGGTCTCTAAAAACTATGCAAGTTAGTTTTTTGTATGGTGGTGACCATATTACTACAAAACAAGAATTTAATAGTGCAATAATTGGCATTTATCAACGCAAAAAAAGTGATAAATACTTAAGTGTGATTAAAAGCCCAAGGATTTTATTAGAAATAGAAATTTTCTCCTAAAGGTGTTCTTTATAAGTGCTTCTAAAAGCCCTGATAAAGGAGCTATTTATTATCACTTTTAGAAGCACTGATAAAATACCCCAATAATTAGTGCTTTTATTTAGTAATGATAAAGGCGAATACTGTAGTATGTTGTACCAGTACACTAAATCACCAGAAACATGTCATGTTATAGTGTATTAAAATAGCATACTACAGCGCCAAAAATAGCTCCAAAAATCAACAAAATCAACTAAAATTAAGAATTTAAATGGAATAAAATACACAGCACAAATACAATAAAAACATTATGGTACAGAAATTTCAAAAATTAGTTTTTACAATTACATGAGTAAGTATAAATTATCAAATACATTCAAAAACATCATTATACCATTGTCTTTTTCCCCTAACCCCGGCTCATGTTTTTGCAAAACAAACTACCCCTACTCAAGCAAAATAATGCACCTGTATATGAAAAAAATTCTTATATTAGTAATAATATAAAGAAATAAATTAAATAAAAAGTGTTAATTTTAAACTCAACTTTGAGTCATACCAGTTAATATGTGAATCAGATTGAGTTTTCATTGATTCTTACATGTCACACTACTTCTTGTCAATATTCAAGCATTATCTCTATCAAAATTCACTAAATAAGTATATGATAAAATTGATAATAAAATTAATTAAGTAATATTAGATAGAATGATGAGAAAACAATCTAGGCTCATTTTCTCAGTTTTGGAGATGTGATACGCATTTTAAACTAAAATGACCCTTATATATCGAAAGGATTCACTTTGAGTCATAGAGGTCACAACACATATTGCATTGAGGTGAAGATTATTCCTAAACATACCAAATTAATTGTGGATAATTTTCCAAAAGTATCAAAACAATCTGAATGTGTTATCTTGGTTTTGATTATGCCACTTGTATTTTTACTAAAATGTCATATTAAACTATAAACACACACATTGTGTCATACCAGTCACATAAGGTATTATTTTGACATAATAATGATACTTATACATCACAAATGAATTATGAATCATTTTCCTAAATTATAAATACAATCTGAGCATGTTTTTTAGGTTTTCGTTGTGTGTAACGTTTTGAACTAAAATGTCAATTATAAAGCATTAATAGGAAATTTGAGTAATACCAGGCACATCATGTATCCGATTGTGCTGAGGATGGTTCTAAACATCCCAAATAATTTATAGATTGTATTTTGAAAATAACAAAAAAAATACTAATGTGTTTTCTCAGTTTTGAGTATGTCAACTATTTTTTTACTAAAATTAATGTCAATTTTAAATAAAAATATGCATTTGGAGAAATAATGGTCAAACCATAAATTGGATTGAGGAGAGGATGATTAATACACATTAAAAATTACTTATGGATAATTCTATATAATTATAAAATTAAACCTAATGCATTTTCTTGATTTGGAGTATATTGCTTCTCTTTTTTACTAAAATGCCATTTTGAACATGAAATGCGCATTTTGAGTCATAACAGTAACATCATGTGTAAATTTGACATGAAACTAATTCTGACATGTCAAAAATGCATTATAAATCATTTTAATAAATTATTAAGATAATCTGAGTGTGATTTATTGGTTTATAGTGAGTGACACTTTTTGAACTAAAATGTCAATTTTAAACTAATAAGAGACACTTTGAGTCGTATCTATCACATCAGGTATCATATTCAGGTGAGGATGATTCCAAAAAATTAAAAATGAACTATATATCATTTTACAGAAGTATAAAAACAATCTGAATGTGTTTTCTCAGTTTTGAGTATGTCACTGGTCCTTTTTACTAAAATTAAGTCAGTTTTAAATAAAAGGGCACATTTGGAGTCATAACGATCACACCAAATGTCATATTGAGGTGAGTTTTATTACTACATATACCAAATGAATTATGGATTCTTTTCATAAATTATAAAAACAATCTGATTTTGTTTTTTCAATTTTGAGTGTGCCACTTGTGTTTTTTACTAAAAAGTTATTTTAAACTGGAAACATGCACATTGAGTTATACCAGTAACATCATGTGTCGTTTTAATGTGAAACTAATTCATACACGTCAAAAATGACTAATGAATCATTTTCCTAAATTATCAAGACAATCCTAGCATGTTTTCTCAATTTTTAGTGAGTGAATCTTTTTGCACCAAAATGTCAAATTTAAACTGATAACTGACACTTTGAGTTATAACGGGAACATCGTGTATTAGATTGAGGTAAGTATGATTCCTAAACATCAAAAATTACTTATAGATCACTATAATAAAGTATCAAATCAATCAAAATGCTTTTTATCAGTCTTGAGTATATCAATTGTCTTTTTTACTAAAATTAATTTCAATTTTAAATAAAAAGACCCACTTTGAGTCATAACGATCACATTGTCCATCAAATTGAAAATTTGATTTCCTACTAATTATTTAATTAATTTTTTCATCATTTTATATACTATTTTTAAGTTAATTTCCTTATCATTTTTATATAATAGTTATTTATTTTTTTTCACGTATCATTTGGGAAGTCGTATTTTTATTTCAACTATCTGTAAAAATCTTGAAAAGAGAAAACATGTTCCATTTTGGTGGAAGATAAAATTCATGCTCCCTAAAACAATTCACAATTTAATAAGAACAGGGTTTTCTCTCCCATAAAAAATAACATGATCTCTATTTTATAGATTTTTTTATATAGTTTAAATAAAAATATGACTTCAAAAAAGATTTATGAAAAAAACAAAAAATTAGATAACAATTACACCAAAATTAACTTACAAATAAAAGATAAAAAGATAAAAAAATTAATTAAATAACTTGTAGGAGTTCACCTTTTCATGATGGTTGTATGCATTATTGACCCATTTGCATGTTTTCATTATCTCAGTAGTAGCTTTGAATTCTAATCTATCATGAACAAGAGTAGATTCAAACAAACCAACCCAACTCGACATGTACAAGAAAACAATTCTTATGTGATTAATACAAAGAATAAATAAATTAAACATAAATATGAAATAAAAAAAATTACTTCTATGGAAAATGATTTTACGGTGAAAACTTCCAGATTGCCTTTGTGATTGAGTAGAGGCAGAACCATTTCTCTTCTTACAAAGGTAGTATAGGGAACTTGAAAGAAAGTGATAAATGAAAACATTGTTGGGGTGAAAAGGATTTATGGGAGGATAAGTCTGTGTAATTTTTTAGTGAAGGCATAAAATATGGATTGTAATATTCTAAAATAAACAAACTCAACACTAATGAATGAAAATTAAATCAACGTTTCATTATATAATTTTTCATTAAAATAGAGAAAATATATCATACTACTACCTTTACAGCATCTCATAGGGTTTCCTTTATTATAGTTTATTCTTCCATGGGATTGGTAACATCCCCATATTCAGAATACATTTTCTACACGAGTAGTCAAACATTTAATTTAGATTGTGTTAATTTAGTAGAGAACATATAATATTATGAGGTAAAACATATTATATTAAAAAACAATTTTATCTTCCCATTAAACTCTCTTTTTACTTTTTAAATGTTTTAGGTATTTGGATCCTCTATTGACCATCCAAATCCCCTCTTTTTGGTCCTATCTAATGTATAAGAAATTTCCTACCTTGGAACTAGAATCCACTAATTATTATCTCTCAAGGAAAGTGTCACCCTCAATTTAATTTTCATTTGAACCTAAATATGTTTTAGTAGCTATCAAGGTAATCGACCAATTATTTTTTGTTGGATATAAGACATAAAATACATTCACTTATTGTCCTTCCATTATAAATGGATCATATTTTTCCCTTTCCACACTGAAATTCACCTTCATGAAGCCCATTTCATCAACCTTCACTGCACCCTTATTATCATCCCATTTTCAATAGAAAATAGGAATATGAAATGTTATATAATCCAACTCATATATCTATTCTATAATGCCAAAATATGACATATTTTCATAAATTGGATTTATATCCTTGTAACTAGACATGTGCATTGATTCCACCACAATTATAACTCAAATTTTTTCATCATACTATACTCAACATATTGTTTTGTATAGAATGTATAGCCATTGATTCAAAACTAGTGTAATATATAACATTTTAATTCGGTCCCATAGCTATCCATCAAAGCTTTTTGACAATTTAATTAGTATTTTCAGATAAATCCTTATAAATTTGATCTCAGAACCAGCCTATGAACTATTGTTTATATATATTTGATATCCATCCTTAATACCTTGATGGATTAAAATATCTAATAATTTCTTTGTGGGATTCAAATAATGGATCAACATCTTCTCTATTATGTAAAATTTAGAGGTTCTCTTACTACATCTTTGTAATGGTAACTATAACAACTTATCTTTTGAAAATCCCTTTTCCTATAAGGAATACATTTTGATGAGACTTTGGGAGACCTATGTTTTCAACATATGATAGGTAATCTTTATAGAATTCAATAGGTTCTTCAAAAATATATCATTCTGAAATACAACCTTCCGGTTGACATTTATTATTGATATACCCTTTAAAAATATTCATATATCATTCAATGGGGTACATCAATTTGTAATTGATAAGACCACATATTTTAATCTCTCTAATCAAGTGAATCATTAGGTGGGTCATTATATTAAAGAATAATGATGGGAAAAATATCTCTAGTTCACATAATATTACTACAACCTTCTTATTCTTGATTGGAAACATTGTTGGGTCAATAAATTTACTCATATTAATTTGAAAAATGAGCATGCTCTAGTTAACTTAGGTTGTAAATTTTTAGGAAGAATGTAATATAAAGAAACTTGAATCAAATATTACATCAAAAAATGACCAATGTGTGATTTTAATCCTTATAAATTAAAAATTATTCATTGACACGACATTCTTGATATTTCATGAGTATCCCTTTGGATCATTTACACCATTAAAAAGGGAAAAATTGAAATTTTTCCTATCTATATAGAGTCTAAGCTATTATAGGAAGAAACATCCACCCTTTAACCTTCACCATTTCCAAATATTCCCTTATACCCTTTTCAATCATGTCTAACCAATACTTGATGGCATTTTCTCAGGAATATTTAGTAACATTACAATACCACTATAAAATAAAAATTTTTCTACATGCATGACATCAAGAAAATTTATGTTGTTCAAATAATTTCAATACATTAATTCAATGAAAATTTATCTCTTATTACAAGATGATTTCATAAGGTTTTTTGGAAAATGGTTTACCATAAATAGTGCCATTATATTTTACTTTATCAAACAGTTGATCACTCATTGGTAGAGATGGTGTATTACCTATTTAGGTATTCCCATAATGTTGTCCTCTAGGATCTGTATTTATGTTGTCAAGGTAAAAAAATTGATTTCCTAAAAACAGAGTCTTTGAGGAATGTTTCAACTGAACTGAGTGTGTGAATTCTTTAAAAATGGGACACCCAAACATTTATTTAATATTAAATCCTAATAAATTTCCATAAGAAGGAAAGTCATT
Organism: Viscum album; assembly: GCA_963277665.1. NCBI lineage: Eukaryota > Viridiplantae > Streptophyta > Magnoliopsida > Santalales > Viscaceae > Viscum > Viscum album. Next base: position 1,376,802,346 of record OY728160.1, read on the forward strand.
TGTCATCATATACAATGTGTCCCTCAATGTGAATTATTCACTTTTATGAGAATCGTACATTGTAAAACATGTATCACACATCAATCTCAGATCTTTGGTCAATGGATCCAAATAGACATAAATATCATTACTGAGTCTCCTTGGTCCAGATATAAGTAGAGACAACATAATGTATTTACGCTTCATGCATAACATTGGTGGAAAGTTATAATTTAACAACATGATGGGAAATGTACTGTGAGTACTACATTGTACTCCAAAAGGATTTATTTCATCTGTAGATAATGAAAGATGAAATTTTCTTGGATTATTTCCAAATTCAGGATAATTATAATAAATTTTATTCCATAAAGGAGAATATTCTGGTTGATATAGGTTCCCACCTTTAATTCTTGTATCAATATGCCATGTCAATTGTCACATAGTTTCCTAAAATCCATATAGTCTTCTAAACCATGTGATGATAAGGAAGTACCATAAATCTTTTGAACTAATTTATTCATTTTTCTTCTATCAATATATGCCACACTTAGGGAATTTCATGAGTGATTCATGGTCCTTTCAACACAATATGAAATCATTTGGAAAATCATGTATTTTTTTAGATATCATGCCCATTTAATTTATCATTTATTTAGCATCATATTTTCGATATGGAAGATCATTTTATTCTAGTAGAATATCAATTAGGAGACCAAGTATTTTTGTAAATCTGGAATCGCTCCATCTGCTATCATCTTTCAAATTATATAACATTAATATAGCTGACAATTTTTTGTCTTTAGTACAACTCCAATACAATGGTCTCATAAGACATATATTTAACTTCTTAAATAACTATGTACAATCACAAAGTTCATATTCAATTTCCATTATAATTTCTTCCATGTGATCTTCATCATCAATTACATTGGTATTCATATCAAATGATCCATAAAACATAGTATCATCCCAATTGGTATGCATGATCAGTTTTTTCCCATGTTTAGTTTAACATTTATAGCTCTGATCTATTCCAAAACAAATAAAATATGCTTCTAACTCTTCTTGACTAATTTTTATTGAATAAAAATAATTTATACACAGATAAAGGATTTGAGAAGGGTTGTAAGAATGATTTATTGAAAACTTGATAAACTCTTTAAATATACCTTTATACTCTTTTGTCAAACAATTTTCATGAATCCATTTTCGATTCATATCCATCCTAATGTGTTCATAAAATATTCATTTTATTAAAAAAAATACACATTAGATATTCATTATCAACAGTGAAAGTTATGGATAATTATAATAAGGGGAACCCATCATTTGATTATTTCAAATAATTTGAGTATGATTTAAAAGAAATAAGAAATTTCATTTTAGAAAATAATACTTCACTATGGTAGGTTTTATCCTTTAAATTTATCTAAAGGTGAAATTCATAGAAAACTATCATCCATGTCATCTTCATCTCTCAAATAGATATTATTAAAAAATTACTTGAGACTCATCTCCCATATCTTCTGGACATGAACCTATATTGCTTGAACTACTCTGAGCAGTAGTCATCCCGTACAGGGTATCGATGATCATTTTGGATGAATACTTCTCAAAGTAGTTCTAGAAACATAGAAGAGATGGGGGATGACTCTCAAGCAATAAAATGAAATAATAACTGTTTGGGATATGAAGCTAAGGGGGATAAAACCAAACCTTTCTTATCTTAAATAATGTGGGTGCTTATAATTTTTTAGATTTTATATTCCAAAAATACTACAACTAAAAAAAATAGTGTTTTTTCCTATGGAAAATATTAATAAATTGTATAGAATAATGCACATAGAATCTAATTTCATTTTTGAATCAAGAGTTGTATATTTTTCAATTAAAAAATTTATAAAGATAATTAAAATAAAATTATTCCTCATATTCATAGATCTAGTGCTTTATCTAGTTAAGATATAATGGTATAGAATAAATATTATTCCTGAGTGGAACCTAAATGGATTAAAGGACCTAGAAAGAAAAAAAATCCATATCCTAAATTAAATCCTTAATTTTTCTTATTGATAGAGATCAACATAATAATATTCTGAAAAAATATCCTACAGTGCTAATCATAGATGGTGATTTCAAGTTATATAAAGAACCATTGTATTATAAATATGTTTCTTTCATGAAATAATCATTTAATTATGAAATAGATTATATAATGAGAAATAATACTTTCATCATTACAAAATTTCTAAAACATTAAAATCATATTGGTTGTAAATTTATATTTAGAATCATGTATGACTCCAATGATAACATTAAAGTTTTTAAAGATATATTATAAATCAACGGTTTCACAAAATGGAATGGATGGGTTATTTTGATACTTAAACTCATTTAGTTCAAATTATGACAATAAGAATATTATTTTTCTTTAAATTCAATAAATCTTTTGTGTGTTCATTAAACGGATGTTAAAACTATATTTTTAAATGGAAATTTAAATAAATAATTTTATAAGGAATAATATGAAGGATTTCTATAGAATATAGTTAAAATAACTTATGTAAATTAGTTAAATATACTTATAGTATTAAAGAAACACCTAAACAACATGAGAAGTATGATTCTATTATTTTATCTAATTTATTTTTACATAATAATGTTTATAATTGTAATTTTTAATTTTTATAAAATAATAATAATTTATTTTGTGTATCTATGTTGATGGAATATTAATTTAAAAAAAAATAATGACCGGTATTAATGAGATTAATAAATATTATCTTTCGTGATTCAAATGAATAACATTAGAATCATAGATAATATACTAATTAATAAATGAAGAACACATAGTGGGGGTTATTATTTATGCAAGTCTCATAATATTGCGAATATGTGGAATACATTTGATCTTATTGATTTCAAAGATGAAAATACTCTATTTCACACTAGTGTTAAAATTTTTATTAATACATTAATATCGATATAACAACATGAACATTATAGTGAAATATTTTATTTAATGTATGTTATGTAATATAATAAACCCAATGTCATATTTTTGGTCTTTAAAATGAATTGATATTATATTAATGCTATCATGGATCATTAGAAATGTATAATTAGAATCTTTTTACGCTTAAAGAAGGCTAAAAATTAAAGTTTATTTTATAATGATTACCTAACTACTTTAAGTATACACTAATTCAATTTGAAATGCCATAATGGGAGATTATCAATCCCAATTTGGATGGATATTTACTCTTTGAGATTGTATCATTTATATGGTGGGAAATAAACAGGCATATCACATTCGACATTAGATTCAGAATTTAATACTTTAACAACCTATAGAATAGAAAAAAAAAGGAATCAAAAACTTATTAATGGTATTTAACTTATGTAATATTCCAATGCCTCTTATTTCCATTAATTATTACAATGAAGCAACAATGTCAAAAGATTATAGTTTCATGTATAATGTAAAGTCTAAAAATTTTACTTTTAGATATGATATGTGATACAATTATTATAAAATGGAACCATAAAAATTGTTTATGAAAAAATCATGTAAAAACCTTGAAGATCTGTTTATAAAATATATATCAAGGGATATTGTTGAACAAATTAATAGATAAATTGAACTGAAACCCATAAAATGAACTATTTAGTGAAAAATAAGATCATACACTAGTGAAAAACCATGGGTGGAATTTTAACAAACATTTTGTGTGCATTATTTCCATGGAAGGAAGTTGAAAACATTTAAACATAAGAAACTATCCTTTGATGTTAATGAAAAATTAAGAAAAACACTTATAAATCCATATCCCCATCATGGATAATTATAATATAATTTACTTTATGTGAAAACATGGATTTAAAAGATGAATGCATTTAGGGCTCCATGTTTAAAGGAAATTGAATAGATCCACATACAAGAATGGATGAAATTGGTTTGTGGAAGTCTTAATATGCTACAAGGAAGTATTAAAATCTCTTCAAGTGCAAATACAAAACCAAATTCATAGAAACACCCAATTAGAAATTCATTCTAGAAGGGAAGGCAACGATGGATAATGAATATAAAGAGATAATGAACAAAAAAATTAGAAAATATGTCTCCAAATAAGTAAATGTGTGAGGAGGAGATAAAAATTGGCATACCACGGATTGAAGCTTTGATTTATCCGAGAGAAAGTGGAGATACTACCAAAGCTTGGATTCATTTAATCCTTTGATTTGTTAAATCAATATTTCGTTCGAGCCTTGGATTTGTTTAAGCCTTGATTTGAGTCTCGATTTGAGCATGGATTCGAAAAGTATGGGCAACAACAGTAGGTGGATTCCATGAAAATCATAAAATATCAAAACTGGTTGTGACTGGTTAGGGTTCTTTAAAGAAATCGGGAACAAGTTTATCCGCACTTCCAAAAGAGCGTTGGCAAAGATGCCTTTTATCATTGTAAAATTAATAAATACAGAAAAAATGAAAATTTATCAATATTTTTGACCACTTATAAAAGGAATATTTATCAGCACTAATCATTATCAATGATAAAGGATTTAATTATAATTACAAATAAAAAAATCGTAAAGATATTTATATAATTATATATTTAATTACTATAATTTTATAATTATTTAAATATATAATTATTAATTTATAATTATATAAATACGTTTTAAAAATATTATATTTTTTTATTTCTATTTATTAACATATAATTTTATATTTAAATATTTAAAAAATAATAATAAAGAAATATATAATTTTATAAATATAGAAAATATATATTTATAAATATATTTATAATTATTAATTTATAATTATAAATATATTTTTATCATCATATATATTTATACAATTATATATATTTAATAAATATATATATTAGTATAAAATTAATAAATATATTCATTATTTAAATATATTTATTATAATTTTGTAATTATAAATATATTTGTATCATTATATATATTTATATAATTATATTCATATATTTAATAAATATATAAAAATATAAGTATAAATATATTAAATAAATTCATTATTTAAATATATTTATTATAATTTTAAAATTATTTAAATATTTATTTATTTATTTATAATTATATAAACACTTTTTTCAAAAATAATATTTTTTTACTTATAATTATAAATTTATAAATTTATAAATATAGTAAATATACATTTGTAAATATATTTATATATAAACATTTTTAACATTATTAATGTAATACCCTGACCCCAGAAGCTCGGATTCGGTGCCTTGTTTTATTACATTTGCTTAGAAACAAGGAAGATGTATCCCGAAGGACCGATCAGTTTAGTAGTTTTGTAACAAGAAACATACAAGAGTTAAAAATTATAACTCAAAACTAAAAACAACATAATAACTTCAACAGAGAAGCCCATAATCTCTTAGATTAACCCTACAATTCCTTCATAGTATAATCATCCTCGTAACCTATAAGGACAAAACATAAGAAAGGGGTGTGCTCAAATACTCAGTAAGGGTAAGCAATACAGTGGAAGATATCATAAACATAAACATTAGGCATGGTGAATAACTAAAAACACATGCCTCTAAAAATGAACTTGAACACATTATGGTAGGAATAAGATCTGAATAAATAATGTCATATTAAAGCATAAACATGGGTATTCTACTAGTCAAATAACCTCATGAACTTTTAATTTCTAGTTCCATAATTAGGGAAATGCATATGCCAGACAATTTAAAACATAACATCAAGGACTCAGCCAAGACATATAAAAAAGATTAAGGCCTCGGCCAAAACCATATCTAAAAATGGGCAAGGCCTCGGCCAAGTCCATATCTATTTGTCGCATAAGACCTACCGATGCATCGAGAGGCTATAGCAGGCCCCACCCATCGCTCACTAAGTCTAATTCATTCCTCATATGAAATGGGTGAACATAATCAACATATAAATTCATATTGAAATAAATAATTGAAACTTATATAACCTTCCCCAATCATTTAACATAAACACTAACCATTATGAATAAAATGGTGAATAGTATCAAGATAGCACATCCATAATCAAACTAATCAAAACCCCTTAAACAACATATTGTATATAATATCACAATATATAGACCTCAATAAATTAAAAGATTCAACAAGGTATTTTGACATAGATGAAGATACTTTTAAATGAGACCATTTAAAAATTCTTAATGAAATAATCCTTAAACATTCTGAAGTGTCTCGTTACACCTTGAAACATTCAAATCATAATCTATTAGAATATAATGAGAATATGTATAATTTTTATATGATATACCAAAGTTCATTACATACACCGCATGCATGGAATGAGTGGTTAACAAGGTATATATTTCATAAAAGATAATGTGAGATGAGAAAAATCCTTTTTACTTTTGAAATAAGTGTTCTTTTGGAAAATCATTTTATTTTCCATAAAACCAGATAATGAACATGTATATCCTATAAAATATAATTCAAGGACATTGAAATTATATTTGATGTATAAATTATGTCCCACTAATGTTAAATCATGTAAAAAGAGTTTTTAATTAAGCTTTAAAATTAAAACATTTTAACGCGGTTTAATGAAAATATTAAAGAGATTTTAAGGAAAAAAAGGAATTTTTTGCTTTCATAAAACCAGAGAAAAACCAAAATAGTTTTTTATGTCAAATTTTTTAATTTTAAAAAGATAATTATGGATTAAAAATATTATATAGTTTACATAAAAATAGGTATAAATTTTATAAATTATCTTGAAACAGGGTTGCTTATCGGGAAGAATTTTTGAAAGATTCTTTTGAAACATATAACTCCACAAAAATAAATGTGGAATCTGATTAATACACATATATTGAACATTAAAAAATATTTTATGAGGAGTAAATAAGAATAAATAGAATATAATTTAGATATGTAGATAATAAGAGTGACCCGAATGAAAATGGAGGTTTGGGTAGAAAACCCTTATAACTTGGTAATAAATTGAATCGTATGACCCAAAATTAATAATCATAAAATGATAAATTTAATATTATTAAAATAAATCTATTAATAACATGATACATCAATTGTTAGTATACATACACAATACACAAGTAATAGTAGTGAATACAGAATATCTCACAAAAATAAAAGTGAGATGAAGAAACTCTTACAAACATTTCAGCATGGTAATGGGTATTCTTATTAGGTATTAATGAGAGGTAAAGGGGTATCCCAAAATTTATATATCATAAGGGAATTATGGTGGAGGTTTTAAAACATATCCCATAATTAGGAATTAAAAATAAAAGGACACGGCATAGGGGTGATTATTGAATAAAAGTGAGAGAAAGGATTCCTTACCATAAATCTAAGGGTGTTATTCTCTTGATCTTAATGACCTGAATAACCAAATTAGGTTAATTAATTAACCATTATAAAAACATTTTTACATTTATTTGGTTTATTATGACTTTTTTTTCTTCATTCATGGCCTTTTAGATTGGTTAAGATATTCAATTTCATTATTCGTGAGTGCTCGCTTTTATAATATCCATGATCAGATCACTTATAAAAGAGTATGGTAGTTCATATAATATGGGAGTTTAAGTACAGAATTTATTTTATATGTTATTAGTAAAAAATTATAATATTACATGGTTATAAAATTAATTTTTTAATTTATATTGAAGGAAAATTACTATATAAAACATTAATGATAAATGCTTGGATTAATTTGGAGATTTTTCTCACAATTACCTTGTTTTGTATAATTATTTTACAACATGAGTGCATATGGATTCCAAAACATTAAATATGATAAAATACATATATAATATTCTATTTAAAACATAAAAATGGTTTCATTTCTAGAGTTTAATAATGTAAATCAAATTGAAAGCATCGTCATCCTTAAATGTGATAAATCATCACATCTCAGACGATGTTTCATTTTTAGCATAAATAAAGGGGAAAGGAGAGATGAAGATGAATTATCTCATTAGCATACTAAATTAAAATTCATACATGTTATTGGAGTTTTCATACCATTTTGATGATGATTTTTTGTGAAATAAAAGAGTAAAAAGGAACATGAAAATGAAATAAAGGAAAAGAGGAATTTTACCTCTTGAATTAACCTTACTTGAGAGCCTCTTAAGGGAAGAGAATTTGATATTTTTTTGAGACTAGGGGATACTGGTATGGGGGGAGGATATTGAGAGGAGATTTGAACCGAATTTGGAGAAGTCACAAGTCTTGATAGGAGTGAATAGAATAGGGTGGAAGGGGTGGTATTTATAGTGTAATGGAGGAGGGTTTTCTTAATATTTTAATCATTGGTTTAATATTTTTCTATAAGACAAGAAATAGTGATGATTACATGACCAAAAATAGTAATATGTTCATGTGAGTTCAAACCATTGGTTCTTACTTCTTAAAAACATCATCAATGACTCAATAAATCAATTATTTATTATTTATTATAAATTATCGTATTTTACTATTCACCAAAAAAATTGAGTATTTTAGAAAATATCCCAAAAATTCCCCCTAATCATTTTTTGACGTGTAAAATCCAAAAATGAATTCCATTTTTCAAAAATAATTTTCTAAATATGATTAATTTAATTTTTAATTAAAATCATAATTTACATGAAAAATACAGTTTTTAAAACATTTATTTACTTATTCCAAAACATAGATACATCATACTTTCACGTAAATCGTATAGATATATTATCATGGATGAGGTTACTATTTATAAGGGTTTGTCTCTATTCATAAGGTTAACCTTAAAATTCATAAGGGTATGTTACTATTCACTAAAAATTAAGTTGGTCACATCAACCTCTAAATAAATTACTAATCGCAATCGTGCATGTCAAATTTTCGAAATTCAAATCCTTAGGGTGGTAAAATTATGTTTACTAGATAGGTTATAAAAAGTGGTGTTTTATAGAGACTCAGTGTTTCATGCATTCAATATTAAATTCATTTCCAAAATCTTGGTGTGTTACATTATCCCCTCCTTAGAAAAATTTTGTCCTCAAAATTAGATATTTCACTTTGAAATTTATTGGATGTTACTTGAAAATTTTCTTTCGAAAAACCCATATCAGAAATAGGGTTAATAGAATATCCTCTTTAAAAAGGTTAAGGGAAAATAGGTGGTCAAAATAATAATGATAATAAATCAATAAATCAATCAGTCAATCAATGAATAAATTATCATTTCGAATGGAGTGACGTTGATTGGAATTGAAAACCTAGGCATAGAAGAAAAACCAAAATATGAATTTCTAGTGATAGAAAACAGGTTTAGATGAAAGTAGATTACAATAAACCCAGAAACTACAGTTATGAGAAATTTCATTAATGTTATCAAAGATTATGATAACAGAACAACATTTAAGACTCTTTTAGTAGAGTTGAGGGATTATTCCACTCTATAGGTGTATAAATATATGTTTATTTTTCATAAACATGATCTTATCCTTTTATTGTTCCTTGAACAACCTATACTTTATATCTTAGCATAAGTTGCATCATGTGGTTTCATTAACCTCTAAAACCTCATACAATGATCAATTTAAACCATTTCATAAATGGTTTAACATTCCAAAAGATCAAGATCCAATATTGTAGAATCATTCCCATGGTAGTTAGTACTATACAATTTACTTTACCCATATATATCATCTCTCTATTAAAAAATCGACATCTTATTATTATGAATATAATAAGGGTTTTCTATCCCTCGACTATATATTTTCCAAAAGTTTTACCCGCTACTGAGTCAATTTTCCTTAGTACCATTAATCTTACGACCTCAAATCCTTAAATAAAAAGTAATGCAGTACAATACTTATATATTCCATAATTCTTATAACCAGTGCATTGCTGATAAAATATTCAAAATAGATGTTTCTTGACTAGGAATATTAATCATTCAACATCATCTATGGTAGTATCATAACTTGATCTTTATCCAGTAACATCATCTGGGATATATTCTCTTAATGCTTGGGACATTGATTTACATAGTGTCCCATCCCCTTACAGTTATAGCATTGTACATTGGAAACATTTTTCTTACCATTTCAATCATCAAATTGGTGTCATTTTTCTCCACACTTATAACAAACTCTCACTACCTTAAAGCATTTACCAGTGTGATTATTTACACAGTTATCACATGTGGGAAAACCCTTATTTCCCTTATTCCATTTATCCATGTTTTTATCTAAAATCCTCTTCTTCATTTTCTTCCCTTCAAATCCATAGGACTTGTGGAATTCCTTATATACCTTGTTAACACGTTATATTATTTCCTCATATGATGAGGATACTTGGAAGACTATATTCTTTTAAACTATATCTTAAGACCATTAGAGATATGATCCTTCTTAATCTTTGCATCATGTTCATTGTTGATGTTCTCATTCCTTACTCTATGCTCCATTTATAATCAATTTCATATAATATATTAGATTATAAAATTATGAACTCTCTATATCACTAAACATGGTATAACACATAACATAAATTTATGTATCGTAAATCCTAGAACCATATACTTTGGTTACTTTGGGGTCATAAATCCTTCATAATGGTTTGTAATAAGATTTTAAATTTACCAAAGCATATCCCCTAAGAGTTTCAAACCAATAGTGCATCAAGGCTCATTGTCGTGCACCGGTTCCTATTAAAGTATAGCTCAAATCGGTGTTTTCGGGTTTTACCCCTAGATACATTTGTTCTAGAGCCGCCTCTAATTATTCGTATCAAGATAGGGGTGTATTTTCTTGATAAACCACATAATCCATTCCTTACCAAAATTTAAGGATGCCCTTATATTCTTATCCCCAAATTATATCTCAGGGTTTTGTTCACTAATCTACTTTTTCTATATCTAGTTTCCAAGATTTCTACTAAAATTCCTCTGATACCAATTGTAATGTCCCAACCCTAGAAGCTTGGATTTGCTTCCCTGTTTTATTAAATTGGAAAAAAAACAAGGAAGATTCATCTATAATAACTGATCATTTTAGTAGTTTTAGAAACAAGATACATACAATATTGCAAAATTAAAACTCAAAACTAAAAACAATATAATAACTTCAACAGAAAATCCCATAATCTCTTAGATGAACCCTGCAGTTCATTCATTTTATAATCATCCTCGTAACCTAGAAGGATAAAACATAAGAAAGGGGTGAGCTCAAATTCCCAGTAAGTTTAAGAAATAAAATGGAAGATATCATAAACATAAACATTAGGCATGGTGAATAACTAAAAACACTTGCCTTTAAAGATGAACTTGGACACATTATGGCAGGAATAAGAGTTGAATAAACAATATCATATTAAAGCTTAAACAAGGGTATTATACTATTCAAATAACTGCATGAACTTTCAATTAATAGTTTCATAATGAGGGAAATTAATATGTCATTCTATCTAAAACATATCATCATGGCCTCATCCAAGACATATAAAAATGATTAAGGACTCTTCCAAAAACATATCTAAAAATGGGTAAGGCCTCGTCCAGGTCCATATCTATTTCCCTCATGAGACATAGTGATGCATAGAGATGTCATATCAGGCCCCACCCATCACTTACTAAGTACAATGAATTCCTCAAATGAAATGGGTGAACATAATCAACATAATCATTCATATGGAAACTAACAATTGAGATGTAAATAACTTTCCCCAATCATTTAACATAAACACTAACCATTCGAAGTAAAATGGTGAATGGTATCAAGATAGCACGTCCATAGTCAAACTAATCAGAACCCCTTAAATATAATATTATATATGATATCATAATATATAGACCTCATTGAAGTACAAGATTAAATAAGGGATGTTGACATAGATGAATATACTTTTAAATGAGACCATTGAAAAATTCTTAAGGAAATAATCCTTAAAAAATCCAAAGTGTCTTATTCCACCTTGAAACATTCAAATCAAAATACCTTAGAATATAATGAGAATAAGGATACTTTTGATATGATATACCAAAGGTCAGTACATAAAACACATTCATGGAATGAGTGGTGAACAATGCATATATTTCATAAAAGATAATCTGAGACGAGAAAAATCCTTTTTACTTTTGAAAGATTATTTCTTTTGGAAAATCATTTTATTTATCGTGAAACCATATTTTGAACATGTATATCCTAGAAAATAAAATTCCAGGACATTGAAATTATATTTTAGGCATAAATGATGTCCCACTGAAGTTAAATCATGTAAAAAGAGTTTTTAAATAAGCTTTAAAATTAAAACATTTTAATGCGGTTTAAAGAAAATTTTAGAGATATTTTAAAGAAAAAAAAGCAATGTTTTGCTTTGATAAAACCATATATAAACCAAGATAGTATTTCATGTTAAAAAAAATATTTTAGAAAGATAATTATGGATTAAAACATATTATAGAGTTCACTTCAAAATATGTAAGAATTTGAGAAATTCCCTTGAAATGGGGTTGTTTATAGGGAATAATTTTTTAATGATCCTTTTGAAACATATAACTACCCATAAAATAAATGAGGAATCTGATTGATACACATATATAGAACATTAAAACAGAATTTTTGAGGAGTAAATAAGAATAAACAGAATTTAATTGAGATGCGTAGAGTATAAGTGTGACCCGAATTAAAATGGAGGTTCGGGTAGAAAACCCTTATAACATTTAATCAATTGAATCGTATGCCCCAAAATTAATAATCATAAAATGATACATTTAATATCATTAAAATAAATATATTAATTATATGAAAGATAAATAGGTATTTTATATACACCATACACAAGTAATAGCAGTGAATACAAAATATCACACAAAAATGGAAGTGAGATGAAGAAACCCTTACAAACATTTCGGCATAGTAATAGGTGTTCTTATGAGGGATTAATGAGTGGTAAAGGGGAATACCATAATTTATATATAATAATTCCAGTATGGTGGAGGTGATAAAACATACCCTAACATTATAAATTATAAATAAAAGGACACAACATAGGGGGTTCTTGAATAAAAGTAAGTGAAAGGATTCCTTACCTTAAATCTGACGGTGTTCTTTGCTTTATCTTAATGACCTGAATAACCAAATTAGGTTCATTAATTAAAAATTACATAACCTTTTATACATTTATTTTCTTTATTATGACTTTATTAAGTTTATTAATTTCCTTTTATATGGGTTAAAAGATTCAATTTCATTGTTAGTGAGTGCTCGTTTTCATTATATTCATGATCGATTCACTTATAAAAGAATATTGTAGTTCTTGTAAGATGGGAGTTTAATTATATAATTAATTTTATATTTTATTAATTAAAATTCATAATATTACAGTGTTATAAAATTTATTTCTTTATTTTTAGTTAAGGTGAATCATTATATAAAACATTAATGATAAACGCCTAGATTAATTTGGCGATTTTGCTTACAATTACCTTGTTTTGTATTATTATTTTACATCACGAGTGAATAAATATTCCAGAACATTAAATAAGATAAAATAAATATATAATAGTCTAGTTCAACTATAAAAATGGTTTCATGACAAGATTTGAAGAAGGTAAATCAAATTGAATGCATCGTCGTCCTTGAATGTGATAAATCAACACATCTTGGACAATGGTTCATTTTTAGCATAAATGAGAGGGAAATGAGAGATGAAAATGAATTATCCCATTAGCATAAAACAAAATTACAGTTCATGTATGGTATAGGAGTTTTCATACCATTTTTATGAGGGGAGGTTAGGAAATAAAAAAGAACAAAGGAACATGAAAATGAAAGAAAAGGAAAGAGGAATTTTACCTCTTGAATTAATCTTCCTTGAGAGCCTCTTAAGGGAAGAGGATTTGGTCTTTTTATGATACCAATGGATGATAGTAGTGGGGGAGGAGCTTGGGAGGAGATTTGGGCAAAATTTGGAGAAGGAACAAGGAATGAGAGGAGTGAAGAGAAGTGGGTTGAAGAGGAGGTATTTATAATGGAAGGGAGGAGAGTTTTCTTAATATTTTAATCATTAGTTTATTATTTTTTTCCTAAGACAAGAAATAGTGATGATTCCATTACAAAATATTTTAATATGTGCATGTGATTTAGAACCATCAGTGCTTACATTATCAGAACATCATCAGTGACTCAATAAATCAATTATTTAGCATTTATTGTAAATTATCGTATTTTACTATTCACCAAAAATTCAAGTATTTCATAAAAATACCAAAAAATCACCCCAACCATTATTTGATGTGTAAAATCCAAAAATGAAGTCCATTTTTCAAAAATAATTTTCTAAATATTATTAATTTAATATTTAAGTAAAGTCATAATTTACTTGAAAAATACAGTTTTTCAAACATTTATTTACTAATTCCAAAACATAGATACATCATACTTTCCCTTAAATCCTATATATATACTATCATGGCTAAGGTTACTATTCATAATGGTATGTCAATATTAAAAAGGGTAAGATTATTATTCATAAGGGTAAGTTACTATTCACCAAAAATTAAGTTGGACATATAAGACTCTAAATAACTTATTGATCGCAACCATGTATGTGAGATTTTTGAAATTCAAATCATAGGGGTGTTAAAATTATGTTTACTAGCTAGGTTATAAAAAAGTGGTGTTTTAAAGAGACTCGATGTTTAATGCACTCAATATTAAATTCATTTTCAAAATCTTGGGGTGTTGCAATTAATGAATGTATAATTTTAAATGCATGCATTTTAAAAATGAGTTAGATTGAATAATTAAAAAGTAGTACACCTTTAAAATATTGAAAAATGGATAAGTTTTATTAATTAAATATAAATTATTAAAAAAATATGGATATATATTGAAATAATGATGAATACATATTGAAAATATTAAAACATAGTAAATAATTATATATAAATAAATAATAGAAAATGATTAAATTCCCAAAAAAATAAATAATAAAAAATATTAAAAATGAATTAATACCTAACTATAATTATATTAAAATTAAATAAATAAAATTTACGAATTAAATAAATTATATATTAAATTTATGATATTATAATGAAATTTTAAAGTGAATAATAAAATTTGAATAATTTACATAAATATTTTGTGTATGTGTTTCTATATAAGATTTCATTAATTATGTAAATATTTGTGTGTATGTGTGTGTGTATAGTATATAAAAATTAATTAATTACATATATGTAAATGAAATCAATGAAACTCACATTTTATATATTAAATTTAAAAATCAAACGACATTTAACTATGTCCATTTACTTGATGCAATTAGTCAGTATTTTTAATTAATATTTATATATAGTTATAAACCATTTTTCACTAAATATATGACTTATTTAATGTAAATAATAAATATTTTCTATTATATAAATCATATTTTAGGAAATATTATATAAATTCTTATATATATATATGAAAGTATTTAGATTTATTAATATTTATTATTTATATATATATTAAATTTATTCATTTTTATCAATAATTACATAATTAATAAAATTATTAATGTTTTTATTAAATTCATTAATTTTTATTTTTATTTGTTTAATTATTTCATTTTATTTTGTACCTTTATCAATGATAAAAATAAAGTGTTGATAAATGGTACCCTTTATCAGTGCTTTTTTCTAGCACTATTGAAGGCATGTTTTTTAGTAGTTCTCACATAGTTTGTTTGCAGTTAAGAGAAACTATGTGCCCAAACCATGCAAGTTATATAGGTAAATTTCTATTGGATACCACATGCTCGGTACACGGTTCAGAAAATCATAATTACAAACTGTGTATCCTTCCAATATTCACAAAAAATCTGTAATGAACCTTTTTCCCTTCTCTATTTTAAGGGTTTTTCTACTCCATTTCCCCTTTTATTTGTGTGGTTAACCCTAAAAATCTGGTTTTTTTATTTCATTATGAGGCCTCTTTCAATGTGTTTGGATGGAAAATGAGGGTTCTTACCTCAATTTTTATTTTTCAAAGGCATAAAACAAATCTCTAATGAGTTATTTTTGGATAAAATGTGTCTGTGTTTCTAAATAGATTCTAAAAGATTATTTTAATTATGAGCTTCTAATAAATAGAAAGGGAGTTGGAATTTTGTGTTTTATATCTTCTAAAGAACCATTTGTAACTTTATAAAATTATTTTTTTAATTCTTGTGAAACCCTCCTTTATACCCCGTGTTTTTTATTTTCCGCTTTATGGGTTGTGTGTTATTTATATTTCATCTATATGACGTAAAAAAGGGGCTGTTTTAGGTGAGTATGTTATATGTGAAGTGAGATGTATTTCCTATTCTTTATTGATGCATATATTGATCTTGGATTGATTATTTTCTCACATCCTCTTTGTTTTGGTAATGGTAACCCTGGTAACAAAGTGATATATCTTGATTCATGAAACACTGGCTTAAGAAACACATGGGCTAGTGGCCCCCTAGTAATGTGATAAACTGGGGAAAGGTGGGGGTCCCCTTATGAATCTAATGTGGACTAGCCATGTGGTTTTTGATGTTTTGGATTCAATTTAGGCCTACACTAAGCCCTATGTTTACAATATTGTTAGGATCGTCTCATTATAGGACCTAGGGATTTCCCCATGACACTTTTTTCCTTGGTTGATGATTTATATAGGGGATTCCCACCTTGTTTGTAGACCCCCTTGTTCTTGTTTCATTTATAAAAAACTACATTATCATCAATTAATTTTTTTATATTTCATTATTATAGTGGTTCCTGTTTGTGTTGAGTTTTTATTCTTTATGGTTGGTATTTTTTCCTAAATTTTTTTCAAAGTCCATTTCAGAAAGTTTTTTTAAATGAAAATAGAAATGTTTCTTTTATGGATGGGATTTCTAGAAAGGTTTTGAAAGTGGGGAAATGTGCTTTATTTTAATTTCATCATTTTAAAGGTCCTCATTTTGAATGTTTTAAAATTTTCTTCATCATTTATATTGAGATTCCATGTGATTTAAATAAAAATAAAGTGATCAATATTTACAGATAAAAGTGTGATCTTTGGTTTTTTTATTCCATTAAAAATATAAAACATTATTTTATACTATATTAAAAACTAGAATTTATAAACTTTATTATGAAAGTAATTATATATACTCCTTGATGAGATCATATTGGGCCTATTGGTGTTAGTAATGGATGCATTGAAAGAACCAATTAGGCTAATAGAGAACTTATTTTTTTTAGATTTTATGAATCATTCCCAATGTACAAGATGTAAGAATTATGATCAAATAAATTTTTTCAGATAATATTGAAAAATAAGATGTTGAAATAAGGAGAAGATAACTTCAAGTAAATTTTATAATTAATTTAAGTATAATAAGAAATGTTTCCTTGATCTTCAGATCATTCTTCATTAGGGATGTTTATTATTCTAACTCAGTCGATATAGAACCATGGAATTGTGAGGACCCAAAGTAGATCCCCTAGAGAATTGATCCACACATGGTCCTTCAATATCTAAAAATTTTTGATGATCATCAGGTGTTAGTGTAGATTATTGATCATCTTTCATTATTAACCTTTGATCACTTCACATTCCTTTTGGCTCGAAGTAATGTCACTTATTCTTCTCATTATTGAGAGGATGAGAGTAGGATGATCTTTAGAAGAATTTGTTGTGCACAATGTTTAATCATCTCTATAATGTGATGGAAGACTATTTATAGACTTAGGGTTAGGGTTTAATATTTAATTAATTTCACATCATCCCTTTAATAAAATATTAAATCCAAAGAAACCCCATTCCATGTAATAAAATAATAGTGACACTTTATTCCATGGAATGCGCTAACCAGTGTAATGATAAATTTTATTTTATGGTCTAGAAAATTAATATTTATCACTAGATCGAATCTTGGTGTGATCATCCTCCTCAGAATTTATCGAATACACAAAAAAATATTGTTATTTTAACACCCTCTTAACTTCCTTCGGGTATTCTTTGAATCTTGTTTTGGTTTCCCTTTTTGTTTGGATGAATTTTAGACTTCTCAAGGATAGAGAACCTTTACTAGGTAAAATGACATATATTCTGGGGATGTGTGATTTTTTTAATTAATGGATTCTGGGTATAAATGTGTAAATGGATTTAAATGGTGTTCCTTGGTTTCAATGAGACTCAAGAATTAGTTTGGGTATTTTTATAGGAAACTGGAACATACACTACGTGTTGGATATATTCACTTCGTGAATGGGTTACACAATGTGAAACTGTTATAGAGCAGATGTCGTAAGTCTTATTCAAGGTGTAAAAATTTATAAGCCATGAAACCATTACATTTCATGAATGGGTCGATTTGGATTTAATTTAACAAGAGGTAATGCCTTTTATTTTTAGTAATGTCATTTTATTCTTCAAAAATATGTTTTCTTCAAAAATGGGTTTTCTTTGTTTTTATAGGTTAATATTATAATTAATTATTAGAAATTTTAAAAAAATTATTCGAAAAAAATAATTTCATTTTTTTATTCATCATTTTATAATTATATTAAGTTAAATTTTTTATAATTTTCTAAAAATATTAATTTTTCATTGAATGGTAAAAAATAATGAGTTTTATTTAAAAATATATTTTCGTTTAGAGTATTTACAAAGTCAAATTATATTTTTTATTAGTTTTAAAATATAATTAGGTACTTTTTATTTAAAATAATCCAATTATGATTTTTTAAATGTATTTTAAACTTGAATTTGGTAAAAAAACATTTTCTATTTCAAAATGGAATTTCCCAGAAAACTTGTTTTACTTTGCATTTTATGGATTTAATTTTAAATTTAATTATTTAATTATGAATTTTTAATTTTGAAAAATGGATTAAATATTTTTAATCAATGCTTCAAATTTTATTAAATATTTCCATTTGGTTTTTGGTCAATATGAATACCAGCCTTAGTAATTTTTGTTAGCACAGTAAAGGGTAAAACGAGTAAATAAAGTTAAAAATAAAATGATAAAGACTATAAAATTTTCAAAACACTTTCCTTGATTTTATTTCATGATTAAAGTTCATCAATTATCAAAAAATATTCAGTTATATGGATTTTTTTTATCATTTAGATGAGATTATGACTTTTATCATATTTTATTTAAAGTGAAGTCAAAAATGTCACAATCTTGTTTTTATTAACTATAATATTTTTAAAATAGTGATTACAGGATGATATTTTTACTTATAAATATTATATTGAAATATAAAATATTTATCCTCATCAAGGTAATTTATTTTTAATTTTTATTAAATAAATAATTACATTAACATTTTATACAATGTTGACGTAGTAATTATTCTGTTAATGGAAAAATCGAACAAATCATATTAAAAATATTAAAAGAAATATAATTTGAGATAATTAATGTTATCCAATAATTTTATATATTAAAATAACATTTTATGGATATAATAAAATATTTTTTTTAATTTTACTTGTTTCAATGATGTTATTAAAATCAAAGTAATGAATAGTTCTAAAAAATGACATTAATGGTATATTATAATAAATAAAATTTTATTAAATGATATAAATTTTTTTGAAAATATTGAATTCAACCAGTTGATTATAATATGGTTTATTATATCGAACATGGTCTATTTATGGGACTTTTTTATTTATACTAACTATATTTTCCCTCAAATAATAAAGAATATTGTTGTCATAGTAAGTGTGAAAGAGGTTAATAGTGGTTAAAACCAAAAAATAAGGGTAAAAACATACTCTAAAATTGTATAAATTTTACTTAATGAGGTTATTTTAACTCACACTCATCTTAAATTCAAAATAAATCATTTTAGATCCATTTTATAATTGAAAATTAATTTATATTAATTTAATATTTTGAGGAATTCCAAGAGTGTCCCTCCCTTATCTTATAAAAGGGAACCTCTTCTTCTCAATAATTCACACCTGAAAAAAATCATCCAATTACTTCAAAAATACATTCCTAGAATCACTACCCATATTATATAAGTTTATTTTGAGGTATAAAACCAACTTTGTATGGATTAAGGTGTTAATCAAAGGATATTTTCCAAAGAAGATGTATAGTTTTTAACCACATGTTTTATTTTTATTTATTCTTCCACATCCTTCAAATATTACATAAACATACCTATATTATTGGGAAAAAATACCTCAAGGTATCATTGAAGCATTTTTGAGGTGATTGTGTTTGTTGACAAAGTGGACATCTGTGTTGTGATTGTTGAAAAAGAAAACCATGACGTACAAATTTGTTGACAAAATTGATTTTATGGTGGCATGTTGAGTTCAAGGTCTATGGTTAACAATCCATGTTTGATTCAAGAATGTCGACAAAGTAATGGATGATCTGGAGGGGGTACAAAAAGAGCAGATCCAAGGTGGCGTTGTTTTCCAGTGTTTACCAAATTTTTGGGCCTGAAAATCGACAAATAGAGAAAAGTGGTTTTCGGAAAAGGGACTTGCACCCTGTTGACTTGAAGGAGAAGAAACTTGAGCACCCTATGTTTTTCAGGATCAGATCATCAAAATATGGTTAAGGGAAAAGGGGCGCCCAAGTTTTAAGGTTGGTCGCGCACGTGACCTTCGCAAAAGAGACTTGCGCTCCGAAACAAGTGCGCCATTGGGAGAATTGTGTGCCATCGTGCAGGGTGTCCAAATGCCTTTAAATATAGTCCAACCCCTCTTCATTCTCATGAGTTCAACACTTAGAAAAAAAAATCAGAGCTCTCGTCACACAGAAGTGGTGGTCACGCAAGTAGAAGTTGCGCACCAGGTGATAGTTGCGCGTCCAAGGTGGTTTGGGTGAGAAAGGAAGTGAGTCTCTCAAGTTCAGAGTTGAAGAAGGAGGTGTCGCACAAGTGGTTTAGGTGGACTTTCATGCCAGAATTTGAAGAAATGTGATAGTTGATGGTTGCGCGCCAATATTGGTTTGGGCGTAAAAGGGTGTGAGTCGTGCAAGTCTTGAGTTTCAGAATCTTGTGTCACGCAAGTGGTTGGGGTGGACTTGCGTGCCAGTTATAACTTGCAAGCTGAAACTTGTGTGACAGCTTAGAGAAGGGCACCAAGTATGGTTGAAGTACGGCGGTGATTCAGGGCTCTGTGGAAGCTGGAAGATTTCCTGATACCTTCGGTGCAAAGTGAGATTCATCTACGGGTGAAAGTTGGACTTCAACAGAGCATCCACATACAACAGAGGACGTATTCATTAGTGATAATGAAGAGACCTACAAGTTTATAAACTGTAAGTGGATCCTTTCCAGAGCAGTAAGCAAAGGAAGAGGAAGAAGGTGATCCTCTCCACCAGCAGTGAGCTAAAGAGAGAGAAATAAGGAGTAAACCTTGGGAAAGAAGTGAGATGACCCTAAACATTGTAAATTCAGTGAGCCTGGGAATAGAAGAGATCTATCCCAAACCTTGTAAACAGTAGTGTGCTTATAGTGGATTTGGTACATCAGCACATTGTCGGTGTATGCTCCTTGGGCGTAGCCCAGTGAGGGTGAACCAAGTAAAATTGTTATGTCTTGTGTATTATTTACTTTCTATTTATATTGTGCAGTGGGAAAGAGAGAGAAGGGTGTTTTTCTTAACAGCGAAACAAGATAAGAACGG
Source organism: Viscum album (assembly GCA_963277665.1). Taxonomy (NCBI): domain Eukaryota; kingdom Viridiplantae; phylum Streptophyta; class Magnoliopsida; order Santalales; family Viscaceae; genus Viscum; species Viscum album. Next base: position 1,376,823,998 of record OY728160.1, read on the forward strand.
GATTTTATTTGAAATTTTTCATACCATGATTCACCCCCCCCCCCCCTCTCAGGGTATTCAGCCTTGTGGACCTAAAAATTGGTATCAAAGCCACATTAATATCAATTTTTCTCTCTCAAATGGAGGTCACCAATCATAAAGGTATTTCAATCTTCAACGGGAACAATTTTCAGCTATGAAAGAATCAGATGCAACACTACTTCCGATCTTTGGGAATTGACGTATTCATAGCATCAATGCATGGCATAACAGCTGATATTAATAGTGTTGCATTATCAGAAGATGAACCTAGAGAGTTGGATGCAGATGCCAAAGAAATTAATGCCTTAAGGGGATCCATATCCAATCCTATATATAAAAACCTAATGTCATTCAAAACGTCACATGCCATGTGGGAAAATCTTTTGAATATATATGAAGTAGATTCAAAGGTCAGAGAGGCAAAGCTACAAGTACTGTGGAATAAGTATAAAGATCTCAAAATGAACCTGAATGAGTCTATTGATGCATTATTTGACATGGTAAACATTATTGTGGAAGATATGCGAGGTCTTCGTGAAGTCATTGAAGACATAAAGATCTTAAAGCACATCTTGAGGAAACTTCCACCTCGGTTTAATCCGAATGTTTCAGTTCTAGAAGATAAAGATTCAAAAAAGCTGACACAGGACAATTTACAAAGTACCTTAGTTTCATATAAAATGAGGAACGATGCTAATGAGGCTGTGGAAAAGGGGAAATCCAAATATGTGGCATTTAAGGCCATGAATAAGCTCACCATTGAAGATTCTCAGGAATAAGAAGAGACAGATGAGGTAATTTCATTCCTTTCCTCAAATCCTCAAAGAGTAAAAGGAAAGTTCAAAGGAAAACTTTCACATGCTTGCTTTAGATGTGTAAAATTTGGTCATCTTGCCTCAAGGTGCCCCAAAAAGTTTGAAGAAGAAAATTATGAAGATGAAGTTGAAAATCCCAAGAAGAAATATACAGCCTACGTGAAATGGAATAAGTAGTTCAAGAGAAATTTATTCAAGAAAAAGAATCTTCTTTCACAAGAAATAGACAGTTCAGATGAGTCTGAGGTTGAAGAGGTTGAGGAGATTGAAAATTGTAAATATTTTGGAGAAAATGCAATGGTGGTTGTTGTCGGTAGTGCTCAAGAAAAGGAAAAAACCGAAATTAATGAAGAAGAAGAAGAAATTTAAGGGACAATTGACATGGAAACTGAATTAGAAGCAGCTCTTGAAGAGATAAATGTTTGGAGAGCAAAAACAAAGAAATCCCACAAGGTGTTACAAGAGGCCAAACTCTACATGAAACAGCAGGAAGAAGAGATGTCTGAGCTAGTGAAAGAAATCGAAAACCTTAAGTCTTTTAGGCCAGAGAGCATAGAAAAGGTTGATGAGAATAATCTCAAGATAGAAGAACAAAAAAGGGAGATCTATGGATTGAAGAGAAAATTGAAATATCACGTCAAGCATATCGAAGATCTTGAAGAGGAAGTTTTCAGTCTGCGGAGAAAAGTAAAAGACCAAGAAAAATCTTTGATTCCCAACACATTCTTTGGAAAGCAGGTCATTTTGAAGAATGAAAAGATGAAATAGGAGCCTAGTAGTTCAACAGGAAGGAAGCATCAATTGAGATCAGACGTTAAGGCTGATTCAGGGCTTGATCAGAAGAAAAAATCTATGACAATTGAAGTCAGACCGCAAGCACCCGTCCTAAGATTGTAGGTTTATTTGGGCATAAAGAAGAATCAGAATATTCAGATATCCCAAAGGGAAACTCGTAGTGCTGAAGTAACACGAAAGAATACACCTTATATCAGGTGTTATTTTTGTGGAAGGATGGGACATTCACAGTATGTGTATTCTATAGCCAAGATACATCAAAGGGAAAAAGAACAATGGTGGAATCCAAATAGAGAATGGTTCTCCAGAACATCCTTTGAAGGTCACTATTTTTGGTGTAGAGGATTTGGGCACATGGCTAGATACTGCACATCAATCATACAGAGGAGTGTGCCAAAACAAAACTCGATCCTTTGTAAGCAACAAATTAAGAAATCAACAAGTGAGCCGAAAACACAAAATCGGTTTGCAGCACTACAGGATAAAGTTGGTCCATAACACTCTAAGGAATATCAAGTTCTCCAAACCACACCGAGTGTGAAGTTGAAGACATGGATAAAAAAGAAAAAGGATGAGAAGGTAGTAGTTGCGGAAATTTCCCTTAATTCTTCAAATCGTTCAGGAGTATGGATCCTTGATAGTGGTTGCACATCCCATATGACAGGGAACAAGGATCTCATTACAGGCATAAAATATGACAAAGAAGGAGTTTTCAAATTTGGGAACGATGAAGGGATAAATATTGTTGGTTCCGGAAAGGCTAAATTTGGTGGAAAATAAATGATACGTGTTGATGTCTTGGTAGTAGAGGTTCTTAGTCATAACTTTCTCAGTTTCAGTCAATTATGTGACTTTGGGCACTCAATCCAATTTACCAAGAAGATGTGTGTTGTGAAAGGAAAAGATGGAGTAGTTGTTCTACAGGGAAAAAGGACAAAGGGAAATATTTAACTGGTGAGTGGGGAAGAATATATGTGTCTTTTATCTAGAGAGGAAGAAAACCAGATGTGGGATAAGCGACTTCGTCATCTATGCCAACCATCCATGGAAGATCTGGTAAATTGTGATGTTGCTAGAGACCTCCTCAAACTATCACGTGATCGTACTCATACATGCGATGCTTTCCAACAAGGGAAGATCATCAGAAAGACATACAGTCCAAAGGAACAGAAATCAACCAGAGTGCTCGAATTGGTGCATGTCGATGTATATGGAACTATCTCACCACGAGCCATAAATGGGAAACGGTACTATGTCCTTTTTATTGATGATTATAGCATAATGGCTTGGTTATTTTTCCTTACCCATAAGACATAAGTGTTCAATTATATCAAGAACTATAGGAGAGATTTAGAAAGGATGCATGGGCAGAAAGTTCTAAAGTTTCGTACTGATAACAGTACAGAATTTACAAATAGTCAAGTGAAATACTATCTAGAGAAACACAGGATAAGGCATCAAGTTTCATCAGTAATAACTCCCTAACACAATGGAGTAGTTGAAATTAGAAATCGGATCATCAACAACATGGCCAGAACAATGCTTATTGAAAAGGACCTACCAGATAAATTTTGAAAGGAAGTAGTTTTAAAATCGGCTTATATTTCAAACAGGGCTCTGTTTTGTCCGAAAGAAGGGAAGACTCCGTATGAAATGTGGTACGGAAAGAAGCCAACATTTAAATATTTTTGAATCTTTGGAAGTAAGTGTTTCATTATCAACAATGAAAATCACAAGAAGTTTGAGTCAAGAGGAGATAAGGGGATATTCCTTGGCTTCTCAGGTAAAAGCAAAGTGTATAAATGATTCAAAAAAAGGATGGGAAAATTTTTTTAGAGCAATGATGTCACTATATTAGAAGATGAACAGAATACTCAATGACTCGGTGAAGAGTTTCTGGATGAAAGTGGCGAGGAGGTAAGTAATGCAGGAGGAGAATAAGTGGCTGATGCTAACTCAGAAGAAGACACTGATGATGAACAAGAAAGTTTCAAGTCTGTGTCTTTAAGGAAGCCAAAGTGCCGAGCTGAAATTGATAGAAAGAATATCATTGGTGATCAGGTAGCTTCATTTAAAACAAGAAGAATGAAGTCACTACAGAAGACATATTTCTTATCTCAGGTAGAGACGAAATGCTTTGTTGAAGCAGCTGAAGATGAAAACTGGGTCCAGGCTATGAATGAAGAGCTTGATCATATTGAGAAGAACCAGACGTGGGATATTGTTTCAAGACGAGCAGATAAGAATGTTATCGGGACTAAATGGGTCTATTGCAATAAGATGAATGAAGATGGTGTAGTGGTTTGAAACAAAGAACGACTAGTGGGAAAAGGATACTCTCAGGTATAGGGAATAGATGTTGATGAGACATTTTCACCGGTTTCAAGGACGGAGACAATCAGATTATTCCTAGCCATTGCAGTGCAACGGAAGTTCAAAGTGTTCCATATGGATGTCAAATCTGCATTCTTGAATGGGGTTCTAGAGGAGGAAGTATATATGGAGTAGCAATATGGTTTTCTCATTCATGAGGATGAGAATAAAGTTTTCAGACTGAAGAAGGTGTTGTATGGGCTGAAACAAGCACCAAGAGCATGGTACTCAAGGCTTGATCAGTACTTGAAGAATCTTGGTTTACAGTGTGGGGGAGTTGATTACAATCTCTATTTCATCAATGAAAATAATCAAAGGATGATGGTTTTGGTTAATGTCGATTACATAATATTTGTTGGATCAGATGAAGCTCAGTGTATAAAGTTTTCCGATTTCATTAAAACTGAGTTTGAAATGTCAATGATTGGAGAGCTAACGTTCTTCCTTGGTCTACAAGTGAAACAAGAAATGAATGGAACATTAATTTCTCAATCCAAATATGCCAAGGAGGTTTTTAAAAGGTTTGTAATGGAAATTTATAAGGATATGAAGACTCCAGTTTCTACCCGGACAAAACTGTCAAAAGATGAGGATGGAAAGGCAGTTAATATCACAAAATACAGGAAAATTACTGGAAGTTTGTTGTACTTGACTGCAACAAGGCATGATATTGTCTTTTCCACATACCAAGCAGTGATATATCAAATTAATCCCAAGGAAATCCACATGCTTGCAGTGAAAAGAATACTTCGGTATATCAGGGTCATGGTGGACTTCATCTTGACATATAATGAAAAATCTCAGATAGAGTTATTGGGATATACTGATGTAGACTGGGCCGGTTCAGTAGATGATAGAAAATAAACGTCAGGTGGTGCATTCTATCTTGGTGTATTGTGTATTTATTGGCTAATAAAGAATCAATATTTCATTTCATTGAGCACCATGGAAGCTGAGTATATTGCAGCCACTCAAGAATGCACATAGTTATTGTGGATGAAGCAGCAGCTTGAAGATATGGGAGTTGAAGTGAAGTCTCTAATCAGAATCTAGTGTGATAACTCAAGTGCTATCAATATTAGCAAAAATCCCGTCCATCATTCAAGGACAAATCAAATTGAGATAAAGTATCATTTCATCAAGGAGAAGGTTGAGCAGGGAATCGTGAAGTTGGAGTATGTGCCTACAAAGCTACAGGTTGCAGATATTCTGACAAGTGCCTTAAACAAGGAAGTGTTTTAAAGGCATCGACTAGATCTTGGAGTTCAGTCGACTCCCCACGCTTAAAAGAGTGTGGATGTGGACCCCCTCTCCCCGATGTATGATGTTTTTTTCACTAATGTGCTAATATTTGTTCTCTACTCTGTTACAAACTGCAAAGAAGTGACCTTTGGGTTCATTGACAGACAGTGTGGTAATTTGATAAATCATGAATGATATGGGGAGAAGCTGACAGGTGGATCAGCGAGATATGGGAGAGTAATGAGAAAGGGGGATCGTATTAAATCTGATGATGCTAGAAGTGATCGATCAAAGAATAGATATCATGACAGCTGAGGACTGTGATAAAATGATAAGAGTGGTGTTGGAATGTGGTGAGAATATTTCCAAAAATTGGTATCAGTTTGGTGTCAGAGTTGAATTGATTCATTGATGAAATTTTCATTTACTCTTGTTTCTCACGTCGAGCATTGCTCATGTGGGCTTAGAGTATGTGTTGACTAAATCCTTGATCGCTATCAGAATCGCAATAGGTGAATGGTGGCTCAAAAATTAATGATGTATCTTTTTATAGAAGTGTTTTCAACAAACCCAAAGGGGATATTATTGGTAAAAAATCCCTCAAGGTATCATTGAATCATTTTTTAAGTGATTGTGTTTATTGACAAAGTGGACATTTGTGTTGTAATTGTTGACAAAGAAAACCATGATGTACAAATTTGTTGAAAAGGGGGGTTTTATGGTGGAATTTCGAGTTCAAGGGCTTTGGTTAATGATCCATGTTTGATTCAAGAATGTCGACAAAGGAATTGATGAATTGGAGGGGGTACAAAAAGAGCAGATACAAGGTGGCTCCGTTTTCCAGTGTTTGTCAAATTTTTGGGCCTGAAAATCGACAAATGGAGAAAAGTGGTTTTTGGAAAAGGGACTTGTGCGTCGTTGACTTGAAGTAGAGGAAACTTGTGTGCCCTATGTTTTTAAGTATCACAGCATCAAAATATTGCAAGGGATAAGGGGCACCCAAGTTTTAAGTTTGGTTGCGCAAGTGACCTATGTGACAGAGACTTGTGCACCAAAACTTGCACGCTGAGGGGAGACTTGTGTGCCGTCGCGTAGGGTGTCCAAATTCTTATAAATAGATGTAGACCCCTCCTCATTATAACAAGTTCAACACATAGAAAAAAAATCAGAGCTTCCGTCGCGCAGGTGTGGTGGTCACGCAAGTGGTGTGTGGTTGCGTAAGTAGAAGTTGCGCTCCAGGTGATAGTTGCGCGTCCAATGTGATTTGGGTGAGAAAGGAAGTGAGTCTCCCAAGTTTAGAGTTGAAGAAAGAGGTGTCGCGCAAGTGGTTAAGGTGGAATTGCATGCCAGATTTTGAAGAAACGTGATAGTTGATGGTTGCGCGCCAATATTGGTTTGGTCATAAAAGGGTGTGAGTCGTGCAAGTTTGGAGTTGTAGAAACTTGTGTCGTGCAAGTGGTTGAGGTGGACTTGAGCACTAGTTATAACTTGCTCACTGAGACTTGCGCACCGGATTAGAGAAGGGCACCAAGTATGGTTGAAGTACGGCAGTAATTCAGGGCTGCGTGGAAGCTGGAATATTTCCCGATACCTACGGTGCAAAGTGATATTCATCTACGGGTGAAAGTTGGACTTCAAGAGAGCATCCACATACATCAAATTATGTATTCATTAGTGATAATTAAGAGACCTGCAAGTCTATAAACTGTGAGTGGATCCTTTCTAGAGCAGTGAGCAAAGGAAGAGGAAGAAGGTGATTCTCTCCACCGGTAGTGATCCAGAGAGAGAGAAACAGGGAGTGACACTTGGGAAAGTAGTGAGCTGACCCTAAACATTGTAAATGTAGTGATCCTGGGAATAGAAGTGATCTATCCCGAACCTTGTAAACAGTAGTGTGCTTATAGTGGATTTGGTACATCGGCACATTGCCGGTGTATGATCCTTGGATGTATCCCAATGAGGGTTAACCAAGTAAAAATTGTTGTGCCATGTGCATGCTTTACTTTTTGTTTATATTTTTGCACCGGTATAGAGGGAGAAGAGTGTTTTTCTTAAAAACGAAACAAGATCAGAATGGGATTTTATTTGAAATTTTTCATACCCTAATTCACCCCCCTATTAGGGTATTCAGCCTTGTGGACCTAACATATATAATAACACAATTATATTCCATATACTTATGTGTGTTTATATTAATGTCACATCCTATATCCATCCCCTCTTCCATGAAATGGGAAATGAAACCATCCTTCATGTGTATAGGGGACTACCGCCCCATGAACCAATATAATTAATTTCTATAATCTTCTCACATGGATAGATTATAATGATGGAATTAATGTTTATATATGATATTCATGAAATATTTATCATTATTATAATATAATATATCATTTACCTTCTAATCTTTCCATTCACTAAAAACTGATAATGTCATTTGTGTGTACGTGTGGGCTACCACCTCCACGAAACGATGTGATTCATTTTTCGTCACCACATCACATGGATAATATATATAAGTATAATTAAAGAATTAATATGACATTTATGATATTATTATAATTTTTTAAAGATAAAATAATATTTACCTTTTTTATAATGATCTTTAAAAAATGGAAACATTGCTCATGCATACGTGCGCTTACCATCTCAATGGTTTTAACGTAGTTCCATTTTCATAACCATATTTAGTGGTTCTATTTATATTAAAATTTATGTATAAAAATTATAATTATTTCATGATTATTTATTTTTATATTATGGAATAATTACCTCTTTGACCATATTCAACTTACTGACGTCATTTTGGACTTTTAAACCGAAATAATAAAAATATCTTAAGTGAACTTAATTAATTGAGTGAGTGGATGTAATGTGGTATTAAATAAAAATAAAAAAATGAACTTTAAAAATTTTCTTAATCAATTATAAATTAACCTAAGTTTATTATTTTTGAATATAAATAATTTACATGGTGAGATGGACTCAAGGTAAGGGACTTTATTTTAAAAAAAATTAAATTTTCCCTTATAACTATCCTTTTCTTCCATATATATATTTTTTTTTAAAATAATATTTTTTTATATTCACCTATAACTACTTAAATTCATTTTTACATATGTTTGACTTTTTAAAAAATGGATTTCAATGAATCTTTTCATCGTTTTCCAAATGAGGTGCCTTTTGAATTTTCTGAAAAAAAGTATTGAAGGAATGTTTTTTAACTTATAGAGAATGAGTGGATTTTCTCACCATCATGACTGATATTTTCTTTGAATACTGATTTACAATATTACTAGGATCTTTTTAATGAAAATTTTTCCCTTTATAATTTCATGTATTTTTAAATAAGTGATTTTAAAATGGAAAAGTCATTTTCCTCAAAAAATGTTTTTATGATGCATAATTTTAGGTATCATGTTATTGTCTTGTAAATTTATTATGATAAAGGTTGGTTCCATTAAAAACCAAATACATGTGGGTTTTTAATATCCCTTCAATTCATTGGGTATGGAAGTCGACTATATGGTTATTCCAAATCTAGGATAAATTTAACTGATTAAGTTTCTCCGAATAGGAAATAGTAATATACTATGATAGTTACTCCAAGATTAACAGTGATGGTTAATACATGAGTGGTTATTGTGGTTACTCTAATGAAATTTTTGAAAGTTAAACATGAAGGTATTTCGTGAGTAGTCGTGATGGTTACTCCAAATTTAATCGTGATGGTTATCCATATGTAAGAGTGAAAAGTACAACTTTGTGAAAAAGTTTTCATGTGATTTTCAAATTTAAAAAGAAACATTTATGAGTTCACTTTGACTTAAAGATTTATAATGAAATGTTTTATGGAATGTTTTGGACAAATAATATGACTTCTTGAGTAAGAAAATAGTTTATTTTGTGCCCAAAGTTTATTTTAAAAAATGAATTTTTTTATAAGTAATCTTGGACTAATGATTTCTTTCTTTATTTTATGATACTTACTAAGACATTTATGCTCATACCATGTTTTCTAAAAAAATAAAAGGTTTTTTGAATGGTTAAGGGAAAATAATAATCCAATTTTAAAGACTTAAATATTTTTCATGAAACTAAATCATGTTCAATTTTAAATTTTTTATATCGTGGTAAAAATGGATACTGAGTAAAAGTGTCCACATTACAATTTATGGGTTATTTATATAATAATAATTAGCTAATTATATAAAAATATAAACCTAAAATATTTTTGGTAATTAAATGAAGTGAATTTTAGACTAAAGAAACCAGATTATGTAATGTTTAAGACTGGTTCCTTAGAGGGGAACTATTATGCCCTTTCTAATGCGACAGTTGCTCTACAACATTAAAAAATTAAAGTTACGTAGAACTATGTATGATATGTAGTAAGATATGTTATTCAATATTCACTTATTTGAATATATATTAACTCTATAGTATAAATATTTGGTTCTAGGACATCAACTCTAAAAGAATCTCACTTGGACTAGATCCAACTACCAATGAATTTTTGTCCACTAGCTATCACATTAAGATCATGTTTCTACTGAGTTAAGTATTTATTTAAGGGTTGTAACATTTTTTATTGCATAGAAACTATTCTCATATTTATCTCACCTCTCTAAGAAAAATCTTCAAATATATGATATTTTTGAAGTATATTCTTCATCTTCAGATGTGACCTTAACTCCTTTGCAAGATCCCCCTCTATAGTATTATCATTATAAAGTGTGATAAGGTCTTTACTATTAGACGCCACATAAAACTCTTGGATGAAGTTTCATATACAACCTACTTCTTTATCCTTTTCAGAAGACATAATATACTCAGTCTCTATTGTTGAATTAGTGACCATGGATTGTTTTGAGATCTTCCATCTCATAACACCTCCATTGAGAGTGAAGATGTATCCCAGTTTTGATTTCAAATCATCTTGATTTTTTTGGAAACTAGAATATGCATATACCCTAATGGATAGTTTTTCATATCTTCCATAGACTAGGAGAATATCCTTAGTACACCTTAGATATTTAAGGATATACTTGACTATCATTAAACAGTGGTCACTTGAGTTAAATTGATATCTTCATATCATGCTTAAGGAATAAGAAACATATAGAATTATAAATAGCATAGCATATATGACTGACCAGATGATTGATTAATATAGAGTCCTTGTCATCTTATTTATTTCCTTATGTGTTTGAGGACATGTTTTCTGGAAAATATAAATTTCATGTGACACTAGAAACAACCCCCTTTTGGATTTTTCCATACAATATATCTTCAGTATCTTGTCATTGTATATACTATTACTTAGTCCAAATAGCTGCTTAGATCTATCTCGATGGATCTTGATCCCAAGAATATATGTCACTTCACAAAATTATTTCATGGTGAAGTATATATTTAACCAAGATTTAACATACTATAAGTCTACTATTTCATATTAAATAATTAGTTTTCCATCAACATAAACTACTAGGAAAATGATCAAAATCTCACTAAACTAATTATAGAGACAAGTCTCACATTCATTATTTATGAAAAAAAATTCCATTATATCTTTATTAAAGTGAATGTCTCATGACCTAGATGCTTTTTTTAATCCATAAGTGTTTTTTTTAATTTCATAATTTCTTGAAATACTTTGGATCCATAAATCCTTTAGGTTGTTTCATATAGTCATCTTATTAAAGGTTCCCATTAAGAAAATATATTTTTACATCTAAATTATAAATCTGATTTTAATGGTAAGATACTATAGAAAGTAGAATTCAGATTGATTTTAGTAAAGAAATTGTTGAAAATGTTTCATCATTGTATTTTCCTTGACGTTAATTGAACCCTCTAGAAACCATTCATGATTTATAGGTACTCAATTGTCCATCGATGTCAAGTTTCTTCTTAAATACCCATTTACAACCAATATGATTTATATTCATGGGAGGATTTACCAAAACATATACATTGTTCAGGTATATAGAATCCATTTCATAACTCAACGCTTCTATCCATTTAGAAGTTTTGTTCCACCCACTACTTCCTTCTAGTTTACAAGATCATTATTATCAACTAATATTTAGTCACCATCCTAGGTGACTAGAAAAATATATCATTATAGTTATCTAACATCTCTTGTACTCCTACATAGTACTTTGTATATGGAACGTCCTCTTCAATAAGGATTTGTGGTATCTATTCTTGTTCCAACTCTTGTGTATCTTAAGCCTGGATTTCATCAAATTCTATCTCATTCCAAATATCTTCTTTAGAGATATGATCCCTTTATGGAAATCTGGGGTGTCTATTAACAACAAATTTCTTATCTAATGGATTATATAGGTAATATACTTTAGTTTTCTTAGGATAATATATAAAGATAAACTTAGTGCCTTAGGGTGAAATTTTGTTTCCAGATATAGACCTAATATACACTTCACAATCCCATACTCCTACATGTGACAAAATTGGTTAATTTATATAATAAATATGATGTATAATACTAGTTTATTCTTTATTTGTAATTCATTTTGTTATGTATGTTGTTTTTTTGTAATGCATATCCCCAAAAGGGTAATGTAATATTCATACAACTCATTATTGATCTCACCATGTCTAAGAGGGTTCAATTCGTCCTTTCACATACACCATTCCATTATGGTGCATAAGGATAAGTGAGTTGAGATAAAATGCCAAACTATCATAAATAATCAATAAAGTCTTGATTAAGATATTCTCTACCATCATCTTAGTGTAATTTTTTAATATTATTACCAAGATGGTTTTCAACATCATTCTTATATTCCTTGAATATTTCAAGTCAATATGACTTCTACCTAAATAATTATAATTAACCATATCTAATAAATCATCAGTAAAAGTTATGAGGTATGAGTAACCACCCCTAGATTTAACTAGAAATGGTCAACACACATCTTTATAAACAAACTCAAAAATCTCAATGGCCCTTTCACTTTTTCCATTGAATGAGTCGTTGGTTATTTTTCCTTATAAACAAATATGACATACACTGAGTGGTTTTAGTTTAAATGAATCCAAATATATGACTTGGTGTAATCTAGTCGACTAATTTTTGTTTACATGACCTAGATAGTGCTTCTATAGTTGGGTGTGGTATGAGTCATGTGAATTATCTTGGTTATTTTAAAACACCATCCCTTTATGGAGATGTATCGGGATCATTTATAGGACTATTTTTCCTTTTGATGAGTACTTTTCATTTAAGTTTTACCTTGGGGTTTTTTTGGGGTGAAAATTTTATAAATATGGAAGAAAGAGGGTAGTGTACAACTGACGCATGGTTTAGGGAAACTGTGTGAACCCAAACATAGGAAATTCACATGGCTAAAACACGGTTTTTCAAACCATGTACCCTTTTATAAGAAACAATGAACACCCCCCCCCCCAGAAGAGGCACATTTTTAAGACGCATGGTTTGGAAATCTATTCACCTCTTGCCAGCAAACCGTGTGTGGCTTTTTAATTAACCTAAAAAATAGGTTTTAAAATACCTAAAACCCCATTTTAACCCAAAATAGACCCCAAATCAGAAATAATCCATTCATATCATTTTTATAGGTTACCTAATGTATTATTAGGTCTCCCAACCTTAGTTCTCAGTGAATCTTAAGGCGGATTGAAGATCTGCACCTTCCAGGGTATGTGTTTTCTCCCCATTTAGATCCCTCTCTCTCTCACTCACTCTCCTTCCCAGATAAAAGAGGGATGTTTATCCTATTTTGGATATATATATATATATATCTATATCTAGTTTGTTATATCTTTATTTGTTTAAATCTTGTATCTAGGAATTGAATCAAGATCTCATTCTTCATCGTTGTTCTGTTCAAATTTAGAGAATTCCATTTGTGAGCATTTATCATCAATATTGAGGTAGGTGGTCTATTATTCGAATCCCAAAGTCTTGATTTCAATTATGTGTATGTAATTTTAGAATTTATATTGGTTTATTATTAATTGATTTTCTTTAATTAAATTAATTGATTTCATCAATTATTTAATTAACGGACTATGATATAGGGGATACAGAGATTATTGAAACTGAATAATTAATTGTTGAATTAATTATGAGATATTGAGATTGTGGATTTTGAATAATTAATTGTTTAATTAATTATGGAATATTGGGATTGTGGATTTTGAATAATTAATTAATAAATTAACTATGGAATATTAGGATTCTAAAATTTGAATAATTAATTGTCGAATGGATTAATGGGATTGATGTGATTAATTAATTGATGAATTAATTAAGTGAATTGATGTGATAAAATAATTATTTAATTAGTAATTAATTTGTTGTGGTTAATTAATTTTTGAATTATTTAATGGAATGATGTGAATATGCAATTATTTAATTTGATTAATTAATTTTTGATTAAATTAATGTTATATTGTGATATTGTGATATATGTGAATTGAAATGATGAAGGGTAATAATGGAATTCATATGTGTCTTGAAATGATGAATGGTAATAATGGAACTCATAACTAATTTCAAATGATGAATGGTAACAATGGCCTTGATATGTGACTTGAAATGATGAATCGTAACAATGAAATTCATATGTGACTTGAAATGAGGAATTGTAAAAATGGAATTCATGTGTAAATTGAAATGATGAATGGTAATAGTGGAATTCATGTGTGAATTGAAATAATGAATGTTAACAAAGGAATTCATATGTGAATTGAGATAATGAATTGTAACAATGGACTTTATGTTTAAATGGAGTTAAATAATTGTACCAATGGAATTTTGATATATGATATCACTTGGAAATAGTTCAGACTCCCTCATAGGCCAAAGAAGGTATTGAGGTTTGGTTTTCCAGGGGAACCAAGGGGTTTATGTTGTTAAATAAAGAATAATTGATGATTTGATGACTATCTACTTATGAATTGTTCTAATTTCTTTATACAACTACATACAATGTTATAAACTATATATGTTTTAGACATCGTTGGTGTTGTCCAACTGATTTGTAATCATACCCTACTTGGGATACATAATTGGTACTCGAATATACTTTATGTCTATAAGATAAGATAAGGGAAAATTCCCAATGTTAGATGGAAAATATGGGATGGACATGGGTGAGGGAACTAGACTTAGTTTTAGGACCTACTTGGGAGTTTTTATCATCTTTACTTTTGGGTCTTTTGCATATTGACACCAATCACGTACTTTAGCATGAAATATCTACTGCTTAGTTTGGTATTTTTTTCCACTTTTGTCATCATGTGATATTGGTATCCTTATGGTTATGGTTACAAATTTTATTATTATTTATTTATTCATTCTTGTTTATTAATCTAATAAATGGTTGTAGTCTCCACGTGATCAATATTAGACTTTTGCTGCTAGTCTCCAGCCTCTAGTGTATAGGGATGCACGCTTGAGGTTATGTGACCGATCGACTAATGGCACCACTGTGTGGCACCTGGTCTGGGATGTTACAAAGTGGCATCAGAGCTTGGTTTTCTTTTCATTTATTTTTTATAACTATTTAGGAAATGTATACTGGAGACTAAGAAGAGTAGGGATTTGGTTATGATCTCATACATGGAAGTGGCTAACATAAATATAGGGTAAAACCCAAATTACCTAGGGTAGTATTGACATCATTGGTATTTGTTGTTATAGTTGATTTTATTTCACCTTGGGTGATGCACTAGTTATGTGATGTGATTATTGTATCATATATTTTTTGATATTTGAATCATGCCCCAGTGAGGCACAAGAGTTGAGTAAGAATGCATCATTCTAAGAACTTGGGATTATTGTGACATGTATCATTTTAGGATTGCATGATAAAATGGGTTTTGGGTAAGTTTTTGAACTTGAAATGTTTTTCCTTTCTTATGTAATTAAAATGAAAAGGTGAATAATATGAAATTAAGAATTATAAATTGATGAAAGATGTAAATAAATGTGTTTCTAATGATAACTTGAATAATGAGAATGATTTTACCCTTGTTAACCATTACCTAGGTGTAGGATGGTTAATGTTAGTGATAGCACCTCGATTTTGACCATGTGGTAGGGTTTGGGGGAATGACCTATTATGGATTTTATGAAACCCATTTTGTTAAATTTAATAATGTTTGGTTATGTGTTATGAGATGTGTTTTTTCATTATAGAGATATTCCTCCATGATGACTCTTATTGAGAGGATGGTGGGAGGATATGGCTAGAGATGATATCCCAATAGTATAAACTAAGGCACTTATAGTGTCGGTGAGGAAGAAGGATATAATTTCTGTGAGAAATTTTCTCGCTTCATGTATTTTATAGAGAGAGAACCTAAGAGGGTTGTGAATAGTATATCCGGCCTTACATAGGAGTTTCAGTTACATCACCCTATGAATTTCATTAGAGAGGGTGTACCTGAGGTGGTAGATTTCTAGATTGATTTTATACAGACTATACTTGACCATTTGAAGACTCCTACTAAGAATAGGGTCATATTGGCTTCTTATATGCTATGAGGATCAGTGAAGCACTCATGGGATGTTCAGGCTCAGACTGGATAGGATGATGGTAGGTTATGGAAGGGCTTCTTGAAGAAGTTCCTAGAGAACATCTATCCAGAGATACTGAGGCAAGATAAAGAAGATGAGTTTTTTAGGATGAATCAGTAGAGTGTGTCTATGATAGATTATGTTGTATTCTTTATAGATTTGTAGAACTTTTCTCTAGTTTTGTAAGGGTATGAGATAGCTAAGGTGAGGTGTTTCTAGGATTGAATTAAATGTGATATTAATCCATAACTTAACCTTTTTTGGTTAAAAAAGTTTGATGAGGTGGTGGAATAGGGTCTCATAGATGAGGGGAACCAAAAGGGGGATTCCAGTGTAGGACAGGTGGTGGTTTCTAGACGATTAAAAGGTACGTATTCTGAAATCAGGAAGTATCTCTATGAGGGTGTTATCTAGGGGAATAGTAGTAAGGGTGGTCGAGGGGAAGGATCAGTCACTTAGGATCTTAGATGGATTTTTTTCACCAGTGTGGTATGTTAGTCCACTATCATATATATTCTCCCTGACCACTGATAGAGTTTTGATCTTACAGTGGGATGGTACATCTACAGAAGTTCTAGAGGAACCCACGATAGACGAGTAGTGATGGAGGAGCTAGACCAAACTGTCACGACCCGTCCCTTAGGGCCCGTATCATGACTACCACAAGCCCGCCTTTTATAGTTTAGGGGCTGGAGACTAGCACCAAAGGCGTAAATCCCTAAACTTGGAAGGCATTGCCTTTATAACTGTAAACAAACACATCAGAGTACACAACTTGAAGCAAAACACTAAGTAAAACTGTATACAAAAGAGAGTGCTGGAAAGTAAAAGAGGGCCGGAAATACAATCCCAACTGTAAAGTACGAGTACAACTGGAAATGGGACAAAATGGTTGAATGGTGAAATCAGTTCATGGATCATCCACCATGGATCCTACCTGAAGGGTAGGTACAGATAGCCTCCTCAGCACTCCATGTCCGTCAGACTCCGCCATGTATCATCTCATCGTAAGGTCCACCTTCGAGTACCATCCAGTCTTGGCGCTCTCAGCCACCGTCAGCGCTTTCTATCGTCTACATCCAACACAACGAGGTGCGGGAATATCCCATGCAGGGGTGAGTATAACGATACTCAGTTGGGACCCTGAGACCCTCAAGGTCTCACAAAATCCATCAAGGATAAACCAAAAGTATGAAATTAACGGATATCCAAAACTTAGGTATATGCCCATAATATACCTAAGTTATCAATTAACCCATCTCATCTGTGAGGAAAACACAGAAGTCACTGACTCAGCTCACATAGGTATACAACTTTTATAGAGTGATAGAGATGATCAGATGTATCCACTGATTCATCTAAGCAGTCGGACCCACACAAGATCCAGGACTAGTAGTTGGAACTGTCAGACCCACACGGGATCTAGGAACAGTAGTCGGAGCTATCATACCCACACAGGATCTAGGACTGGCTAATCTGTCGGACCCACAGAGGTTCCAGGACAAGCTATTCTTTCAGACCCACACAGGATCCAGGAATAATCGCCAGAGCTAAGATAGCCGCAGGGTTTTCACAAAGTACGCTCGATTCCATGAGTGTCCACTTTTCAAGCCAAGTTTCAACATATAAACTGTCACCAATTACCATGAAAAAGTATCTCAAAGTTATGTCTCGTCATAGGGGTTTCGACGCAACAGACGGCACGTCAATCGGACGCTCAGTCTGTGAGTTATTGGCATTTCTGTTCCAGGGGCCCGGTTGGATTTAGGTTCAATCCAACCCGACTGTACCCCAACTGTGTCCAAACCTCGAGTAGGGTATTCCAAAAGGACCATCTCACTCCAAGATTTTCTTCACTGCAGGAGGTTCGTCAATCAGACACCTGTAGCCCAAGTTATGGGCAAAAAGGGTGAAATCGGGTTAATGGGTCTGGACTGGGGTTCGACCAGGTCCATGGGTCCGACCCGGTCCGCGGGTGTGACCCGGTCCGCGGGTCTGACCCAGCCCGTGGGGGCAGCCTGGCCCACACTAGGCAGCCTGACCCATGCTGGGTCCGGCTCGGCAGCCCAGCGGCCCGTGGCGGGTCTGCCTCAGCCGCGTCGAGGGGGGAGTCTGCGCGCCCCATGGAAATCCCAAACGGCAGAGCCTTTCGGGTGGGAACCAAACCGGCACCAGCTGGCACCGCACCCCTTTGATGGATTGGTGTCCGCCCATGTGCACCGCCACAACCAGGGGCTACGACTCCTTCCTCCACACGGCGCGACGGCGCCGCGCCCTTCTGGTGGCCTGCGCTGCCGGTTTCCTTCGCGGCCGGCCCAACGCCAGCCGCTGTTGCCCTATCGCGGCTCGTCACCACGGCCCACTCCTCTGGTGGTGCTGTTGCACCACCATCTTCATCAACAAGTGAGTAAAAATGTAGGGGGGTCGGTCCGTGCTCATGCGGCCCACACCCTCCGCGTTATGGTGAAAACAATCGGTTAAACATAACCCAAGATTGAACGTTGTAGAATGGGAACAACATTCAAACTCAAAACCCCTACCTCGTATCGATGATAATTAACGAAGTTTCGGAAAGAGAATTTCGATTCGATTTTTTCGGGAAAGAAGAAGCTCAGGATGGCGTTGTTAGCGTTCTTCAAGGACAGTGCACCCTCCTTTATTCTTGTTGAAGAAGGAAGAAGGTGTTCGTCGTTGGTGAATGAAGCATTCTTCGTTGGAGAGTTCTTTCCTCCTTGGCATTCTATCGCCAAGAGCTCCTCCTCTCCTCTAAGACCCAAAGTGAATATTCCAACCAAAATAATATTTTGTAATGCTATTAATTTTTTGGAAAAATATTCAAAAAGGTATAAATCAATTAATTGGGGACTCCACGTAATTAATTCTTGTGTGTAGGCACAAAATTAATTAATGGAGTTCAAAAGGTTCCAAGGGTGGTGGTGGTACCATAAATGGGGATTTCAAGGGGTTTCACCCTCTCTTGGTCCCCACAACTTTAATTGTTAAGAGGTGTTTAGACCTCGGGTGGGCCCCACCACCATAACCACTCATGGGAGGTTATGGTGTGGTGGCCCCAACCTCTAACCTCCTATTGGAGGTTTTAACCACCAAGAATAAAAATAAAGTCACTAATTTATTTTTATTTAACTTAAAACAAAAAAACCCCAAATTAACTTTTATTCCCGACCATATTTCATCAAGGTGAAAGTTTTCTTCAGCGAATACTGGAACTGCGAGTTCAACGGTTTCCTCGGGTTTCAATTCCGAGCACCAATTCAAAAGTTATAAAATCTCACTCGTACGTTTACTGAACGTACCCAAAAAAAATTCAGAAATTGATTTCAGGAACATCGGACCTCGGAATCAAGCGTTGTCAGTTTTCACAGACTCATAAAATTCCCATGTATTTAAAAAAATTCCATGGAAATTCCGGGTCTTTACACAAACTAGGGTGAAAAAAGGGGACCTTATGCACCATACCAATTTGAAAGTTTGAGTTCTAATAATCATGTAAGTAGAGGTAGTGGATGAGGTGCTTCTGAGAAAGAGCACCCATTTCAGTTGAGTGGTGATGATCAAGGGACTCATACTACATCACACAAGAGAGGGACATGATAGTTACATGTAGTTCATTCTACCCTTGTGGATAGCGAGGTTGGGCCATTGATAGTGAGAGTTTCTATTCTCATATATTCTACTCTAGATAGTTTTCTATTTTATACTGGTGCCTCTCATTTCTTTATTTCTAAAAAACTTGTAAATAGATTGATCCTCACAGTGGAGTTTTTTAGCGGGGTTGTGATGATAGATACATCGTTGGGAGTACGGTCAAGACACATCTACTTGTGAAAAGGGTGTTCACTAAAAGTTGGGAAATATCATTTACTTTAGATTTGTACATTCTAGATATTTCATGATTCAAAACAATCATGGGTATGGACTAGTTAGTAGCATACCAATCCCCCATAGATTGTTACCAAAGGAGAGTGAATTTTACGTCTCTTGAGGGTGATGGCTACATTCACCATGGAGAGTGGTATATAAAGGTGGTTCGTACATGTATAGTTCATCAGAAACTGGGGGAGTGCACCACCAAGGTTTATAGTATATTATTGGATTATAGAGGTGTAAATTTCGAGGTCATTCAACCCATAGTGGATAGGTTTCAGGATGTGTTTCCTGTAGACTTCTCAAGGTTTCCACTTGGGAGAGATGTGGAATTTATAATTGACCTCATGTTATCGGTTCATACAATTTCTATTCCACCATACAGAATGAAACCATCAAAGCTTTAGGAGATTAATACTATGGTAAAGGATTTAGAGGATAATGGATTTATTCATCCGATTATGTCATCTTGGGGTTCTGTAGTGTTGTTTGAAAAGAAGGATAATAGGAGTTTAGAGTTGTGTGTAGATTACCGAAAGTTTAACCAAATGATAGTGAAGAACTGGTATCCTCTCATGCATATCGATGATCAATTTGACCAGTTGAGAGAAGATGGTGTTTTCACCAAATTTGACTTGAGATCAGGGTATAATCTGTTGAGAGTTAGGCCTTCAGATATACCGCTAACATATTTTATAAATAGGTATGGCTTATATGAGTTCTTTGTGATGTTTTTTGGGTTGAAGAATACACTAGTAATGTTTATGTACTTAATGAATATAATATTTCATCCATACATGGATCAGTTTATGGTAGTGTTTGTGGATGAAATCTTGGTCTACTCCAAGACTCATCATGATCAATCCCAACATCTTGACATCATTCTAAGTACACTGATAGAGCATCGACTATACGCCAATATATCTATGTATCAGTTCTGTATTGATCAGGTGCACTTATTTTATCCCATCATCTTAGATTAAGGTGTTCCAATGGAACTAGTGAAAGTATAGGAGGTGGTTTCTTGGGAGCATCCCAATAATGTTTTCGATGTTCGTATATTTTTGGGATTAGCTGGGTATTATTAGATGTTTATACAAGACTTTTCCCAATTGGAAGCACCACTTTCAGGACTGACCAAGAAGGTGATAAAGTTTGAATAGTCATATTCATGTGATAATTCTTTCTATGATTTTAATAAGTGATTAACATCAGCATTTCATTCCACATATACAATTTCATTTCCCAATGACAAGAAAATCAAATTCAAACCGGCCATGGAAATCATGTAAAGAACACACCCAAAACAATGGAAGGAACAAAATAATAATAACTGATGGGTTAAATGATGTTATAAATGATAATATAAGGTGTTATAAACATTAAAATGTTTATGTAAATACTAATAACACTCTTTTAACCATTATACAAGAGGTTTAAACAAGGTTAAAGTAATAAAAAACCCAAGGTAAGAGAATTCTTAACCCATCCATCCAACATTACCATTTTTATTCCAAAGGGCACAAAACAAAAACAAACAACGGACAATGTACAATGTACAAGGAGCACCGAGGCTTACGGAGGGCGGAAATAATGAAGACCAAGGGAATCCCCCCGGATCAGGTTCACCCCCTTAGTTTTGATGTGAGAAACATGGGAAATACATTGAAACATGTTACTTGGCGTTGCCATAGAATCCAAATGGTCCACCACCTTATTCTCCTCCCTCTACGTATGGGTGACCTGAGTGTTGTTGCTGATGTGATCCCTGCATCTTCGGATTGTATATATAATGGACTAAGGTATCATTCATGTTCCGTGCAAGGCTCAGCAGATGATCAATGAGTATGTCTCCACATGGGTAATATGGAGCTCCCGTTGCGTTCATAGGATGATGCCCGAGAGAACAGCCTACGCCTCTGCCTGTATGGAGGAGCATTCTCCATAATACACCGTATATGTTGCGTACACACTGCTCGTGCTATCTCGGACCACACCTCCTCCACACATAACTCCCACCACACAAGACCCATCAGTATTCATCTTGAGGCCGAAGACCGTAGGGTTCCACCTCACCCAGACCCCCTGCTGTAGGAGACCCATTTGTTGTGTGGGACTATGCACATTCAGGTTGCGCAGTGAAGGTGCGTCTGACCAGAGTCCCTCAACCCCGCACCAGTCGACTAGGCAGCAACGTGTGTTGGAGATGATGCTGCGACCTGAGGCTCTTACACCCTCAAACCTAGACCTATTTCGCGCTGACCATAGACTCTAGCATCCCGCGTTGAAGAAACACGCCTGCGCCGTGGTCTCCTTAACCTTCCCATCCAAACCCTGAAACCAGCCCTCCAGAAAATCCCCACTTCTTTCCTCCACGGGGGTGAACCCAGTAAATCTCCCTAAGTAGTTCCAGACCTGCTTATCCCACTCCCATTCGAAGAACAGATGGTCAATGATCTCCTCTCTTCTATTCTCATAGAAATTGCAACTAGACGCCATACTGATCCCAAGACTTTTAACATTGTCATCAGTTGGAAGGGCATGGTGTTGAATGCACCAAGTTAGGAAGTTATACTTAGTTGGGATCTTCTTGCACCACACCTAGCCAAACCATCCCCCTAGCTACCCTTGAGTAGTGTCTATCCTGTGAAAGTCCTTTGCATTAAATTGACCCGAGGAGGAGGGAGTAAAAACACATCGATCCGGGTTCGGGATCAAAATTATGGAGTCAAAAATCTCCAGCTGGTTCACATCCAGAAATCCCCTGAAGAAGTGAGGGAATTGACTCACCTCCCTAAAATAGATCATTGGGGCTGGACATCCCGGTTATCCAAGGACTCTCCCCGACCAATTGTGGTGCCAGAAGAGGACATTTCCCTCCCCAATAATCCACTTCGAGGAATCAATTAAGCTCGGGATCATGTTACCCACCGAAGACCAAAGCGGGGACTTCCTCCCCGAAGAAAAATCATCATTAACCCCTTGTCAAAGAGCCATCATCTTCCCCCACAGGGTAAGATCTTCAATCACCTCCCAATCCAGCTTCGCGTGCATGTAAATGATGGTGTTCTCAAGGCTTTTTACATCGACCCCTCCCTCCGCAATGGGACAAGCCATCTTCCCCTAGGATACCCAATGCCTCTTCCCTTCCAATGTTGCATCCCAAATGAACCGGGACAAGAGTTTGTCAATGTACCTAATAACCCCCTTTGGTACATTTGAGGCCAAGAGATCATGCACAGGAATGTGATATTTGTAAGGGGCTTTTCTTTTAAAGTCCTCTTTTAAAATTTTATTTTACAAAATCCAAAAGAAATTTTTTTATGAAATTATTCATGTTGAATGATTATGTTCAGGTTCTTGGTAATTGCTTATGATGAATGGTGGGACCTATATCTCCCAAAAAATCATTGGGTATGTGTAAGTTGGAGGTCGGTCGTGTGGTTACTCCATGGGTAGCTATGATGGTTAAACTATAAAGTAGCAGTGAGGGCTACATTGTAAGGCATTCATGAGGGTTACAAATCATAAGGTAGCCGCAATGGTTACAATGTAAGTAATTAATTCCCCAAGATACCTATATGGTAATATTTATTATCTATATGTTTTTTGGAAATCTTGTGGGAATATCAAGTTTCACAAAGTAATTTTATATGGATAACAAGTATATCTTTTTGAAAACCATTGCATACATTACAAGTATTCATGGACTAATGTTTTCTATACTTTTTGATATCCATTAATGGAATTTTTGTGTTCATTATAAGTTTTTAAATTATTTTCATAGGTTATAAGGATGTGTAAGACAAATAAGGAATCCAATTTAAATGTATGATGATTTTTAAAAGAAAACATGTTTCATTTGAACAGTTTTATATTTTGGAAGAAATAGATATTGTGTTTGTGGTATCTGCTATATATAAATGTGGAATGTTATGTATGTGTTATATCCCATTTCTCTAAAACTTTAAACTTGAAAAGATCCTCAATGTGAAAGTAAGTGAGTTCTTGACTAAAATTCAATATTATGAATGTAATAAGGTTTGGTCCTTATAGTTGGTATCAGAGGATGGTTTAGATAACATTAAGGGTTAGGATGATGTAAATAGAATACCATAAATGATTTTTACTCTATGGTTAATTTTAAATGATATAGAATTTAGATATTACCATTTTTATTTAACTAATATTTTTTTATTTATAATGGTTTTCACAAAAGAAACAGGGAAGCTAAAGTGGAGAGGCACCAATAGAATGATATCATTATGAATCTGTAGCCCAGAATGGTAGGGACCAAAACTGAGAAGTTTTTGATAGTAATGGATCAACTGATGTAGGAAATAAATAGGGGTGGCATCCATTCTAGAGAACAACCAAAGCTACTAAAATGTAACATGATGATAGTGGAACATTTTATGAGGCAACACCCTCCTTCTTTCTGTGGATATTCTAACCCAGTAGAGAATGAAGGATAGATTAAATCCCTTGAAAAGATATTATATGTTATGGGATGTTCAAATAATCAAAAGTTAAATATTTCTATTTATCATTTTGAAGGTGAATCTGATTAGTGGTGTTCAATGGTTAAGAATATTAGGGATATAAATAAGATCGATTCCATAGAGTGGGATGAATTTAAAAGTCCTTTCCATGAAAAAATATTTTCCTAAGGTGGTGAAACTTAGGATGGAGAATAAATTCCTTGAATTGAAGAAAAATGAGTTAGATTCAGTGGTCATGTATAAAGAAAACTTCACTCGACTATTGAGGTATGCTCCAAATATTATTCTAGATCTTGATAGAAAAATAAACTGTTTTTACTCAGGATTGAATCCAAGGTATCGAATGGAATTGGCCTCCCAAGAAACAAAATGTTATAAGAAACTTGTTTGATGTACTGAGAGGGTAGAAATGGAGTTTTTTTATGATCATATGAACTTTTACAACAAGGATAAGAAGAGGTCTAGATGGCAAGCGATGGGTAATAATCAATCAAATAAATTTAAGGGTAAGAAATTCCAGTTTCTATTTTGTGAAAAGTGTGGCAAAAATCACCCTGTGGAATTCCTTACCAAAACTGGGAAGTCTTTTTGATGAGGTAAGTTTGGACATATGGCCTGAGATTTTAATTAAAATTATCCTAAGACTAATCATAATAAGAAAACTATTAAGTGTTTTTAATGTGGTGAGATGGTTCAGTATGAAAATGTCTACCCAAAGAGAGATCATAATTATGCAAAGAAGCCAGACTATAAGTAGAAAAGTGTAGTGAGATCCTTTGAGACTACGTCAGTAGATGTCAGGACATCCAATGAAGTTGTATCAGGTACCTTTTTTGTTTACTCAGATTTTTCTAAATTTTTGTTTGATACAGGGTCTACACATTATTTTATTTTTGAGAAATTTTCTTGTAAATTGGAAATACCACCTCAACAAATGAGACCATAACTTATCGTTAAAACACCAAGGGGGGAATATTACAACAAAGGGAAATTATAAGAATATTTTATTGTGGTCTGTGGAAATACTTTACCTACAAATTTTGTTGTTTTTTTCTTAGTATAGTTTGATATCATTCTGGGTATAGATTGGATTTCTGTTTATCATGCTAAGATTGATTATAGAGCAAAAGAATTTTTTTTCATAAGGATTTTCAGCTTGTATACAATAATAAATCTATACAATTGATAACATGTCAGGAAGCTGAGAAATTGTTGAAAGATGCAAATGAAAGTTATCTTGCTCGTATTTTTGAAAATAAGGGAACTATTCAGATTAATGAAGTGCCAGTGGTAAATGAATATCTTGATGTGTTTCCTGATGAGTTACCCAATGTTATACCTAATCGGAAAGTTGAATTCACAATTGAATTAGTTTCTGATGCTAAGCCAATTTCCAAACCCCCTTATCGAATGAATCAAATGGAACTTATTGAATTGGAAAATCAGTTACATGAGTTTCTTGATAAAGGATTCATTCATCCTACAACTTCACCATGGGGTGGTCCTATTTTTTAATTTAAAATAAAAATGGTTCCATGTGACATTTAATTGATTATAGAGCCTTGAATAACATCACTATTAAAAATAAGTATCTTTTTAATCATATCGATGACATGTTTGATTAGATCTAAGGTGCTTAGTACCTTTCCAAGACTGATTTGAGATCCAGATACCATCAGTTGAAGTTGAAGGAGGATGACATTCTTAAAATAGATTTTCATACTAGATATGGAAATTATAAAAAAAATTATACTATTTGGGTTGAATAATGCACCTATTATATTCATGGATCTTATGAATATAATATTTCATGGGTTATTGGATAATATTTTGGTTTTGTTTTTTGATGGACTTCTAGTATTTACTAAGAGTAAAGAGGAGCATAAAAAAGTCTAAGGGTTGTTTTTAAAACCTTAAACAAAAAGAAATTGTGTGGAAAATTCATAAAGTGTGACTTTTGGTTGAAACATATTTCTTTTCTTGGGAACATTGTAAATAAGTATGGAATAACATTTGATCCTACCAAAACAAAAGTGGTTGATGAATTCCCAAGACCTAAAAATGTTATATATA
Source organism: Viscum album (assembly GCA_963277665.1). Lineage (NCBI taxonomy): Eukaryota > Viridiplantae > Streptophyta > Magnoliopsida > Santalales > Viscaceae > Viscum > Viscum album. The sequence continues at coordinate 1,376,850,280 of OY728160.1, forward strand.
TTCTTAGTTTTCCTAGATTAGTAGGTTATTACTAGCAGTTTGTTAAAAACATTTCATGGTTATCTATCTTGGTAACTAAGTTAACATGAAAACGGGTTAAATTTATTTGAATAGAATAATGTGATGTTTGTTTTCAGGAACTGAAGAAGATATTAGTGAATGATTCAGTTTTGGCCTTCCCTTCCCGAAATGGTGAGTTTTTCATCTACAATTATGCTTCATTAAAGGTAATTGGTTATGTTTTGATGTATAATGATTAGGTAATTGATTATGCTTCAATAAAACTAAAAACTTATGAGTTAAATTATCCCACACATGATTTTTAATTAGAATCTGTGGATTTTGCTTTCAAATTTTGGAGGAATCATTTATATGGAGCCAAATGTAAAATATATACAGATCATAAATGTCTAAATTATATATTCACTCAAAATTAATTAAACATGAGTCAGAGGATATGGCTTGAATTGATAAAATATTATGATTTCATGATCAGTTACCATCCAAGAAAAGAAAAACAATGTGGCAGATGCCTTGAGTTAAAAACACCATGCATCATTAACCATGTGATGTTTGGAACGTGACTCCTTGAAAAATGATTTGATGAATTTTAGTTTAGAAGTTATTGGTGTAGGAAATACATCTATTTTGTTTCAAGTTTCATAGTAGCCATCATTATTAAAATGAATTAAGCAAGCACATAAGGAAGACTATGAGCTACTAAAAAATGTAGAATTGGTTAAAATGGGTAAGTTTCCAGAATTTAACCTTGACAAAGATTGTGTTTTGAGATTTGGAAAAAGATTATGTGTGCCTTGTGATTCCTATTTGAAGAAATATGTGTTTCATTAAGCTCATAGTTCACCATTTTCAGTTCATCCAAGTAGTAATAAGATGTACAGAGACCTTCAGAAGTATTACTGGTGGGATAGAATGAAAAGAGATATTACATATTTTACTATGAAGTGTTTGACATGTCAACAGGTTAAAGTAGAGTGGAAGTTACTGAAGGGGTTTCCTAATCCCTTATCAGTGCCAGAGTGAAAATGGGAAAATATATCCATGGACTTCATTGTGGGACTACCAAAGACTTATAGAGGTAACAATGCAATATGGGTTATTGTTGACAGACTGACTAAATCTGAACATTTTCATTCTAGTAAAGATACAATGTATTTAGATCATCATTCTCGACTGTACCTCAAAGAGATTTTCATGTTACATGGAGTTCCTCTTTCTACGATATCTGACCGGGATCCAAGGTTCACTTCTAATGTTTGGAAGGGTCTTCAGAATTCATTGGGAACAGAATTGTATTTTAGTACATCTTTCTATCCTCAATGATATGAGAAGTCAAATAAAACGATTCAGTCTTTAGAATATATTCTTTGATCTTGTTCAATGGACTACCAAGGAAGTTGGGATTAGCATCTTTCTTTAGTTGAGTTTTCTTATAATAATAGTTTTTAGTCCAGTATACAGATGGCACCTTTTGAGGCATTGTATGGGAAGTAGTGTTAAACTCCATATTTTTTGGATGAATTTGGGGAAAGGAAGTTGGTGGGACTATAATTAGTATAGGAAGTGGCTAAGAAAGTGAAGATAATCCAGAAACACATGAGGAAATCTCAGAGCAGGTAGAAAAGTTATGCATACAATAGGAGGAAAGACTTTTCTTTTGAGGTAGGTGATCTTCTTTTCCTTAGAATCCCACCATGGAAAAGTGTCATGTGTTTTTTTAATAAAGGAAAGTTAAGTCCATGGTTCATTGGACCTTATGAAATTCTGGATAAAGTTGGATCTGTAGCCTAATGAGTAGTTTTTCCTTCAATTTTATCTCAGGTGCACAATGTTATTCATGTTTCTATGTTGAGAAAGTATGTTCTAGATTCATCTCATGTCGTGAGCCCAGAATTAGTTCAGCTAGAAGATAACCTTTCTTATGAACAGAAACCTACTTATATTCTTGATTGAAGAGAACATGTATTTCCGAATAAGTTAATCCACTGAGTAGAGTTTTTGTGTAGAAACCACATGGTTGAAGAAGAAATATGGAAATCTGAAAATGCTATTAGTGAAAGGTACCCTTACTTGTTTTATAAGTAAATAAAATTGTGAGGACGCAATTTCCAAAAGGTGGGGAGAATGAAACACCCCAAGGTTTTAAAAATAAATTGAAATGCATGGAACTTTGATATAAGTAAATATTTATAACTAGCCATTAAACATAATTTTTCCACTTCTATGATTTGAATTTTAAAAAAATGGTCATCTACAATTGTGATCAGTAAGTTATTTGGAGTCTGATGGAACCAACTTGTTTTTTTGATGAATATTAAAATACCCTTATAAATAGTAATGTGAATAGTAATATGAACCTTATGAATAGTAAATAATATTATTATTTTATTTTTTTAAGGTTATAAGATAATTAGATCTTGATTAATTTTTCAAGGTGATATAAAATCAATTATAGTTTTAAAATTGTTATTTTTTGAATAAAGTATGATTTTATTTAAAATTTAAATTTATCATATTTAGAAAATTATTTTCAAAAAATGGAGTTCATTTTTTAATTCTACACATCAAAAAATGGTTAGGGTTAATTTTTGGTAATTTTCTGAAATTCTTGAATTTTTGAAAAATAATGAAATAGCGTGAAATACCGTATATACAAATTATCAGTTAAATACTCTATTTTTTACATCATGAATAATTTAAGCCCAATTTTTTTAATATCACATGCTCTATTTTGTATTTTTATCAGAATAAGGAATACTAATCACAATCTTGGACAAAAATATTAAAAAAATCCCTCCTCTCCTCCACTATAAAAACCACTCTCATTCCCCTCTACCTCTCACACCCCTCAAGCCTTGATAATTGTCTAAGTTATAAAAAATACCCTCCCCAAGGCTCTTCCCCACTTCCAAGACCTATTGGTATCACCAAAATTCCAAAACCAAAGTCCTTAAGAAGGATATCAAGGATAAGAGATCAAGAGGTAAGAATCCTCTTTCATTTTCATGTGTTTTCTTTTCAATTCCTTTCTTTTCTTATACTCTCTTCCCCTCCAATTATACAAGAGGTATGAAATCCCCAAAATATTATATATTCTATATTTTTTCATGTTCAGGTAAATAAATCATTATCTTTTATTCTCTAATCTTCCTCCTATTCTAAAAAAATAAAAATATCGTTCATGATGTGTCATTTACCAAAATTGTGGATGATGTGCTTTCAATTTCAATTACTTCATTAAAATATGATCATAAAACCATTTTAATGTTTGAAAAATAATATTAAGTCTATTATTTAACCTATTGTATGTTTTTTAATGAACTTATATGCATGAAATTAAATTATATAATGAAACAAGTTCATGATTATCGAGGAACTGCCAAAAATGATCTAAACAAATATGATTAATGTTTTATCTAATTCTTCACCATCATATATGATAAAAAAATTATTTATGGAATAATTATATATTTTGGAAACACATTAACACCATTTAATTCCACTTCTATAATTTCATTTCCATAAAACAAGAAAATCAAATACAAACCGGTCATGGAAATCATGTAAAGAACACACCTGAAACAATGGAAAGAACACAATAATAACAACTAAAGGGTGAGATGATTCTATAAAATGATCAAATAAGGTATTATAAACATTAAAATGTTTATTTAAATACTAATACCACTCTTTTAACCATTATACAGGAGTTTTAAACAATTTTTAAGTAAGACATACCCGAGGTAAGGGAATTCTTAACTCAATTTACATTCTTTGGGTTAACATTCTACTTTATTAATTATGTGGTATTAAAATTGTCTGTGTGATTAATTTTGTTTATATTATGTGTCTTTATAGTGTATGTAAATATTAGATCCACTCTATTAAGTCTCACTTCAATTATATGATATTTTTAAGGGTCTTTTCTTTTAAAATCCTCTTTTAAAACTCTATTTTACAAAATTCAAAAGAAATTTTTTTATGAAAATATTCATGTTGTATGATTATGTTCTGGTTGTTGGGAATTATTTATGATGAATTGTGGGACTTATATATCCCCATGATGTATTGGTTATATGTAATTTAGAGTTCAGCTGTGTGGTTACTCCATGTGTAGCTGCAATGCTTACACCATAAGGTAGTCGTGAGGGTTACATTGTAAGGTAGTTGTGAGGGTTAAAAATCATAAGGTACCACGAGGGTCACAATATAAGTAAGTATTGAACCAAGATACATTTATAGTTATATTTATTTTCTATATGTTTTGTATAAATCTTTTGGGAATATCAAGTTTCATAAAGTAAGTTTATATGGGTGACAAGTATGTCTTTTTGAAAATGATTTCATACGTAATAAGTATTCATGGACTAATGGTTTCCTTCCTTATTTTTATATCCCTTACTCAGATTTTTGTGATCATCACAAGTTTTTAAATGATTTTCACAGGTTATAATGATGTGTAAGACAAATAAGTAAGCCAAGTTAAATGTTATGAATATTTTTTAAAGAAAACATGTTTTATTTAAAAAAATATATTTTTAAATAAATTGATACAATTTTTTTGGTATCTGATATCTATAAATGTGGAATGTTATGTTTGTGTTATATCCCAATTATATATAACTATAAACTTGAAAATATCCTCAATGTAAAATCAATTGAGTTCTTTAATAAAATTCAAGATTATATAATGTAATAAGGTTGGGTCCTTATACGTTTACAGGTACTATTTTTCCTTATTTTAAGTAATTTTCATTTAGGTTTTACCTTAGGGTGTGTTTGGGTGAAAATTTTAGAAAAATGGAAGAGGGAAGTGCACGGTTGGTGTATGGTTATCCAAAATCATGTTCCATAAACTAGAAAACCATGAAATCCCAAACAGAGGGTATTCACATGGTTGGTGCACATTTTTTCAAATTGTTCACCCTTTTAGAATCAACCATTCCCCCCTGGAAGAGGTGAATGGTTAAGGCACATGGTTTGGAAAATTGGGTTCCTCTGCCCAAAAAACTATGTGAAAGTTTTAAATTAACCCTAAAATTAGTTTTTAAAATACTTGAACCCCTATTTTAATCCAAAACTAACCTCAAATCATAAATAAGCCATAAATATCATTTTTGGTGGTTTTTGGACACATTCCTAGGGATCTTGACCTCCGTTCTTTGGGAATTTAAGGGATGATTCAAGACCTTCACCTCCCTGGATATGTGTTTTCTTCCCATTTAGATCTCTCTCTCTCTACTTCTCTCCTACCCACATAAAATAGGGGTGTTTATCCACTTTTGGATCTATATCTAGATCTAGGCTATTAGATCTTGATTCATTTAAATCTGGGATCTAGGAATTGAATCAAGATCTCATTCTTCATCGTTGTTATGATCAAATTTTGGGATTTCCTTTCGTGATTTTTTATCATCAATCTTGAGGTAGGTGGTCTATTATTCAAATCTAAAAGTATTTACTTTTATTATGTGTAAGTAATTGTAGAATTTCTATTGGTTGATTATCAATTGAGTTTCTTAAATTAAATTAATTAATTTCATCAATTAATTAATTAATTAAGGGATAATGAAATTGGGGATGATGAGATTATTGAAATTGAATAATTAATTGTTGAATTAATTATGGGATATTTGGATTTTTGATTTTTAATAATTAATTGTTGACTTTATTAATGGGATCAATGTACTTAATTAATTGATTGACTAATTTATGGGATTGATTTGATAAAGAAATTATTGAATTAGAAACGAAATTGATGTGGTTAATTAATTGTTTATTAGATTAAAATAATGATGTGAATATGAAATTGTTTAATTTGATTAATTAATTAGTGAATTAATTAATTTTATATTCTGATATTTTGATATATATTCATTGAAATGGTGAATGTTAATAATGGATTTTATATGTTACTTGAAATGATGAATCATAAAAATGGCATTCATATGTGATTTTAAATGATGAATGGTAACAAAAAAATTAATATGTGACTTGAAATGATGAATGGTAAGAATGGAATTCATATGTGACTTGAAATGATGAATATTAATAATGGAATTCATTTTTGAAATGAGATAATGAAGGGTAAAAATTGAATTCATGTGTAAATTTAGTTGGATAATGGTAACAATTCCATTCTGAGATATGATATCCTATGAGGATAGTTCAAACTCCAGAATGGGATAAAGCATGTATTGAGGTTCAGGTGTTCATGGGAACCCGGGGGTTTATGTGTTTAAATAAAGAATAATTGATGATGTGATAACTATTTACTTGTGTATTGTACTATTTTCTTTATACCACTATATAAACTATTATATACTAGATATTGTTTTAGATGCCATTGGGGATAGCCTACTAATCTGAACTCACACCCTACTCGGGTTGTCTGATTGGTACCCGAATATACTTTATGTTTACAGGACATGATAAGGTAAAATTCCCTATGTTATATAGATAATATGGGATGGATCAAGGATGAGAGAACTAGACTTGGTGTCAGGCCTTCTTGGGAGTTTTTAGCATCTTTACTTTTTTTTATTTTTCATATAGACACTAGTAACATACTTTAGCATGGAATATCTATTGCTTAGTTTGGTATTGTGTTTTTAAACTTTCTTCATCATGTTATATTGGTATCCTTTTGGTTATGGTTATATATTTTGATTATAGTTTACTTATTTCCACTAGTGTATTACTCTGATAAAGAGGTTATAGTCTCCCCATGATTTACATCGGACCCTCATGGAAAGTCAATAGCCTCGGGCATATGGGGAGGCATGTCTAAGGTCATGTGACTGACCGGCTCGGGCACCGGTGTGTGGCACCTAGGCCGATACGTTACAGTTTTCAGTTGTCATTACTTGGTTTTTGTAATCCAACACATAAATACTTTTATTTAAATATGACATACCATAAAAAATAATTACTCTATAAAAGAAGAAAATTTATTTCAAAATTTTAAAATAAACTCATACGTATCAAGATTGGAAATATTAATGATTTTTTTTGTTATTGATGGTACATAATGACAATCCTTCAAAACCAATATCAATAAAGTCAGCAACATGAGGTGGTAATACACAATAGCCACAGTAATAAGTCTGCCTCTATTGGTTATTTATATATCCACCTCACCATATGCATCCTTTTATAATATACTTGTTTTATATATTTTAATACATATATGATCAACACATGTTGTATCAAATACCCAATTTGGAGAAACAGATTGATTACACTTGATAATGAACACACCTGAAGTTTCCTCTTACTTCTTTTTATAGATGTATTTTTTTCTTCTAGTGTCCCTTATTTCCACATGTAAAAAAGGCAGTTTCATGTTCCCTTTCTTACCTCTTGATCCTAATTTTCATGGAAGGGAATTTTTAAGAAGATTTTTACTTAGAGTTAGTTTTGGAACTCTTCACCTGGAATTTCCTTGTATTCTCCATAAGGACATAAGGATTTTTACGCTTCACATCCTTTTCAACTTGGTGAAGTAGAGTGATAATATCTTGGAGAGACTTCCCTTATTGTTCATATTAGAATTAACAAAAAAATTGGATAATATATTAGGGAGTGATGAAAGAATGAGATCAGTTAATAGTTCTACATGCATATTAAACCCTAGAACCTCTAAACCCTCAATGTAGCTAATAAGTTTGACTATATGAGTCCCAGCTGGCACAACTTCTATAAGATTACTCATAAATAAATCCTTAGATATCTCAAAATATTATTGTATATGTATCTCTTGATAAATATCATAGAGATTCAAATGAATTCAATAGGCATCCATGTTTTAATACAAATTCATGGGTTTTCAATACATGGATGACATCATTAAACACTAAAAATCTAGTGCATCATTCATGTGTTTTTCATAGATAGAGAACTCCTCATCACTCACCTACTTAGTACGGGGTCAATGATTGGGGATTATAGCATGAAATATTTCCTTTCATGGTATAACACTACCCATAGGTATATGAATCATTCCTGGAAGTTACTCCCACTTATAAGATGGTACTTCTCTATAATTGATCATAGGGATAATTTGGTTTGAAAATATATCATTATTATACAATAATAAAGTTAATTATTATTAATTATTTTGATTACAATTTATGTGAGACATAATAATAATAATAATTTTAATTAAGTATCTCACTATTTTATCATGTCTTAATGTCCCTCTCTATTGAATTTGGAATATCCCATATTTTTATACATTCTAGTGTAAAGTATCCAAATTTCACTCCTTATGATCCAAACTACAGCCATGAAAATCATAAGAATGTGTTTAGGTAGCCATTATTTCCAACTAAGGGCTTGTAACTCCTTATTTTATTGAGTGGGCTCTCCAATCCTAAAATCCTTACTCTGATTTCATTAACACCAGCCTCCAAATTTGTATTGAATAAACTATGGTTGTTTAAATCAATACAAGTTCAGTTAAGACTAACCATCTTCTTAGTTAATACTCATCGATGATTAAAATTTCCCATAACTATGGCTTGAACTGATACTTTAACTGCGGTTTTTTCTTAATTCAAAAATAGAAGGCATCATGACTTAATATTAACTTGGGGGATTTTGTTTATTATTCTTAAATTATCTTATTTTATCTTTTACATTTATTCTTAATATTAAGTGGATTTTAATTAAATTATTACCCATGTATAAATAAAACATTTACACATAATCCTTTTATTTTAATTCCATATTTTCATATTAAATCATTTATTTATGTGATAGTATCCTTGAATATATAAAATAAATTGTGAAAAATATATAAATAAGATAAATAAATAAATAAATAGTTCATGATCTTATCTAATGGTTGGTTTATTAAGGGGTAAATAAATTAACCCACAACCCTAGGGGAAAACTCTTTATATCGATATTGGCATGAGTTACACCATTACACGTGTTCACCTATGTATCACTCGGGTTGGTTTCATCTTGATTCCATCTTGAACTGACTTTGTCTAGGTTCCACCTTGAACTAACTCTATGCACTTTTGGATACTCATTTTGTTAAATATGTTTCATAACTCACATTCAGATGAGGGGAACCAACCTATTGGTTAAATGGGAATACATAAAAAAACCCTAGACATGTGGTCCTACATAATAAAGGAGGGAGGGATGATATAAAATCCATCTTATTTAATTTAATAATAAATAATTTGAATCCAATAAAATTAAATTAAATTAAATTAAACCAACACATATATAGGTCTATTAAAATCTCATGATTGGTCATATACATGTGACGACTATTCATTTAAAACATCTAACTATTATTCATTTCAATTCGTTCTTTGATAAGATAAAACATGCATGAATTAATTTGATTAATTATATTATTAATAAATTAATTCATTTTAACTTATTCCACCAAGTTTTCATAGTGATTCCCATCCACTGTAATTTAAAAAAAATTAAAATTTAACGAAATATTACACAATATTATACTTGGAAAAAACTCAGTGAGTACCTATCTGAACCACTTAGTATGGTATTTCTTGTATATAATGCACTCACAAAGAAAATCGTGTACACAGAATGTTTCATGATTTCATGGAATGTACTATCAAAATAATTACACATAGATCACATGAAAATTACATTGATTGTATGATTTAATACACATTTTTTATTTTGTATGAAAAAATTATACATGACTAGTAGTTTTGAATATTACGCTTAATTAATTAAGTATTTAATATAATATAAAACCAAATAAAAAATGTGTACTAGAAATTTAATGACTCACAAAACTCAGACCCATGAGGTTTAATGGAGTAATTAACTAAATTTAATATTTATATGTTAAGAGATAAAGTGCATATCTTGTGCAGGCTGGCCACACAGTGTGTACTTTGATTCACTGGATGTCCACAGTACATGCCTAGGGACTAGGTGTATACTTATAAGGGATATTTATGAGGTAAATAGTATGTAGGAAAGATACATAGTGTGTACTTCAAGTTTCATGGCTACCATATTTTACATGTCATGTATTAAATATACATGGTTTATTAATTACATGACATGTCTTGACCCCATGTTTTCCACCATGAAAACAAGTAGACTATAAAATGTGTAGGAAATCTATATGATGTGTGGTCAAAAAAATCTATGTGCCACCCTGACCGGTCAAAATGTGATGCATTTAATGCATGCAGTTTGTATTCATTACTTGATGATCCAGAGTCCATGCTAGTGTCCTGGTAAAATGAACATGGATACATGGTGTGTGAAAAAAGAGTACACATTGTGTAACCCTATGTTATCTGGACATAGTTCTTGTAAAATATAGATTGGTTCTTCAGATGTGATCTTTATTAACTATTAACTAATCTTGGTTATGAATGTGAGAAACCAAAAGGTGGAAGAAGATATCTTGATGATCGGATGAAGAAAGAGTAAAACATGAAATGATTTTTATATTTTAAATTTATAATGATCAAAAATAAAATATATAATTATAAATTTGAATGTAACATTCCACTAATACCACTTATTGTTTCTAGTCACAGTAGAAGCATCTATTAGGCTAATGGCCTACTCATCTTTTGTCAGATTTGAAGGATCATTCACAATGTAAAATACGTAAATGTCATAACAAACAAAAAATTATCCAAATAATATTGAAAAATAAAGTGGTGGAACCAAGAGAAGATTGTTTCACATAAATTTTATAATTAATATAATAAAAAAGAAAAAATATTACCTCGATCTTGGGGACTTTCTTTATTGATTATGTTGATCATTCTAACCCAATCAATGTAGCTCCACTGCATTGTGAGGACTGAAAGCAGATCCCCTCTAGTAGGTATCCACATGTTCTCCTTCAATATCTAAACAACATAAATGAATCATTGTGTGTTAGCATGTACAATTGATCATCTTGTGTTATTATCCTTTAATCACTTCATGTTCCTTCAGGGTTGAAGTAATTTCTCATGTTCATCTCACTATTGAGAGGATGAGAGGAAGATAATCTTGAGAGGAATCTATTGCGCATAATGATTAACCTTATCTAGAAATTGATAACAGTCTATTTATAGACCTATGGTTTGGGTTTAATATTCATTTAATTACATAAGTTCCATTTAATAAAATATTAAATCCACAGAAACCCCATGTAATATAATAAAATATTATTATTATTTTATTCTATGGCATGTGCTAACTCGCGTAATGGAATCTATTGTGCACAATGATTAACCTTATCTATAAATTGATAATAGTCTATTTATAGACCTTGGTTTGGGTTTAATATTTATTTAATTACATAAGTTCCATTTAATAAAATATTAAATCCTCAGAAACCCCATGTAATATAATAAAATATTATTATTATTTTATTCCATGGCATGTACTAACTCGCAAAATGGTAAATATTAGTTCATGGTCTGGAAAATTAATATTTTTCTTCACACCCAATCTTGACCTTCTTGTTCTCCTTAGCATTTATTGAATACTTGAATAAATATTATTATTAAATATTTATTCCCTAAAAAATAAATAAATATTTTATTCATAGACTGGTGAATAAATAATTATTTTACATTCACATAAATAAATAAATGTGATCATTTTATAAATATTCAATAAATTTTAACTCAATTATAGAAAAAAATATTTATTTAAATTGTAAAATATAAATAATATTTAACTAAGATCAAAGGAAAAAAAATTTGGGGGACCCTCTAGTACTCTTCCTCAGTGATGTTAGAATGGTTTTCCTAAATTCGGATATTATTTTCTAGCAACAGGTCAAGGAACCCATAAAGGAAGAAGATATGCAGTAATTAAAAAACCATATATGAATGTTCACTATGTAATACAGTCCCTTTGTCACAATACCTCATCAAGCAGGTTGCATACCTGTGTCTTCAACCTATATGTTTGATATGTATTTCTCTGAAAAACTGAAATAAACACAATGTTGCACCATAACCATGGAATTTAATTTTATGGTTCCATTTCAATCAAAGGGTCAGGAAATCAAATTTCATAAATATAGAAGAGAAAAATCTTTCCTCAACTTATTCATTAATATCATACTATTCATGTTGCACCCAACATACCCAACTTCTCAATGGACTATCTCATCATGGTTTTTGGAAATACCTCAAAGTGTGTGAGATGTGATATGAATTAATAATAATCTTAAATTCTAACGATCATTACATATGCTCAAAAATAGGAAAATCTAATGAAACAAAAATATGTGAATTTCATATAGGCAAGTCTATTCTCAGAGTCTCTTGTCTTGTTGATTACCAAGTGAGATATTCATGAGATTAAGTCTCATATTCATATGGTTACTTTCACCTCACATTAATCATACTATGTTCCCCATAATATAATCTTATCTAACTATTGAACAAGTTTAATGAATATTTCCATATCATTTCAAGGTTCTCATTATAGTGGGAAACTATTATTCCCTTCTCAATGTGACAGATACTATATGATGTTATTACATTAAAGTCGTGTATAACTATAGAAAATATGTAATAATATATTTTAATTAATAATAACTTATTTGAATATAAATTAAATGTAAAGTGAAAACTATTGGTTCTAGGAAACCAACTCCAACAATTAGCTCATATCCTACATAAACACTTTGTGTGTGTGTAGGTCTTATATTTTACACATGTTTTGGGTTTTATCTTGGATTTTTTATAACTCTCTTCGGTCATTTATGGGTGAGTTAAGATATATCGAGTATCCACGGGTCATATACAGATGTTATTGTAGTATGGTTTGTGTTTTTTTTTGGGATATTATTGTACCGGCTAAATCACACACCTATTTATTTGTATTTAGTTCCCTTTTATTATACCCTGTTATGTATTTATTTTGGATGATGCATATATGTTGACCCAAATGCGTTAGACCATATTTTTTTGGGATTAATCATTTTTTTTCTTTCATTTATTCATCTTTTATTATGTTATTTTTCATGGATATCAAACTTATAGATGTTTTATGTCAGATTATTAGTCAAATATATTTTTCTTTTTTAACTCTGGTTTGAGGGAAAAATCATTCCTATATAGTACCATTTTGATTCCTGAGTGCTTTTCACTAGCCCATGGGGATCGAGAACACCCTTCAAGCCTTATTATGGGATGAACCACGTAACATAGGAAGTAGACCTGAGTTGGTTCATGATAGATTCTCTTTTAGAATTTAAGTACAAGTATTTTTTTCAAAAATGAAATAATCTTCAATTTTTTATCACACTTACAATAAATAGAGGTGGCTCAATAAAGTATTTCATACACATAACCATTTCACAACAATTTAAGAGAATCAATTAAAAATGATTATACACAATGAATTCATCAAAAATTATTATGAATTCTCAAAAATACCCTTGATTCAACATTTTCACCATATCCACTCTCATATTTAATGATGTTTCTTATAAAAAATGAAATTTTATACATTTCTATTGTTTATATTTAGACTAATGAATTCATCCTACTTATATTTCAATGTTTTATCTATTTACAATTTTATAATTCTTAGATAAATTTTAATCAAAACTTAATTTCTACTTTCTTTCCTCAAACTTTCATATTATTATTCTTTTTCAAATATATAGTTATTTATTTTGTTTTAGTAGATATTATATCTCATGAAAACCCACGGGTTAAATACTAGTGTGTCTATATAAAAAGTATAAATTTTAAAGTATAAAATATAAATTTAAAAAATATACTTTAAATTGTAATACATGAATATATAAAGTATAAAAAATAATATATATATATATAAAGGCTACATTTTACAATACATTTATAAATATATATAAAATAAAATTACTATTTATATATTATAATATATACACATAAATATATCAAAAAATTAAATATTTTATGTGTTAACATATAATTGTGTGTGTGTAAATGTCTATATAAATATACTAATATCTACAGACACATAAAATAATATTAAACACACATATTTGTGTGTCTCTGTGTGTGTGTATGAAATAATATATTCTGATTTTGTGTGCACTTACACACATATAATCATTGTTCTGAGTGATAATAAACAATAAAAAATAATAAAAACATTTATATATGATCAGTAGAAAATTCTTAAAACTAAGATTTTAATTACATAACTTCAGTTTTAAATTCAATACATCCAAAAGATTATAAAAAAATCCCATAGATTGGATTCCTCAAGAGCATAATGAACAAGATGGAGCGACATGATAGATACAGTTTATTTAAAAGGGGGAAAAGTTCTTAATCAGTTATTTCTATAAATTATTTTCAAATGGGTCATTTATCACCTCTAAATAGGTAAGGATGATAAAAATAAATTTTATCAATACTTTTCTTAACACTTAAAAAGTTGAGGCTTTATCAACTCTAAAATTAATTCTTATAAATTGAAAATATGTGAAAAATAACTAGTCTTTAGAAACTAAGGGGTTTTGAATGAATTATTATATATATAAATATTAATAATTATATTTAAATAAAAAAATAAATATATAAATTACTTCTATTTTGTGTCTAAAAAGTTTAATATGTAATGTTTTTTGTTTGATGTTAAACCATTGTGTACCTGTATTTTGTAATTAGTTGAATTTAATGGGGTGTGTGTGTGTCTGTGTGTTTTTTTCATTTATATTATATCCTAGATGTGGGAGATGACAAGTAGTAGATGGCTAGTGTGACCAATAATGGGAGAGTGAAAGTGATTCTCTCTAGGATTTCACGATTAATGATTATTATGTAATTTTTTATATATATTGATGTATTTATATAAAAATTCATTACTATTTTTTATTTCATTGTTGATTGTATAAATTTCAACATTCTTTCTTTTTATATGTGGAATGAGTAGGAATCGTGCTACTATAGATTGTGTGATATTCAGTGTTAACTTTTATCAGCACTAAAAAAAGTGTTGATAAGGGGGAACTTTTATTAGAAATAAAAAAAACACTAAGAATGGTAACTTTTATCAGTGCTAAAAAATCATAGATAAATAGGTTCCCTTTTTAGCACTCTTTTAGCACTGGTAAATGTGCCACCTTATCAGCACTTTTCTGAGCACTGATAAAATATTTATCTTTAACAGCATAAAAAAAGTGGTTTTAAAGGCCACAGTTAATAATTTAATTTGTACATACATATTTATATATTTTTAAATAATATTTATATTACAATAAGTATATATATGTGTGTAAATATAATATATAAATATGGTTTATATAAATTTCAATAAAAAAATATTTTCAATCTTATTTTCTTAATTTTATATATAAAGAATTATCAAATTTATATTAATCCATAAAAATGTTTAATAGTATATTTGTATATATTAATTAATCACAAAATGTATATATAATTAATATAAATATGATATATTAATATTTTAGTTAAATAGTTATATAAATATATAAATGAATATCTTTATTTAAATATGTGATTCATGTTTGAATTTATATATTTATATTCATATTAAATAATTTAAAATATGCATACATGTATATGTATGTATATGTATGCATGTATATGTATATTGATGTATGTGTATGTTTGTATGTGTGTGTGTGTGTGTTGTATGAGCATGCAAGAGTTGTGGTGTGTGTATTGTGTGTTTTGTGAATGTATATGTTTATGTGTGTACGTGTGTGTGTGTGTGCATGCGTGTGCACGCATATGTACATGCGTGTGTGCGTGTGTTTGTGTGTGTGTGTGTTGATATACATGCATGTGTATATATGTGTATTTGTATGTGTATGTGTATGTGTATGTGTATGTTTATGTATACATGTATATGACATGTGTATATGTGTATGTATGTTTATGTGGCATGTGTATGTTTATATAGTAGTATATGTATGCATATGTAAGTGTATGTATGCACACGTGTATGTAATTATATGTATGTGTATGTGTAAACATGTGTGTATGTGTGCATGTATGTGTATGTATATGCATGTATGCATAAATATGTGTATGTGTATGTGTATGTGTATGTATGTTTATATATTATGTGTATGTGTATACATGTGTGTACGTGTATGTGTATGTGTATGTGTATGTGTATGTGTATGTGTATGTGTATTTGTATGCATGTATGCGTATATATATGTATGTGTAGGTGTATGTATGTGTAGGTGTATGTATGTGTATGTGTATATATATGTGTGTGTATGTGTATGTGCATGTATGTGTACATATGTATGTTTATGCGTATGTATGTGTGTATGTGTATGTGTATGTGTATGTGTATGTGTATGTGTATGTGTATGTGTATGTGTATGTGTATGTGTATGTGTATGTGTATGTGTATGTGTATGTGTATGTGTATGTGTATGTGTATGTGTATGTGTATGTGTATGTGTATGTGTATGTGTATGTGTATGTGTATGTGTATGTGTATGTGTATGTGTATGTGTATGTGTATGTGTATGTGTATGTGTATGTGTATGTGTATGTGTGTGTGTGTGTGTGTGTGTGTGTGTGTGTGTGTGTGTGTGTGTGTGTGTGTGTATGTGTATGTGTATGTGTATGAATGTGTGTATGTGTATGTGTATGTGTATGTGTATGTGTATGTGTATGTGTATGTGTATGTGTATGTGTATGTGTATGTGTATGTGTGTTTATATATTATGTGTATGTATGTGCATGCACGTGTATGTAATTGTATGTATATGTATGTGTATACATGTGTGTGGGTGGGTGTATGTGTATGTGTATATGTGTACGTGTATGTGCAATTATGTATACATATGCATGTTTCTGTGTGTGTGTGTGTGTGTGTGTGTCTATATATGTGTATGTATGTTTGTGTGTATGTATGAGTGTATGTGTATGTGTATGTGTATTTACATTTATGTAGTATATATATGTATGCATATGTATGTGTATGTATGTGCATGCACGTGTATGAAATTATATGTATGTGTATGTTTATGTGTGCATTACTACCAAACATGCCTTTAACAGTGCTGACATTTAGCAGCGCTAGCAAAATTCACTGATAAAATCCATCTTTATCAACACTTATTTTAGCACAGATAAAGGATACCTTTTATCAGCGTTTCATTTTTAACACTGATTAAGGGTACCTTTTATCATTGACAAAAATGAAGCATTGATAAAGGTCCACGATAAAATAAAAAAATTAAACAAATAAAAATAAAAAAATAACAATTTCATTAATTAAATAATTATTGTTAAAATGATTAAATTGAATATACATATATATAAATTTTAAAAATTAATAAATAGTATGTTTTAAATATATAAATATGTAAAATGAATAAAATGAAATAATTAGAAAAATAAAAATTTAAAATGAGTAAATTAAGAAAAATATTAAACATTTTATTAATTAAATAATTATTAATAATAATGAATAAATTTAACATACATACATATAGATTATAAATATTAATAAATTGTACATATTAGATATAGATATATAAAATGAATAGATTGTAATAATTAAACAAAAAAATTAATAATTAATAAATTACAAAATTATTTTAAATTTTATTAATGAAATAATTATTAATAAAAATGAATAAGTATAATATATATATATATATATTATTTATAAATAGTAATAAATAATATATATTAAATATAAATCTATATATAAAAAGAATGAAATGTTAATTAAAAACATATTAATGTCTTATTCATTTTTAATATTGTTTGCTTTTTCAATTTAACATATATCAAACTTCGTGTGTTACATTGATTTCACACACACACACACACACACATGAATGTATGTAATTAATGCATTTTTATATACAAACGCACACACAAATATATTTACGCAATATATAGAAACACATACACCTAATATTTATGTAATTTATTCAAATTTTAGTATATTTAGAATCTTCATTACAACATGGTACCTTTAGTATATTATGTTTTTAATCAGTCAATGTTATTCGTTTATTTTTAATACTATTATAGTTAGGGTATTCATTTTTCATGTTTTTATTTTATTTTTTATTTTATTTTTGAATTTGATCATTTTCTATTATTTATTTATATTTATTTATTTACTATGTTTTAGTATTTTTAATATATATATATATATATATCCATATTTTTTTAATAATTTATATTTAATTAATAAAATTTATCCATTTTTTCAATATTTTTAAAGTGTTCTCATTTTGAATTATTCAATTTCACACATTTAAAAAATGCATGTATTTAAGATTATATATCCACTAATAATGTTAAAAATATATTTTTAAATAAATATTTATAAATAAATATATATATATAAAGGTATAATTACTAAATTTATAATTTTATATATTAATAATTATAAATAAATAAATATTTTTTTAAATAAGTATTTATATAATTATAAATAAATAATTATATATATTTAAATAATTGTAAAATTATAATAAATTTATTTAAATAATTATAATTATAAATCCTTTATCAGAACTCAAATTTTAGCAATGATAAAAGGAATATTTATCAGCACTTTTTTAGGGCTGATAAAGATCGATCTTTATCAGCGCTAAAAAAACGTTTTCAAAAAATATCTTTATTAGCGCTAAAATATTAGCACTAATAAAGATGTCTTTTATCAACAATTTTTTAGTGCTGATAAAGCTTGAGCTTGATTAGTGCTAAAAAAGGGCTGATAAATATCTATTTTATCAGCGCTTATCAATTTTACACAGATAAAAGGGATCTTTATCAGTGCTTTTCTAAAAGCATTGTTAAAAGTGTCCTCAATCTATTTAAAAAAACCCTAACCGCAACTCAGTCATTCATGATTCTCAATCTCTTGTGGAACTCTTCTACGGTTGTCATGACTCCTCTATGTTCCCTTATATGAATCAAGGCTAGAATTCAATGTATGTTATTTTCTACTTTTCCTCTATCATTGTTTTATTTTTTTAGTTTTTCGATTTGTGTTTTTGTGTAGTTCGTAACCATGATGAACCCTACATCTCATCTCATCACCACTCAAATACAATGAGTGGTTCTATTTCATATTTTTCTCCATAGAAAATGGTTTCGAAGAAAGAGAATGATGTTCTCATATGATAAGGTTAGTCAACATATGTGTATGGGCCTATGTGGATTAATAAAAAAAATTCACATGCTACTGCAAAGGTAATTTTATCTATATCCCTTAGCATTGACACAAGACTTTAGTGGTCAGGAAGTGTGTATGAGGTGATGTACTGACCTAAATTGGGAACAATTTGGGTATACTATGTCAAAACTGTAACAAAATGGAATCAAAGAGAAACTAGGTATATTGGAATTGATTATATCCAAAAAAAACTTCTGAGACCTAATAAGTAATCCATAAATATGTTTGGATAGCATAATTATGTTGGATTCTTGAGTTACCATATGAAGTCTAGGTTTTTTTGTTTTTTTTTTTTGCCTTGGTCTATCTTCTCAAGTCTCATACCTCTTATTTAGGAGTTGATAGGTAGGAATATGTAAGAATATATGAATTATCATGTTCTTATGTGTCTTTGTTTAATTTTTTTCTATATTCAATTATAAATTTATATAAATAGAAACATGAATAATAAATAAATAGTGTATTCTTATTTACTTATTAGTGATGATTAGGTTTATATAACTTATTAATTGATTGAGTTTATTTAGTAACCCCCTTTATCAATACTATTAATTAGTTGTTTCATACTTATATTTAAAATAATGCTTTTAACATCTTTTAAATTATATTTAAAGTATGAAAAGACTTATTAAAAAGGAAATGAATGAGAGAGAGGGGTAGGGGGTTCACATTTAATATAGATTATTTTTTTCTTGTTTCTAAAATATTAATGTTTTTTGGAAGGGGAAACTTATGTGAATGTCTACATTAATATAGAATATGTCACTACTCTAACCCCTAGATATATATAGAAATAATACAATGAACATACTCATTATGATAGAAATTATATTGATCCTCATTTCCTAGAGGTAATTATCGATCTACTTCAATCTATGCGGTATAATTTCCAATGACGGGAACATATAGTATCTATGGTTTCTCTAATATTTTATGGTAATATATCATAATAATAAATTTAAGATTTCATCGAATATATTCATTTCATTTATAAGTGTAAAAAAAATCTAGATCAATACTAAGCATAAGTTAAAAAAACACCCTTTAAAGGGATGTATGTTATTGGAGGGATCTTATAGTGGATTAAAAAAAATATCCAAAATTGGAAGGTGAGGAATCTTTGAGTAGACAGAAGTGATGTCAAATATAGGTGGGGTGAGATTCATTTCTTCAATACCATTAGATTGGAGGTATTCCAATTCCTCTTTAATTGAGGATAATTTTTGAGTGATTCCATCGGTGTAGGTTTCTAGGACACTTTAGTCCTTATTGCCTCTTTGATGGAAAACATTTCTATCAATGTGGTTAGTTGGGGAACCTTAAATGGTCCTTCTGACATATTCCTTCTAGTAAGGGTCATTATATTTGATTGGTAAATTATTTATGGCTGAGTAATCTATAGATGATGCTAGAAAGGGTTCTTCTATAGTGACAGGTAAAATCCAAGTATATTATAATTTTTTCGATGGTCTTAGGACACAAAATATTCCTATTCTTTATTTATCAGTATCTTATAATTCATTTGGGATTAATATTATAACTTATTCATAATGTTATTAAAATAAATATTCCTTATAATTAAACATATGGAAAAAGAGTAATCAGTGTTAATTTTATTTATGAGTATCTTACATCTCTCTCTCCCTCCCTTACTTATACCTACACAATAGAACCCCTACTATGTAAACTAATTCTATCTTCATATGATACAACTACAAACTGTATCTCCATCCTCTGTTATGAAAGAATCATATAACACATAATAGTTTTAAGCATCATAAATAACTTTTCATAAAAAAAAGGACCACGGGTTTCACAAATGAGGTTGTGTAAATAAGGATTCAATTTGGTAAGATAGATATACAATACAACACACTCCAAGCATAAAAGTCCAAAATTGAATGCATTTTTCATGAAAATTATTATGATCTTGAATATAGATATAATACTTCAATACTTTAATCCAACTAACCTTCACTTCCATTATTTAATCCGTCCCGAAACGCTTGATTTCATTCCATCTCTTGTTGATGTATTGGAATTCTTCTTTCAAACAAACCTTCCTCCCATCATTGTGGTTCCAAAGTTCATTGATGAAATACCACCCACTCTAATTGTATTTATTAATCTTCATCAAAGCTGATGTAATGGATTCGAATACGGTATCTCCCAACTCATTCTTCAACTCTTGCATCCTTTCATCCTCCTCATTTACTACTTCATAGGAACACAAAAAATGAAATCGAAAAATTAATCAAAACATAATGAATGAATTTTTTGGTTTCTTGATATGAATTTTCTTATACGATTCACTCAGTTGATTTTTACAACACTTCATCAAAAATTACTTTTATTTTGAGTGTGGTCAAATTGGATCCTATTAAAACTCCCTAGTTAAGAATACTTGGAAAAGAATACTACTACGATGAGTTATATAATCTAACTCTTGAAGGTATTCCTCCCAGAATGAGAAAATATCTCTAACCCTGTTTTCAACTTCATCTTTAGGATACATTCTCTTCATATATTTGAGAAATGGTTTGTTGTCAAGCTCTCCCATCTGCCTCACATCAATAACACTACAAGTTTGTGTCCCCTCTAATCCCTAGCAAAAACAAAATAGATGAAGTGGAAAATAATAAATGTGAGTGGAAGTCATGTGGATTTGAATATTAATTCCTTCATTTTTTTATGTTATATGTTATAATACAAAATTAAAATTTCATTTAAGTTATTTTTTAACCTTAGTGGAAACTCAAATTTTATCTACTGAATAGTTATTATTGCATTTTTTTGCTTGATAATCATTCCTCGTCTCTTTTATGTTTCTTGAACTACTCTAAGTAGTAGTCATCCAAAATGATCATGGGATGACTTTTGGTTAGAGTAGTTCAAGAAACATAGTTGGATGTCCAGAAAATATGGAAGATAAAAATCAAGAAAAAAATGAAATAATAAATGTTCAGTAGGTATGTCATTAAAGAAATTTGGAACCAAAATGGTGGGAGTAAGGCTTGTTTGAAAGAGGGAGTCCAATACATCATCAAGATATGGAATAAAATCAACATCTGAGGATGAATTAAATAAAGGTAGTGAAGGTTATTCATAATTTATTATTGAAGTATTATATCTCTATTCAAGATAGTAACAATTTTCATGAAAGATGCATGCAATTATAGACTTGTATGCATAGATTGTATTGTATTTTTGTTATTCAATACAAATTAAATGTTTGAATACACATAAAAACAATGTCTTCTGCACACAATGATGTTACTAATAATAAGGAAGAATAGACTATTGATGATGAAACTTCAGAATTATTAGGGGATCAACAACATGTTTATGAAAATAACAACAACAACATATCATCATAGTGGTGAATAAAATTATCAAGTCAAGAAGTCAGGGTATAAAATTTGAGGTTGGTTAGAATCAATGCGGCCAACCTATTGACCCCAACAAGTCAATGTTCATTATTTATCTTGGGGTCACAATGAGGATGAATGTGCCAATTGACATTGATTCATGGCGTCATGTCCAACCTATAATAAAAGTAATATTTTATAAATATATAATGTTAATGTTACAATATAATTTCTTTATTTTAATAAAAAATTAATAATGAAACTTTGATTTAATTCTCATTATTAATTGAAGACTTCATTTATTTTAGAATATTTCCATAAGAAATTTTTCTTAATGGATGCTAGAAAAGACCATAGAGGCTTATGGACTCTTCTTATAAAGTTTCATCTTAGGTATGTTTGGGGGAAAATAAATCCTTACCCACCACTTTGTTATGCACACATTATAAAGCAGTAAACGTGGAATGTTTTCATCAATAATCACAAAGAGAAATCATTTTAGGTGCTTTGTAGTCGATAATATATTATTTGAAATTATTTATTTTATCCAACTTGATTAAAAAATTAATTTATGAAACATAAAAATTGTACTAAAAATAAATAACATGCATCAAAAACAAGGTACCCCTATCGCAAAGTAAGGATGGGGTATGATTTATTATAGAAGAAATTGGTATGTATTTTAAATAAATAATAAAACTTTAATTATGTGATATGAAAAAACATATGTTTCTTTTTTTATATGCAGATTGATGAATCAAAATCTAAATCCACTTCCATCACACATCATATTTTATGAAAGGAGGATCGTGTAAATAAGGAGGGTAAATTACCTGATGAAAACAAAAAAAATAGTATGGGAAGTAGGTGTAAGTATGACATAACTATAATTTATTATTCTTAATAAAAATATTTCATAAATATATTTATTATTGTTAATATTTTTTTATATGGTTTAGACACACGGAAACGACTATACTAGAAAAAAAAATCTACTTACAGTAGCTTTGAAGCGGCCTGAACAATATGGTCATATTGAAGGATTAGGTTTTGGATTCTCTCCATGAAAATATTTTGAGAAGATAAAACCACATTAAGATACATATAATATTTTGAGACAATTTCAAACACAAATAGACTCACTAAAATATATTATTTTATAGTCTCATTTAGCAGACCAATGTATAAGAAAGGATCAAAGCAAACCACTGGTGGAGCAAAGATCTACACATGAACCAAATGAACTCACTATCTTTGAGGCTAGTCATTCCCCTCAACTACATATCATACCTGGGGTAATCAATTTTTTCATTACTCTTTCTCGTAAATGTGAATCAAACAACTTCTAAT
Source organism: Viscum album (assembly GCA_963277665.1). Classification (NCBI taxonomy): domain Eukaryota; kingdom Viridiplantae; phylum Streptophyta; class Magnoliopsida; order Santalales; family Viscaceae; genus Viscum; species Viscum album. The sequence goes on from OY728160.1 coordinate 1,376,874,177, forward strand.
AACTTAATATTACTAACATTTTATAGGGTATAGTTGTATGTGATTTATATTTTTCAACACCCATGTACCATCATGTTGTGAGGGGTACAATGTATAATATACTGGGAGACTAGCTACACAATCAATACCTACAAAAATATCACATGAGAGTGGGGATTGAGGTAGCTTATGATCTGACTGCTGAGTTGCATGTTCCACTTGATGGTCTGGATATTACAATGGTCGAAGTTGTTGTTGGAGATTTCATAGCATGGTCATATAATCTTATAAAGATACATTATATATGTATTTAACAAAATTTTTCATATGAAAAACATGTAATAGTTGATGATAAAAGTACTAAAGTGAGGTATGATATTATAGATGGATAAAGTGGTGGGTAAACAGAAGGTTGAATCAAGAAAATCTAATGAATTTACCAAGAAAACAAAACAACCTTCTAAGAGTACCTTCTCCATAACAATTGTAGAGAAACATTTATTATCTTTAAATATTCATACAAAGACCAAATTTAAAGTTAAAACTATGTATTACATTGAATAAAAAAAATATGGAGATTCCTTCATAGAAATAATTAGTCTCGAGAGTCTAACTAAGATTCTCAAGCATGAATGGTTGGGTGTCACAATTGTGAATACATACATAGGTTATATTTTCATAAAATGTCTGTCTAAATAGTGAGATAATGTTTTTATTAAAGTTAATAAATATTCATATTTTTTATAGGCGTTTATATCACAACAATATAAAGATAATATCCTACGAAGAACAATTTGGATTCATTAATCCTTGAATCATTTCTATGTTAGAAGTTACTTTGAATGAGGAAGAAATTAATAATAAAAAATATGAGTTACGTGAATATTTTAATAAAAATCATCAAACTACAGACACTTTTTTATGCCTAAAATGTAAAGGTAAAACTCTACAATCTAATGAAATAAAATATATTTTTAATTGTTGTATTATTTAATTGTTTTTTTAGGATACATTGGATGTTGATAGAAATCAATATAAACACCCTGAATATTTATTTTTTGGATCCAGTGCATGGATATGCAACTGACTGACTGCACATGATGTTTATTTCAAATATGTAATACACTGCAATCAAAATTTTATAGATAAACATCAAATTATATGTTCATTATATTTTTTTAACAAGAATTTTGTTATGACAGGGTGGTCACTCAATACATGCTAGATCATGAAATTAAGTTAGTGTCTCAAGGGATAAAGACTATGGATTACTACAAATGGAAACAAATTAAGTTATATATAGAAATATTTAACTATAAAAACATTTCAAAACAATTTACTTATTTTAGTCAATGTTTTTGTTGTGTCTGAAATAAGATAATGAAATTGATTGTGGATATTATGTTTGAAAATTTATTATAGAAATTATAAAACATGAAAAGACCAGCATCCCTTAATAGGTAATTTTTGAAGGTAATTACAATTTCATTAAATATATTTCATAATAATATGTTTGTCTATATTTTTTAAGTAATATAAAGACTGTCAAAAACCTAGTTATTAAAATTAAGAAATCAATTTGTTTAGAGACTAGTGGGCAGCGTAATTTTTGTCTCAATATATGTCGATAAAAATTTAGGTGATTATCTGCTATGTTTTTGATCTAGTACGAGTTATAAACTTCGAAATATATTTGGGATATGAAGAATTAGTGTCATAATGCTTATATATTATTTTTTATCTCTTTATAAAGGATAATTATAATGGAGGAAATCAATTTTTTTAGAAGCGTTGACCTACAAGAAATAAAATTGTGGGCACAGAGGCGAAGGTGGTGGCAGAGTCGAAGACAGATTCAGATTCGGAGACTAACATCGACTAGGAAGTATAGGTGAAGACCAAGTTGGAGACTAGGGAAAAAGAGAATAAGAAGTGTTGTCTTGAAAAAAATAAAAAAATTGGCAATGAAATGGAATGAAGATCATACTATGATTGTGTTTTAGAACAATTGTTCAAAATTTCACACAACACTTATCAATTAGGATAAGAGCCATTGTGTAAGTGTTTCAGGTGACTTATTGAAATAATATTTCCACCACTTATCTTGATAATTTGGTACAATGATTAATAATTCATTTTTGATGTGTTTCAATCAGTATCATGTCAAACCCACACACGATTCCACTTATATGGCTCAAAGTGCGTGTTCTAGTTTAAAATGACATTTTAGTAAAAAAAATAGTGATGTACTCGAAACTGAGGAAATTCATTATGATTGTTTTTATACTTTAGTAAAATAATACATGAGTCATTTGGGATGTGTATAAATCATAAGCACCTTAATACGGTACATGGTGTGACCGGTATGACTTCGAGTGTATTTTTATTCAAATTTAACATTAATTTTAATAAAGAAAAACAATTGAAAACTAGAAATAGAGAAAATGAATTTGGATTGTTTTAGTGATTTAGTAAAATTATATATAAGTCATTTTTGAGTATAGGAATCATCCACAACATAATTCAATGCTTTGTATGACCTTTATGACTCTAAGTGTTTGTTATTAGTTTAAAATTAACATTTTAATACCAAAAAGTTCCACTCACTGAAAACTGAGAAAACATGATCATATAGTCTTGATAATTTGAGAAAACAATTTATAATTTATTTTTGATGTGTATGAATCAGTCTCATGTCAACCCCACACATGATTCCACCTATATGGATCAACGTATGTGTTTTTAGTTTAAAATAACATTTTAGAAAAAAAAAACCAACTGGCATACTCAAAATTGAGGAAACACGTTTTGATTGTTTTCATAATTTAGTAGAATTATCCATGTGTAATTTTTAATGTTTATTAATAATCTTCACCTCAATATGATGAATAGTGTGACTGGTATGATTCAAAGTGCATCTTTTTTTTCAAAATTGATATTAATTTTAGTGAAAAAAACAACTGACATACTCAAAATTGAAAAAACACATTCGGATTGTTTCGTTACTTTAGTAAAATGATCTGTAAGTCATGTTTGAAATGTAGAAATAAGACACAACTCAATATGATATACGGTGTGACTGGTATGACTCCATGTTTTCGTTATCATTTTAAAATTGAAATTTTAATAAAAAAAGTGTCACTCACTAAAAACCAAGAAAACTCACTCAGATTGACTTAATAATTAGTTACAATGACTTATAATTCAATTTTGACATGTATAAATCAATATCATTTCAAACCCACTCATGATGACACCTTTATAGATCAAAGTGTGGGTTTTCAGTTTAAAATGATATTTTAGTAAAAAAACACAAGTGACATACTCAAAACTAAGGAAACATATTATGATTGTTTTGATATGTTAGGAAAATAATAAATGAGTCATTTGGGAAATGTATAAATTAGTCGTACCTAAATATAATGCATGGTGTGACCAGTATTACTCCAAGTGCGTCTTTTTATTCAAAATTGACATTAATTTTAGTGAAAAAAACAATTGACATGCTCAAAATTGAGAAAATGCATTCAGATTGCTTTATTAATTTAGTAAAATGATGCATAATTTATTTTTTATTTTTAGGAATCATTCATACCTCAATTTGATGTATGGTGTGATCGATATGACTCCAAGTGTTTGTTATCTATTTAAAATTTATATTTTAATACAAAAATGTGTCACTAAATAAAAATTGAGAAAAAATACTCAGATTTTCTTCAAAATTTTGGGAAAATGATTTATAATTCATTTGTGATATTTATGAATCATTATCAAGTCAAACTCATACATGATGCCACCTGTATGGCTCAAAGTTCGTGTTTCTAGTTTAAAATGAAATTTAGTAAAAAAACACAAGTGGTATACTCAAAACTGAGGAAATGAATTCTAATTCTTTTGATACTATATGAAAATGATCCATGAGTCATTTGGGACATGTATAAATAATCATCACCACAATCTGAGACATAGTGTGGTCCGTATTACTCCAAGAACATCTTTTTATTCAAAATTGAAATTAATTTTTGTGAAAAAAACAACTGGCATACTCAAAAACTGAGTAAACACATTATAATTGTTTTGGTACTTTAGAAAAATGATCCATAAGTCATTTGTGATGTGTAGGAATCAGATTCATCTTAATCTGACATATGGTGTCACCAATATGACACTAAGTGCGTCTTGTTATTTAAAACTAACATTAATTTTAATCAAAAAAACAACTAACATACTCAAAACTGATCAAATGCATTAGGATTATTTTAGTACTTTAGAAAAATGATCCATAAGTCATTTTAAATGTGTAGGAATCGATCACATCTCAATTTGACTCACGGTGTGACCGATATGACTCCAAATGCGCCTTTTTATTCAAAATTTACATTAATTTTAGTAAAAAAAACAACAGATATACTCTATAATAGTTTTTTTTTCTTTTATTTATGTTAGAAATTTTATTTCATTTAAATTTAGTATTTTTATCTTATTTTGGTCATTTCTGTTGTTATTTATAGTGATTTAGTGTGTTATTATGGCACACTTCACCTGTTTTCAGTGCTACAGTGTGTTGTAGTACCACACTACAGTTTTTACCTTTATTAGCACTACTAAATAAACTGATAAAGATAGAATTTATCAGTGACTTATAAAGTACTGATATAGGTATCTTTATCAGCATGAATAAAAGCACTGATAAAGCATCCTTTTATCAGTGCTTATTGAAGCACTGATAAAGAAATCATTTATCATCTGTTTTTTAAACGCTGATAAAGAAATCTTTATCAGCGCTTCTAAAAGTTCCAATAAAGGGTCTCTTTATTAGAGCTAAATAAAATCACTAATAAATAGTGTTTTTCATCACTGCCTTTCCAGCACTAATAAAAGTATTTTCCTTTAAACCACACTGGGGTAATCAACACTTTTCTAGCACTAATAAAGACCTATTCTAGTGTTGTTAAAGGCATATTTTATAGTAGTAGTGTGTGCGTGAGCATGTGTGTATGTATATGTATATGTATATCTATGTGTATGTATGTGTGTATATATATGTTTGTTTATTGATTTAATATTATAAATTTGTTTTTAATATTTCTCTATTTTTAGTATTTTCTTTAATTTATTCATTTTTATTATTTATCCATTTTTAATATATATTCACTTAATATTTTTCAAATATATTCAGTTTTGATAGTTATTTATACATTTTCAAATACATATATATTTAATTAAATAATAATATTTTTAATTATTATTAAAAATTATAAAGGTTAATAATTAATTATATTTTTTGTATATAATAACCAAAATGCATGCATCGATAATTAAAAATAAAATAATTTTTTACTTATTCATTTTTTATGTGTTTTCAATTCATTTAATTAATGTTATGTCTTAACTTTTTTTAAAATATTTTTTTAATTTATTTAATTTTATTTATTATTTTTTAATATTATTTCATTTAATATTTTTTTTCATTTTAAATATTTATTAATTTTTAATATTTTTGGAATATATTCATTTTTTAAAATTTATGCATATTTATTTTATAAGTTTTAATATTTTGAATATTTTTTTAATTTATATGATTAATATTTATTCCTTTTTATTTATTATGTTTTAATATTTTCAATATGTTTGAAATTTATATAATTTACTCTTATAAATTAATTTTAATTTTAATATTTCTATGGTCAATATAAATCATTTTTAATAATTTTTTTATTTATATAATTAATATTATCTATTTATTCATTTTTTATGTGTCTATAATTCATGTAATTCATGTTACAAAATGGCTTTTTTAAATATTTTTGTAATTTTTTCAATATTATTTATTCATTTTTAATATTCTTTTATTTGATATTATTTATTCATTTTTAATATTTATTAATTTTTAATATTTTTTGAATTTATTTATTTTTTAAATATTTATTTATACATAATTATTTAGTAAGTTTTAATATTTTCAATATGTTTATAATTTATATGATTAATATTTATTCAACTTTATTTATTAAGTTGTAATATTTTTAAATTATTTGAAATTTATATAATTATTTTATTTAAATTAATTTTTTAATATTTTATTCATTTTTGTACATGTTTACAATTCATGTTATTAGTCTTATGAAATCATTTTTTAAATACTTTTGTTATCTATTAAATTTTATTTATTTATTTTTAATATTCGTTTATTTAATATCATTTATTATTTATAAATATTTTTTATTTTTCAGATTTTTTTTGAATTTAATCATTTTATAATATTTATTTATAAATATTTACTTACTATGTTTTAATATTTTAATATGCTCATAATTTTTAGGAATAATATTTATTCATTTTTATTTATTAAGTTTTAACATTTTTAATATGTTTGAAATTTAAATAATTTATTTATTTAAATGCATTTTTTAATAATTTTGTAATTTAAATAGTTGATATTATTCATTTTTAACAATTTTTTTATTTATATAATTAATATTATTTATTTATTCATTTTATTCATTTTGCTTGTGTTTGTAAGTTATGTAATTAATGTTATGAATTCAATTTTTTTATATTTTTGTAATTTATTCAAATTTATTTATTCATTTTTAATACTCATTCATTCAATATTATTTATTGATTTTTAATATTTGTTAATTTTTAATATTTTATGAATTTATTCATTTTTTTAATATATATATATATATATATTATGTTTTATTATTTTCAATAAGTTTTTTAATTTATATAATTATTTTTGTTAAATTCATTTTTTTTTATATTTTTTAATTTAAATGGTTATTATATTTCATTTTTAATAATTTTATTATTTATATTATTAATATAATTTATTTATTCATTTTTATTCATTTTTATTCATTTTTATTCATTTTTTTACATTTTTATCATCACTAAAACATAAGCGCTGACAAATATTACTTGTGTCAATGCTTTATTAACGCTAATAAAACTTACGATTTATCAGCACTAAGTAAGCGCTGACAAAAGTAGTATTTATTAGTGCTAAAACATAATCACTCATAAATACTATTTTTGTTATCCCTTTCTTATCACTGATAAAGGAAGTATTTGGGAGCATTTATATTTTTAGCGTTGTTAAAATATATATTTATAAGCACTTTTTGGTAAGTACTAATTAAACCCTTGACCCTCTGTAAAATAACCCTCTCATCATGTCTTCCTCACACCGCACTCAAGATCTTATGGAACTGAGGGTCTGTAGTTTTCAAAGTCGATCATTTTGGAAAAATAGAACCTCAAAATCGAAAGTATGATATTTTGAGCTTGTTTTTAAGGAATCTCATTCTATCATTCACCTTTGGGATGAGCTAAGGAGATAATATTATTAGTGGGTTTTGAGAAATGGGGTGCCTCGTAGAATGTTTGTGCAAGAAGTGTTGGTAGGTTCTATATTAACAATCATTTTTTGGATGATGCGCTTTAGATACATGTTGATATTCATATACATATTATATTCACTGATCAACTTTCTTCTCAAATTAAGATAAAAAACCTTTTAATGTTCATCGCCAACTCCCCTATATTCCTTTTTTTATTTTAGTATCTTTCCATATGATCATGTATGGTCTGAATATATCACATCTAGATGAAATAATACCATTCAAAAAAAAAATTAGTTGAGATGTGGTTTCTTCAAATATTCCTCCTCTGTTTATCTTTCTAGTTTCCATACAAACACTCATAGTGTTTTCTAATATTCTAAAAAAATATCATAGTAATCCCACCTTCATCTAAAAGCCATTTCCATTGGTTTTAGAATGAATAATCATTATTTTCCCTAAATCCATATTTTTTTAATTCTCATTATAGAATTACATATCTATGTTATAATGTTTATAATTTTTATTCTACTTCAAAATATGAATATAACCCTGAAGCTTCTCAATCCTCGAATCCTTCTCCTTTATTTAACCATCTAAATTCTCTAGGTAAGAAGTCTTATCCTTATGTATAATTTTTACCGATTCGTTACACTTCTATTTTAAGATATACATTGAGGATCCATGGTATTTTCCATTTCCATTCCGAAATTCATCTCATGAAAAATTTGTTTAATTATATCACGTTGTTTCATTACTTTCTTATTCATTCTTGTAATTGTATCCTATGAATCCATATCTTCCAACACCAACATTCTCTTATATTCTTCCAAATATTCAACGTAAATATAATTTCTTCAACCTTTAGAATTAAATAATTTCACTTCACTTCTCCAGACTTTAATCATCTCTTTCTTGTGACATATATAAACTCCTTAATTATTACATGATGTGATTTTCTATTTTCTATCATCATCTTCCAAGAATTCAGGTGAATATAATATATAAATTAGTAATTAATTTTTTTATATATGTTTTGATATTGAAATATTTTTATATACACCCTAATACTTATCTAGTTGTATAAATCCATAAATTTCTTGTGAATATTAATAGTGACAAGGAGTGAATTATCTCACTTGATGAATCCATTTCAAAAAAAAGAAATATTTATGATATGTGGCTTATTATAATAAAAGAATAAGTGTTATAATGCTTCAAATTCATATAATTATTGGTATTTATTTGTTCTAACAAGTTGTTGATGTAATGAAATTTTATATAAAATATGATGAATGTGTGTGTGTGTGTAAAGAATGTCCTTTTAGCGTTCTAAGATCATACTTTATATATATTTTTTTTATTTTGTTAAATATGAATATTATAGAATCAAATAGGTTGGATATGAATCGAAAATGGATGGATTTCAATCATATAACAAAATAGTATAAGTATGGGGTGAAATAATTCATCACATTTTTCAAAAGATTATGTATATGACCCTTCTCAAATCCTTTTTTCGTGTTTACATTGTTGTTATTCATGACTAATTAGTCCAGAGGAGTTGAAAGAACACTTTATCAGTCATGGAATTGATCAAAGTTATAAATATTGGACTAAGCATGGGAAAAACTAAATGTAGTTAGTGACTGGGATAACCCTAGGTTTCATGGATCATCTTCTATGGTTACAAGTGTGAAAAATGATGAAGATTTTATTGGGGATATGATTATAGGTGTGAACGATGATGAATATCATATTGGGGAAATGACAACTAAAATTTAAGATGAAAATATTGATTTCCCAAAATTATTTCAGAATTTAAAGAGTTATGGAAATATGTCATTATATAATGGTTGTACTAAATGTACAACATTATCATCCATACTAAAGCTATATAATGTAAAATATGAAAATAGATGGTGTGGAACCAGATTTATTAAACTACTTTCTCTCCTAAATGATATGATACTACAAGATAATGAGATTCATTACCAAAAATATGGTGCCAAATTAATTCTATGTTTCATGGGTATGATCTCTAAAAGGATATATTTCTATCTAAATGATTGCATACTATTTCACAGGGACTGAGAATCGCTTAAAAATTTTCCAAAGTGTGGTGTGTATCGATAGAATAAAGATAAATCAATTACTTCAAAATTTTCATGGTACTTTCCAATAATTAAAAGGTTTATGAGCCTATATGGAAGTAAGGATATTGTAAGGAAATTGATATGTCACACAGATACAATAAATTAAGATAGGAAACTTCATCACATAGAAAAATCTCCTTAGTGGAAGAAAATTGATCATGAGTATACTGAATTTGTAAATGAGCTTAGAAAACTTAATCATGCACTATCTATAGATGGAGTGAATTATTTTGGTTTATAAATAACCACTCGTAGTACATGACTAGTTATTTTGGTAAATTATAACATTCCACTGTGGCTATGCATGAAGTGAAAATACATTATTTTGTATCTATTTTTATCAGGACCAAACAACCAAGTAATGATATTAATGTTTATTTGGATATATTGATCAAAGATTTTAAATTGATGTGGGATTCAGGTGGTATATAGTATGGTGATTTTATAAATGAAAATTCATATTGAGATCCATGTTGTAGGGGATGATAAATGACTTTCTCGCTTATAGAAATTTTTCAGAATATAGAATTAAAGGGACTCAAGGGTGTCCCATTTGTGAACAGGGTACACACTCAGCTAGTTTGAAACATTCATTAAGGATTATGATTCTATGAAATCATAGATATATACCCAGATGATATAAATACCAATTTTGGGTTACAACATTCCATGGGAATTTAAAAGAAGGTATGTCACCATCTCCACTAACAGGTGATCAATTATTTGATAAAGTAAAGGATATGTCTACTGGTTTTGGAAAAATTTCTTCAAAACAATTTATGAAAACTAGTTGGAAAAAGTGATCATTTTTTTTAAAATTTCCATACTAGAATTTTTTTTGTACATCATACATTTTATTGATACCATACATGTTCAAAAAAATGTATGTGATAGTGTCCTTGAAATGTTACTAAATTTACCTAAAATTATATTAAGTCTATATTAGACATGATTTACATGGGGATACCGGAAAAGTTAGTTCTATTGGAGGGTAAAAGATTTAATTCTCTTCCTCCAACTGCTTACACTCTTTCCAGTCAAGAGAGATATTAGTTTAAGAACTCTTGAATGTTGTAATGGTTCTGTAATGGTATTCATCAAATATAAATAATATCATGTCGATGACTGGTATAAAGTTAAAGGACCTATAATAACATGATTGTGATGTTTTTTTGAATTATATAATGCATGTAGATTTACATTTTATTCTACCTAAGAATGTCCATCATACATAAACCATGTTTGGTTTCTTTTTCAAAACTATATGCAGTAAATTTATAGACTCTGTGAAATTTCCAACCATAGAAAAAATAAATTCTTATCATATTATTTGAATTAGAGATTTTCCCCATATCACCATTATTTGATATGATGATTCACTTGATTCATTCACTTGGTATAGAGATCTTGCTATATGGTCATGTACATTATAGATTGGTGTACCCCATTGAATGATATATAAATATTTTAAAAGGGTATTTCAAAAATCAAATTCGATTATAAGATTTTATTATCGAGATATTTATTATTGAGGAAGCCATTGAATTTTGTACAAACTCCCTATCAGATGTGGAAATCATTGGTCTACCAAAATCTCATCACACCAGGTGACTTATGGGTAAATGGATTTATAGAATAGATATTGTTGTAATTAATATTACATAGTGGGAGAAAGATAACCTTTATGTTTTATATAATATTTTAGATGCTCTATTATATGTTGAAACCCATAAAGTAATTCTTATGCATTTAAATCCATCAAGGTCTAATATCTAAATATAAAATACACGTAATCGAAAGTTTATAGGATGGTTTCAAGATCCTATTTTTAAAGAGTAAAATTCAAATGTGAATTCAATTTCAGAACAAATTTGATGGATAACTATAGGACTAGGTGTCTATTTATTATATTATAATGGTTATATAATTAATGGTTATACATTCTATATAAAGAAAAATGATGAAAGTAGTACCATAAAAAATAGTATAGTTTCACATATTGATAGTGATGCATGTATATGTTACCAAGGATAAAAATTCAATTCATAGGAATATGTCACACTTTTGCATCATCGAAAAAATATGGGAGTTGGATTATATGACATTTCAAGTGCCAATTTTTCAATGCAAGTGGGTTGATAATAGGAGTGAATTTAAAATTGATGGATTCAGATTTGTGAAAGTATATTTTTGTGAGGAATGGTATAAGGATGAATCATTCATAATGTAATCATGGTTAGTACAAGTATTTTATGTCTCGGATTCTATAACTAGAAAATGTTCAATTGTTCTATTATTGAAAAAAATCATTGAAGCGTTATATGTAAATTAAACTAAGGTTTACCCTGTCATTGGGATGTTGCAATCATTTCACGGTGGTCCCAATGTATAATGGATCTTGTATTTCATATAAGACTACAGTGAGGGGATTTGGATACTTGATAGAGGGGTCAAATATATTCAACCTTTAACGAAAAAAAGAGAGATTTCAATAATTAGGTTATATTTTTTAAAAATAAACATTGTGTTACCTCATATTATTATCTATTAAATAATTCATTTATGTAATCTAAATTAAATGTTTAAACACTTCTATATATAATGGATTATGAATATGCTAATTCCACTACAAAATATTTCACTTTTTTCAATAGGGACATATTTGTTGGTAAAAGTGAATTTTCTATTGGTAAAACATTTTACCAACATATATGTCCATGTCACCAAACAATTAGTGAAAACTCTATCGCTAAATGTTTTTGTCATAGATAAAATAGTTTTTCTACAATTATAATTATACCAATAGATAATATATATATTGGTTAAAGTGTTTAGCAAAAAGTTAAGGTGACAAATTTATCTATTGGTAAAACTATTGCCAACATATAATATATAGTTTTTTATAAATTACATTTGAATAAAAATTATAAATATTTATTACTTATAAAATTTCATATTATATTTATTATTTCATCATATATAATAAATAAAAATACAATTTTAACACATTCAAAATTAGAAAAAAAATTAATTATATTAATAATGAAATATTTTATGCAAAACACTAGATCCCTAACCCCCCCCCCCCCCTCGCGTCCACACTGGATCCCCCGATAGGATCCACCCCCTCCATGCGACCCATCCATGCCAGGAGACCCATTTATTATATCTAGTCAGCTCCAGCTCCAGCACCACCATGCCAGTGACTCATCCATGTCATCTAGTCAGCTCCAGCTCCAGCACCCCAACCACACCAACGCCCCATCCATGCCATCTATTCACCTCCAACTCCAACGACCATCTTCAGATAAAAGTATGTTTAACTTTGACCAGAAACAGAGGCTTTAGTATAGTCTCATGCACATCCTAACCCACCACCATGCTGGAAGGCCCAAGATTCTTTTCATACTCCTCTAGAATCCATCCATGGTCTTAAAACCTCAACCTACAATATGTTTGGTATACATGTAAAAGATTTTTTAAAGGATATTTGACACTGAAAAAATTCATTCACATCCATAATGAAAAAGTGTGATCTTAAAATCATGTCACTCTAACACACGTAGACTTTACAAGAATGGGAAAATTTGATACCTCTGGTGCATCATTCTTGATAAAAATATAAATCTCCATGTTGGAACACTTGAAAGAGGAAACAAGATCAACAGCCTTCAATTGTATGATCTCTATAGAAGAAGCAAATTTTCAGGACTTGTTTCCAAAACAAAACAAAACAAAATCAATAAGGTGCATTTGGTAATGTCTCCACAATGGTTCCTGCTACAGTCAAAACCCACAACCAAAATTCAGAAGCTTAAGCTACAATAGTATGAGACCAAGATCCCCCGGATTTAGATCATGCTTGAATCGGTAGCTATAAAGATAACAATGCAGTTGCCCATCCCCTGGCCTGAACTTGATCTCCTTATGGAAGGACTCATTTTCCATGATATCCAACGCATTAAACACATCATAATCCTTTTTTATTCCATAATAAAGGCATAGTTATTTTACTGAAGCAACAGATTCTCCATCGACACATTGTAGTATGAATACACATCCTTCAAACTTAAATAATTCTAATTCCCCAGAATGGGTGAGGGATGCATGTAAAAAATGATAAAACCTATTACCTCATGGGTTTTGGGGCTCTCAACCAAGAAGATATCCACTAAACCCTATATTGTAAGAATCCAGTGCTCTATGTCATCTTCATCAAACATAGGCGCCCTCAAAAACTTTCTAAAGTAATGTTTGAGTAGTTGAGTGACTGTCGAGACGTTATAGAGCTCTATCTTCTTGAACCCTAGAGTTCTTGTAAACTTCGGTAATTTGTATAACTTTATTGTGTGATTCATCATCATCCTTTACATCCTTGCACTAAGCCTGGAAAACCCAACATCAATGAGATTCTTTAGATTCAAGGATCTATGCCAATACTGGAAAATTGAAATTAGGGTTGAAATAACCAATCCAAAAGTATAAGCTTCCTTCCACATATTCTCTAGTTAAACCATCCTCATAACCTATTTAATCATGACTAGGGAGAGACTCTTAGACCTCACCTTCTCATGAATGCACAAGAAATAAATTTCTTCCATCTTTAAGACATCATCATGGACCCTAATTTTTTCAAGGACACTGATTATGAAGGAAAAAAGTTTTTTTGAACCTTTTACAAAAAAATTGATGTGCCAATTCTTGTAATAATCAGGCAGGAAAAGGGCCCACCGAAGAAAATAAGTACTTCACCAAATTTTTAGAAAAATAGCACAAATAAAAAAACAGTACTTCACTAACTTATAATCAAACAGTACTTTGAAAAAAAGTTTTGTTGAACCTACTTCAGTAATAATTCTCTAGAAAAGAAGTAAATCCCAAAAAATATGAAATATATAAATTATTTATTAAGATCATTTTCAAATTATAGAAATAAATAATCAGTAAAAAAAATCGACAACATATTCATTTCCATATAAGAAAAAATATAACCAACGAATACTAGACCAAAATTATAATTTATCTGAAGTATCAAATAACAAAAACATGCAAGATAGATTCATAGTTTCAAAAGAAAAATTGAACACATAATTTTTAATTCATGAAAATATTCACAAAAATATAAAAATAGTTATGATTCAATACACAAAATGAAATGATCTAAATAATTTTTTAGCAGTCAAAACAAAAAAAAATTGTGGCATAAAACAGAATAAACATTATCACTATTCCAATTCTAAAACATGAACTGAAGCATAACCAATTCAAGGAAAATGAAACAATAGAGATGATAATAAGTGAATAACAAATAAAACTATTAAAGACAGAATTCTTGAAAAATCAGAGGCACACAGTTAACCAAAGATTGAGATATCAGCATATACACCCACCTTATGCTGACTCACTCACATAGATATCAACAAGTACACCCACATATGATTTTTTATTGAATGATCTAGTATCTAGAATTTAATAACAGCCTCTGACAGGGAACTTGAACTCAATTTGAGATAACAACATATACACCCACCTTATAATAATTAACTACATATAACCTAGAATTTTTATATGTTATTTATTTATAATTAAACTAATATTGTAATTATTGCTTTTGGAAGGGTAAATTCTCCCATTTGAGCCATCTAAGAGTTGATATAGAAGCTAATGAGAGCTAATGATGCATATTTATTACATTTATATAACCACAAATGTAGAAAAAAGTGATTTAGGGTTACCTTTGGTTGATATAAATTTAGTAAATTGATCTTTGTAAAGAGGGTTGATGAACCAAAATCTGCCACATATGATGTTAGGGTAAAAGGAGAATCTACAAAACCTAAAACTATTAACAAAATAACGTGCAGAACATAAGTTTTTTGAGGTATTTTTTCAAAAAAGATTTCAAATGACCATTTTTTAAAAAAAGTTATAAATAATTACCGCAACTATTCTTCTTAAAAAATATTTCTAAATATATAAAAAAAATATAGAATCATACCAACTATTGGACATTATTCTTGAAAAAAGATCTAGAGGGAACCCAAAAAGTTAAATCCACTACTATTACATAAGGATTACAGGTACCCTATAAAATCTGAAAAATGAAAAAAAAACTGATGTTTTTTATGAGTGAGAATGAGTGTTACCCTCCATGTAAGTCAGCTTGAACACATCTCTAGAAAAATAAATCGATCCTGTCATTTTCTATTTATAAATGTTCACATCAATGACATCATAAAATCTATAAGTTTTTTAGAAACTGAATAGTGAGAAAGAGTGTAACATTACTCAAAAATTAATAAAAAGTGTTAATTTTAAATTAAAAAAGAAACTAATGAAATTTTAGTAGAAACTAATGTTTTTTTGAGTGAGAATAAGTGTAACGTTGCTCAACAATTAATAAAATATAATAATTGAATATTAACAAAGAATATAACATTAAAATAACACATTTTATAATTCATTTTAAATACTAAAATAAAGTATCACTCATTAACATGAAGCACCACTAGCTTATAATCACATAAAAATATCATTGTGATTTTCAAAATATAAATGAAATTCAATATATATATATAAACTGTTATGCATATTTCAAAAAATTAAATCTATGAACATATGGAAAATGTTGTAAAAACTCAAATAAGTATAAACTCTCATTATAAAATTCAATAGTACACCAAATTATTAATGTAATAAAATGAATATAATTCATTTACTCATCACACTGAATGGGAATCATTCATTAATCAAGAAAAAAACACAACATTGAGGCATTCCACACACCAAATCAAAAAATGAATTTTAACCAAATACAAAATGGAAAAACGTTATTCAAAAAATTAATAATGAATCCCTATCTAATAAGATACCATTGGGTAAAAATATGACATTATTTTATAATACCATTGGGTAAAAAGATGACATTGATTTAGTACTTCATTCATTTGTCCTAGATCTTAAATCTAAAGAAACACCCTGCAAGGAAATAAACAATAAAGAAGTCAGAATAGGGATATCTTAGAAAATTTTTATATATGTATCTATCTGAAAATGTATTTGGTATGTAAATTATGTATGAAGTTTATAACTTGTGTTGGTTTATAGTATTGTGGATGTCTTTGATGTGTTTTGTATTTTCTATAATAAAGACAACTTTGAATGTATTTTGTTCTAATGTTTGATTTTTGTTTCATATATTGGATTCTAATACTTCAACACTAAGAAGTGCTATTTTATTTTTGAATACATTCAAGTTAACAGGAAATCCAAACTCTTCATTTTCCTATAATTTATAAATATTTGTTCAATAAAAATTGCACACCCATGTGAAAAAAATAAAATATTTTTAGTCATTTACCAGAATGATTATATCTCTTAGTTTTGAATATTTTTTTTGGTATAACTTGCATAAATTGTTTTTCAAAGAGGAAAATTATGATAAATCCATCATTATCATTGACTAAAATTGGACTCAGTAACTGGGAAAATAAATATTCAACATAGAGTATGTTAAAACTTCTATAAAACTTTCCATAAATTTTAGCATTCAAATAACACAAGATTCCATTTGATAACATTACTTATAGGAAAAAAATATAGCTATAACTTGTAATAATAGTTTCTAAAAGTTATTAATGTTTATAATACATAAAATGGTTATGATAAATTGTTAGGAATATATTAAAGTGAAGGTTATTAAAACTATGTATATATCATTATAATTGAATATAAGTGTGTGCATTTTAAAATACTACCATGGAATTGTCTTTTTTGTTGATTTCTTATAACTATAACACTAAATTTTTTCATTTAATCTAACTTCTTTTTATAAAAAAAATGCATGATTCATAAAACTAGTTGTAGTTTCCTTAAAAACATTCATTGTTGTCACAATGGAACATTTTGTAACCTCTAATAAAAAAAATCAATATAATCAGTAACAAAACATGAACTGATGTTAAATGAGATAGGAGTAATAATTTTATTGTAGATGATGAAATTTATGGTTGGCCTTTATGAATGATATAATTTCTATTAGTGTTTTCCTTTTATAAAAGAGATGAAATAATGTTTCACATTGCATAACTATTGAGAAGCCTCTACGGATAGAACTCTGCGGTTGTGAACAGACACGGTGCCCTCGCCACTCTCTCATACATAGCCTACACAATTATGCTAGTAATGTTCAATAAATAATCCTTGTCTTAATTCAAGTTTCCATGTGGAAATGTCATCACACTTTTTTAGATAATAAGCTCATCTATAATTCTCTATGTAATAAGATACCATAGCTTTGTTTCCTTCATGGTTAACGACTCACGAAACCCCAATCCTGACAAATCCTTCATGTTCATACATTATGGAAAACTGGTTCAGGCCATCCCACTTGCTTTCACTTACTTTATTTACATGGTGGTCTCCATGGATTTAGTTCATGGAATAAATCTTCCTATGTACACCACCCTTAGGCGAACTACCGTGGCCATCACAATGATTGTTGAATATTTTTTATAGAGAAGAAACATTCACTAGTAGTTGTTAAAATTGTTTGGATAATCATACTTAGAGTAGTCATTGTTGGATCTCAGGATCTATTATTTGACTCTTTTATATATGATGTGGTTTTATTTTCAAACATTTTCACTACAGTATATCTTTCTCTTACTTCTTTCATTGGTAAATCAAGTGGGCTCAGTATTTTTTGTCTGATGTGGTGAAATGGAATAATATGTGGGCCAATCCTACTTTTGTGGATATATATAAGGGGTGATCTATAACAAACCATGAAATTCACTCACCAATCATCCGAGGACATTCAGGTTGTAATGATTCATTCATGTTCCATTGTTTTCCTGTTAAATTACATAGTGTTTTTTAATACAACACTTAATTCACCACTCACCCAAAATATTTGTGGGAATCTGAAGGATCTATCCATCATTGGAGTTATATGGAAACTATTTTGGAGGGCTTCCAATTGATTTGTTGAACGTTTCTAGCCAATTAGTTGGATTTTTAGGATCCTGCATGTACCCCTATTGTAAAATCAAGGTGAAATGAGAATGAAGCTGCTAGATAACTTGCTCTCACTTCTTGTAACTGATTTTATGATTCATATGGGAATGTAATTGTAGCTCCCATATAATTCTATTCAGATATCACATATTAGTAAGAGGAAATTGTGATAATGTTGTTATGTGACTTTCTAAGTTTTTTCATCATACTAATAAGTAATGGACATAAATTAGTAATTTTTAAGTAATAAAAAATTAATGTTCGAAATTTGAAGCATAAATACTTACATCTAAAAATAAAAGGAAATTATTTATTACTCACCCATAGAAAATCATTATATCCAAGAAGGATAATAAAACTATGAAATTTACTTTAAGACCATTCAGAAAATCCTTCTATTCTAGAAAATAATCTGCACTGTAAACCATTGATGTTTCGCGTACCTCGCTATTGACCAATTAGGACAAAGAGAGAGGTCGAACACAACACTATCATGGTCACATGGGGAAGGTTGTGGATGGTGGGAGTTGAGAGGGGAAGTTTGGGGATGGAAGGGGGTTGACTGAGGAAGGTCAAGGATGGTGGGGGTTCATCTAGTGGGGACGACAAGGAAGACATGACGGGCACTGAGAGAGGGCGGTGAGTGTGGGGGGTCACGGTGGAGGGATCCAACAGTGCAAGAAGAGGGTGGCAGTGGAGGTAGATAGGGTCATGGAGGAGGTGGTGGGGGTTGTGGAGGGAAGCGGTGGTCATAGAGGTGGAGGCAGCAGATCGGCAAAAGAAGTAGGAGGTGGGGTGGATCGAGCAGTGGTGGGGAGGACAATTAGGGTTGAGGGTTGGTAAAGGGTTTTTAAAAATAAAAATAAAATAAATAAAATACCAAATATCATCCATTTTTAAAACTAAATATATAAATTGTATATAGTTTTATAAAAAAATATTGATTTTATTTTATAATATAAAATAAATTTTCAATATGTGAATATCAATTATTAATAAAATAATTTTACTCAATTGGTTGTTATGTTTTTAATTTATTGAATTTAGATGATTAATATTTTGAATTTATTTTGATTGTATTTAATTATGTTTATTAAATTTAAATATCAAAATTAAATTATCATGTATATAGAGTATAAGGCCCCGACCTTAAACATTACTTAATATTGAATTAAATGAATAATTCACATAGAGGATCTTTTCAGGGTTAGAGTTTTAGAGAATTAGATCATAACTATTACATCTCAAAATATTACACAGTAGACACTTCTACAAAGTCACTTTTTTTTACAAAACATGGACTCTAAAAAAAAGAGTCATGTCTAGTTCCATGTTTAAGACAGCATGACTTTTCCTTGATCCCATCCTTGACCCTATTCCACATTATGTCCTGTGAAAAAAATTTCAAAAAAAACTTGGGGTGAGCATAAAAATCTCAATAAGGGATACACAAAGAAAGAAAACTGTTAGTTTTTCAAAACATCAAGTAAACCATGAATACTTTATCAAAGTAACACTTTTCACATTTATGAAGTAGTAAAAACTCTTCACTGAATAAAAGATCATTACTTACCCTTTTGTAAACAAAAGATTACTATAAAACCCATATAAAGAACACATAACATATAAAGGTAACTTGGGACATAAACATACTTAAATGGAATAACCATACGGTCGACTTCCACACATATCACTAAATGGAATAGCCATACGGCCAACTTCCATACCCAATGCATTGGAGGTTATAACGTAACCACCCGTCCTTGTATTCACGGCACCACCCGTCATATGGTTTATCACATAACCACCCATCAAATGTCCAAGTACCATTATAAAATTGTAACAATTATAAAGGAAAGAAAACATTTCCACATTTCAATAAAAATATATCACTTAAATATATTGACATAAAAAAATCCATTATAAAAACCCTTTTCAATACCAAAATACATAAAATATTATATGGTATTTATTTCATTTTAAAAACATTATGGCTTGTTGAGTAATCCAAAGACCAAATAATACTCACAGCGGCGGAAAAGGTCATTGTCACCGCGTACGTTAAAAGAAACATTCCTTTTTGTCATTTAGTAAAACGCTTCATATAAAAAGATTCCTTTTGAATAAAATTAAAATTAAAAGGGTTTTATACATAGTATAAAAGAAAGTTGTGTATAAAACAAAATATTCCTCAATGAAAGGAGATTGAGACGAAGTCCCTTACAAAGTCGGTATCCTTAGATTAAGGAAAAATCAATTGCATGATTATGTGTGACAAATGTGAATACACCAAATATAAGTTGATATTAAGTGTAAAAAAATCAGAGGTCATTCACACATAATCTTGGAAAAACAAAACCAATGACATAGATATTTAACTCAATGAAATGAGATTGAGTTATGATTTCCCATACAAGTTCGTCTAAATGACGTAAGAATTTATCAATAAGATGATTATGTGTAGAAATAGTATATGAACAAAACTTTTTTGTGGAATTTACAACATATATATTCCACACATAATATTGGCATAATAAAATCAATATGTAGAGGTTTAACCCAAAGAATTGAAATTGAGTTAAGAAGTTCCTTTGCAAAAAATCGACAGCCTAACGGCATCACTTCAAAATTCAGAAAATTAGTCGTTGAGAGAGAGAATGGTATCTCATCACTTGGACATAAAATTTACATAAATAAGGATATATAAGAACATATCACAACATAATAAGATGTAAATTGAAAGACATAACAAAAGAAGTCTTTTAAAAAGAGGAGGGTGAAAGGTTCCCTTACCGATTTGGGTAACTTTCGAAACGTACACCCCATGAAAGAAGGACTATAAAACATTGATGTAAATACCCATAAAAGAAATTATATTACAAAAAGAGTAGAATAATGGTCAGTACATACACTACTCAAAATAAATGGGGTCAAATGTAGCATAAATCTCACGGGAATAAAAGAGAGATGCAAAATCCCTTACGAAAACTGGGCAGCCTAACGGCGCCACTTAAAACATCCAAAAATGGATTTATGAGATCAAATAGGGTCTCTCATAATATGGACATCAAAATTACAGAATTATTAATATAAAATAAAATACCCAAACATAATAAAGATGAGCTTAAAATAAATTACATAAAAGGGAGTACTTAAAAAGAAAGAGAGAGGTAGGATCCCTTACCTCAAGTCCGACTTGCCTTGTTCGTTTCTTTATATTCCTGAATAATAAACTTTGGTCAATTTATAATTTCTTAAGGACCTCCTTTAAATATTATTATTCAGTTCATATCACATATTAAAGTGTTATAATAATTGGTTAATAATTTGAGTTTATATCAAACGTTTTTTTTATGTTCGGTACATGAGTAAAAATTGAACTTGTTGGAAAAGCATTTTCCATGTAGTTATAAGTAAATACTCTCCAGAATAGTATTAATAATTTAAATATCATATATATCCAGTATATATTCATTTTATACTATTACATAACATTTAGAGATAATAAAAATGAAATGCACCGTTCATGGAGACGGTAGGTCGTACGTATGCATGAACACTACTTTCATTTTTTTGTCATATTAATGGAATTAAAACTAAATGAGATATATATATATATTATAATTCCAGAATTATATCCATAATTTAGATATAATATATGACATATATATCCATTATATATGTGTACTTATAATAGTACATAACATTTGGAGATAAGAAATGAAATGTACCGTTCATGGAGACGGTAAGCCGTACGTACGCATGAACGCTACTTTCATTTCTTCGGCATATTAATGGAATTAAAAATAGATGAGAGATATAAATATTATAATTACATTATAATATATATTTTATATATATCACATAAGTTCATCAATTTCATTCTTTATACATTCCATGTATTGCATGAACGAGTCACATCACTTGAGGGGGCGGTAGTCCACACTTCCTCAAATGAAATTATCGGATTTGCACAACATGAAAATCATAAAGGTATGTATTAAATATAAAATACAGAAGCATATAGGGGAAATAAATATAATATATATCATAAATAAATATAGTTCCATCATAATGGCCACCATGATAGGTGGTATGAGAAGATAGAACAATCATCGTTTCGTGAGGCAGTAATTCGCCATCCACGGAAACAGTATGTTCTTTAACCATTAGAAAAAGGTGTGTGTCAGTGTAGCTCGAATATACCTCATAAAAACATCCTATTATATTTAAGATACTGTTTTTTTTACAAAATAAATAAATAAAAAGATTTTAGGGGGTTGGAGAAGCAAAATAAAACAAAAGAACACTAGGGAAGACATTACCTTTAAATCGGGTAACTCTTTTTGATTTGAGCTCAAAGGCTTCCTTGGAAAGGATTATTACCAAATTTAGGCTTCTAGTAGTAATATAGGGACATGTAGAGACAAAATTATCAGTGTTTGGCCGATCCAATGGCTTGAGAGGTGTGGGTAAGGAGGTAGAGGTGGGGGCCTTTTATAAGAGAAGAGGAGGGGCACTCTTGGAAAGTTATAAAATATTACTTTATTATAAAATTATTTTCGGATTTTAAAGGTCCCAAAAGGATATATTTAGAGGATAAGGTGATATTAGTTCTAAATACACCCATACAATAGGTTTTTTACATGTTTAGGTCTTAGAGTTTACAATATCTTTTCATTTTATTTAAATCATTAAATAATTAGGTAATCGCTGCATCATCATGGTGTCATAAATAATTTAATTTATTTAGTGTCTAAAATTTATAAAAAAAATATAATTATGTATGAAATCTTTTTATCTTTCTAATTAATATTTATAGTCAAAAATATGACTTGTATAACCCCATGTAAAAATTGTTTTAGTAAAACAATACATGTTTGTGATATTTTTATTTTAACTTTAAATAAAAAGTTATTAATGTCGTTTTCCTACCAAAGTGGCTCCATGGGGTCCCCAAGTTGGCACATGGATTGTCTTGGTCAGACATGACTCATCCAATAATGGTAGGATATGTTTAAAGGTCATTTAATATTATTATAACATTATCTTTACCTTAAATTACACTAATTACCTTTAATCGCAATTAATAAAACTTAAAAGTAACTATTCACCAAAAATTTATTTTAATCTAATTGAACAACATTTTACTTCCTAATGACAAATATGTATGTTGGATTTTTTAAAATCAAATCACAGAAGTGGTTAAGTTTCATTTAAAGGAAAAATCAGTTTCTTTAATTACCACTTAGTGGTTTCACTATTCATCAAAAATTAAAGTTTTTCAGAAAAATACCAAAGATTCACCCTAAGCTATTTTTGATATTCTGAATTAAAAAATGATGTATATTTTACAAAATTAAAAACATATAATTTTCATTAATTAATTTAATATTTAATTCCCGCTGTCAAAACAAATAGCGTGCTTTTAAGAAACAATACCTATTAAAAGATTGACACTAGTTTAAGTCCAATTTCAAAGTGAAATTAATTCCAATGACCACCATTAGATTAAATGGTAAAAATATAGTCTAATTTCACATTAAAAAAATTCAAAAGATAATCTAATAATATATATAAATTATATTAAAATGAGGTTTTGAATTAAAATACAGCATTTTACACTATTCATTAAAAAATGAACTTTATCGGAAAAATACCAAAAATTTATACAAAGTAAATTTTGATATCCCTATTCTAAAAAGAATTTTATTTTGTCAAATATAACATATAAAATTGTCAAAAATTAATTTAAAAGGGGTTCTCCATCAAAAGGTGGTTAATCGACCTTTTAAAGAATATTAGAATATTTACGCTTAAAATTGGATTCATTCACATTTTAACATTTATTCTAAAAATTAAAAAAAAATTGGACAAACATATATAATAATTTTGTAGTTAGTTCAATTCATTCCTGCCATTACAATGGTTAGGCGTTAACTACCATTTAAAATAATATTATTTTATTATAAGAGTGCAATGTAAGATTCCCAAGAAACTTGTTGTTGCGTATTGGGTACGCCATCAAGCATAGCATCCACTTTAAAGTAATATTAATATTTTATTAACAAATATGGATAAATGTGAAAATTCCATATTCTTTATTTACCTGGGGTGTTACATCCTTCCTCCCTTTTGGAAATTGCGTCCTCTCAATTTTAAAATTGGGCTTGGAAACTTCATTGAAAATCCCACATCAGAACAAGAGTCAGTAAAACTATCACTTTAAAATAAAGAAAGATAAGTACAAAGGTCACCCGAGTTAACCCATACTAGGATTCCATGTAGGAAAACATGGATATGGAGGAAAAAACAAAGGTCCATGTTCTAATGGAGAGTGATAGAAAACATGTTTAGAAGAAAGTTAACCACCAAAAAATCACAAACTGGTGATGGGTTAAACGGTATTTGATTCCCCAGTAGGAAAAGTTAACAGACAACATTTTTGTTTTTAAGTTACTTTTCATTGAGGAATTTATTTATGAGCTTAACTAAAACATAATGAAACATACTTAATTGTAATTTTGACTTTCAACCATTGCTAGATTTCTTACAAAAACTCATATTTCTCCAAAAGATGAGCATTTAGGATGACTTGTTCACATTAAGAGCGCTATAATCAACTTTGAGATAATCACCTAATCCACAAAAGAGAACTATATATTTCCCATGTCTTTAGACAAAAACCAAAACCAAAATTGTTATTACAAGATCAGATAATCCACAAAAGGATAATCCTTTATAAAAAGAAAATATATTCTTAATCTCCAAAATTTGTCCAAAAAACCCAAAGTTCAAAGAAGACCATTCGATAAACAATTGTCCATAAAATTATTCAAAGTAAACCAAACTAAGATTTAAACCCAAATATTTGAAGGATTTAATGACACAGTCTTCCAAGGTACAAATTAACATTTATCTCCAAATAACATTAGTTTCTCTTAAAGTCTCATATTGAAAAGTAATTAACCTAATCACATATCCTCTATGATAGGTTAATAATTTTCAAAGACAACCCAAAATAAACTTACTCTTGATTCCTAAAATCATCCAAATAAAAATAATTAGTCAAACTAACCAAGGACTTCACGTAGTCCAGTGGTAGGAGATAAATACCAGTCGCACTTTGGTTGTGGGTTCGATTCCCGTAGCTTTGTCAGACGCGACAGGTTGTCACACGATCTCCATGTTGTCCTTTTTCCAAAACTACATAATTCTTATAACATTCCCCAAAAAGCGATAAAATCATAAAAAATAACCATAACATAATTTAGCCTCAATTTTATCTCATGCCTTTCATTTTCCATCATAACATATAGTAACCCATAATTACCTCTAAAGTAAGGATCATATAAACCCTAATGGTTACCTTTATAATTATTACTTGAACTTCCACATAGATTGGTCATCTCATACATGATGCATTATAGAACTTACCAAGGTTCAAGTGGTTGATCATGACTCCTTGATAGTTGGTTTAGAACAACCATGAGTTTCCTCATTGAATCCACCATTTCATCTAGTCTCTTAATCAGAGAACCACCACAGTTTCCTTCAAACCCATTGTCACATTAGTGCCTCCTAGATCCATCCATTTACTAAAACCAAAAATGTCAGTGTGAGTATATCAACAAAATCATCATGTACTAATGAGAAAGATAAAAACTAAGATATACTTACTCATTCACTTTATCTAAAAACTATGAATCATTCTGAAATCCTATCCATTATGGTAATGTCACTTATGCTTAGAGAATACCCTAACCTCTGAAGTTATCTAAACCGACCTTTGATACCAACTATAAGGCTCCAACCTTAAACATTACTTAATATTGAATTAAACGAATAATTCACATAGAGGATCTTTTCAAGTTTAGAGTTTTATAGAATTAGATCATAACTATTACATCTCAAAAGATTACACAGTAGACACTTCTACAAAGTCACTTTTTTTTACAAAACATGGACTCTAAAAAAAGAGTCATGTCTAGTTCCATGTTTAAGACAGCATGACTTTTCCTTGATCCCGTCCTTGACCCTATTCCACATTATGTCCTGTGAAAAATATTTCAAAAAAAACTTGGGGTGAGCATAAAAAGCTCAGTAAGGGATACACAAAGAAGGAAAACTGTTAGTTTTTCAAAACATCAAATACTTTATCAAAGTAACACTTTTCACCTTTATGAAGTAGTAAAAACTCCTCATTGAATAAAATATCATTACTTACCCTTTTGTAACCAAAATATTACCATAAAACCCATATAAAGAACACATAACATATAAAGGTAACTTGGGACATAAACATACTTAAATGGAATAACCATACGGTCGACTTCCCCGCATATCACTAAATGGAATAGCCATACGGATGACTTCCATACCCAATGCATTGGAAGTTATAACGTAACCACCCATCCTAGTATTCACGGAACCACCCGTAATATGGTTTATCACGTAACCACCCTTCAAATTTCCAAGTACCATTATAAAATCATAACAATTATAAAGGAAAGAAAACATTTCCACATTTCAATCACAATATATCACTTAAATATATTGACATAAAAAAATCCATTATAAAAACCCTTTTCAATACCAAAACACATAAAAGAGTATATGGTATTTATTTCATTTTAAAAACATTATGGCTTGTTGAGTAATCCAAAGACCAAATAATACTCACAGCGGCAGAAAAGGTCGTTGTCACCGCAAACGTTAAGAGAAACATTCTTTTTTGTCATTTAGTAAAACGCTTCATATAAAAAGATTCCTTTTGAATAAAATTAGAATTCAAAGGGTTTTATAAATCGTATAAAAGAAATTTGTGTATAAAACAAAATATGCCTCAATGAAAGGAGATTGAGACGAAGTCCCTTAAAAAGTCGGTATCCTTAGATTAAGGATAAATCAATTACATGATTATTTATGACAAATGTGAATACACCAAATATAAGTTGATATTAAGTGTAAAACAATCAGAGGTCATTCACACATAATCTTGGAAAAACAAAACCAATGAAATGAGATTGAGTTATGATTTCCCATACAAGTTCGTCTAAATGACGTAAGAATTTATCAATGAGATGATTATGTGTAGAAATAGTATATACACACAAAGGTTTGTGCAAATTACAACATAGAGATTCCACACATAATCTTGGCATAATAAAATCAATAAGTAGAGGTTTAACCCAAATAATTGAAATTGAGTTAAGAAGTTCCTTTGCAAAAAATCGACAGCCTAACGGCGTCACTTCAAAATTCAGAAAATTAGTTGATGAGAGAGAGAATGGTATCTCATCACTTGGACATAAAATTTACATCAATAAGAATATATAATAACATATCCCAACATAATAATATTTAAATTAAAAGACATAACAAAATAAGTCTTTTAAAAAGAGGAGGGTGAAAGGTTCCCTTACTGATTTGGGTAACTTTCGAAACGTACACCCCATGAAAGAAGGACTATAAAAAATTGATGTAAATACCCGTAAAAAAGTATATTAAACAAAGAGTAGAATAATGTGAAGTAACTACACTACTCAAAATAAATGGTGGAAAATGTAGCATAAATCTCACGGGAATAAAAGAGAGATGCAAAATCCATTATGAAAACTCGGCAGCCTAAAGGTGCCACTTAAAACATACAAAAATGGATTTATGAGATCAAATAGGGTCTCTCATAATATAGAAATCAAAATTACTTAATTATTAATATAAAATAACATCCCCAGACATAATAAATCTGAGCTTAAAAGAAATGACATAAAAGGGAGTACTTAAAAAGAAAGAGAGAGGTAGGATCCCTTCCCTCAAGTCCGACTTGCCTTGTTCATTTCTTTATATTCCTGAATAATAAACTTTGGTCAATTTATAATTGCTTAAGGACCTCCTTTAAAGATTATTATTCCTTTCATATCACATATTATAGTGTTATAATAATTGGTTAATAATGTGAGTTCATATCAAACGTTTTTGTCGATGTTCGGTACATGAGTAAAAATTGAACTTGTTAGAAAAGAATTTTCCATGTAGTTATAAGTACATCATCTCCAGAATAGTATTAATTATTTAAATATCATATATATCCAGTATATATTAATTTTATAATATTACATAACATTTGGAGATAATAAAAATGAAATGCACCGTTCATGGAGACGGTAGGCCGTACGTACGCATGAACACTACTTTTATTTATTTTTTGTCATATTAATGGAATTAAAACTAAATGAGAGATATATATATTATAATTCCAGAATTATATCCATAATTTAGATATGATATATGAAATATATATCCATTATATATTTGTACTTATAATATTACATAACATTTGGAGATAAGAAATGAAATGTACCGTTCATGGAGACGGTAAGTCGTACGTACGCATGAACGCTACTTTCATTTCTTCGGAACATTAATGGAATTAAAACTAGATGAGATATATATATATTATAATTCAAGTACAATATATATGTTATATATATCACATAAGTTCATCAATTTCATTCTTTATACATTCCATGTATTGCATGAACGAGTCACATCACTTGAGGGCGCGGTAGTCCGCACTTCCTCAAATGAAATTATCGCATTTGCACAACATGAAAAGCATAAAGATATGTATTAAATATAAAATACAGAAGAATATAGGGGAAATAAATATAATATATATCATAAATAAATATAGTTCCATAATAATTGCCACCATGAGAGGTGGTATGAGAAGATAGAACAATCATCGTTTCGTGAGGCAGTAATTCTCCATCCACAGAAACAGTATGTTCTTTAACCATTAGACTGAGGTGTGTGTTATTGTAGCTCTAATAATCCTCATAACAACATCCTATTATATTTAATATATTGTTTTTGTTACAAAATAAATAAATAAAAAGATTTTAGGGGGTTGGATAAGCAAAATAAAACAAAAGAACACTAGGGAAGACATTACCTTTAAATCGGGTAACTCTTTTTTATTTGAGCTCAAAGGATTACTTGGAAAGGATTATGCTCATAGTGAGGATTCTAGGAGTAATAGAGGGATTTGGAGAGACAAAATAAGCAGATTTTGGCCGAGTCAATGGCTTTAGAGGTGTGGGTAAGGAGGTAGAGGTGGGGGCCTTTTATAAGAGAACAGGAGGGGCACTCTTGGAAAGTTATAAAATATTACTTTATTATAAAATGATTTTTGGATTTTAAAGGTCCAAAAAGTATATATTTCTAGGATAAGGTGATAGGAGTTCGAAATCCACCCATCCAATAGGTTTTTGACAAGTTTAGGTCTTATAGTTTACATTATCTTTTCATTTTATTTAAATCGTTAAATAATGAGGTAATCGTTGCATCATCATGGTGTCATAAATAATTTAATTTATTTAGTGTCTAAAATTTATAAAACAATTATAATTATGTAGTAAATCTTTTTATATTTCTAATGAATATTTATAGTCAAAAATATGACTTGTATAACCCCATATAAAAATTGTTTTTGTAAAACAATACATGTTTGTGACATTTTTATTTTAACTTTAAATAAAAAGTTATTAATGTCATTTTTCTACCAAAGTGGCTCCATGGGGTCCCCAAGTTGACCCATGGATTGTCTTGGTCGGCCATGACTCATCCAATAATGTTAGTACATGTTTCAAGGTCATTTCATATTATTATAACATTATTTTTACCATAAATTACACTAATTACCTTTAATCGCGATTAATAAAACTTAAAAGTAACTATTCACCAAAATTTTATTTTAATCTCATTGAACCAAATTTTACTTCCTAATGAAAACCATGTATGTTGGATTTTTGAAAAACAAATCACAGAAGTGGTTAAGTTTCATTTAAACGAATAATCAGTTTCTTTAATTACCACTTAGTGGTTTCACTATTCATCAAAAATTGAAGTTTTTCAGAAAAATACCAAAAATTAACCCTAAGAAATTTTTGATATTCTGAATTAAAAAATGATGTCTATTTTAAAAAATTCAAAACATATAAGTTTCATTAATTAATTTAATATTTAATTCCCGTTGTCAAAACAAATAGCGTGTTTTTAAGAAACAATATCTATTAAAAGATTGGCACTAGTTTAAGTCCAATTTCAAAGTAAAATTAATTCCAATGACCACCATTGGATTAAATGGTAAAAATATAGTCTAATTTCACATTAAAACAAATTCAAAAGATAATCTAATCATATAAATAAATTAGATTAAAAGGAGGTTTTGAACTAAAATACAGCATTTTACACTATTCATTAAAAAAATGAACTTTATCGGAAAAATACCAAAAATTTATAAAAAGTAAATTTTGATGTCCCGATTCTAAAAAGAATTTTATTTTGTCAAATATAACATATAAAATTGTCAAAAAATGGATTTAAAAGGGGTTCACCATCAAAAGGCGGTTAATCGACCTTTTAAAGAATATTAGAATATTTACGCTTAAAATTGGATTCATTCACATTTTAACATTTATTATAAAAAGTAAAAATATTTGACAAACATATATAATTATTTTGTAGTTAGTTCTGTTCATTCCTGCCATTACAATGACTATGCGTTAACTACCATTTAAAATAATATTATTTTATTATTAGAGTGCAACGTAAGATTCCCAAGAAACTTGTTGTTGTGTATTGGGTACGCCATCAAGAATAGCGTCCCCTTTAAAGTAATATTAATATTTTATTCACAAATATGAATAAATGTGAAAATGTTATATTCTTTATTTACCTGGGGTGTTACATAGAGAGTATCAGACATATATATAAATATATCAAATATCGTAATAATTTAAATTGTTTTTTATAAATATTATTTAAATGTTTATAAAATTATCACCATTAAAAAAATAAACATTATTGATATTTATATAAAATAAAAAATTAAAATAAATTTATGAGATTTTTTTGATAAGGCTGTAAAAAATAGACATTAACTTTGGTCATAAAAATAATAATATATAAAAAAATTGGTTTCTTTTAATTATTTATCAATAAAATATTTTTTTTATCAGATAGTTTATTGTAATGATTTTTATTAACGGAAAAATATTTTTTAGTAATTTTTTATTACCAATAAATTTTTGTGTTAGTAAAAAAATGTTGGTATTAGTATGATAAAGCAGTCAATTTAACTGTTGGTAAAATATTTGTTGGTATTGAATGATCAATGGCAACAAATATATATATGTTGGTAAAAACAAGTGTTGGTGCTTAAAATTTATGCCAATGAAACTTAATATCTTTTGGAATTTCTCATTTTTACTAATAGACATATTATCTATCAATAAATTTCTATTGGTATAAGACATTTTTTAGTAGTGTGCTCCGAATCCTAGGGAACAACAAGTTTCTCAACATGTTGATTCTCCCAATATAGAGTAATAAAAATTTTATCCACATACCAATGCTACCAATAATGAGGAACAACATATTCATGATGTTGAAGTAGAAGAAATGGTAGAAGGTGAACAAACTATGTCCCAGAAAAACCAGAGCATCATTGTGCACTCGTGTTAACAAAAAATATTAAGGCAATAAGTAGAGGCATTAAATTAGATGTTGGATATAATACACACGGCTAGTATGTTAACCCCAAAAATTATATTTTAATTAGTTACATTGGTATCACCATGCAAATGAACATGTCAATTGATGTAGATATATGGAACTATGTTGTTCCCACAGTTAAGGCACTAATTTGGGACGATATTAAGGTTACATTATGATATAATTTTTTATTTTACTAAAAAATAAAATAGTGAAACATTGATTTAATATTAATTATATCCTGAATATTACATTTATACTAGATGAATACCGAATGGAATTTATATTAAGAGTCATTGTAAAGGCTCGTGTAGGCTTTCATAAAATTATTATGAAGCATTATTTCAAGGATTCTAAAGGGAAAGTAATCATGCACCCACCAAATATGTATGTACACATGATAAACCAAGAAAAAAGGAATTCATTTATTGTTCTTCATAGGGAGGAATCTTTTCAGGTACATTGTGATTGGTAATATATTACTTGAAAATACATTTATTAATCACTTTGATTAAGAATTTTTAATTTATAAAATAGAAATTGTGTGCTGAAAACAAGTAATGTGCATCAAAACCAATGTACATTGGGATTGCTCCATGCAAATCAAGAATCTCTTTCCGACTACGGTGGCGGAACTCCTGCATGTGATCTGGTATGATAGAAATAATTTTCTTCATAATAATTGCTCATTCAGTCTCACTGCAGGTAAAATGAATATTCTCATGGCCGTCATGGATGTTGCCTCTCTTCAGAAGGATCATTGTGACAACTCTGTTGGTGATTTTGAGATCCTTAGGCGTCTTAGGATTGTGGGATCTTACAGATAGCCAAGGAACAATTTTTGAGGTATTTCGGCAAGCTCGGCTTCCATGATGGATCAAAGTTAATGTTGATGGCACCTCAAGAGGAAACCCGGGTCCGGCAGGTTATGGTGCAATTTTCAGAGACTCTCTTGGCAGGTTCCAGGGCTGCTTCTTTAGTGGATGTGGTACGGCCTCTGCTTTGGAAGCGGAAATGCTGGCTGTGATTCATTCGGTGGACTTTTCCAATCAAAAGGGTTGGAGCAAGATGTGGATTTAAAGTGACTCAACCACTGTGGTGCAAGCTATTTGGAAGGGGTGGTGCATCTTTCCTGGCCGCTTACTTCTCGTTGGATGAAATGTCTTGCTTCACTCATGAATCTCAACTACATTTCCACTAATGCTTACCGTGAAGAGAACAAGGTTGCTGACAGTCTTGCCAACAATGGGGTCAACCAGGATATTACCTGGCTGGATGATTTGCCTGGCGATTCGCTCCCTCTCTATGATAAGGATTGTAATAAGATTCCGTCTTTCAGACTTTTGTAACTCTCTTTATTTTTATGCAATAAATTGAGCCTCGGTCTTTGACTAAGGCTCCACCTTTTTTTAAAAAAATGTACCCCTACCATAAAGAAAGGATAGGGTATGCTTAACTTGAAAAAAAATGGTATGTATTTTAAATCTATAGTAATAATTTTATGTGGCATGAAACAACAACATAATTGTAACTAACTGGCCTAGAGTACCATCTAAATTGGTATATGAGCCAATTATCCACTAACTCAAAGGGAATTATTGATCTCTATGGGTTGGATACTAGAACCAAGGTATCAAGGAATTAACTTTGGGAATGATTTTTCCCAAAAAAAATCTAACAATAATCAATGTTACCCTATTGAAACATCATCACATAAGTAATAAATACATCCATAATTAGTATGAGACGATACAAAAAAACTGACAGTAGAAAATAAATACCAAGACCCATATCCTGGTGGTCTATGACTACCCACAATGTCCCAAAACCACCCAGACATGGCCAACTAAGCACAAACCCTCAAAGGAATATGGTGAGAACATGATCACCTACTATAATAATATAATGGTTGCAAACACCAAATGGTACAAGTAGGGTGTGAGATATAGTTCCCAGTAGGATTTCACCAAAGGTTCTATGCATTTTCATTATATGGTAATCCAAATATTCTAAGAGAGTAGTTAAATAAATAGATTACAAGGCTTTAAAACTAATCTAGGTTTAAAACATAATTTTAAACTTTTCAAAATCATTTACTAAACTAAAGATGGAAACATGTCATTTCATCATTTAAAAACCCAACCTTTTCTTGAAAATATTTGAAAACTATTTCACAAGATAAAGTTATATAAACTAAAAAAATAGTAATATGCACCGGATATCAACAAGTTATATAAGATTTAATACAATATATTCTAGGTTAAATATCATAATGATCAGATTAATCGAGGTTGTTAAAAAACAACCAAGGTAACTCCCTTTCCTAGTAGTGACAACAAACACTATCATGTATCAAGTACCAAGTTTAAGGATGTCATGGGTATGACCTAGATATGATTGTGATTCCACCATAGTCAAGATAATCAATAAATTATCAGGAATGGTCATCAGGATTACATTAAGTCTCATGTTTCTCAAGTAAACCAAGTCCACACACACCCAATTTCTAGGTAGTACATATGTAGCATGAACATGTCATGTTATCCATAGATTTTCTAGATGGGGTGTGAGTCTGATAGAAAATACTATATCTTTTTCATCTCATACAACTATCTTGGTTCCCATGACTAGTAAAATAATGTGAGTGATATGATTAGGAAACAAAGATTACTAAGGAAATCCCCATCAGTATCAATATGGGATCATTCCCTTAACATTTTAATTATTTCTCAGTTTACTTCTCACCTTCACTCCCAAGATCCCTCAAATTGAATAATTCATTAATCAACACCCATATATGGGAAGTACGATAAAAAATAAGTGACATAAATGGATTATCATAAGATAGGACCATCACAAAGTGCTAAATGGACTATTAAGCATAATCAATTTCAAATCAAGTCTTTATTTTTAAATCAACATTAAAAAATGTATTCACACTTTCTTAATTTCACAAATTTTCATTAAAATTTCATATGTACATTACACAAAGGATTTATTTAAAAATACCCCAAAGGAATTCAAAAGTAAGTTTCAAAATTTTAAAGGCTGGAAGTCATTTCAAAACGGTATCCAAAACCATGTGGAAAATATTTCATAAATCAACCCTTTTATTTAAATCAACACATTTCACTTTTAGAAAATAAAATCCATCTTAAGCCATTTATTTCACCAAAACACACTTTAATATCTCTTTTAAGAGAAACCAAAACCAATATGGCATTCAAAAATTTAAATAAATAGTGAGATGAAATCCATATCATAATAAAGGAAATCCATATCAAAGCCATTATGTTCGTACTATGTTCAATTCATAGAGAAGAGTATCAAAAAATCTATCACAATGTATTTAAAGGTAAAAATTTAAAATACATGTGTTAGAAAATAAGAAACACATATTCATTAATTTTACAGTAATAATGAATTACATAATTAAGGAACTGTATAAAAACACCTACCTTTAAATTCTAGAAACTCAAAACACCATGAAAAAATGCCAACTGGAGAGATAGGAATAATTTGGATAAGGTTCCCACCTAGTGATAAAGGAGAAGCAACATACAACACACTCTCATTGATCACCCAGCAATTATAAACCCGATACTCCCCAAGAGGACATTACAAATTGAAGGTAGTAAATATTTGGAACTACAACATTATTATCTTTTAGCAGTGGATTAATAAATTGCTCTTTTTTTTTAAAATAAATTAGCGGTGGTTTTTAATAAACCACCGTGAAACATATTTTTTTTACAATCGCGACACTTCTCCCCCTGACACCCCCGACACCCCTGACACCCCCAACCCCCGACCCCCAGAAACCCTAGGACTTCGGTGACCCGTGTGACCCCGGTGACCCCAGCGACCCCCTGAATCCCTCACTGTGCCTTGCTGCCCCTCACTGCTCCTCACCACCCATTGTAGCCCATGAGAGCCCCTGAATCCATAGAATCTC
Source organism: Viscum album (assembly GCA_963277665.1). Lineage (NCBI taxonomy): Eukaryota > Viridiplantae > Streptophyta > Magnoliopsida > Santalales > Viscaceae > Viscum > Viscum album. The sequence goes on from OY728160.1 coordinate 1,376,910,191, forward strand.
ATGACCCTGAAAACCCCCAAAATCCCTCGATGCATCTCTCCGCCCCTCACCATGCCTCACAGCCCATCGCTGCCCCTCACCGCGCCTCATGTCCCATCTTCGTCGGTATTTTCAAAATTATTTCAAAAAAATTTACATGTGATGTATTATAATTTCATTTTTTAAAAATTTTTGAGAGGTTTTTGTTCAAGTGGCGTGTTCAATGAAATAATATGTTCTGATGGGGGTGTGAAACAATGTTGATTATGAACCTAAAAAATTATTGATATAGATACAATTTATGGTATGCTTATATAACTTTCATTCAAAATCATATTATATTATATGATACAGTTATGGTTCCCATTATAAGGAATAATATTTTCATATTATTAGTCATTATATCTATGTTATATTCTATATTGTCACGACCCATCCTCAGGGCCCGTGTTGTGACTACCACAAGCCCGACTTCCATATGCCAGGGGCTGGCGACTAGCACAAAAGGCATAAATCCTGATAAAAGGGAAGGAATTTCCTTTATATAAGTAAACAAACACAACAGAGTATGCAAGATGAAGTAAACACTTAGTAAACTGAGTACAAAAGTAATTGCTGGAAGTTAAATGGGCCAGAATACAAACCCAACTGAAAGTACAGTACAACAGTAAATAAAGAACAGCTGAAATAAAGTAAACCAGCAACCACTGAGTTGTCCTCCGGATATCCCACCTGAAGGGTGGGTACAGATGGTCTCCTCAGCTCCTCGGGTCTGTCCGTTCGCTCCGTGTACGTCCCGCCAAGTGGTCCACCTCCAAGTATCGTCCCACTCCACTAGACTCCACCTCGATCAGTGATGTATGTCGTCTGCATCCAAAACAACATAGTGCGGTCATAGCCCATGCAGGGGTGAGTATACGTTACTTAGTAGGGACCCTGATACCCCCAAAGGTCTCCCAGAATCCACAAAGGATAAACCACAAAGGAAAGATACAAACATGAAGTACCAACCAACTCTACTTAGGTATATGCCCATACATATACCTAAGTCATCAATTCCAGTTCGGCTCCAACTCATGAGCCCAAGTACAACCCAGTCCACACAGGAAAGCACAACCCAATACACACAGAAAACCAAGTCAATCACATCGATTATAATGACTAAAAATCAAGACTCAGCTCACACAGGTATACTACACATGAAGAGGGTTGGAGATGATAGATGTAACCTCTGAATCATCTCCCCTGCCAAACCCACTTAGGATCCAAGTACAGTCTTCATAGCTTCCGAACCCATGAAGGATCTAAGTACAGTCGTCCTACTACCGAACCCACGTAGGATCCAAGTACATTCGTTATCATCATCGCAGTCGTAGCCAGCTCTAGGGTTCCCGCACACAACACACTCGATTCCAGGAGGGTCCGCTCCACGAGCCAAGGGGGTTGATATATCAACTATCATGAAGTACATAGTTGATGTATCCCAAAGTTCCGTCTCATAAATAGAAACTCAACGCGACAGACGGCGCGTCAATCAGACGCTCGGTCTGAGAGATATTGGTTTTTCCGTCCTAGGGGTCTGGTTAGAAATACGCTCATTTATAACTCGAATGATATAAAAATTAATTTGAAACTCACTTAGAGTATCGCAAAAGGACTGTCTCATCGAAAGAGTCTCAGTTCCGCAGAAGGTGGATTGATCAGACGCGCGGTCCTTGAGTTATTCACATTTAAGTGAATAACGGGCCCAGCCCGTTTAGCCTAGTGGACCGATGGGTCAGGTTGACCCAGTTTGATGCGTCCGACCCAGCAGGGGTGTCGGACCGGTCCGAATAATTACATAACTCATCTCGAAGGGGCGCGGCCCGGCCCGAAGTGGCGCGGCACGGCCTGGCAGGGCGCGGCCCCGCTCGGCCCGGCCTAGCATGGCCCAGCTGGGCAGGCGGCCCGGCTGGCTTGGTTGGCTGGCCGAGCGGCTCGGTTGAAGTCGAGCAGGTTCCGAAGGGGGGTCGCAGCCCCCTCGGTTTTCCGCACCAGTGGCGCCGCCCTACCCCAAACTGACCGGCCTTCTGCGCACGCGGGCCGCTGATCCTCCAGAGCGTCACCCTCCATGCTCCGTGGTCTAGCCCTGTTTGGCTGGCCGACGGGCCGGACGGTCCTCTAGCGCGGTGCCCTCCTCGCGTCGCGGCTCCTCTTCGCCTGGCCGGCCGACGGGCTGGCCGGTTCTTCCGCCGAAGCGGCCCATGTAGTGGGCCGCGTTTCTTCCCGCACAACTGGTCGGACGGCACCGACCTCCTTTGTCACATTCCTAGCACGGTGTGACGGCGTCGTGCCCCCTCCGCCTTTGCTTTCCAATTCTAAATAAAATAAACAACTTCAACGGAGGGTCGTCGGGCTGTGTTCGTTCGACCCGCGCCCTCCGCGTAAAGCGATAGCAAATGGATTAGGTAAACAAGATACTCAACGACAAACCAAAGAACAATTTTAATCCATTAAAATTTAACTTAAACCCTACCTCGATAAATGATGACGAACGTCGGCATCGCGGTTGACGGCGTCACGAGGTGAGGATTCGTAGACGTCGGCGGAGAGCGTCCGAGGAGGAAGCAGCATCTCCCCTTTTTATCATGGAGAGAATAAAACAAGGCAGACGTCGTTGGTGAGTTCCTGTGTTGGTGTCACCTCCCTTGTCGCGGAGGAAGAAGAGGATTAAGAATTCGGGGTCGCCGAGTCGAAGTTCTTCTTCGGAGAGTTGGCGTTCTTCGTTGAGGATGAAGTTCTTCAAAAACACCAGCGTTCTCCCAATTCCTCCTCACACAACAAATCTAACCAAAATAAAATAAGGCTTCTCCTTATTTTATTTTATTTTTCCATGCATTCAAAATTAAAAAAATCAAATTCCAATTCACTTAATTAATTAAACCATGAGTTTTCTAATTAATTAGGTGATAGGTTGGCTAGTTTTAATGAGGGAGAGAGAATGAGATGAAGAGTTACTCAAATAAATTCAAGGGGGTTATCAACATTAAATAAAGGAGTTTAATGGGAGGTTTTAGGGTTTTAGGGAATGTGAATGGTTGGGGCTCATGTGGGACCCACCTCACAATTATCCTCACATGGGTAGTTAGGAGTTTGTGGGTCCCATCCTAACTTCCCCATGTAGGATATAACCACTTAAGATAAAGAATAAAAATTATTCCACAATTTTTATTCACGTCTTATTTAAACCACAAAATTAAACTTATCCTCCCGTGCAAAGGAAATTGCGGTAAAGGTCCTCTTATACAATTACTGGCATAGAGAGTTCATCGGTGCCCCCGGATTTCAATTCCGAGCACCAGTTCAAAAGATAGAAAAACTCGCTCGTTTGTTTACTGACGGTACCCGAGCTAAACTTCTGAAATTGATTCCGGTCACACCGGGCCTCGGAATCAGGTGCCGTCAAAAAACTGCGTACTCGTAAAATTTCAAAGTATTTAAGAAAAAAATTTCCTTGAAATTTCTGGGTCTTTACATTATGCCCACCTTAGGGATTTACGTCCCCGTAAAGCTACATCATAAACTAGGGAAACAAATGAGGGTATTGTGCACGCATCTGAGCCTCCCACTCCCGTGTGATCTCCTGGAGGTTCCCGTGCTGCCAAAGAATGTGCACCAGAGGAATCAACCGTCCACGTAGGACCCGCTCCTGTCGATCCTCGATCTCCACCGGGACCTCCGTAAATTTCACCCTGTCATCGATATCCAACTCCCCGTGATCAATGATATGTGTCGGGTCATGCACGTATCTCCTCAGCTAAGATACGTGGAAGACGTCGTGCACCCGGTGCAACTAAGGTGGAAGGGATAGGCGATAAGCCACCTCTCCTACCCTACTGAGAATCCGGAATGGTCCAACGAAGTGTGGAGATAACTTGCCGCCCAAGCCAAATCTCCGTAATCCATGTCATGGTGAGACCCGTAAGAAAACTTGGTCGCCATACTCGAACTCCAGTGGTCTCCACCTCCTATTCGCATAGGACTTCTGTCTGCTCTGTGCAGTCCTCATCCGCTCCTGGATGATCTGTACCTTCTCTGTCCTAGCCTGAACCATCTCTGGTTCTACGAGTGCTGACTCCCCAGGGTCAGTCCAGCACAGAGGTGATCTGCAAGGTCGGTCGTACAATGCCTCATATGGTTCCATCTCGATGGTGGAGTGGTGGTTTTTTTTGTATGCAAACTCCACCAAGGGTAGGTGGTCCACCCAGCTGCAACAAAAGTCAAGGACACATGCACGGATCATGTCCTCATGTGTCTGAATGGTCCTCTCCATCTGGTCATCCGTCTAAGGATGAAAGGTGGTGCTCAGGCATAGCTGCGTCCCAAATGTCTCCTGCAACCCCTTCCAAAGCCGGGAAGTAAATTGAGCATCTCGATCGGAGATGATAGACGATGTAACACCATGAAGTCTTATGATCTCCTGAATGTAGAGGCATCCCAAGCTCTCCATTGAGCCCTTCTCTCTGATAGGATGGAAGTGGGTCGACTTGGTGAGTCGGTCGACAATTACCTAGATGGAGTCGTGGCCTATGGAAGTATGAGGGAGCCCCGTCACGAAATCCATTGATATCCCATCCCACTTCCACTCCGGGACCTCTAAGGGTTGCACCAAGCCTACTGGTACCTGGTGCTCTGCCTTCACCTGCTGACAGGTGAGGCATCGTGAAACAAACTCTACCACAGACTTCTTTATACCTGGCCACCAGGGTTGTCGTCTGAGATCCTGGTACATCTTCTCCACTCTTGGATGTACTGCCAAAAGGGGAAGTGTGAAACTACCTCAGCACCTCCTCCGGTAATGAAACTGGTACTATGGTATGTCCCTTGAAGAGGATAACGTGCTCTCCTCCTACAGAAAATCCATCAAGTTCATGTCCTGTGGATATCTGTGCACATTTTGTATCACAGTCAACGTCCCCATGTTGTGCCTCTATGACCCACTGAATTAGTGGAGGAGTGACTATGAGTGACTGTAGAAAGGATGCTCCATATCTATCCACGAAGGATATCTACAACGCGGTTAGTTTCTCTGTCGCCTCTCCAAGTAGTTGAATGCCCGATCTCCTGCTAAGAGCATCAGCTACTACGTTCCCCTTCCCAAGAGTACAGACTATCTCAAAGTCATAGTCTTGGAGGAACTCAAGCCATTGTCGTTGTCTCAGGTTCAGGTCCTTTTGCGAGAAGATATACCTGAGACTCTGGTGGTCAGAGTAGACTGTAAAGCGCTCGCCCATCAGATAGTGCTGCCACATATTCAAGGAAAAGACCACTGCTGCTAACTCCAGATCATGGGTAGTGTAGTTCTTCTCATGTTACCTCAACTGTTGTGAACCATAAGCAATCATTTCCTGCTCCTACATCAGGACACACCCGAGTCTGGTCCCAGATTCATCGCAGTAAACTACGTACCCTACACCCTCCTCTGGTAGCCTCAAGATGGGTGCACTGGTCAATATTTGTCTCAGCTCCGGAAAGCTCTGTTGACATCTATCTGACCACATGAAGGGTTTCCCCTTTTTCTTCATAGCTGAAAGTGCTGTTGTAACTCTGGAGAAGTCTGGCACAAATTTCTGATAGTACCTAGCCAGACCTAGAAAACTTTGCACCTCCGTCACACTCCTGGGTGGCTCCTAAGAAAGTATCACCTCAATCTTTTCAGGATCCATCGCAACTCCCACCTGAGAGATAACATGCCCTAAGAAGTGGACCTCTCGAATCCAGAACTAACACTTCGAGAGCTTAACATAAATCTGGTGCTCTCAGAGTGTGTCCAGTACAACCCGTAAGTGTTAGGCGTGCTCCTCCTCAGTAGTCGAGTAAATCAGTATGTCGTTGATGAATACTATGACAAATCTATTGAGGTATGGCTGGAATATCCTGTTCATGAGACTCATGAACACTACTGGAGAATTGGTTACGCCGAAAGGCATAACCAAGAACTCATAGTGGCCATACTGACACCTGAAGTCCGTCTTCTGCACATCCTCATCTCGAACTCTGATCTGATGATAGCCTGACCTGAGGTCTATCTTTGAGAACCATCGTGCTCCCTTGAGCTGATCAAAGAGGTTGTCAATCCTCAGAAGTGGATACTTTTTCTTTACGGTCACCTGATTCAGGAGACGGTAGTTGACACATAGTCGTAAGCTCCCATCCACCTTCTTGGTGAATAAAATCGGAGAAGACCAGGGTGAAACACTGGGTCGGATGAATCCCTTGCCCGGTAAGTCCTCCAGCTATACCCGTAGCTCACGAAGCTCAGCGGGAGCCATCCGATATACTGGAGTAGATATCGGGGTTGTCCCAGGGTACAGGTCAATGTATAAATCTACCTCTCTGGGAGGAGGTAGTCCTGGAACTTTTTTAGGAAAAACATCTGCATACTGATCCACCACAACAGGAAAACTCGGACTCCGCACATCAACCGCTCCGAGGATGAGACTAGCCAACTGATGTGTGATCGGCTACCCTCTCCTCTGCGTAAGTCCATCATGTGCTGTAAAGGCTCCCTTCTCGCCGGTGAAGGTGAACCTGGTCCCATCTGTGCGGACACACTGCACTTTGTTCCTAATATAGTTAATCTGAGCATGGACTGTAGATAACGAATCCATTCCCAAGATGACGTCGTTAGGCCTCGACACCGCTACAAGAAGATCCCAGCTGAAGCTCTCGCCTCCTAGAGTAAGCTCACACTGCCGTAACCAGTGTTTAATCATTGAGTCTTCTCTCATAGGAGTCTCTAGCCGTAAGGATCGAGCCAACGGCTCCGTCGGAATCTCCGAGCTCCGAACAAAGGCAGCGGAAATAAAAGAATGACTCACTCATGTGTCTATAAGAACTGAAACAAGGGTGGAGTAGACACAGATAGTACCTCGAATCATCTTAGGTGCACCGTGGTCATAAGCCTCCATTGCCTGAAGCTAAGCCTACCTCTGTCCGCTAGCTCCCTGTGGTTGAGGTGGACCTCCTTGTGGTGGTGGTGGTGGTGGTAGAGCCTCAAAGCTTCGCCCACCACCCGCTGCTCATCCAGCTCCTCTGCCTCATCCTCCTACTTCCTGCGGACCGCCATGGTCGAACCTATGCCTCTGCCTAGGTGGTCCCTCAACCGTCTGTTGCTCCTCTGTATGGCGGGTTAGGAAGTCATAAGCCATGTGGCCCTACCCGCCGCATGCATAGCATTGCATTCCTCTCATATGACTGGCTCTGCTGCGTGTGCCCCGCACCTCCGAACCAGTATCTTGAGGTCTCCCACCTGATGGCTTGGTCTGCTTGGACCTCTGCGACATCATTCTACTACCGGCTGTAGAAGACTCCGCTACGTGTCGCCCTGCGGTAGGCCTCGCTGCTGGCATAGGCTTAGCAAGGAATCTCTCCACGAGTAGGGCTCGCTCCAGTACTCCTTCCTGCGTCGGAATGCTGAGGGAGATCATCGAAGCCCTAATCTCATGCCATAGTACCTGTTTGAAGGTCCGGGCCTTGAAGAATGGGTCTAGTATCATGTCCGTGGAGTAGCGCGAGAGGTCGGTAAACCTCGCCGAGTATTGGGCTACTGTCATGCTGCCCTGTCGTAGATGTAGTAACTCTTGGATGTGCACCGCACGGAGGGTGGCTGGAATGAACTCCAAGTGGAAGAGTCTCTCAAAGTACGTCCAAAGTAGAGATTCCTCGTCGTGCACCTGGAGCATCAGGCTCCACCATCTACCTACTGCTGCGTGCAGGAGACTCACGACAAGGATCACCATAAGATCTGCTGGTGTCCCTACCAATCTGAAGACTCGGACAACAGCCTCCAGCCAATCCTTGGCTGCCTGAGGGTCTGTCTCTCAGTGAAACCTGGGCAGCCTCTTTCTCTGAAACTCATGCAGCGCATTCAGGTGGCATGCACTCTCCGCTGCTAGGGCTGGTGGTATCAGTGGCCCAGTAGGTAGAGGTACCGCTTGTGCCTCTGCTGTAATGGGGCCCTGCATCGAGGCCTCGTCGCTCGGTGGGGTGCCATCTCGCACAAATCTCGGAACCCCAGCTGGTTGTCGTCGTGGGGCCATCCTGAAAATAAACAGGTGTTCCACAGTTAAAACAGTATACCTGGTGATCTGACACAAATTAATCACAAAGAAAACTTTTGAAACACACATGCAATCAGTGTTTTTGAGCACTGATTCATAAATCAGAAGTCAGGGCCCTGGTGTATGGATACGTCGGCCACTGCACCAACACTGGACTCCTTGGACTGATAACCACACTCAATACCCTTAACACTATTGATTCACAGGAAGAAATTATCAGAGTCCTAAGTTCTGTGGTAGAACCGACTCCTCTGATACAAATTTGTCACGACCCGTCCTCGGGGCCCATGTCGTGACTACCCCAAGCCCGCCTTCCATAGGCCAGGGGCTGGAGACTAGCACCAAAGGCGTAAATCCTGATAAAAGGGAAGGCATTGCCTTTATATAAGTAAACAAACACAACAGAGTATGCAAGATGAAGTAAACACTAAGTAAACTGAGTACAAAAGTAAGTGCGGGAAAGTAAATGGGCCAGAATACAAACCCAACTGAAAGTACAGTACAACAATAAAGAAAGAACAACTGCAGTAAAGTAAACCAGTATCCACTGAGTCGTCCTCCGGATATCCCACTTGAAGGGTGGGTACATATATTCTCCTCAGCTCCTCGGGTCCGACCGTCCGCTCCGTGTACATCCCTCCAAGTGGTCCACCTCCAAGTATTGTCCCTCTCCACTAGACTCCACCTCGATTAGTGGTTTCTGTCGTCTACATCCAAAACAACGTAGTGCGGGCATAGCCCCTACAGGGGTGAGTATAAATTACTCAGTAGGGACCCCGAGACCCCCGAAGGTCTCCCAGAATCCACAAAGGATAAACCACAAAGGAAAGATACAAACACGAAGTATCAACCAACTCTACTTAGGTATATGCCCATACATATACCTAAGTCATCAATTCCAGTTCGGCTCCAACTCACGAGCCCAAGTACAACCCAGTCCACACAGGAAAGCACAACCCAATCCACACAGGAAAGCAAGTCAATCACATCGATGATAATGACTAAAAATCAAGACTCAGCTCACACAGGTATACTACACATGAATAGGGGTGTAGATGATAGATGTAGCCTCTGAATCATCTCCCATGTCGAACCCACGTAGGATCCAAGTACAGAAGTCGTCACTGTCGAACCCACCTAGGATCCAAGTACAGTAACCATTGTTGTCGAACCCACATAGGATCCAAGTACAGTCGTCATCACTGCCAAACCCATGGAGGATCCAAGTACAGTCGTCCTCGCTGCCGAACCCACGTAGGATACAAGTACAGTCGTCATCGTCGTCGCAGTTGCAGCCAGCTCTAGGGTTCCCGCACACAGCACACTTGATTCCGAGAGGGTCTACTCCACGAGCCAAGGGGGTCGATACATCAATTATCATGAAGTCCAGAGTTGACATATCCCAAAGTTCTGTCTCATCAATAGGAACTCAACGCAACAGACGGCACGTCAATCGAACGCTCGGTCTGAGAGATATTGGTTTTTCTGTCCCAGGGGCCCGGTTAGAAATACGCTCGTTTCTAACCGAACTGATATCCAAATTCATCCGAAACTCACTTAGAGTATCGTAAAGGGATCGTCTCATCGAAAGAGTCCCAGTGTCGTATACGGTGTGTCGATCGGATGCGCAGTCCTTAAGTTATTCATGTTTAAGTGAATAACGGGCTCAGCCCGTTTAGCCTAGTGGGTCGACGGGTCGGGTTAACCCAGTATGATGGGTCCGACCCAGTAGGGTTGTCGGACCGGCCTGAAAAATTACATAACTCGGCCCGATGGGGCACGGCCCGGCCCGACCCGGCCTGGCGCGGCCCGACCCGGCCCGGCCTGGCGCGGCCCGACCCGGCCCGGCCTGGCGCGGCCCGGCCGGGCGCGAAGCCCAGCTGGCTCGGCTGAAGCCGAATGGGTTCCGAAGCCCCCCCCCCCCCCCCCCCCCCCCGTTTTTCTACACCAGGGGCACCAGGCGGTGCTGCCCTTCCCCAAACTAGCTGGCTAGACCGGTCGGTCTTCTGCGCACGCGGCCCGCATGGGCAGGCCGCCGATCCTCTAGCGCGGCGCCCTCCTAGTGTCGCGGTCCAGCCCTGCCCGGCTGGCCGATGGGCCGCCTGATCCTCTAGCACAATTCCCTCCTGGTGCCACGTCTCCTCTTCGCCCGGTCGGCCGACGGGCCAGCCGGTTCTTCCGCTGAAGCGGCTCGTGTAGCGGGCTACGTTTCTTCCCGCACAACCGGCGCAACGGTACCGGCCTTCTTTGTCGTGTTCCTAGAACGGCGTGATGGCGTCGTGCCTCCTCCACCTTTTCTTGCCAATTCTAAATAAAATAAACAAGTTCAACGGAGGGTTGTCGGGCCGTGTTCATTCGGCCCATGCCCTCCATGTAAAGCGATAGAAAATGGCCAAGGTAAAAAAGATACTCAACGTCAAACCAAAGCACAATTTTAATCCATTAAAATTGATCTTAACCCCTACCTCGATAAATGATGTAGAACGTCGGCGCCGCGGTTGACGGCGTCGCGAGGGGAGGATTCATAGACGTCGACGGAGAGCGTCCGAGGAGGAAGCGGCGTCTCCCCATTTTATCACGGAGAGAAGAAAACAAGGCGGACGTCGTTGGTGAGTTCCCGCGTTGGTGTCTCCTCCCTTGTCGCGGAGGAAGAAGAGGGTGGATAATTCGGGATCGCCGAGTCGAAGTTCTTTGTCGGAGAGTTGGCGTTCTTCATTGAGGATGAAGTTCTTCAAGAACACTAGCGTTCTCCCAATTCCTCCTCACACAAAAAATCTAACCAAAATAAAATAAGGCTTATCCTTATTTTATTTTATTTTTCCATGCATTCAAAATTAAAAAATTCTAATTCTAATTCACTTAATTAATTAAACCATGAGTTGTCTAATTAATTAGGTGATAGTTTGGAAAGTTTTAATGAGGGATAGAGAGGAGAGGAAGAGTTACTCAAATAAATTCAAGGGGGTTGTCAACATTAAATAAAGGAGTTTAATGGTAGGTTTAAGGCGTTTAAGTATTGTGAATGGTTGGGACTCGTGTGGGCCCCACCTCACAATTATCCTCACATGGGTAGTTAAGAGTTTTTGGGTCCCATCCTAACTTCCCCATGTAGGATATAACCACTTAAGATAAAGAATAAAAATTGTTCCATAATTTTTATTCACTTATTATTTAAACCACAAAATTAAACTTCTCCTCCCTTGCAAACGCAATTTCGGTAAAGGTACTCTTAAGAAATTACCGGCGTTTTGAGTTCATCAGTGCCCTTGGATTTCAATTCCGAGCACCGGTTCAAAATATAGAAAAACCTGCTTGTTCGTTTACTGAACGTACCTGAGATAAACTTCGGAAATTGATTTCGGGCACACCAGGCCTCGGAATCAGGTGCCGTCAGAAACTGTGTACTCGTAAAATTACAAAGTATTTAAGAAAAAAATTTCCTTTAAAATTCATGGTCTTTACACATATTAATTATTTTATATGGATTGATCCATAGTTCAATAATTAAAACATTTAGTTAATATTTTTCAATGATATTTTTGGGATCACAATGAATGTTTAATGTGTCCATCCATCCAACGGCCTGAAGGCCTTAAAATTTTTATTATATGATAAAGATCCCTTTTAAGGGATGAAGGGGGTGGAAACCCAAAGACATCATGGACATAGGACAATACACTCAAATTATAGAAATAATAAAAACCATAAAGACATCACTGAACTACTCCTCCCCGTAATTTGAACATGAAGAAGCTCTCCACCTCTACAAGGCTAATCAGAAAGCAAGTGTCCAATGTCTAGCACAGGCCCGATCTGATGGTTGATGTCATACCCTCTCAAACAACCAAATCCAAAAAAAAACTCTACAAAAATGAAGCACCAGCTCTGAAACCTTTTCTAAAATATGTTCATGAAGTCATCCAGATCACAAACTTCCCTTCCTTGAACAACAAACCATTCAAGCAGAGAAACCCACCATGTTGTGACACTAAATCCCAGGGCCACAAGGTACCATTCCACCAAATCAGCACATCAACAATAGCATTCCAAAACCAGCTTAACACAAACAATGCCAAACCAAAAAACATGAAAAAAACACAAAAAATGCCGAAGCAGGACCCTTCCCCTTCGAGTCATTCCAGATCCGTCTTCAAGCCATTGGAACCACAAAGAAGGGGAAACATGGTCGTGCCAACCCGAACCGAGAGACCAGCCACATCAGATGACACCGGAGTGAAACAATGAGACTGAGAAGGCGGATCACACCAGGCCTCACCTGAAGCAAGTCGTCGCGGTCGAGCAGCAATTGTCCAAGTAGGTCGGAGCCAAAACAGGCCATAGATAGCAGAGTGAAATCCGGTATAGAGCCGACCCACCTTGAGGAGAAACAACATCAAACCATGCCAAAGATACACTCCACTATGCCTTTTCCAATCCACACCAATCAAAATCTGAAGCCGCCAATCCGCAACAGTCCTAGAAGGACGGGTCGTGCTGAGATGAGCGGAAACTGGTGCGTCACTGAACCCCGTCGAAGGATAGACACCGCTGAACCTCGACAAATCCCTGTCGCGCCGCGTCGATTCCAAGACACACCGAGTCAAAGCCAACCCAGAAGAGGATGAATTAAGAGCTAACCAGACCGAAGGGGGAAGGGGAAATGATACCTAAGGAAAACCTAGCCATCACCGCAAGTAGGATAGATTTCGCTCGGAGGTGAAAAAAATATATTTAATTTGTCAAACAATCAGACTCATATTATAATGATAGTTCCCAAGGGAAATGTATAAGTAATAAATAAATTGGGGGTGAATATATATTGATTCATTTTATGAATTTCTTATAGATTAAGAATTTATATGTGTTAATGTGAATGAATATTCATTATCCCTCTCAGAACCAAAAAATTATATGTAGTAATGAAATCAAAATCATACTGGAAAAAATATTTTGACAAGATTTTTCACTACTTTAGAAAAATACAACATTTGGATAATGTTAATATGTAATTAACAATATTATATATTCATGAAAAATAAAATTATAGTATGCCGATTATGGTACATTAATCATAACTATATTTTTGGAGTCCCACCAATTTATATCAGTACCACTCTTGCAATACATGAGTCTCTCGTGGTTTCTTTTAATTGTTGTGAAATTAAAGTTGAATATGAAAAAAAATTGTTAACCTCTTAGTTTTTAACCTGTAGTATATGGATTTATTAATGGAATTAATTGTTAAATATGAGTACTATATAAAGATAACAAAATGTGTATTTCCTTATATAACCACCAAATAATTTAAATTCAATAATTGATACTAAAACACATCCTCATGAATATTCTAACTCCTATTTTTTGTTAGACATATGTTTTTTATTATCTCTCTATTCTTTTATGAAACTTTATAATTGGAATGCTTTGGTTTTCTAGTGGGTGGGTTCATTATTTAACATATATATTTATATACGAAAACCTTATTTAACATATTTATATATATTTTCAACTAGTATATTTGAATCTCTTTCCCTATTTAGTAGTAGTTATGTGTTCTAATTTTTTTTAATATTTTGTAGGCACATTGTGATATACATCAATAAAATCTGGATCACATTACTGAGGAAAACACCTCAGTATGCTAAGGGTTTGGAGGAGTTTTTAGATTTTTAAATTTCCAATCGATCTAATGAAGGGAGAATAATATTTCCATGTCCTAAAAGTAAATTTAGAAGATGGTTAAAGAGAGATGAATTTTATGAACATTTAATATTGAAGCAATTCCCTGCTCAATATTTTTGTTGGATTTCTCACAGAAAATCTAATGTTATAGAAAGGTTGAGAACTGATTTTAATCCACAGAATGAGCTCCCAACTTCGTCAAAATGGAAAATGAAATGTAAAAACATATAAATGATGAATTATTCATTTCAATACCCCACCATCAACATCAAAACATATCAGAACAACCAGATGAGGGTGTTAAAAATAGCAACGTGACAAGTGATGTTTTTGAGACTATAGGACAACCATATCAAGATTGTAACATATCATTGGATCCTCCTCTTGATTTTATGGAGACTAATTTAAGAGAAAACTTCACTAAGGAAAATAATTTTCAGGGTTTAGTTGAAAATGGAAATCAAGAGTTGTGTAGTGGATGTTTGAAATATTCAAAACTTTCTTTTCAGCTAAAGTTGTACCATATCAAATGTCTATGTGGAATTAAAAATAAGGAAATGTCTATGATATTGTAATTTTTATGTGATTTATTTCCTGAAGCAAACATCCCCGAGCCTTTTTATGATATGAAAAAAGTTGTTCACAAGCTTGGTCTTAATTACACAAAAATACATGTGTGTCCTAATGATTTTATGCTTTATTGGCGAGAGTATTCAAGTAGATAGGATTGAAAGAAATGTTATTATTCTAGATGGAAGTCAATGGGTGATGTTGGAAGTATAAATAAAAATATTACTATGAAGAAGAAGAAAAGAAACACACCTATAAAGGTTTTTCATTACTTTAAAGCCTCAATTGAAAATATTATTCATGTCATTGAAAACTGTTGAACACATGAAGTGGCATTCTATAGATAATAAAAAAGATGGGTAAATGCGACATCCATGAGATTAAAATTCATGGAAGACATTTGATTCATTACATCCATATTTCACAGCTAATCCTAAGAATGTTCGATTGGGATTGGCTGCTGATGGATTCAACCCATTTGGGACTTTGAGTATCAGTTATAGCATTTGGCCAGTTTTTTTTATCCCTTATAATCTGCCTCTATGGATGTATATGAAACAAATGTATTTTACCATTTAAAGGATTATTACTAGAAAATAAATGCCTAGAAATGATATTGATGTATACTTGCATCCTTAAATTGAAGAATTACAGGTGTTATGGAGCAACGGTGTTGAGACATATGATGCTTCTTCTAAAAAAATGTTCAAAATGCATGCTGCTTTAATGTGAACCATTAGTGACTTCCCTGAACTTGGGAATTTATCTAGTTGGAAAACTTACATGGTTTTGGATTTTCCTATTTTTAACTTTGATTTTGATCCCAAATGGATACCTCATTGTAGAAAATGGTTCTTCTTGTTCCATCAAATATTTCTTGATGCATCTCATAGATTTCAACTGAACATATCAAAATTTAACAGTTT
This sequence comes from Viscum album, assembly GCA_963277665.1. Classification (NCBI taxonomy): domain Eukaryota; kingdom Viridiplantae; phylum Streptophyta; class Magnoliopsida; order Santalales; family Viscaceae; genus Viscum; species Viscum album. The sequence continues at coordinate 1,376,925,450 of OY728160.1, forward strand.
CATTGATCGTAGACCACCTCCAAAGTTGTTAACTAGTTTTTAAATATTGGATCAACTTGGAAATGTTGAAACATAATTTGGAAAGGTTCATAATTTGAATGATAGTGGGAAATGAGTTTGAAGTACATAGTTAAGTGAAATCAGAATGCAACCTTGGAAGAAAAAGTATATTCTTCAAACTTTCGTATTGGGAATTTAATTTGTTGTGGAATATTCTTGATGTGATGAAATTTTAGAAGAATTTTTGTCAAAATATGATCTTCACATTGCTTAATGAGGATGTAAAGTCTAAGGATCATCTCAATGCTTGTAAATACTTATAATTAATGAACATAAAATGTGATCTCTAGCCAGATGAGAATGAAAAGTATGCTCTGGTAATTTTTTCAATGAAAAATAGGGATAAAGATACATTCCTTAGAATTTTAAATCATGTGAAGGTATATGATGGGTATTCAAGAAACATATCGAGGTGTTTTGACTTAAATAATCATAGGTTACATGGATTGAAAATTCAAGATTCACATATTTTGTTACAGTAGTTACTACCATTGGCATTTCGTATATTCTTACCTGAAAAATTTATTGTTATTATACTCCAATTCTACACATATTTCAAACAACTATGTGAGAAATCTATACATCTATTTGAGTGTTATAACCTTCAAGATAGGTTTGTATTGATACTTTTTTCAATGGATATGATCTTTCCTCCGTCATTTTTTACTATCATGATGCATTTAACTATTCATTTGGTTAAGGAATCTAAATTATGAGGCCTCTTACATTATCGATGGATTTATCCAATTGAGAGGTACTTTATTTATATGTTTTTCAGTTAATTAAACAATTATTTTCACTTAATTAAATTCATAATTAAGTTTTTTTATTTTATTTCACAGATATCTTGGGCATTTGAAATCATATGTGAGAAATAAATCTCAACTAGAAGGATCTATTACTAAAGGTTATTGGAATAGGAGTGTCTTACCTTTTGTTCTAGATACATGGATGATATTAAGACAACATTTAATCAAGTTGGAAGTGTTAACGACACTTCGAATCAATCTCAAATACATTGAAAATCAAATATATTTCCTGTTATTGGCCAATTAGTTGGGAGGACCTCAAATGTTACAAATACAGAAATGGAATTATTACAAGCACATAGATATGTGATGCTGAATAGTGAAATTGTAAATCCATTTATTGAAGAGTTGAGGATACAAACAAAGAGATGAATTATAGTCTGAATATGAAATGATAAATATATAATGAAAGTTGTTAATAAAGAATTTTAGAATGGTTTGCACGATGTGTAAGTTTCTAAATATTGCGATAAATATGAATATTAGGTTGACATGTATATTTTATAAATATAATAATGTATATTTATTTTTTTAGATCATGAATACTGATACTCAAGAGGAGTTTTCAAAATATTTTAAGTTTCTTGCTTGAGGTCCTCTAAAATAAGTTAGAAAGTTAGATGCTTACAATGTGAATGGCTTTATATTTCGTACAGTCAATCGAGAAGAGGGTTTCAAAACATAGAATAGTGGTATATTTTCATTTTATAAAGTGAGATGCTGTAGAAAGCTGACTGATATTATTGAATTAAACTACCATAGGAATTTTTCAGTTGTTTTATTCAAATGCAATTGGGTCGATATTATCAGAGGTGTTAAAAGACATTCCTTGCGATTTACTTTTGTGAAATTCTCTCACTTGATGGATGTTGGTGATCATGAACTGCATGATCTGTATATATTATCATCACAAGAGAAAATGTTATATTATGTGAATGATGTTGTGGATGAAGGGTGAAGTGTAGTTGCTCACATAAAACAAAGAGATTTGTATGATATGGGTGATGAAGTGGAAGATTTGACCTCTGACATTAAATCTCATCAAAAGTAAGAAGTGGACTTATTCATCCATCATGATACTGAAAATATTAGTCTAGAAAGGATGGATGAAGTGGATGAAGTAATGGAGTAGGAAACCTACATGATTGCAGGGGAAAATGATTGTATGTACAATTATTCATTCATTTTTCAACCACTTATTTCATTTGTCCAGTCATTCATTATCATTATTATGTATATTTTTTTTGTTAGTATTTTGAATCTGTTATCATTTTTAATTATTTTTTCTGTATAATTTTTTTAAAATATACGATTTCAACTTAATTTTATTTGATTAAATGATAGGAATTCCAATGAGGAAACGATATAGTGTTTCATCGACCACTGCAACAGATGACGATCCATTTGTCTCCCTCCATACGGCATTTGAGCAACCATCAGCTTTCCCCCCTACACCATCTCCCTCTACACCATCTCTCACACCATCTCTGAGCATCCCTTCAATAGCTTAGTCCTCAACTCCCCCTTCAGGAGACTCAGTAGTGGGGGCATGGCACGCCACTTATAGTTCTTCGTAGGGATAATGTCGGATTACTGTTATAGGTACAATTTTTAATATGAATAAATTTATTGCCCTTTTTTATACTAAATGTTTTTTCATCAAAGATGGAAACAATGAAAGTATAGATAAAAATATAAAAAGTTCAGATTTATGGAATCTAATTGTAGATAAGATAGTTATCCCATTTGATTTATATGGGGTCCCTATGGATGACGCCACAGGATTACTTGGTCAGATTCTAGGACATATGGCCATGGAGTCGGTTTCCCTTCCTATTTTGTATGATGATTGGAGGCATATGCCTTAAACTTGGAAAAATAAAGTTTTTGATTCCCAAATAAAGGTAATTTTAATAAATTATGGTGTAATTGAATGTCATGTTATTAAATTATAATATTTTCAAAATGAATTTCTGTTTCAGATGTTTTTTCACTTTACGGTTGCTAATGTGATAGCACAAAAGTGGACATTGAAAAATCTAGGAAATAAATGGAAAGACTTTAAATGGATATTATAGAGAGATGTCAATGATGATTCATTGACCACCCAATATATGTATGACAAGCTACCCTATGGGGTACCCAAAGAGAAATGGAATGTTTTTGTTGACAGACATCGTGATGAGAAGCAGATGGTATTTAAATATATATTATTATATTAATCTAATTTTACATTTATAAATTTATATGAAGAGGATATGACATTGAATAAATTACTACTAAATTAAATTTTATTTATTTCAGGATGTTTCAAGGAAGAATGCATCAAGCCGGGATAAGCAAGTCATCCCTCACACTTCGGCGTCAAAGAGTTTTTCTAGAAGTCGATCGGCTCTAGTAATATTTTAATTAGTTTAAATATTTATAAGAAAATATTATCTATTTATTATATTAAATTGTTGATTTATCTTTGTTTAATGCATTCACAGAGTTTAGGGAACCAAGTATCCCGAACAGAAGTGTGGTTGAATGTTCACAAAAAATCTAATGGAATTTTTGTTAATGAGCCTGCCAAAGAATTTGGGGTATGACCTCATTTTTCATTATAATAACTTATTATTAGTTGTTACTATGTTAATATATATTTATTATAATATGAATGATATTTTATTTATAGGTAAAAATTAAATAACTATGGGATACCAATCCTGCGAACTCCAACTCAGTCTCCCAAGATGACTTAGTTGCTAAAGTCCTTGAGAAGGAGTATCCTGGTAGAGTGTGTGGGATGGGTTTGGGCCCCGTACCATCTAAGGCCTTTGGTAAGACATTGGGGATTGCAGCTAAATCTGATCCTGGTTGTAGTCAGTTCATACCCCGAGATACTCATAGAAATATTTTTTCTCTTTGAAACCCAGTTCAAGAACAGGGGACTTAGATATCTGCTTTGTAGAAAGCATTGAATGATTTATGTCAGAAGAAGACTGGATCATCCCCTGGTGGTATTTCATCGACTCTTGGTGAGCAGGTAAATCACAAAAATTCAAAATCATTTATTTTTCAAACATCTATTGGTTTTAAGTTTAAAAATAAATATATAACAGTATTTAATTTTCAATATAATGTTCTTACAGGTGGTATCAGGAAGTAGAGATGGAGGTTGAGAAGGTGAGGGTGAGGAGTTTTGTTTATCATCAGATAGTGATTAGTTGTATTATTGATATTTTGGACAAATATGGTAACAGTTGTTTTGTATATGTATCATGTGTGGCACAGAGTTGCCACCAAACATTTTCATGACCTAACATTTTCTTGATTTCTCATGTTTCCTTTTATGTATTATAACCCAGTCTTATAAAGATACTAGTAATTTACAATACTTATGTTGTATTAATGAATATTTATATTTATCAATCATATAATAATGTGTAAAAATTTATAGGTTGTTATATCTATGGTTTAGAGGATCAAGAGGAGGTTTTTGGTGTTATTTCTAAAATCATTAAAATGTCTCCAGGTATATTTACAGCCTTCTTGGACTTCCCAAAATGAATCTTCTAAGTTTATTTATTTTCATGAATCATTTTTTATGATTCATTTTTCCTAAATTTATTAGGTTTTTTACCCAAGGATGAATGATCAACCTTCTTGTTGATTTTATTGGGAATATCTAGTTTTGTAACTCCCTTCAACTTGTTTTTAGTGGATAGCCCTTCTTTATTAAAATTTTATAGTATTCTCTTATCATTTTTTATAGTTGGCATGTGATCACTCACAATTATTCTTTACTCTTATTCAAAATAGTTTTGATAATAATTTACAAATATATGTTGAACACTTGAGTGTCTTGATCCTGTTAAGGTAGAGGGATTGTCTAATTTATTAGTAGTAGAATAAACCACCATCACTTCTCTTTATAAACTAGATCTATAATATTTAACATTATATTATGGAGAAACATATTCCTTACTCAATAGGGACATATTTATAATTTTATTCTTCTCTTTATTTTTCATATTTATCAAAGTTATGGAAGAACCTAAATTTTGATCAAAGTCAAATCATTCTTATCTAAAACTAAAATTCATCATAAATCATGAAAGAAACTTTAAACATTAAAAAGAGAATAAAATTCCAATAGATAACCCAATCAGATATAAACCTACTATCTAATACAAATTTATTGGATCCAAGGAGGTATATGATCAATACTGAGAGGGGGATTGAATGAGTGAGTCCAATTAATAATTGTTAATCCCCATTAACTTTTACTTTTTCACATTTAGTTGAGTGATTATATTATTCTCTCACTCAATTTATCTTTTTTATTTCAATAAACACAATCCAATACACACACACAAGAGAGAAAAATATTTAAAAGTTTCACCTTTCAAAACAAAAGTCTAGTCCTTGGAATGATCTAGAATTTCACCAAGATTATATGATCCACTAGTGTCATGCTATTAATATAATAGGGAAAATTTTATACATGTATCCATATATGGTGCATACCACACTTGAAATCATCCCACTGTATCATTATAATATCATCTTAATAGTTTCATAATTGTAGATAAAACAAACAAAGATCCCTTCACCAGTACAACATGATGCAGGTATTGAAAAGAGGTAGAATGAAGAGTTTCTGCACAGTTTCCAAAAAATTTCTCATGAACTGTGTGAACACCCTCCATAATCAGTGGCATGATAATGGTTAGAACATAGTATGGCTAACTATGTAGAACAACTATGCACCTCATTAAATAGGCTAGAAATTAAAAAAATTCCCTTCCGTCTGAATTTCTTTTCACCCTATCTTTATTTCTACATAATGTGCTCAAGGGGGATACCACCCATGCTCCTCCTATCCTATCCACTCAAAGGGTTGGATTGATCCCCATTATCTGGTGTTGAATTCAACCTCTTTAAAGTGAGTTTTATATCAATCAGTGAGTTTAGGAATCTTCCTTCCTTCTTTCTACATTTATCTCCTCTCTAGATGAATTATTTTGGTGCAACTTAATTCACCATATTATCAGGGTATTCATATATTTCCAGAATTTATCTCTCTATGGATAGAAACATGCCTTCATATTAGTCATGTTGTTCATCCATGGTATTTGGTAGGTGGTCTATATCATTTCCCTTAGAGTATTGATGTTTTATAAATGGTGTCACTATGATTTCTGGTGGGACTTCCATGCAGCGACTTGTGAATTTGTTGTTTAATTTATTGAACATAGTTTATTAGGATTAGTATCACTTGTTTATTAAATTTTCCATGTTAAGGACTGTGAACCTAAAATTTGAACTGCACATAACGGTGTAATCCTTGAATGACTTAATATGATTAGTTTTTCTAATAACACCCCCTTTTAAGTGTATTGTTTTCTAAACTATCAAAGTGAAGTTAAAACGAATTCTGGGAGGATGTGAAAACCCCCTATGTATGCCTTAGTGACCAAACCCTCTTTTAGGTGGTTAGGTACTAAGTCTTATTGAACAAAATATATGTTCTCATATGGAATACATTCTAGCATGGCCTACCACATACCTTTTCATGTATGGTGTTAACTACCATAGGTAGTCCACATTGACCTATTACTTTTATTCAATTCTCAGAAACCTTTAATTATGGAATGGACTAACTAATTGATTAAATGAAATGGTATGAGTTATCAATTGATTACTACATGTCCCTTATGACTTTATAATTGAAATTTCTTATGGGCATAAACCTCATTAAATCCACTTGATTTATGATATGGCATAGCTCTACACATGGAATCGTTAGTATTTAAAACTTAAATAAAGTCAATGTATTAGTTATACCATGAAAGACACTTTTTTCCTCATTAAGGACTACTAAGGATGGGATTATAGGTTGTTGATACTTTGTACATCAGGGGTGATGCATGTTATATCATGGATATTCACACTGTTCGGGTTACTTAGCTTCATATGAGTAACACTGGTTCCCAAGAAGGAACACATAGATGGTCCCAGTGGAAAGATTATTAAAACATGCAATGAGTGATACTCAGACAAGTGTGTGTGGATTTGAAAGTGATTTTTCTCATGAAAATGTTGGTTACCTTGTATTCTTTTAGATGTAGGATATATGTGCATGTGAAATTGAATGGTTTTTTTTAGGGCACTAGTACTGGGGCTGCAGAATTAGCTGTGTTTTTTTGTAAATATAGCTTTAGCAGTAGTTTAAACTACTTCTAAGTAAATGGATCATATTTAGTGGCGGTTAAAACCATCCCTATAATTTGGTATTTTACTATCGGTGGTGGTCAAAACCAATACAACATACAATAATTTAGTAGTGTTTAAAACTACCGCTACACAGTTTTCATCTCCCATTATCATTTCGCGGCAATTGTCTTAGTTTTAGCAGCGGTTTTCCCAGAGAAAATGAAATTATTTTTTAGTGGTGTTATAAATCACTGTAACAAAAAAATAATTTTTCGCTAGGAAAACCGCATCTAAAACCACAAAAAACCACCATGAAATGAATTCACTACGATGGTTACAATAAACTTCTGCTAAATTGAAGAAACTATTGCGTATTTTATACCAACATGAAATTTAGCTGTGATTTTTTGAAACTACCACACCAGCATATTAGGGTGGTTTAAACCACTTCCATATCAAAAAAACACCACTATGTGGTGATTTTCTTGTAGTGTGGGTATTTATAAATAAATATATCATGTGTTTGCAATAGTAAAACCCTAGAATTAAAAAAACATTTAATTTTCAAATTAACTTGAGTTTTGAATGAATGGGGTCTTAAAAACATTAAATATAGGAGTCATAACCTTTAAAATGGGTTAAATAATTATTTTCCATAATTTCCATCATTTAAAATTTTAAAATGGCATTACCAGTCGATCTGGAGGTAGAAGAAATAAAAATGAGGGTTTTCAAAATATTTTACTCAAAAGGGTGTTGTGTAAGGTTAACATGGTTTACCCTTATACAGAACATATACTTCATATAAGGGTAAGTATTTTACCCTAACGTAATGGTTGAACCCCAGACTACCCTTACAGAGCTCTGGTTTTACCCTTATGTAGCCTTTAGAAACACATCATTACCCTTATGAAACTTTAGGATAGCCTTATACATCCTTTAGAAAAATAGGTTTACACTTACATGTTACCCTCATGTGAGTTGGTACCCTTACATAACCATTATAAAATCTTGGTTACCATAACATAGTGACCTGAATTACCCTTAAGTGGCACAAGATTGCCATTAAGCAGTGCATACAAGTAGGATTTTACCCTTACGCGGCACTAGAGTACCATTATGCAACACATATTCAAAGGTATTTTGTAACACCCTGAGATTTTAATATATTTCTTCAAATAAATTAAATTTATTTTATATCTTGCACAACACGCAACAATGAGTTCTAACAAACCACAATATACTATTTATATTATTATTTAACATGGTTGTTATGAACTAGTCGTTAAACTTGGTGGTATGGATAAGAATAGAAAAATTTTAAATATTAATTATAATGATTTTATATAAATAAAACATATTGATAAAAATTACTTAATTTTTGGTAAAGTCTTCATATGTTTCAAAAATATTATTTTCTCAAAAAAAATATTTTTTTTGTGGAAAAATAATAAAAGTAATTTTTTAAACTTTTAGAAAATTTATTTTAAAAAATAAAATTCATTTTTTAAATATAAATGTTAAAAATTATATCATGGTGGATTTTTTAGAATTTTCTAAAAAGGTAATTTTTTCAATGAATAGTGAAAAAATGATTTTTATTATAAAATTGTCTTTTCATTAAAAGCATTTACAGGATACATTTTATTTCGATATAGTTTAAAAAGTAAAATTAGATCAATTATATATTTATTAATACAATTTAGGTTATTGGAATCAATTTCATATTGAATTTTTATATAAAATCTTTTTAAACTTTTGAAAATTTTCTCTTTGGAAAACCATTTTTTAGTCACGTCTGTGAGATTAATTTTAAACTAAAATTTTCCACTTTTGTGAATGGAATTTGAAAAAATGGATTCCATATTTGTAATAACAATAATTTATATTATATAATAAGTTCAACTTAATTTTTTACCACAATGAATAGTAAAAACAGTAAAAATTAATTACTCTGGTTAAGGTTAAAATAGGTTTATCGGGGGTTAAACTAAATATATAAGGGTAAAATAAACAAGAAACATGTAAAAAAAACCATTATATGGACATATTTAGATCTTATCACCTATAAGGTTCTATAATTTCCCATTTTGAATCATTTTTTCATATGAAAAATGTGGGTATGCCTTTATCTTTCAAAAATTATAAGTGTGCCACTTGCCTACCTAATAAAAGGCCACACCCTCTCCTCTCCTCTTCACACTTCCAAAACCCATTATTTTGGAAAATACCTAACCAAATCACTTTATGAATTCCCTCCCCTAATCCTATAATCCTTATTTTTTTCATAAATCTAATATAGGAAGCTTCATATTAAACCTAATGAGGTTGTCCAAAGAAGAGGTAAAGTTTTAAACTATGCATTTTTGCTTTACTTCTTCTTCTAACTTCTTAAAATATCCTTAAATTATTATAATATAATAACACCAATATATCACATATAATGAGATTTTATTGTGTTAATTTAATAACTTACATCCATCTCCTCTTACATCAAATGGGATACGAAATCATCATGTGTTTGTATGGTGGACAACCGCCTCACGAATCGATGTTATTCATTTTACATCACCACCTCTAAAATATGGATATAATAATGGATTTAATGTTTATATATAATATTTATGATATTATTACACATCTTTAATTATAAAATCACATATAACCTCTTACTTTCCATTTTGTGGGAATATGATAACGTTGTTCGTGTGTACGGCGAACTACCACCTTGCGAAGCGATGTGATTCGTTCTTCACATATGATTTAAATGGAAGATAATAATGATAGTTTTAAATAAAAATATGTGATATTTATGACATAAAAAATATTTTTTTTATGTTAATATATTATTTACCTTTATTTATTTAAATCCATTGAGAAAATGGAAACAACGTTCATGCGTACGTACGGTCCACCATCTCTATTACGGTGTATTTCACATTCTATATATGTATTTTATGAATTAGTAAAAATAAATATATACTGAAAATTAATGATATTATATAATTTTTAACATTATTAAGATTTTATAACCATTTCCAAAGTAAGAGGACTAAAAATAAAAAATCAAAACATACACAAAAAACAAAGTAGTTATTACCTAAAACATGATTTTAACAAGGTATTATTTATTAACAGGTAATAAAAAGTCATAGGTAAATTATATATGTTATGATACAGATTTATATAGTTATATAATATATTTATAATAAACTTATATTTATTATATAATAGTTTCAAACATTTATAAAGGTAGTTGAGATTTAAGGTATGGGATTTTTGTATCAATTTGTCTTCTTTGGGATATACATTATATTATAAACCTATATTATTTTATGAAGTGTATATACATACCTTATGAAATGTAATATCATGAATTTATTTATTATCATGATATTATAAGTTTTATTTAATTTTATTAATTCATGGGGCTTACAATGATAATACATGTTTTCCCTTCATTTTCCTCTCTTTATGTATTAAATATTAAAAAAAGAATGTTTTTTAAGTAAACCAACTTTATTTATCTCTTCAGTAAAAAAATACTTTTTATTACATACTTATGTTTTCTAAAAATGTTTCAATTTTTTTTAACATTCTCCAAAGTATTTATTAAATATATTTTTAACCATGTTTTATATTTTCTAAAAAAATTAAAAGGAATCTTCTTATCATTTTCCAAACAAGGTTGTTTGGCATTTACTACAAATATGAAAGGAATATTTGTTTTTTAATGTGTAAGGCATGAATGGTATATCTCATTTCCATGACCAATCAATGATATAAATATTATTTTTTATGTTTCCAAAGTTATTTTCAAATAAAAGTATTTTAAAATTTTTTAGGAATTTTTAGTTTTAAAAAGTGATTTCCGAAGTGAAAAGGGTATTTTCCTCAATAAATGTTACAAGTGATATTTCAAAACTATTTTCTATATAATATGATTTCTTTTGATTTTACTTGTGATTTAATGGATATATTATATAAGTATACCATTATTATTATTTCTCATAATGGTTTATGTTTATGATGAGAAGATTTTTATGAAACTCGTTTCTTTTCCATGGGTTATACCATGATAAAATGATTATAAAACCTGCTTCTTTTTTCATGGATTATGATATGATGAAATTATTAAATATATATATGAAACCCATTTATCTTCCATGGGTTATGCTGTGATGTAATTCTTATAAAACCCATTTCATTTCATGGGTTCTGATATGATGAACGTATTATGGTCTTGTGGGATGTGTTTTTATGATTTTTATTATGTGATGGGTGGAACCAATATTTCCCTCTAATGCATTAGGTAAATATTGATATCTCATGAAATAAAAAATACAAGAATGGGGAGTGAACCAAATTCAGTAAGGGGATTTTTCACTATGATAGTCTTGGGAATGAACATTTACAATTGCGGTAGTTTGGGGAGTGAACCCATTACACTATGATAGACTTGGAAATGAACCTTGACTACTATAAAAATGATTTTATATTCTTATGTGTATTCCAAAACTCCATATTTTATGCCTATGTTATGCTCTCATGGTTTATATTCTTAGATTCCTTTATGATTCATGACTTTTGAACTACCAATATTTATTCCATGACTCAAGATTATGACCTTTGATATGCATAGTATACTTTTTATATGCTATGATCATGTTCTCATAATCATATACTCATGTTATGGTTACGTCTCTCTCTTTTTTACCCTTATTAATCATTTCAGCATGTCCTTTATTATGTTTTCTTTCCCCTAGTTATGAATAAATTTATTATGTTTGATATGTCTAAGAATGGTTCTAGTTATGAAGAACTTATTGGGAGATGATTTTTTTACTTATGAACAGGTTTTTTATGTGTCCAAGTTTCTAAAGGAATTATACCTTTACAATTTAGGAGTATGTTTTTTTAATGTAATGAATATTCATCTATTAAAATGTAATATCTATGTATAAAAAATCTAGGTCTCTATATTTGGTATCAGGGGATAGGTTTATCTAACCTTTAGAAACTATGATGATAAAAAAAAATTGATATTTCTAGGGATAAGTCTAAGGATGAGTCAAAGAATAGGAAAATATCATGGAATTTTAGTAAAAGATGGATAAATTGGTTTTCAAGAAATTGCATCCATGTCTGGATACTAAAAATAGATGTGGCTCTGGAACATAGGTACCTAGGGGTAATAACTTTAAAAAGTATGCATTGATCTATACTCTATCATTACCTTGTGCATGACAACAGGCCCTACAACACACCTAGTTTGACATTATCAAGGAATATGCTTTGTAAATTCATAAAATATTTATGAAACATCATGAAGGATTTAAATAAATGATGAAAATTAATGAATTAGGTTAAGAATAAGGTGTCATAGATTGAAAATAACGTCTCGTGATTTAGACATCATATAAGTAATTTTTCATGATCATGTGGTCCCCCACTATTATTACTGTTGCTTACACTATACTTTTTGGTTTTATTCAATGGTTAAAACCCGAAGAAACTGTGTTAATGTTGATTGATATGGAAAATTAAATGATTTTCCTCTTGATTAGACAAATTTCATGGGATCTGGAATGAAAAATCTCATTTTTATACTCACACATCTTTCTCAAGCCATGAATTATACTGAACTTCAAAACAATCAATGGAGGGAAAAACATTCTATTGAGTCCATTATGAGGCAATTTATACATTAATTTAGTGGTTCTATTGATACACTAGTTACGGAATAATGGATCAATACCTTTGAGAATATATTTTTCACTCTCTAGTCTTTAGAGAATGAAAAGGCCATTTTGGTTTTCTATAATTTGGAAGTATAGAAGATAAATGGTGAACTCTTATTAAGAATATGATTCAATAAGATAAAATTAACTCCATGGAATGGGAAGAGTTTAGGAACTAAGTACTTTCCTCATATTAATTTCATGAAAATAGATAAGGAATTCCTTTATTTAAATGAGAAGTATGATGAACCGATTCATACCTATAGGATAATTTTATAGGACTTGTGAGGTACACTTTGAGTATTATCATTCAACCTGAAAGTAAAGTTGATCGATTCTTCATTGGTTTAAAACCAAGTCTCTGAAGTGTGTTTTTTATAAGGGACTTCAGAAGATATGAGGAAATTATCTTTTGTTTTATCAAGGTAGAAATAGAAATTGGGGTTACCCATAAATCACATGGTTTTGAAAAGAAAAGGAAGATATAATTCAAAGGAAACTCTAAAAACCATGGATAAAAGAATATCAGCTTTCCTTCATGCTCAATGTGTGGAAGGAAACATGGAGGAAATTGTCTTAAGTGGACTGGTAAATATTTTATGTATGGGAAGTAAGTTTATAAATAAATTTATTTCCAAATTGATGGGAAGAAGTTATAAAATGATGTAAATAGATCAAAATCATTATAGAATACACTACCCACACTTCAGTGTTTCAAATACAAGGATTTTTGGCATTATGCTAACTAGTTTCGAAATATGAAGGTTGGTGATGATGATCAATGTTAGTAACCTATTTAGTTGAGGTAAAAGGTAAATATCATGTGATCACTATTTATGATAAGGGGTGTGATAACAACGTGGTGAAAGGTAGACTTACCATACACTATAGAACTACTAATGTATTATTTGACTCTGGATCTACCCATTATTTCATACTTGAAGAATTTTATAATGGTATCAAGATTCCTCCCAAACTATTATATGTATAATTAGAAGTGAAAACCCCTAATGGTATGACGATCGAATGTCATGTATACGATTCCTATTCGGTTAAAGTTTGGGATAATATGGTTCCTGAAAATATTATCATTCCTCCTCAGGTTGAATTTAATGTTATCTTAGGAATTGATTGGATTTATCTATATAAATCCCACATTAATTACTAAGGATGGGAAGTCACTTTTTATATTACAAACCAAACTTTGATCTTATATCAGTGTGGTGATAAATATAAACTTTTTATGGTAACCATGTCTATTTTATGGGTTTTGATTCCAGTTTAAATGGGAAATTTATCTTAGTTGGTTAGGAAGAAACTCAAAATTGATTGTATTCCAAATTTAAGGGAGTTTTTTTAGGTCTTTCTGAAATAGTTTCTTAGTATTCCACTGAATTGTGAAGTTGAGATTTCAATATAACTCATAATTAGTGCCACACCAATTTCGAAGACTCTATATAGAATATACCTAATTGAGTTGTAGTAATTGAATAAGTAGCTCTAAGAGATCCTTGAAAATGGATTTATTCATCCAATTGTGTCACATTGGGGTGCACATGTTCTTTTTGTTAAAATGAAAGATGGATCAATGTGACACTTAATTGATTACTTGGATTGAACAAGATCTTGATTGGGAATAAGTATTATATACCCTGTATTGATGACTTATTTGATAAATTGTGCAGAGCTCAATACTTTTCCAAGATTTACCTTCATTCTGGATATCATCAAATGAGGTTAAAGAAGGATGATATACCCAAGACTAGATTCTGAATAAGGTATATACACTATGATTATATAGTGATTAAATTTATTCTTAAAAATTCTCTCATTATCTTCATGGATTTAATAAATATATTCTTTAGATATTACCTTAATCAGTTTGTAGTGGTATTTATAGACAAAATTATTAGCTAGTCAAATAGTAATGAATATCATAAATATCACCTGATAATTATATTGAAGACCCTAATAAAGGTTAATTTTTATGAAAAATTACAAAGTGTGAATTTTTCCTACAAAAGGTTTTATTTTTGGGTCATATAATCTCAATAGAGGGCCTATTAGTGGATCCATCAAAGAAAGAGTTTATTGAATGTTGGACCAAACAACCACAGTGACTAAGATACAAAGTTTTCTTGGTTTGGATGGATATTATTGATAGTTTTTATCAACTTTATAATGACTATCTAATCCACTCACCAAGTTAACTCATATGGGATCTATGTTCCTTTGTATAGATGAATACGAGGAAAATTTCAAGGAACTAAATATAAGATCAGTCAATGCACCTGTTCTTACATTACCCTATAGTAGAGAAGGGTTTTCAATATACATTGCTTCATCCAAGAAGGGATTTGGATGTGTTATTATGAATAATGACATGATTTTAGATTATGAATCATGATAATTGAAGTTTCATGAACAAAATTACCCAACTCTTGATTTGGAGTTAGCTTTTTTATTTTTCCATTAAAGATATGGGGGCATTATCTTTATGTGAAAATGTGTGATATATATACTGATCACAAAAGTTTAAAGTACATATTCACACAAAATGGTTTGAACATGCACCAAAGAATATATTTATAGATGATTAAATATTATGACTACTAAATACATTACCACCTTAGGAAATCAAAAAAGGTTTTCGATGATTTTAGTCAAAAGGATTGTGCTAGATTATCCATGATGAGGAATACAAAAGATCCAATATTTCTATATTTTCAAAAGATGGATTCAATAATCCTAAAGTAAGGGGATAAATCATATTTTTCTCTATTGAATGTCCAACCATTTATCCAAATGAAGATTAAATAGGCATATAAGGAAGATGCAAAGCTTCAAAAGAATGTTAGAAATGTTCCTGAGTTTAACCATGATCATGATGGAATCATAAGGTTTAGGAACCGTTTATGTGTTCCACCCATACTATATTTTAATAATGGTTTATTATAGGAGGCTCGTGGTTCTTTATTCACTATTCATCCTGTTAGTATGAATATGTGTAGATATTTGAAACAGTATTTATAGTGGGATGGAATGAAGAGAGATATCACAGAGTTTGTATCTTGATGTACTGTATGTTAGAAAGTTAAGGCTAAGAGACAAAATTATAAGGGTATATTACATCCATTACCCATAAAATAATGTAAATGGGAAGACATCACCATCGATTTTGTCATCAGACACCCTAAAATGTCTAAAGATAATAATGTTATATGGTTTGTAGTCATTCTCCTTACAAAGTTAGTACACTTGATCGTAATCAGAGAATACTTCTATCTGGATCAAATTTTCAGTATATACATTAAGAAAGTTATAAGGTTTCATGGAGTACCACACTCCATTATTTCCAATCATTATCTAAGTTTTACCTTGAGGTTCTATTGAAGTCTTCAATAAGATCTTGATATAGAGTTGATCTTCAGCAATTTGTATCATCCTCAGAAAGATTGTCGGTCTTAGAGAACAAGTTAAACCCTAGAGAATATGTTGAGGTCTTGTTATTTGGATTTAAAATTTGTTTGGGATCAACACCCTCCTCTAGTTTAGTTTTCATACAACAATATATTTCACATGAATATTAAAATGGATCCATATGAATCCCTGTATGGAATGAAGTGTAGACCTCCAATGTGCCGGAATAAAGTTAGAGAAATAAATCTATTGGAAGTTAATATAGCTGAAGAAATGTAATATAAGGTTAGATCCATTCAATAACACATAAGGGAGACACAAATTTCATATAAAATTTATACTGATAATCATTGATGTGATCTAGAATTTTAATTTGGTGATAAGGTTTTTTTAAGAATTTCTCTATGGAAGAAGATTGTGAGACTCGGTAAAAAAGAGAAACTAACATCTTGGTAAATCAGTCCATTTTAAATTATTGATCATATCGGGATGGTATCCTATCATTTGGAATTTCCACCAAACCTCTATCAAGTCCACAATTTGTTCCATATATCTCTCTTGAGAAATTACATATATAATCTTTCACATGTACTGAACTCAATGTTCATACCACTGTAGACAGATATTTCTTATGAAGAATAACCAGTAGAGATTTTGGATCATAGATAGAAACCTCTATGAAATAATACCAATCACCTGGTCAAATCTTTGTGGTGAAACTGCCACTTTAAGGAAGCTATGTGGGAACTTAGGAATGTAATGAGGAAAAATTATCCTAATATTTGAGTATCAGAGTGATGAATTTTGAGGGAGAAATTAATTTTAAGGGGGTAGAATCTAACACCCTGATATTTTATGAATAAATAAATAAATTTAATTTCTTTGATATCTTTTGCTACATGAAACATTGAGTTCTAACAAAGCATGATCTACTATTTATATTAATATTTAACAAGACCATTATGACCTAGCCATTAAACTTAGAAGTATGAATAGTAATAACCACATTTTAAATATTAAGTATAATTATTTTATATATATAAATGATATTGATAAAAATAAATTAATTTTTAGTAAAGTATTTATACGTTTCAAAAATAATATTTCTTAAAAAAATGTTTTTTTTTCTTTTTGTTAAAAAATAATAAAATTAATTTCTGAAAATTTTCAAATTTAATTTTAAAATAAAATTTTTTTTGAAAAATATTAATATAAAAATTATCTTAGGGTTAAATTTTGATAATTTTTTGAAAAGATAATATTTTTAGTGAATAGTGAAAATATTAGTTTTTATTTTTAAACTGTCTTTTAATTCAAAACATTTATAAGGTAAATTTTCTTTTTATAAGGTTTTAAAAGTAAAATTAGTTCAATTATATATTTATTAATCCAATTTATTTCATTATAATAAATTTCATTTTGAATTTTTATATAAAAACTTTTTAAACTTTTGAAAAGTTTCTCTTTGGAAAACCGCTTTTTCATCGTGTCTGTATGAATTATTTTAAATTAAAATGTTCCAATTATATTAATATAATTTGGAAATTTTGATTACATATTTGGAATCAGTATAATTTATATTATTGAACAATTTCAACTTAATATTTTACCATAATTAATAGTAAAAATAGTAAAAATTAATTATCACGGTTAAGGTTAAAACGGGTTCACTAGGGGTTAAACTAAAAAGATAGGGGGTAAAATGAACTATAAAATTATGTAAAACCAATTAGATGGGCATATTTAGACCTTATAACCTATAATGTTTAATAATGTACCATTTTTAACCTTTTTTCATGTGTAAAATTTGGTTACACCTTTTTCTATTCAAAAATTAAAAGTGTGATACTCACCTCACATATAAAAGGACACCCTATATCCTCTCCTCTTCACAGTAAAAATCCATTGGTTTAGAAAATAAATAAAAAAATAACTTCATTAATTCCTTAACCTTTTCCTAGAATCCTTTTTTTGGTTATAAATATAATCTAGGGATGCTTTAGGTTAAAGATAAGTAATTTTTCCAAAGAAGTGGTAAAGTTTTAAACTATGAATTTTTGTTTTACTTATTCTTATAACTTCTTAAAATGTCACTAAATTATTATAATATAATAAAATAATAATATAATAATATAATAATATGTTATTATGTTAATTTAATAACATATATCTATATCCTCTTCCATTAAATGTGATACAAAATCATCATTCGTGTGTACGGTGGACTACCGCCTCACAAACTGATGTTATTAATTCTCAATAACAACCTCTTATAGCTAGATATAATGATGGATTTAATTTTAATATATGTTATTTATGATTTTATAACACTTATGGAATTATAATATCACATATAACCTCTTACATTCCATTCTGTGGGAATACGATAACGTTAATCGTGTGTATGGTGGACTACCGCCTTGCAAGAAAATGTGATTCGTTCTTCAGATAAGCTTTACAAGGTAAGAAAGATAGGTTTAAATAAAAATATATTATATATTTGAAATAAATATTCTTATTTAATTTTAATATATTATTTACCTTTATTTCTTTTAATCCATCGATAAAATGGAAATAGTGTTCATATGTACATACGGCCTACCGTCTCCATAAACGGTGTATTTCATTTTCTATATCTAAATTTTATGGATTACTCTAAATATATATATATATAATGAATATATATTATATTTATATCATGGTTAAAATTATTTATATTAATCATCCATGATCAAATTAAGAGAACCAAAAATAAAAAATCAAAACATATACGAGAAACAAGGCAGTTATTAACTGAAACATGATTTTAACAATGAATTATTGATAAATGGGTAATATAATATCATAATTAAATAGTATATGGTATGATACATATGATAATTCTTATTTAATATATTTATAATAAAATTATGTTTATTATACAGGAGGTTATAATGTGTATGAAGGAAGTTGAGACTTAAGGTAAGGGATTTTTGTCTCAATTTGTCTTCTTTGAACATACATTATCTTATGATCCTATCTTCTTTTATAATGTGTATATATAGCCCCTTTGACATTTAATATTATAAATTTATTTATTATCATGATATTTTATGTTTTATTTAATGTTATTCTTTAATGGGGCTTACGATTCTATGTTACCAAAGTGGTAATGGTCTTATCATACAATCTCATCATTTATCGAGATTATTTATGATTATACTTCCAATAATGAAAAATTATGATATATATCTCAATAAACTCATTAATTTTCTTATCCTAAAGTTATTTCATGTGAATATATGTTTCCCTTAATTTTATTCTCTTTTAGTACTCAAGATTCAAAAGGAATATTTTTAAAGTAAACCAACTTTATTTCTCTTTTCGATCAAAAAAAAAATACACTATATCCATGTTTTCTAATAATATTAAAAAAAAAATTAAAATTATATAAATGATTTATTAAAGAAATTTTTCCCATTTTTGAAATTTTATAAAAAAAAATTAAAAGGAATATTCTTGTCATTTTCCAAACTGGGTTATTTGGCATTTACCAAAAATATAAAATAAGTCTTTTGCTTTTTAACATGTACAGAATGAACAGTATTTCCCACCACTATGAATTTTAAATTATTTAATTATTCCTTTATAAGTTTTCAAATTTATTCAAAAAAAATTATTTTAAAATTATTTTACAAATTTTTTGTTTTAAAAAAGTGATTCTCAAAGTGAAAAGGGAGTTTTCCTCAAGAAATGTTACAAGTAATATTTAAAAACTATTTTCCATCTAAGATGATGTCATTTAATGTTACTTATGGTTTATTTTAGATATAATATATGTATACCATTATTATTCTATCTCTAAATTTATTATTCTTATGATGATAATATTTTTTAAAAACTTGTTTCATTTCCACAGGATATACCATAATAAAATGCTAATGAAACCCGATTATTTTTTTATAGGTTATGAAATGATGAAATGATGAGATATATATGAAACCCATTTCTTTTACATGGGATATTATATGATGTAATTTTTATGAAATCTATTTCTTTTCATGGGTTCTGATATGATGAATGTTTTTTGATATTCTATCACACGTATATATGATTTTCATTATGTGATGAGTGGGACCTATATCTCCCTCCAATGCATTGGGTAAAGATTAGTATATAATGTGATAAATAAGACTAGAATAGGGAGTGAACCCAGTTCAGTGATGTACTTTGTATACTATGATAGTTATGGTAGTGAACCTTGACTACTATGATGGTTTGGGGAGTGAACTCATTCCACTATTATAGACTTTTCAATGAGCCTTGACTACTATGAAAATTATTTTCTAGGATTATGTGTATGGAACAACTTCATGTATAATGCATATGTTATACTATCATGACTTATGTTCATTGATTACTTTATGATTCATGTCTTATGAACTACCAATATTTGTGCCATGACTCAATATTATGACCTTTGATATGCAAGGTGTGGTTTACATAGGTTATTCTCCTGTTTTCATACCCTTATTCAAATGTTATGTTTACGTTTCTTCCTTATTTAACCTTACTAATCATCTGAGATCACCATTTCTTACATTTACTTTCCCTATGTAATGAATAAATGTATTGTGTTTGATATGTATAAGAAGGGTTATAGTTATACTTATTGGGATATGATGTAGTTCACTTATGAACCAATTATTCATGTTTCCAAGTTTCCAAAGACATTATAACTTTTTGATCCTTATGTGTGTGTTTGTGTAATGTAATGAATATTTTTATATTAAAATATAATATATATGTATAAAAATTTTAGGTCTCTATAGGTTTACCCTTATGAAACTGAGGGAAACACTGTATTTTATTTATCCATCATTAAAAAACACACCCTTACACTTATGGTCCTCAAAAAAACAAGGTTTTACCCTTATGTAACTCCTAAAAACCATCCCATGTAAGGGTATAGGGTACTTACCCTTACGTAGACCCTATAACTTGTGTAAGGATAAAAATAAACTTAAAATTTATTAATTTTTTCCATTAAAAACCTTTCAAAATAAAACCAAAAATTGGTTTTAATTATCATAAAAATGATTCTATTACAATTCTTCCCACCATAGGTCTTTCTATCCCTAAAAAGATTATAGTCTAAAATATAGAAAAAATGTAAGACTAAAATAACTCCCACACTCAACTCGAGATGTGTAAAGTCCACAAAATGAAAGAATACATTCCCAAAAGCATCCACCTAAAACAAATTAAATATTAAAACACATATCAAAACAAAAAAAATTAGCCTCACTGAGGTGAACCAGAAAACAAATAGAAATAATCGAATATATATCATAATTCTCCCCACAATTTAATGATTTAATAAAATGGTGTAACATGAGGAAAAAAATTCACCAAAACACATCTCTCCAGCTCAAATAAGATACTTTGATCACATGTCATAGTGAGATATCTAAGAGTTTAAACAGAAAACTCAAGGAATGATTCATCTGAAAACACCTCAATGATTCCCAAAAGAGATAACCCTCTAAATTTCCATCAATTATCCAACCATCCACAAGAAAGATGAAAATTTAACAAGAATTTATACCTTGGTATAATACTATATGGTAAACTTGGAGTTTTAACAACAAGAATAACCCCTTGATGAGCTCATAAAATCATCTATCATCACCTCTAGGTGCCTTGTCAATCAATAATCCATGTCAACATAACTACCTAAGTATATTCCCAATGCCTATCCAAATCTAACTGAACAGATCTTGAAAAAAAAATGAAAATTCATAGATAGGGAACCACACTCTCATGAGGGATATAATCTATCATATCAATATTTATATCTAACCATCATGGAAAAAACAATAGAATACCAAGGAATAATAACCAACCCAAACAATATCCAACACCAGCCATATGGAGACACCCATGAAAGGAAGAAACATGAGGGATTTCAAAGAACAACAACCCCAAACATCTAGAAATTCTCATAACAAGACTATATTCCATTTACAAGAGAAAAATTAACCTCAAAGGACTAAGACTATTCAATAATAATCCTAACCATTCAATAGTAAATGTCCATGAGGCACAACAATAAAGATTTCAAGAAAATGAAACTAGCATTACGATCACATCCAATGTCCACAAAGGAACATACAAAAAGATCCCAAAACAAGCCACATAGATCACCAAAACAAAAAAGGTTACCAATAAACAATGATCTACAATAAGGAAATCTAAAAAAAATTCACTCTGATGTTGGAAACAATAATCTGGAATAGTACCAACTTCAATTGGAAGCTCCCCCACAATGAGAAATGATTCACTCTGAGGCATATGGTTGGATCCATGTTACCTTGAAGAAAATTATTCCCTATAGTTATTATTTGATGATCCTTTATCAAAACTTTCCCTTTTGGTAGCCTAAATTATAGATCCTCTTAAGGTGACCCAAATGGCCACACTGTTTATAAACTTTTAAATCTTTTGAACGTGACTTCTTAGAAAAGCCAAGTTCTCCACACTAGATGCCTCTTATTTCCAAAATAATACTATCCCTACTAAACCAACTCCCATGTTCCACTATATGGGATATATCTTCCAAAGGAAACTAAAAATGTGGTATTATCTACTTTTAATCTCACTGCTAACTATGTCTCAGCTGATAAGGCCCTTTAAAGCACCAACAAATAAGATATTAGAAAAATTTCCAACATGGTTGTTCTAAGGTATTAGAAAATACCCCTTATAAAACATGAATATTTAAGAGATTCGTCACTAAATATATCAAGTGAGAAACATAATAAACTTGAGAATTTATTGGCATACTTCACAACTTATAGCACGCCTTCAATGAAACTCAAAAGCCCAAAAACTTTATCCTTCTTCACTTACTCGAGATACTTCCACTGAATGAAGACTGATTAAAAGAATTAACAAGAAATTATTTCATGTATATAGGAAATAATCCTAACTTCCCACTATTATTGGTTAGATCCCTCAAAAAAAATTGATAAACATGACCTTTAGAGCATCATGAGTCTTGCGAGAATCGAATATCCCTTAAAATTTATCAATCCACTTCACTACTTCAGGAGAACATTGATCACATATATAAGAGGTTGGATGGTGATCTATGAATACCTAAGTGGGGTCTAAATACTATAAAGGCTCTGAATCCACCACTCAATTCAGAGTTTGGATAGATTTTTTAACAAGAGACGCCACTTCTGAAAAATGAAAAGGACTTCCCTAAAGACCATAATAAAAAAAAGTTTATATATTTATTTAATAACTTTATGGAAAACATCTATAGACATTATGAAACATAGGATCATTAAATTAGGCATAAAATAATGCCCAAAACAAAATACAAACAAGTCAAAAGCTTTCAAATAGGCTAAAACCAACTTTTATCAAATTATCATTATTTTCAAAGAACAAAAGATTTTTTCTATTTATAAAACTTTAAAATTTTCTTTGAAATGTGACATCTTCAGATAAATCTATCACAATTCAAAAAATACCTTTACCATCTCATGGAAATTATTCCATGATTTCAAAATCATTAATCCTTTTTTCTAATTTAAAAACCATTTCCATTTTAAACCCATTACCAACAAAAATTCCTTTTTAAAAATATTATTTTATCACATCGTAATAGAGACTTTGAAAATTAGTTTTACAAACTAATACTTCCACAAAAACACACACTCTGGTAATCAAAAACACTTTTTTAAGAACTTAAATAAAATTTTTGTTAAGATGCAATTTGGTTTTTACAAAGGATTTAAAACCATAACCAAATGGATTAAAGTTGAAACAATGAAAAAATATATTGAAACTGACCACACCCAAAATTTCCATTCAAAACAAGAACCCTCTAACTAACCTCATATGAGTGAAGTAATTTTAGAAATAAATGGACTGGGCACCGAGTTTGGGTTAGGGTAGAATAATGCATGTCTTGGTTGTATGGGATGGTAAACTATGAACTAACCTCAAAAAAGTTGGTGGATTGACTTCCAGATCAGTCACATCGATACCTTATAGTTTACCAAACCTGGAAGGCATAGTGTGGCTCTAGTCATTTTTTCATTCCAAACCAAAACTCATAATATATTCCCAAAATCAGAGATAATCTTATTGAGAATCTAAATCTCATTTATCATTAGGAAACTAGTAACTTAAAAGAAAGACTCAAGTCCACACTTTCCCTGGTAATCCTAGTCTCGTAATAAATATTTTATGATCGAGTAGCCACTCATGAACTACCTCTTGAGTCCCAACATGTTCTTAATCTCCTTTCTAACATGATTCACCTCAAATGACATAAGGGGTTTCAATAAAAAGTACTTTCTTATAAGGAAATACCTACTCTAATACCATTTGTAATGGACTAACCCTGAGTACCATATAAATTGGAATTTTATCCAATTATACACTAACCCAAAGGGTGTTCCCAATCCCCATAGGCTGGCAGATATCACCCAATTATCAAGACAAAACCTTTGGGAACGATTTCTTCCAACAAAATATAACAATGATAAAATTTACATTGTAGAAACATTATCACATAAGTAAGTCAATACAACTATAATTTGTGCAAGGAGATGATGCAAAAAACTAAAAGTAAAACACAAATTCTAAGACCCATCTCTTGGTGTTCCATATCCACCCACCATATACTCAAACCACCCACATTTGGAAAACCAAACATGAACTCTCAAGGAAAATGAAGAGAAAATGGGCATCTGGTATAAGAATATAAGGGTTTTAAACACCAAATGATACCAGTAGGATGTGATCTATATATCCCAGTATAATTTCACCAAATATTCAATATAGTAACTTCATAAGGTAATCCAAATATTCTATGAAATGAGTTAATAAATATAGTACAAGGATTTAAAAAAAGATGAGTTTAAAATAGAATTTTCAACATTTAAAAATAATTTACCAAACTAAACTAATGAAAACATTCCATTTCATCATTTAAAAACCAAAAAATTTCTTGAAAATATTTGAAAACTATTTCAAAATCTAAATTTAGATAATCTAAGAAAAGGTAATAATATGAAATAGACATCAAAATTTTGTACAAGAGTTGGTACAATAAATTCAAGGTGAAATATCTCAATGAGAATATCAATCAATAATGGTAAACAAACAATCCAGGAAACTCTAGTGATTAGTAGTGACAATAAACGTTGTCAAGTATCAAGTACCAAGTATAAGGATTTCATGGGTAAGACCTACATAAAATATTGATTCCACCATACTCAAGATAATTAATAAAAAATCATGAGTGATCACTAGGCATACATAAAGCCTCATGGGTATCAAGAAAACCTAGTACACACACAACCACATTCCTAGCCACACGCCCATAGCCTTTACCTGTCATATTCTCCATTAATCCACTAGATGGGGTGTGAGTCTACTGGGAAAGAATATATCTATGTAATCTCATACAAATATCCAAGTTCCCATGACTATTCAAATAATGTGAGTGATATAATCAAGTTACAAGGATTACCAAGGAAATCCGCATCAGTATTAACATGATCTCATACCCTCAACATTTCAATTCATTCTCAGTTTTCATTTCACCCTCAACAACAAGCTCCCTAAAAGTGAATAATCCCTTCATAAACACCCATAAATGGGGCATAAAATAATCAAGTAAGTTACATTAAGGTATTATCATAATATAAGGTCATCAAAAAGTGTTTATTGGTATATCTATAATTATATGTTTCAAATCAAGCCTTTATTTTTAAATCAACATTTAAAATGGTATTCACACCCACTTCCTTTCATAAATCATAAATAAAATTCCATATGGCCTTTACACAAAGAATTTATTTTAAAATATCCCTAAGGAATTAAAAATCAAGTTTCACAATTATAAAGGCTTGAATCCATTCAAAATGACATCCAAAACTATGTGGAAAATATTTCATAAATCAACCCTTTCATATAAATCAAGTCATTTCACTTTTAGAAAATAAAAATTTACTTAAGACCTTTCTTTAATTAAAACATAGTTCAATATATATTTGAATAGAAATCAAAACCAACATGGCATTCATCAATTTATATAAATAGTGAGAGGAAATCCATATCATAATAAAGGAAATGTATATCATAATAATTATGACCATGCAATGTCCAATTAAAATAAAAGAGGAATAAAGAAGCTTCCATAAGTTATTTTTAGGTAAAAATTCATATAATATGTGTTAAAAAACAAGAAACACATATCCATGAATTTTCTATAAACAATGAATTATATAATGAAGGAACTTCATTAAAAAACCTACCTAGAAATTCTAGAAACTCAAAACACAAGGAGGAAATGCCATTCAAAGAGAGGGGAACGACATGGATAAGGTCCACACACAATGAGAAAGGAGAAACCACCTCTAACATACTCTCATTGATCACCCATCAGTTGGATTCCTAAGACTCCCCAAGAGAAAATTTCAAAAATGAATATGGAAAATATTATAGAATTTTTAAATAAATACATGATGCATTCATAGTAGTAAAACCCCATAATTAAAACAAACATTTAATCTTTCAATTCACTCAAGTTTTGAACACGTAGAGTTTTAAAAACATTTAAAAAAGGAATTTCAGCCTTTAAAATGGGTTAAATAATTGTTTTTCGTAATTTCTATCATTTAAAAGGGTTTAAATAGTGTTATAGGTTAAGTTAGAAGAAGAAGAAATGAAAAGGTGTGTTTTAAAAATATTTTAATCAAAGAAGAACTGTGTAAGGGTAACATGGTTTTCCCTTAAATAGCTAATATACATTTTTAAGGGTAAGGAGTTTACCCTTAGATAGTGGATGAACCTAAGGCTACCCTTATGCAGCTCTAGTTTTACCCTTACACAACCTTTAGAAATATCATTACCCTTATGCAACTCTAGGAAACCCTTACATAGACTTTAGAAAAATAGGGTTACCCTTATGTGAGATACATAGAACCCTTACACGGTACCCTTACAAGATTAGATACCTTTATTTAAACCTAATAAAACATTTCTCACAAAGTGGAATATATTACCCTTGTGAAGAAAAGTATTACCCTTAAATAGTTTATAAAAGTTACTACTTACCTTTACACAGTGCTGAATTACCCTTACTTAGTTCATATTCAAAGGGGTTTACCCTTACACAACTAAGGTAAACAGTCTATTATCTTTACATTGCCTTTAAAAATTCACCCCTACACTTATTCCACTTAATTAAATAATATTTTACCCATAAATAACTCCTAAAACCCACCCCATGTAAGGGTATAGGGTACTTACCCTTATGTATAACCAATAACTTACATAAGAGTAAAAATAAACTTAATTTTTTTTTGATTTTCTACACAAAAATGATTTTAAAATAAAATAAAAATGTGTTTTAATTATCATAAAAATGAGTATGTTAAAATAATTATGTTCCTTTGTTTATATGTAGATTAATTAATCAAAATACAAATCCACTTCCATCCCACTTCATGTTTTATGGAAGGAGGATTGTGTAAATAAATAAATAATACTAATAGATGAAAACACACAAAAATTATGGGAATCATGTGTATGTATGAAATAATAATAACAAATTATACTTTAAATCAGTATTACATAATAATGATTAGTTATTTTCCTATATTTTTTATCCAGTTTAGACACAAGAATCTTCATCATTTGTATATGATGAATGACTACTTTTTGTGGCCTTGAATCAGCCAAAACAATATTTTTTTTTCAAATTTTTGGGTTTTGGAGTGTCACCCCAAACATATTTTGAGAAAATAAATGAATAGGGGGATAAAGACAATAAAATAGAGGTGACAAATACATTATTAAATTCACTATAAGAAAAATATAATTAGTAGTCTGGGTTAAAAAATGTTATAAGAAGGCATAAAAGAGAATAAACAACTCAGCAATTACCACTACATGTAGATCCCCCCACCCCACCCCCACCAGCTTTGAGGCTATCCAAATCACTAAAATTTATGGCTTACTAACGGTAATATATTTTTTCATAGCTATTTCTAGGAAATGTGAATTTGGTAGACACTAATACCTTTCCAGTACTAATATTATATAGGGTGAAAATGATTGTGATTTATATCCATCAGCATCCACCCATCACCTTTTTGTTATGGTTATAATGATCAATGTCTAAGGAGATATTATATGCAATAAAAAACTTCCAAAATGTCATGTGATAGTGGGGATTCACATAGCTCGTGAGCTAAGCACCGAGATACCTATTCCCCTATATGATTGAGATGTTTACATAGTCAAACTTGTTATTATAACTTCCATATCATTTCCATTTGAACTTTTAAAAATACATTTCAATAAGAATATATTCCTTTACAATTTATTTTTTATGAAAAAACATTACGAATTACTAAAAAAAGTTCTGAACTGAGGAATGTTATTACAGATGGAGAAAAGGAAGATGAAATGGATGCTCAAATCAAAAAAGAAATTAAAGGATCAATGAATCAATCAAAAATAACTTCATAGATTACTTTTACCCCACCAATTCAACTTCAATGTTTACTAATATTAAAGGTTCAAATATATAAAATTTTCAAATATGGTGATACGACCATCATTGATTTTCAAGAACAAATGTATGGAGAGGTTATTACAAATATTATTAGTCTTGAGAATATAGATTAAATCCTTAATAATGGATGTATACGAGTCTCTGTTATAGATGTATACATGAGGTATGTTTTAATAATTTTTTTGTTCAATAGATGATCTACAATTCTAATTACAGTTAAATAATATTCATATTTTTTTAGGAATATATATTTGTACTATTTTAAGGGAAAACCATATGAACAAAAAATTGGACTCATTAGTCCTCACATATCTTCTACACACAAAAAAGTTCATTAAAATAATATGAATATTTAGTAATAGTTGATAAACTGGCCATGGTGTTTGAAATAAAACTTATAGATGATATAATCTTTTTAATACCCATGATTCAAGGGTAAAACTATACAATTTAATCATATCAAATATATTTTCATTTCTTTCATTACTCATTACTTTTTATTTTTTTGTGATCATTGGTTTCTCATTAAAATCAATTTGGATACTCCAAATATTTATTTTTTGGATTCAATGCATGGATATCCAATAAAATGAACACACAAGATGATGTTTATCAATTTATAATACACTATATGCAACATTTTACAAATAAACTTCAAGATATACATTTTATATTATGTTTTAATAAAAATATCGTTATGGTAAGATGGTTTTTAAATATCATAAAAATCATGGCATGAGGAGTGTCCATGAGAATAAGAATCATATTTCCTTCTATAATTTTATAGGTATTAGGGTATATATAATAAGATTTTAGTATAAAAAAAATATATCAAAATAAATTACTTAATTTTCTTAATGTTTCTACATTTTCCAAAACAAACTAAAGGTAAAGATTGTGGTTATTACATTTTAAAATTTATGAAAGATATCATATTTCATCAATAAACTAGCATCCCCAAATAGATATTTATGATTATAATTAAAATATAGTTTAAAATATTTATTCATCCTTTGTTTATTTATATTTTTCCAATACTAATAAGACTATCAACAATAAACATGGTCAAAAGTGGGAATAGATTTTTTTACAAATGAATGGCTAGAATACATGGTGTCATAATTTATATAGACATCATGAAGAGTTGACTTACTATTACTTATTTTGTGAATTTTCTCATCATTTTATCTATATTTTTTTAGTTAATTCCCTTATCATTTTTATCTAATACTTATTTTGTTAATTTTCACAGAGATCGTGAATGAATGAATTTATATAGAATTGTTTTTTATTCAAGTGTTTTGGGCTCTATTAAGAGCATAAAATTATTGGAGAAAAAAATAATTCTAGATAATATAATATCCCCAAAATTATATTCCCATATCTGATGTTATAAATATAATATTTAATTTTTTGGCTTTGATGCATAAATGTGAACAAAATTCAATCATAAAAAACTTACAACATAAAATGAAATATTGGATCACTTACATATGTAAGTACCTTTTAGGTTTATAGTTTTATAAAATTATAGAAAACTCTTACATGGAAACATGTATGTATAAACAACCGGTTCATAAAAATCTACATATCTTCTAATAAATTATCCACGCATGAATCCTTTATATACACAAATCATTTTAGATCAATATTTATATTCTTGGGAAAAGGAAACATAAGAAGGGTGAGATCAAATGATAGATAAGGGTTACATGTAGTGAAATCTATATTCAGTAAATAAAGAATAATCATTTAGAAATTTAAATAACTGAAAATACATTCCATTAAATGAATAACTTTATCATAAAGAATAATATGGAAGGAATAAATAATTATCAAATAATTACATATAAATAATCACATGATCATGAAAATTATTCATGTATATCATAATTATTCAAATAATTACATTAAAATCAATAAATGATTTCATAATAATGGATTGTATAATTTTGGACATCATAAACTTACAGTCAAGTCCTTGTTCCAAGACATCATAAACATACCATCAAGGCCTAATTAAAATACATAATCATAAATGGGTTAAGAAAACACAAAATACCCAAACTATCTTGTCTCATGAGACCTATTAATTCATAAAGGGGATATAATAGGCCCTGACCATCACTTAAAAATTCCAATTCATTCATCATATGAAAGGGTTGAAATATAATCAATATAAACATTCATAATGAAAATATATCATATGAAATGTTAATATTTCTCCTAATCAAAAAAATAATCATAATCCATCCAGAGTAAAATGGATAATGGTATCAATAGATTAAATCCTCATTAAAGAATAATATTCACCAAATAATGTTGAAATAGATAAAAATACTTTAATAACATCACTGTAATATTTCTTGAGCAAAGTGACCTTTTCATTTTGAAATCACTTAATCAAAATATAAAAATTTCACAAAAAATAATGAAATAATTTTATTTGAAAATAAACATTAATACTTGTAAATAAATATTCAAATAATTGAGTGATCATGACAATGAGAAATTTTTTTCATACTGTATAAGTTAAAATATGACATTCCTTTCACACTTTTGTAAAAAAAGTTAAAAAAAAGTACCTCGTTTGAAAAACAACAAAAATATTCATTGTAAACCATTTTGTAAAAATAAAAAAAGGGTAAAAAATGAATTTAAACAATCATATTATAATATTAAAAACATTATTGAAAATATTTTAATTAAAATATTGACATGGAAGAAAATTATTCTTGGCCAAAAAGAAAACAACTTCGGGTTTCCAAAAAAATATTTTATTGGTATGTTGTATATTTGTATGATAAAAATGGAAAGAAAACATATAATTACAAAAAATTACCATAAAAAAGAAAATATATTGGGTTTAAGATAAAGAAAATCAAACTATTCCTCGAATAGATACTTAAAAATAAAAAATCCTGGATAATTATAAGATTGTGAAATAAACCCTTTCAAAGATCTTATCATTGAATTGAGAATTAATAAATAAAGGGATTATGTATAACAAATATAAATCCAAAAAAATAATTCTAAATGTAAACAAAATAAAACAAAGTTAATTTTACACATAATCATGACATAATATAATTAATTTAATAATTGATACAACCCGATGAAAGGAAATTGAGTTAAGAAACCCTTACCACTTAGTAACATTTAAGTCAAAACCCTTTGAATTAGATAATTTTAATTGAAACTTAAAATAACATGAATTATAAATTATTAATTATATAACATGAAAATTTTCATTATATACACCATATAAAATAAATTAGGTGCATATAACATTAAAATATGCCTCAATGAAGGGAAATTGAGATGAAATCCCTTACAATGATCATAACATTGAAGTGATAATTAATCAATGAAGTGATTATGTGTATCAAATGTAAATATACACAAATAAAAGTAAAAATAAATAAATAAATAAAAATTTCACGCATAATCTTTTCATAATATAGTCAATTAATAAGTGATTTAACCCAATGAAAGGAGATTGAGTTAAGAACCCCAACCCAATTGGAAACTTTCAAGTCGAAACCCTTTGAATTAAATAATTTTAACTAAAACTTTAAATATTATAAATTATTAAGGAGTCATGATATAACATGTAAAAAGGAATTATGTATACCGTATAAAATAAATTAGGTGCATAACATTAAAATATACCTCAATGAAGGGAAATTAAGACGAAATATGTTACCTTTCCTTTGTGTCGCCTCCCTACGATTGATTGTAAGGACTTTTTAATATAGGTTTATGATAACATTATAGGATAAGGTACATGGGAATAGATTTTTATAGAGGAATTTGGACATTGTTCTTTGATAAAAACTGAATTTTAGTTAAGTGAAAATTTTTGAAGTGAATCCCTTTTTATAGGAAAAAATAAATGGTGATTTTAAAATTTTTAAATCTTTAAGGGTCATAAAGGTAATTATAAGAATAAAAAGTTCCACACATAAGAATAAATGATTATATTATTTAAAATTTAATATCTATGTGAGTCATTATCGGGTTTTTATATTTTTATAATGATTTAAAAATATTTTTTAAACAATAAATACTATTTATCATCCTTTTCATCACGATTCACAATACGTGATGTTAAAAACATCATGAAACAACCAATTTTAAATATAATCATTTATATCATCAATTATCCTTTATAAAAATCTGTAAAATTTGTGGGATACCCAAACTCGTCTAAATATTATCATTTTATTATTTTTAAAATTATTTATTTAAATGTTTTACTGTTTTCATATACGTCGCATCATCGCAACGTAAGTGTTTTAGAAAATTATAATAATTTTAAGAAAAAATAATAATTATTAACATAAATAAAATTATAAATATTTTTTATCTTTTATATTCATTATTAAGTAATATATATTCTCATTCATATCTTTAAAACATATTTAATATGTTATTTTTACTTTTTACACTTCGTGCAAGTATTGCATAAGAATTTAGATAATATTCTTATTATATAACTCAAAATTTAGAAAATAAAAATAAAAATAATCATTTATACATATTATTTACCAAAAAAGTTGTGAAAATACTTTTAACTTCTCAATTACTATCATTAGGACACAAAATTTTATTTTATTTTAGTGTTGCGCAAGCACTACATCGGGACTGAAAATGATTTACATATTTATCATAAAATAAATATAATTTATATGTTTTGAATTAATTTTTTTTTATATTTATATTATATTATAATAAATTAGTCGTTCCATAAGTTTATATATCATATTTACATTATCATTATTTCATAAAATATATCATACCTCATAAAAAAATAGAATTTTTTCCACTACTCACCAAAAATTGACTTTGAACACTCCAAGAAAAAAATGGAATTAGAATATAAACATTAATTACCTTTAATTTATATATATATAAATTATTAAAAACCATATATTATCCAAAATAAAAAAAATACTTTTAAATATATTTACTTTGATTTTTTACCAGCTTGTACAAGCCCTACATCTGAAATGTATAAGCATTCTAAGTAATTATTTCATTTTTAAAAATTAAAAATGAATTGATATCATAAATATAATATCTTCATACAAAATTTAACCATTTTTAACCCTTCATATATTATTTTAATCCTTGTGATAAAATATTAAAGTTTATTAAAACAAAGAGAGTGGCATTTTATTTTTATACTTACTTAAATAATATTTATGTCATTATCAAAGAAAATAGTATCAAGTTGTTATATTTTAGATAATTATATTATTATGGAAAAATAGACTCATAAAATTATATTATGGAATTTTTTGGGTGATATTAAGGTCTTTCCCCAAAATTTTAACTTTGTTTTACCAATTTTTCCCTTACTGATGTGATAAATTTTACCATAGTGATTATTCATAATGTCAAAAAATAAAAGGGATCTATTTAAAAAAATTGAACAAACTTATTATAAGTATGGAATAAATTTTTAAATATTAAAATTTTATATCTAGGATAAATAAATTTTAATATAAATGTGTCAAATTTAAAGAAAAATAGTTTTTAAGAAAAACATTTTTAAGCCCAAAACTGAACTTATACCAAAATCAGGTATAATACTGATTAAAATGTAATTAATTAGATTATATCTAATTAAATAAAACTTATGTTACTTTGATATAAAATTAAAAGAATAATAAAACTTTTTAGTTAAAAGAAATGACAGTTTTACAAAAATTAATATTTTTCACTATTCACATAAAAATCAACTGTTTCAGAAAAAATCCAAAATTTCACTATAGGATAATTTTGATATGATGATTTAAAAAATTATATCCTTTTTAAAAAATATAATTTCTAAAATTGATAGAAGTTAATTATATTATATGGGTGCAAAATTCAATAAAAATCATTTTGAAGAAAATGTTTTTTTGAAGCATAAAATGACTTTGCAAAAAATTGAGTACTTGTTTATTATGAATTAATCAATAAATTTTTATGAAAGAAAACCTTTATAAATATTGTTTATATTATGTTTATTAATATTCATACCTTAAAATTTAATGGTTTGGTTATAACGTTTACATCATAATATTTCATGGTTCGTTAAATCTCGGTGTTGGATGTTGTATATGCTATCGAACGAAGTGTTCTTTTTAAAATATTAAGGCATTAAATACCCCCCACACACAAACACACTTAATAAATTTCATACACATAATTTTAATTTTATCTTGATAATTAATGGATTTAAATTTAAAAATACCTATGTTGAAACCCCACATTGTAAAACTAGTTAATAAAACTTCCTCCTGAAAATAGGGAAAGGGAAATAAGAAGGTCATCTCGAAGAACACATAACCTTGTTTCCAAATATTATAACATTAGGGGGAAGTGAAAATATAAAAATATAGGAAAAAATAATGTCTAAATAATGATGGAGAGGTACAAGGAACATTGATCATAAGAAGTGAATGATCAAAATAAAGTTAATGACACAAAACTATAAACCAAAGAGGTGTGAAAAAGACCACCGATTCAACAGAAATGAAGGTGATGGGATAAATTTTTTTATTAAAGATATTTTCCTAGAGTTAAGGAATTCCTTTACCATATATACTAAAAAAATAATGAAATATAATTACTTGAAAAGTAAAATTTCATCCTTTAATAAATTTCCACTACAATCCCATCTTCTGCTCCAAGTGATGAGTATTCAAGATTAATTTTTCATGATTGAAGCACCAAAACAAATTTTAATGGATAAAATAATCTAAAAAATGATAAAAATATATATATATTCCACATATCCCTATACATTAACCAAACCCAAAAAAAATTCACAAGGTAATAAAATTACCAAAATGAATAAATCTTCATATAAATAAATAATCTCCAAAATTCAAAAATAACACCAAAGGTTTAACATAGATCACTCCATAAATAAGTAACCTTAAAATTATTCAAAATATTCCAAAACAAGTTTAAAACCCAAAAAAATATGAAGGATTTGATCACATGTTCTTCTAAGATTAATTTAACATTTATCTACAATCATCATTATTCACTCATTAAGTTATATACCCAAAATGAAAAATGACCAAATCATATAATTTCCAAAATTTTATAATCATTTCCATAAATAACCTGAATCACTATAAATCCAAAATAAAAATATATATTCTTCTAAAATATCATTAAACCTTTATTCCTCAAATAAAAATTTGATCTTATCCAAAATTATTTCTATTTACCTAAATCATATAATTTCTTAAAATATTAAACTTATTTAAAAAATCATCAATGATATAGTCAAAAAATAATTTTCTAATCCCAATAGTTATCTATGTAGTGAATCATATATTCTCAAAATGTAACAACCATTTTAACCATAACTACCACAATATCAAAGATTATTTTTACCCTAAATGTTATCAATACCTTTAAACTTATTTCTATAAAATATTAAATAATTAGTCCAAAAATAAAATTTTAATTAAAACGCATACTAAACCCATGTTTTTTATTACCATAAATGTCTCCCAAAATACTCATAATCATCTTAAAATAACATCACTTAAAACCTCAAATGGGTGTCCAAGCCTTTAAACTTATGATAGATATTTAACTTATAATACCATGATGGTATTCATAACTCTTAAGTTAATATCACATGAAAATATCCAAATCTCCAAAGTTATCTAAACCACCATTTAATACCAACTATAATAGCCTCAAACCCACACTCCCAGATCTGATGCTATAAACATAATATTTACTTTTCTAGATTTAGTACTAGTAAATGTGATACATTTTCAACCATACAAAACTTTAAAAATCAAAGGAAATATCAGATCACTTATATATGAAATTACCTTTTAGGTTTATAGTTTTAGAAAATTAGAACAAACTATTATATGGAAAATTGAATACATAAAAAACTGGTTTATAAAAATTTATATCTTCTCCCATAAAATTATCTACATAAAAACTCTTTCGAAACATAAAACATTTAACATAAATATTCCTATCATGGGGAAAAGGAAAAATAAAAATGTTTATCTCAAAGTATCAGTAAGGGTTATGTATAATAGAATCTATCTTGAGTAAATAAGGCATAATAGATATTCCATGGTAAATAACTAAAAATGCATGTCATTAAATCAATAACTATAGAATGAAGAATAATATGGTAGGAATAAATGATGATAATATAATTCCATATAAATAATCACATAAGCCTGAAACTTATCCATTAATATCATAAATATTCAAATAATTACATATAAATAAATAAATTATTTCATAATGGTGGAATGCATAATACCAGACATTATAAACTTACCACTAAGGCCTCATTCCCAAACATCTTAAAGATACGATCAAGGGATCGTTCCAAGACGTCATGCATAAGTGGGTACGGAATACACCAAATACCCAAACTAGTTTGTCTCATGAGGACCACTGATATATCAAGGGGATATAACAGGCCCAACTCATTACTTACTAAGTCTAATTCATTCATCATATTAAAGGGGTAAAACATAAAAAACATAAACAATAATTTTGAAAATCTAGCATAAAAATGTTAATATTTTCCCCCAATCAATGTAAATAGTCATAATCCATCCAAAGTAATATGGAAAATAGTATAAAAATATTACATCCCTAGTAAATCATTATATTCACCAAAGAATATTTACATTGATAAAAATAGTTTAACAAGATTACTTGAATATTTGTTGGGAAAAATACACTTTTCATTTTGGAATATCTTATTTAAAATAAAAAAATTCCCAAATATTAAGGAAAAAATATTCTTTAAAAAGAAATATTGAAACTTGAAAATAAATCTTTAAATAATTGAGTGGTTATGATAGTGTGAAATTATGCTCATTTTCTGTAAGTTAAATGAAAACATTCCTTTTAACACTTCTATAAATAGGATCACAAAGTACCTTGTTTGGAAAATGACAAAAATATTCCTTGTAAACCATTTTGAAAAAATTCAAAAATGGGTAAAAAAGAATTTAAAAATAATAATAGAATATTAAAAATATTTTTAAAAATATTTAAATGAAAATATAAACATTGAAGAAAAATATTCACAACAGAATATAAAACATACTGGGTTTTCCTTAAAAACATTATTTCAGTATCTTGAGTACATATAAGAGGAAAATGAAAGGAAAACTTTTAATTACTATAAATAACTATAGGAGAATAAAATATATTGGTTTTAATATAAAAACATCAAATAATTCCCCCTATGGAGACTTAAACATAAACAATCCTGAATAATGATGAGATTGTGAAATAAACTATTACAAATATCTTATCATTGAATTGAGAATTAATAAATGAATAGATTGTGTGAAATAAATTTAAATCCAAATAAAATAAGTTTAAATACAATATAAATTAAAAAAAGTTAATTTTGTACACAATCATGACATAATATAATCAATGAATAAGTGATATAACCCAATGAAGGGAAATTGAGTTAAGAACCCCTTACCACTTGGTAACTTTCAAGTAAAACCCATTTGAATTAAATAATTTTAATTGAAACTTAATATACCAAGAAGTATGAAATATTCATTATATAACATTTAAAATGGAATTGTGCACACTATATAAATGAAATTAGGTGCATAATATTAAAATATTCCTCAATTTAGGGAAATCGAGATGCAATCCCTTACAAGGATCATAATGTTAAAAGTGATAATTAATAAATGAAGTTATTATGTGTATAAAATAAAAATCCAAACAAATAAAATTTTAAATACAATATAAATCAAAAAAAGGTAATTTCATACATAATCTTGTCATAATGTAGTCATTGAATAAGTGATTTAACCCAATGAAAAGATATTGAGTTAAGAAACCCCTTACCACTTGGTAACTTTAAAGTCAAAAACCTTTGAATTAAATAAGTTGAATTTAAAATTTAAAATACCATAAAGTATGAAGAATTGATTATATAACATGTAAAATTTAATTATGTATAGTGTATATAATAAATTAGGTTCATAACATTAAAATATACCTCAATGAAGGGAAATTGAGACTAAATCCATTACTTTTCCTTTATGTCGCCTCTTTTTGACTGATCTTAATGCCTTTGTAGAAGAGGTTTATTATCACCCTAGTGGTTGGGGATGTAAGAACCCAGGACACCCTGAAAGGGGAGGGGGGAATCAGGGTGTCAAATTTTATTTTTAAAACAATTATCTTGTTCCCATGTTAGTAGGAACTCATTAAACCTTTATGAAGGAGAAGAATAGAAATCAAACAATCACATACATAGATACCACAAAGCACTTTTACTTGGTCCAACACTAAGGTCTATGTCCAAGGATCATATGCCAACAGTGTTTCGGTCATACCAAAATCTAATAAAATTAACTAGAATTAGAATATAAAGGTTCAGTCAGAGTCACTCAGCTCCAGGATCATTGGCTTTACAAGAATTTATGGATCGCCCACTACGTCCCATGAAACACTTCTATTGACTCCCCCTAGCTCACTGATCTTAGAGAAGTCCTTCTCAGTTTATTGAATTGAAGGTCACTTCAATGATTTGGCATTAAAGACTTTTTCTCTGACTTAGCATGAGACTCTAATTGCACCTTATACCTAAGTTGATTCTCTTTGAAATCTTTGTTCACTTAAACCTGATTTTCAAAAATTGTTCTTCGCGAAGCTTCTTTGTAAAACACACTCCTTCACAAAGTACCCCTTCCTTTGCAGAACTATTTGTCTTTACGAAGCTTCCTAGACTTTGTAGAACAATCATTTTGAAACTCACTAGGTTAACACAGAATACCTCATCATCATGAATTACCCTTTTCAAAATCATGAGCATCAGTTAAGACTAAAATTCTCTTCGTGATGCACCATCTCGCATAGAAATATCGATTCGCAAAGATCTTCATGAACTCAAAGTGTCACTGTATTTTACTTCAAAACTTCTATGTAAATGAATAGAGGTAGCCTCATATTTATAGGTGTGTCCGATCTTAAAGCTCCACCATCTCTTTGTAGTTTTTACGGATCATCGAAATCGTCTTTGAAGCTCTCCTCCCTTTACAGAGAACCATGGAAATTATTTGTTTGAAAATCTCATCATCATCACGGATTCTTCCATCAAAACTCTTTGTGCCACCCATAAATTTCGCAAATCATTCCATTAATAATTTCAAATCTCCAAACCTTGTAATCATTGAGAACTCTATCTTCGATCCTGAAGCCCATCATAATCGTGAAGCACACCATCAAAAAACTTTATGTCTTCGCAAAACACAACTCAAAAAGACCATATTCGCGAAACTCATACCTTTTCCATATTTTCATAAGGCCTTAAAGAAAAACCAAATTATACATTGAAATATAACTTCCAAATTTTAGACCCTAAAAAATTGGAAAACACTGGGAAATAGCTCCACCTTTAATACTGCTTTCGACTTGAACTGTATGATACCTTTCCTTGCAATCTCCCTGATCATCCATGTAAGGATTGACAAAAAACACAAACCAAACTCCATTTCCAGAAAATAACATCCCTGGTTCCAACATCAGAATGTGGGAATGTATTCTTAGATAGGGATTTCAATAGGTGTTTAAGATAAAAACCAAATTTGAGTTGTGTTAAAAATGTTTAAGTGAATCCCTTTTTGTAGAAAAAAAATCAATGCCATTTTCACAATTTTTCAATCTTTAAGGGTCATAAAGGTAATTCAAAAAATGAAAAGAGGCCCACATAAGTACCAGGAATGATATTCTTTAAAATTTCATATCTATATGATTCACTATACACATTTTATAATTTTCTAATTATTTAAAAAAAATGTTAAAAACTATTTATGGTTTTTCTCATCCCTATTCACAATACTTGACTTTAAAAACATCATAACAACTACCAATTTTGAATATAATAAATTATATAATCACTTATACTTTATAAATATCTAAAATTAATGGGATGCAAAAAACTCGTCTAAATTTTATCATTTTTAATATTTTTAAAATTATTTATTTAATTGTTTTATTGTATTCGTATACGACACGTTATCACAGTGTAAGTGTTTTAGACAATTATAATAATTTTAAAAATTAAAAATAAATTATTAATATAAAAAATTATTTTACATAATTTTTATCATTTGTATTCATTATTAATTAATATCTATTCTCATTCATTTCATGAAAACATATTTAATATTTTAACTTAACTTTCACACCTTACATAAGCATTGCACAAGAATTTGGATATGATTCTTGTTAGGACACCAAATTTTACTTTTTAAGTGTTGTGCAAGCACTGCGTTGGCACTAAAAATGATTTCCATATTTATCATGAAATAAATTATATTTTTTATGTTTTTCATTATTTTTTTATGATATTTGTATTATAATATCTTAAATTAGTCATTTTATAAGTTTAATAAATTTATATATCATATTTACATTATGATAATATCATAAAATATACCATACCTCATAAAAATGGTATTTTTTCCACTACTTGCCAAAATTTGTCTTTAAATGCTCCAAGAAAAAAATGGAATTTGAATATAAATTTTAAAAAAATTAATTAAATTTTATTTATATCCATAAAAATCATTCAACTCCCTATATTATCCAAAACACAGCAAATTTAATACTTTTAAATATATTTACTTTGATTTTTTTACCAGCTTTTACAAGTACTCCATCAGAAATACATAAGAGTTCTAGGTAATTATATCATTTATAAAATTATAAATAAATAACTATCATAAATATAATATGATATTACTAAAATTAAATATTTTTAATCATTCGTAATTTATTTTAATCTTTATGATAAAATATTTTAATTCTTACATTTCACAAATGACTTATAGATTAGTTTTCAATGAGTGACACATGTTTATGCACTCAAGTAATATTTTTTCCCTTTATGGATCTATTTGTTCTTTATTTGATCTGTTTATGTTAAGCGGTGAGTGTTTTCAGTTTATAAATAACTCAAAGTCTGTGTTATCAATTTTGATTGATATTTTAGATAAAAAGAAGTGTAACATACACAAAATAGAGTAAAAAATATTCATATTATTTAGAAAATTTATTAAAATGATTCATAAGTCGTTTTTTATGTATATAAATCATTCTTACCTCAATATGATACACAACGTGACTGGTAAGACTTGAAATAGGTGTTTTCAGTTTAAAAATGACATTTTAGTTAAAAATATGTGTCACTCATTGAAATTTGATAAAACATGCTTATATTATCTTGATACTTTAATAAACTAATCCATAAATATTTTCTAATGTTTAGGAATTAGTCACACATCAATCCAACATACATTATGACCAATATGAATCAAAATCATGTTTTCAGTTTAAAATGAAATTTTAGATAAAAATATATACAACATGCTCAAAGTTAATAAAACACATTAATGTTGTTTAGATACATTAGGATAATAATCCATAAGTCATTTTTGACATGTAGGAATAAACCTCACTTTAATCAAACATATTGTGCGACAGGTATGACTCGAAGTGTGTGTTTTTATTTAAAAATGACATTTTAGCTAAAAATACATATGACATACTAACCAAGAAAATGCATTCATATTGTTTTTATACTTTGTAAAAACAATCTATAAGT
This sequence comes from Viscum album, assembly GCA_963277665.1. NCBI lineage: Eukaryota > Viridiplantae > Streptophyta > Magnoliopsida > Santalales > Viscaceae > Viscum > Viscum album. Next base: position 1,376,967,912 of record OY728160.1, read on the forward strand.
CATTTTTGACATGTAATAATTATCCACACCTTAATCTAATACATGGTGTGATCGGTATGACTTAAAATGTGTGGATTCATTTTTAAAATGGAATTTTAGTTAAAAACATGTGTTACTCATTGAAAACTAATAAAACACACTTTTATTCTCTTGATACTTTAGGATAATTATTCATAAGTCATTTTTGATTTGTTTGATTTAGTCTCACATCAATCCAACACATGGTGTAACCAGTATGGTTCAAAGTGTGTGTTTTCAATTTTAAAATGACATTTTAGTCAAAAACATGTGTCTCTCACTGAAAACCTCGAAAAAATGCTTGTATTGTCTTGATACTTTAGAAAAACGATCCTTAATTTGATGTGTTACAATAAACCACATGTAAATACTATTCACGGTGTGACTGGTATGACTCAAAGTGTGTGTTTTTATTTAAAAGTGACATTTTAGTTCAAAACACGTGTCACATACTCAAAATCGAGAAAATAAATTTATATTTTTTTGATACTTTAGGAAAATTATCCATAATTAATTTTTTATGTGTAGAATCATTTTTACCTCAATATTATACACAGTGTCACTAGTATGACACAAAATGTGTGGTTTTATTTTAAAAATTACATTTTAGTTTAAAATGTGTGTCACTCACTAAAAACTGAGAAAACATGCTCTAATTATCTTGATACTTTAGGGAAACAATCCATAATTCATTTTTGATGTGTAATAGTTATATTCATGTTAATTCAATACACAGTGAGACCTGTATGACTCTAAGTGTGTGCTTTTAGTTTAAAAATGACATTTTATTTTAAAACGTGACACTCACTAAAAACCTAAAAAACACACTTAGATTGTATTGATACTTTAATACAATTATAATAAGTCATTTCTTATGTGTATGAATCAACCATACAAAAATATAGTTCATTGTGTGACTAGTATAACTTAAAGAGTGTGTTTTTATTTAAAATTTACATTTTATTTCAAAACACATGTCACAAGATCATATTCAAGAAAATGATTTTAGGTTTTTTTTATATATTTTAGAAAAATAATCCATAAGTCATTTGTGAGGTCCTAGACCTTAGTGACCCTTCCCTTTGTGTATTTTTTTTGTTGGAGTTACCTGGAGGGAGTTCCAAGGTGTCTGGAGAGTGTATGAGGAAAACGGGGGGTGCCATTTCCAAATATGACATGGTTGCATTGTGGAGTGATACACAATGTAATAGTGTTAGTGGTTGTACCATAGTATATCTAGCTATAGAATATGAGGAATCAAGGATTATTTTAGAGGCTACTACCAAAATAGAGGGTATTTGCACTATGGTGGGTAGGTTGTGGCATAGCTAGATTAGTTTTTGTGTTGTGGAGTGGGTTGTGGCATAGGCCATTTGGGAGGTTGCGGTGTGGAGTCGGTGGATGCACCGTTGCACCTTGAGGTGGCTCTTCCAAATATGAAGTGGCGGTGGCATAGTTCATAGGGGTACATCATATCCCTATATCCCCTTTTATAGGATCTTCCCAAATATCCCGGACACAGCTTTGACCAAGGGGGCTACATCGTAGTCCCTCATGCTGCACTATAAAAATTCCCTATTTCATCCAATCTTGTGGCATGTTATATAGGGATTCACTATGAACCTCAACATTTTAGTGGGTCTATAAATACCCCCAATCCCATCCAAATCTGTTTTTCTCCCAAATATTCCAATTGACCCCAAGGTTCCTCATAGTTTTCTTCAAATACTCTAAAGCCCCTTTCAACAAGGATTAATCTCTAACTTCCTATGATCAGACTACTTTGATCCAAGGTAAGATCCACATTCTTTTTCTATAGTTTTCTCTTCATTTGATCTCATTTTCCTCCCATTATTCTTATCATTCTATGTAATTTGATCTATTTCATTCTAATAGAGTTTTATTTATCGTTTTATGGTGTGTTTGTGGCATGAAGTCCTTGGGAGATTATAGTTTCTTTATGGGAGAGGTGATTAGAGATCTGAAACATTGTTCTATTCTCATGAAAATATCATTGATTCTTTTTTAGGTAGTCCTTTTATTTATTATCTTTCTATTTACATGAAATCGTAAATTGACCATGGTTTAGGCCTTTGGGAGGTAGTTGAATTAACCTAATAAAAATTTAAACAGATTAAAGAATGATTTTTTTATGCTTGTAGCGATCACATTCTATGTATTTACATTGTGATAAAGGTTTGCCTCTTGATTTTCTAGATATTGTGTTATCTATGTTATTATTTTTTTATAATGCTGATTATTCTTGGATTATCATGTTTTATCTGACAAAATTAGTGAAGAAAATATAGTTGGTAAATTAATTAGTTCTCTAAAGAACTTAAAGAGGCATGTTTAATAAATATAGTGTATCTTGTAATTTTATGTAAATAAAATTAATTCTAAATCCATGGTAATTGTTAAAGTATTTTTTTCTATATGTTGATGGAATTTCTAAAGAATATTAATCTAGAATTCTTATTATGGATAATATAATTAAAGGAATGTTAATGATAATTTTTCTTCTCATGGTTCTTGAAACTGGAATAAATGCTTGGAAACATGATAAATAAATGATATATTTTTATAGATTATGCCTTAGGTTTCCTGTAGTTATAAACTATGAATAATGAATCAGTTAATTCTAGATGAAATAAAAACTAGTTGTTTGATAAATATAAATGCTTGAGGATGAGATTTCACGTTGTTTATAAAGGTTGTATTCCTTATGTTGGGGGTCGTGAGAGCCTATTTTCATGTGAAGGATAAATGCCTTGTTTTTAGGGACTAGTTTCCATATTGACCTTTTTTATTGGTTGTTTTAGTGCCTTCTATGTATTCTTTGTTTATGAGCCTTACTATTCACTGTGATGTGAGCCTGGTATGGTTGAGCCTAGGGTGCCTGATGAGATATGGGTAGGGAGGAATGAGGTTATGGTAGGATTTGACACCTGTAATGGAAAGATCCATGGGGATATGCATGATGGTGTTGGGGATGGTGCATGGTTGGAATGGTTTGATTCTAGGTTTACCCATTTATGTGACAAAATCTAGATGTTTACTTCATATGAATCTATTGAAAGGGTCAAATAGAATAGTTTCTTATTTAATAGAATTTGTTTCCCCACTACTTAAGGATTTTCTTGGTTCCATCTATCTTGGTGGTAGCCTAGGATTTTTTCCTAGAGTACCTAAAATTATAGAAAGTTGGGTAATTTTTAATAATGTTTTAACCCATGAGGTTGGTTCTTGTTGGAATTAAAATGATAATTTTAATCTTGATAAACCATTAACTCAATTTGGGTTATTCCTAGAGGGTATTGACTTGGCTTTGACGGTTTAAGTAATGTAATCAGAAAAATGTTAGGATAATGAATTAATTAACGTAAAGTGAATTATTCAATGAAAATAAATTAATTTAATAAATATATTTAAAATTATTTTCTTCTTATATTATGTCTAGTCCTTAGTACTCTCAATCGGGTTTCCAAGTGACAATAGTCATAGTTGAGCCTAGTACTAGGTTATGCCCTATAAGGTCCCATGTTTTTCTGGACTGATTGTTTGAGCAGAAATTTAAATTTTTACTGTCAAATGCTTATAAGGGGTAAAATGATCTTTTCCCTAGAATATAATCTTAGATAAATTTTTTCAACCACTTTTTTGGTCCGGGAATACGATGTTTTCCCTAGGATAAGAGTTTGGTAGAAATATGAGTCGTTATAATTTTAGAAAAATAATTAATATTTAATATTTCATTAATTAAATATTAATTTATTCAAATAGGTTTTTTCAATCATATATTTTTAATGGAGCATCGGATTAATATTTTGTCTCCTGTGTTGATTCTATAATGGGGATTTTTTCCTAAGGGGCATAAACTTGAGTTGGGCATCAGGGCTAGCTCGTGCCCCTTTTTCTTTTTCTTTTTATTTTTCTTTTTCATTTTATTTTTCTTTTTATTTTTATTTTTTTTTTATTTTTTTTTCTTTTTATTATTATTATTTTTCTTTTTATTCTTCTTTTTATTTTTATTTTTTTTCTTTTTCTTTTTCTTTTTCTTTTTCTTTTTCTTTTTCTTTTTCTTTTCTTTTTCTTTTCTTTCTTTTCCTATTTTCTCTATTCCTTCTACCATGTCTTCTTATGTTCACCTATTGTTGATTCCCCTTCACACAATTGAGAGATAAATAGGGGAGGGAGGGAGGGAGGGAGGATGAAGGAGGTAATATCACGAAGCTCAGGATGCATCGTATCATCGTGTGACAATCGTGAACCATGGAAATGGGTGAAGCTTCAGCAGATTCCACCCAAAGGTAGTTCATTTTAAGTTTTGTCATAAATCCCCATTTTTTAATCATTTAGAAGTTTTAATCCCCTATCATTCTTACTTATGGATCTAAGTAGACTGATCTACTATTTTGGGATAAGAAACTAGGGTTTTGTGGTGATTCTAGGGTTTTCCATTCAGGAAAACCCATCTACATAGTATGTGGTTTAGGGAACACACATCTTATGTTCTTCCTGTTTAGGGAAGATGAAGTTTTCATAGTAAATTCCATGTAATGGGGTGTACATGTCATGTACTAGGGCTCGGTCGTGTACTCAAGTACCTGGACAGGTTTCCTGTATAAGGGTACATGTCCGTGTAGAGTACATGGCCAGACCCAATGTGGGTCGCACTCCATGTAGAATTACACGTCCAGGACAAGTACATTTTTAGTCCATTTGAGGGACATATTGAGGTACCTCATGTATGGTACACAACTTTTACCCCTCTTACAAGTCATATACTTAGGCGTTTACATGCCAAGTCCATCTTTAGTACACACCCAAGTGGGTTCTTGAAAGTACACATTGTGTACCATGGTAACACACCGTGTACTCCTCCCTTGCTACCCTTTGAGGGTTTTTCGTGTCTTTTTTCCAGAAGTCAGAATTGGACCCATGAGCAGCCTATTTTGAGTATCCTTTCATGTATATTGTAATGGTAAAACCTGTGTGGTGTTTTGAGAACTCCTAAGTGGCATTTTAGTCCCTATTTGAATGGATAGGTTCTTCTTCTGGTAATCTTGTTCAATTTTCTCCTAAGAGTGACTCCCTTTCATCTGAGATGAGCCATGATCTATCTCTCATGATCAGTACCTTTATAAATTTTCCCTTGAGGATATCTCCCTTGTGAGATGTTCCCTTCTGGACCATGAGGTCTTGAGACTAGTTGTTACTGAGCATCCCTTATAGGATTCCTCTATTTATGTTTCGACCTAGAGGATCACCTATAGGATGCCTCTATATTATTTTGGTACCAAGTATCCCCTAAGGGATGCCTTTGCTTACATTCTAACTTTGGGAGTCCCATGTAGGATCCCTTTACCAGTATACCCTTCCGAGGATCCCATGTATGATGCCTCTACCTTATTATAAAGTTTTATAGGGTCCCCTATAGGGCTTATTCACCTATGTGTTATTATAAGGATCCCATATAGGATTCCTCCTTTACTTTCTCCACTGAGGATTCCATATAGGATTCCTCTATTGCCTTACAACCAAGGATCTTGAGTATTATGTCTTCACTTGTGTTTAGACCTTGAGGATCCCAAGTAGGATGCATCTTCTATGTTTTGACTTGAGGGACCCAATGGGTGCCCCATTTTTTGACCAACCCTGAGTTAGTATGTTGGGTTTGGGTAGAGATGGTAGTGGGTGTCACCTTATAACCCGTGTTGAACATGTAATCACATGAGGTTATGACATTAGTGTTGGGTTTAGGCATTCGTACACCCTCACTCTTTTGTTTATCTTCATTTGGTTATTGATAATTCAATGATGATTACCATAGGTGCTTCCTGGTTGGTGGTTTTTGAGCCTGACGTGAGGCTTATTTATTTCTCTTTGGGATTCCTGGATGTTCTTACTAGGATCTAGATTTTGAGTCATTTTACTTCTAATATTTATCAGTATACCCAGAGTTACTACTTGGTATATAGATATTGAGCATGTATATTTGATTATTATATTATTGAGATATCCATAGGTGTTTCCTAGCATCCTTCTATTGAGCCTACTACTATGATATGTGGGCATATCATCCCTTTTAATGATACTAGTGGATGATTTTTCTCTCCCAAGTGACGAGGATGATTCCTCTCTCCTATGGTTGATATATGATGAGAATGATTATTCTCTCCTTGATATGATTATACTCATGGATGATTATGATCTTCTGAGGGATAGGGATGATTACACTCTCCTTAGTTGGTTACTTGACCATAGTGTTGAGCATGGCGTCTCACATCGTTGGATACCCAAAATGATTATGCTATTCTGGATAATAGGGATTATTACTCTCTCCCTTATTAGATACTCCAAGGGTGGACATGGCATCTCACCAGTGAGTTGTCCTTGTAGAATGCCTAAGGGTCATACCCTTAAGGATTATCTGAGTTCCAAATTTCATGACCGCCTACAGACTGAGACCTAGGTCTAAGACATTGGACTATATTTACATGGAATGAGTAGCATAGCATCTATCTCTTGTCCATTTATAGGATGTATGGATTTACTTCCATAGAATTATTATTTATAGTGATTATAAGTTATTATAGGTGAACCTAGGAGTAGGAAGATTATCCCCCTATGGTGACATAGCTTGCTTAGAGATATTACCAATGTTGGCCCAAGCAGGTATATGTTGATTGGGATTACGAACCCAGAGATCAACTTAATGATGCACGGCTTGAGTGACATGATGTCCAACTCAATTACCTTGCACAGGATGTCCAAGTGATCAGTATTACAAACACAACGGTCTACTGCTAATTGGTTTTATGTTATTTTATTCACTTACTCATGAATATTCATATTTATTTAAATATTTATAGGTATAAGACTATATATATATATAAGTATATAGATATAGACATCCACGGTGGAACTTTCTTAGTTGGTCAGGATTACAAACCCTAGGTTCTATGTGGCCACACATTTATTCATTTTACTTATCTTTTCAGTTTTGTCTCAACTAGGATGAGCATGTTACTTTTTCATACACTTATAGCATTGTATTTTATAAGTTCATCATTGGGGTGTCCTACTGATATTATTTATCACCCCTACATGTGAACCTCAGTGTGTGTGTGTAGACCTTATGTATTCTTTTTAGGTTGAGCATGGTTTTTATGGTGGATAGGGTTGAGGGCCAAAGTTTCATGGTCAAGCGAAGCTACTCATATGGGTTCTTATGTTTGGGTTGATGCAGTTTGATAGTGTTTAGAGACTAGGTACATGGTTTGGCTTGGAGTTAGTTTAAAAGACCTGTACTTTTATTTTAGTTTCTTTTGTACTTCTGTATCTATATGGTCGACCTAGTGGGTGACCAGTGTTGTGTGTATTACACTGTTGTTTAGGATTTTATATAATTTTCATTTATTATTAGAGCATATTCTATTTTAATTTATTTACTGCTTCCACACTCTATTTATTTACTCATGTGTATGATACTTAGTTATTTTTTATTTTTTTCTTACTCTGATATAAATTCTATGTCTCCCTACTATCACACACTAGGCCCTTGATACTAGTTGGAAGCCTCTGGTGTATGGGGAGGCGTGCTTGAGGCCTCGTAACCGACCAGCTATGAGCATCATTTTAGTGGAATTCGGGTCAGGATGTTACAAATTGGTATCAAATCTATTCTTTTCCTAGTCTTTAATCTTTAGTATGTGATAGATAGGATTATTAGGAAGGTTTTAGAATGTGTGATGGATATCAGACTGACGCATTGAGAACACTTTTTCTAATAAGAATTCTTGTTGTTAGGGTATGGTGTTTCTGTTCTGATCTATGATATTATAATTATATATGATTTTTTCCTTGTGTGATGCACAAGTTGTGAGGATTTTATGATTTACTATGGATATTTATATCTTTTCCATTTGAAAGAGTCTAGGGATGGATTTTTTAATCTTAGAAGGCAAAGGCAAGAGGCATATCATATATCATATTTGGAACGTATGATTCACATCATATAGGCCTGCTAGTGTGTGATTTTACTAACGAATGAGACCTATTTAAATGGGTCTTCTTACATATATATATATATTTATATTTATATATCTCATTCTGATGGAAAGTTATGTGGATTTACACTGAGTCATTGGTATTTAGGCTTATGATTCAATCCTCATGCATGGGAGGTGTAGTGGCCCTTGTAGGTCGATATGGAACGTGATACCCTTATTTTGTACCCCTTATAGGGTGTTGTTTCTTAGTTCGTGGTTATCTAGTCAAATCCTAGAGTACAATGTTAATAGGTACCAAGACTTTTCTCATGAACTAGACCTCAAGGGGGTATTACCGTATACAAATTCCCAGTGAGTGTCAGTTCAGTCTCTTTTTCTGCATTGGTATCATGACCTCCAAGGATCAATTCCTTATGTAGATTCTTGATGAGGATTAGGCCCTTATAGGCCATGATTTCAATTTTGACCCTTGTAGGTTGTTGTGATATCTACCTTTTTTAGTGAGGTTTGATCTTTTGGGATAGGTTATTAGACCTTGTAACCCGGTTGTGAGACTTGTTCTATAGGGATAGGTGGGTGACCTAGAGGCCCTTAGTTTTGGATCAAATCCTTATAGGTCAGAGTCTATTTTGTTCAATGTAAACCTATGTGATAGAGGTTAGCCTATGTTTTTAGATGCCTTCTTAGTCAGTGAGTCTGGTTGTATGCTTGTTTTGAGATTGAGACATGGTAGGTGTTTGGTTTTTGCATTATAAGCATGTTGATGCCTTCAACTTTTGAAGAAGCGCATAGGTTGTTTTGTATCAAGACTGGCTTCGATGAGAAAGACTATACAGGTTCCTGGATCGATCGGCTAGTGTTTTCACTATTTCTAATGTAGTCAGAGTGTGGGTAGATGCATGTGACTAGAATGAAATTAGTTGATGGGTTGTTTTTGAATATATTGCGGCACTGGTGAGGTGCTCTATTTTGAGGAGGAGTTCCAAGGGAGATTCTGGATTAATGAGATTGATGTTCCATGTAGCACGGTCATCTTATCCTTGTAATGGATGAATCACCAGAGAATAATTTGGGTGATAAAGGTACATGCATGTTGCGCGTGGTATCATTTGAATCCTAATTAGTGAGTGGTTGGGTGCGAGCTGAGTACCAATGGTTTCAAGACTTGATGTAGGATTTATTACCCAAGAATTGTGGTTAAATGAAAAATGTCCCTCCACGGTACAAGTGACATCCAGAATGTATGGGTACCGCAATACGGTTGACTGATACTAAAACTAGACACACTTTGTTGGGATATGTGTTTCCAGGTGTTGTTAAATGAGAGTTAGCTTGTTTTTCATGAGCGTGGATCAGAGGGAGATGTACACACCTTTTTGTGGAATCTTAATGTACTCTTGTTTAGAGGTGATCGTGCTCTATCTTTAATTCTTATTGATTATTCTGAGAGGGCATCGGCCCTACGCCAAACTTCTTTTATTTTAAATTTTATTCCTTGTTTGAGGAAGGAAACCTATTGAGTTTACGATCGACAAGTAGTGTAAGGTAATTCTTATGGTGGGGAGTACACCATTGGCCATTTGAGGGTAGTGAACCTTGTTTTCAGTTGAAATCCAGCATTTTTTGTGATTTTATAGGCTCATAGTTTGGTTTTGAGATGATGATGAGGGTATTCATATGGTGGGGAGTACCAGATCGGTCATAGTTAAATGTCTTTCGTGTAGGAGACAATTGTTGCTGCTGATACTGGTCATTGGATAGTTCAGATAGCTTTTCATGCAGATGATCGAGTTGAGAGCATGGATTTTATTCCTACCACCAAGGCTTCTTAAGTATGATAAGGTTTATGGTGGAGATATTATAAGGATGCATGTTTTTCAGACTGAAATGTTTAGTAGAAATTAGAATTTTTTTTCTTTTAGATGATTATAAGGGGTAAAATGGTCTTTTACCCTAGCAGGTGATCTCTAATAAATTTTATGACAACTCTATTGGTCCCGAAATAGGGTTTTTACCCTAGGAAAGAAGTTTGGTGGAAATCTGAGCCATTTAAATTTTTTGTAGAATAATTAATATTTAATATTTAATAAATTAAATATTAATTTATTTGTGTAAGTTTTGTCTGGCCATATCATTTGAATGGAGACTCTGATTGATATTTTTTCTCCTCTGTTGAGTTTGGAATAGGGATTTTTACCTAGGCTGGGCATAAACTTGATTTTGGCATTGGGGCCAGTACAAGCCCCTTTTTCTTTTTCTTTTCTTTTCTTTTATTTTTATTTTCTTTCTTTTCCTCTTTTATTTCTTCCTTAACATATGTATTATCACACAATCCCTATGTGTATTACCCTTTATGTGATTGAGAGAGAAAATAGGAGATGGATAGGGAGGTAGGGGAAGAAGAAGGAGGTACTTTCCTGGAGCTCGGGACACGCCGGATCGTCGTGCGACAATCATGGACCGCACAAACGGGCAAAGCTTTAGTGGATTCCACCCAAAGGTAGGTTTTTTTTACATTTTTTCATAAATACATTTAGTTTAATTGTTTTTATGTTTTAATCCTCTGTTATTATTTCTTATGTCCCCTAGTGTCCCGGTCTACTATTGTGGGGGAAGAAACAGGGGTTTCAGGGTGATTTGAGGGTTTTCTGTTAGGGAAAACTCATCTACACGGTGTGTAGTTTAGGTAAAACATGTCATGTGTTCTTTATATTTAGAGAAGACAAAGTTTTGGAAGTACACATCATATAATTGTGTGTACATGATGTGTATTGGGGCTCAGCCGTGTAGTCAAGTACCCAACCATGCTACCCATGTAGGGGTACATGGTCGTGTAAATTATACAGCCAGACCCCGTGTGGGTCACACACCATGTAAAAGTACACAGTCAGGCCAAATACATCACTATTCTATTTGAGGTACATGGGAAGGTACCTCGTGTAGGGTACACACTATGTACCCATCTTACATATCATGTACTTGGAAGTTTACACGCCAAGTTTGGACACAGAACATGTCACAACCCGTCCTCGGGGCCCGTGTCGTGACTACCCCAAGCCCGCCTTCCATAGGCCAGGGGATGGCGACTAGAAACAAGGCGTAAATCCCAGTAAAATGGGAAGGCATTGCCTTTATAAAGTAAATAAACACCACAGAGCAAGCAAGCAGTAGAAGTAAACACTAAGTAAAAACTGAGTACAACAGTAAGTGCGGAAAAGTAAGTGGGCCAGAATACAAACCCAAACTGAAAGTAAAGTACAACTGGAAGGGAAAACAGCAACTGAAAAGTAAAGCCGCAACGTCGAGCTGTCCACTGAAAATCCCACCTAAAGGGTGAGTAAAAATATCCTCCACAGCTCCTCGGGTCCAGCCGTCCGCTCCGAGAACGTCCCGCCCAGTGGTCCACCTCCAGGTACCGTCCTACTCCGCAAGCCTCAACCACGATCAACGATGTCCATCGTCTGCAACCAACACAACGTAGTGCGGGCATAGCCCGTGCAGGGGTGATTATAAGCTACTCAGTAGGGACCCAGAGACCCCCGAAGGTCTCCCAGAATCCACAAAGGATAAACCACAAAGGAAAGATACAATCACTAAGTAACATTCGACACTGCTTAGGTATATGCCCATACATATACCTAAGTCATCAATTCTTGTTTGGATCCAACATCTGAGCCCACGTACAACCCAGTCCACACAGGAAAGCAAAACGTAAATCCACACATGATAGCACAACACAATCCACATAGGAAAGCAAAACAGGATTTCAGCTCACACAGGTAAACTTCTTCGTAAGACGATAGAGATGATCAGATATATCCACTAATTCATCTAAGCTGTCAGACCCACAAAGGATCGATAGGTACTAACCCTCGCAATGACCCACAAAGGATCTGACCCACAAAGGATCGATAGGTAACTAACCCCTGCAATGACCCACAAAGGATCTGACCCACACAGGATCAATAGGTAACTAACCCCCGCAATGACCCACAAAGAATCTGACCCACACAGGATCGATATGTAACTAACCCCCGCAATGACCCACAAAGGATCTGACCCACACAGGATCGATAGGTAACTAACCCCTGCAATGACCCACAAAAGATCTGACCCACACAGGAACGATAGGTAACTAACCCCCGCAAAGACCCACACAGGATCGGACCCACACAGGATCTGTAGGCGTTGGCCCACACAGGACCGCTGAGCGCTGACCCACACAAGATCAGACTCACATAGTATCGGTAGCATTGATCCACGTAGGATCGCTGAGTGTTGTAGTTGTCGCCGTCGAATCCACTAAGGATCTCTGCACAGTCGTCGTCGTAGTCGCAGTCGCAGCCAGCTCTAGGGTTCCCGCACACAGTAAGCTCGTTTGGGAGGGTCCGCTCCATGAGCCGAGAGGCTGATACATCAACTGAAACATAGTCCAGATTTGATGTATCCAAAAGTTCTGTATCGCCAACAGGAACTCAACGTCGCAGACGGCGCGTCAATCGGACGCCCGGTCTGAGAGTTATTGGCTTTTTCGTTCCAGGGGCCCGGTTGGTTTTTAAGGCAAAACCAACCTGACCGTACGCCACCTGCGTCCAAACCTCGGGCGGAGTAAGCCAAAAGATCTGTCTCACTTAGAGGAATCCATCAAAGTCGATGGCACGTCGATCGGACGTCCGGAGCTAAAGTTACGAGTGTTTCCGCTCCGAGGGCCCGGTTGGTTTGGTGTACGAACCAACCCGGACGAACCCAAAGTTCTTTGAAACCTTGAGTTCAATATGTCAAAACGACTGTCTCGATCCAAGGATCACATCGCCGCTGACGGTGCATCGATCGGAGGTTCGTAGCCCAAGATATGGTCAAAAGACCGAAGAGGTCCGGAAACGGGGGGTCTGGGCCCGGACCGACTCGGCCCAACCCCCCCCCCCCCCCGGTCGGCCCGACCGGCGTGGCCCGGCCCGGCCTGGGCGCGGCCCGATCGCCAGGCGGCTCGGCCGTAACGGCCGAGCGGTGCGCAAGGGGGGCACCGCCCCCTTGAATGATCCACGGCCCCGCGTGGGGGGCCACCTCTCGCCAACGGACACGGTCGGGTTGCCGCATCCCGCCTTCACCGGTCCCGCACGGTCGCGGGACTTCCGGCCCGCCGCCGCGGCTTCAACCGTGGCGGTTCTCCCCGGTGGCACGCCGGGCGCCGCCGGCGGGTTGTTCCATGGACCACCGGACGAGTTCTGGTGGTCGGAAATGCACGTCGTCTTCGCCAATGGCCCTCCCGGGGTCCGTCCTTCACTACGAGGACCTCACATCGCCTGTGCGGCTTGTTTTTTCGTCGTCCGCCATTTCGCACACCAAGAGCGAAAGGGCGGTGGGTTCGGACTTGTTCGTTGGTCCGCACCCACCGCGTTAGCTGTAAAGACCCGCAAATTTCAAGGAAATTTTTTTCTTAATTTTCTTTGGAATTTTACAAGAGCGCAGCTTCAGACGGCATCCGATTCCGAGGCCCGGTGTGCCCAGAATCAATTTCCGAAGTTTGGCTCGGGTACGTTCAGTGAACGGACGAGCGGGTTTTTCTATCTTTTGAACCGGTGCCCGGAATCAAATTTTGAGGGCACCGATGAAATCACAGCGTCGGTATTTGCTTAGAAACGCCTCTTCCGGAGTTGCGTTTTCTCAGACGTGGTTTTTAAATTTTGGGGCCTAAAGTCAGAAATAAAATAAAATTTGTGCGACAACTTTATTTTATTTCACTTAAGCTGCTTGGAAGCCACTGGAAGCCACTTAAAGGCGGCTTGATCTGAGTTGAACTGGATAGGATGCTATCCAGAAATATCCTACCCCCTTGGTAGGATATTTGTGAGGTGGGGCCCGCACGAGCCCCGCCGTTTCTTTCGCTAAGTAGCGCACCCGCAAAAACCCGTCAAAGTAACTGAAAAGTCAACCGACGCGTTTTCTTAAATTCTTAACAGACCATTTAATTGGGCGGTTTATTTCGTGAATTAAATGGGCTGTTTCATTCGTTGAATTAATTCAACGAATTTAATGGGTCGTTACTTACGCGTTTGCGTTCGTTGGCAAAATAATAAAATAAGACCAACTCTTTCTTTTGGAGGATTACTCGTTGTGCGAGATTCTCTGGGCCTCCACCTTCCCCGCGAAGAACGCGAAGAACGCGAAGAACGCAAAGAACGCGAAGAACGTCGGTGACCGGAATTCGACGACGCACACCGAGATCTGCGACGTCGACGAGCTTTACCCGCGACGTTCTTCGGCGACGCCTCTTCTTCCGCGGCCGATCCTCGTTCGGCAACTAAGGTGAGAATCGGATCATTTAAATTCTCCCTTTTTAAATTTCATGGCAACGGATTTAATTAATTAAATCCGTTTGTTCTTGATCCGGAGATTGGCGACGCGACGCCGGATACCGCGACGACGCGTCGATCCCCTTCTTCCGCGACGACCTCTCGTCCGACGACGACGACAATGTAGGGGTTTATTTTTCTTGATGATTCTTTCCCGTGTTTATTCTTTTGAAATAAAGAACCCGATCCCAGAACAATTTTAAATTATTTTAAAATTGTTGATTGGTTGTTTTTATTCCTCCTGATGTTTACGACTAACGCGGAGGGTGCGGATCTAACAAACAAGACCCGGCAACCCTCCGCCGATCTTCCCTTTTTTTGTGCGGATTTGGCGGACGACGACGAACCGTGCGGCAAGGGCGATCCGTTGATCCCGCAGTGAAGATCGGCCCCCGGGAGGAGCAACGGCGCAGACGGGAGGCAAAACGGGCCACCGGAGCAACTCCGGCGGCCCGCGGAAGGTGGCGGCGGCGCGGGTCGCCGGCGCGGCGGTGCCGGCGACCGGAGGCAGCGGCGCCCGGCGCGCCGCCGGAGGAGTCCGCCGCGGCCGAGCCGCGGCGGCGGCGAACCGCCGGACCGCGTCTGCGGTCCGGCCACCCAGCACGCGGCCCGCGCGGGCCGCGTTTCTCCAAAGCCGCGGGTCAAACCCGCAGCGGCTCATTCGGCCGCTCGGCCGAAGCCGAGCCGGCCGGTCCGGTCGGTCGGGCCGCGCCCAGGCCGGACCGGACCCGGCCTAGCCGGGTCGGGCCGACCCGGTTCGGCCGACCCAGGGGGGGTTCGGGCCGGGTCGCCCCGGGCCCAGAACCCCCGTTTCGGGCCCTCTTCGGTCTTTTGCCCATATCTTGGGTCTGGGACCTCCGATTGACGAACCGTCAGCGGCTACGCGATCCTTGGATCGAGACGGTCGTTTCGGTATATCATACTCAAGGTTTCGGAAGACTTTGGGTTCGGCCGGGTTGGTTCGTACACGAAACCAACCGGGCCCTCGGAGCGGAAACGCTCATAACTTGAGCTACGGACGTCCGATCGACGTACCGTCAGTTATGGTAGTTTCCTCTAAGTGAGACGGAACTTTTGGCATACTCCGCCCGAGGATCGGACGCAGGCGGAGTATGGTCGGGTTGGTTTTGCCCTAAAAACCAACCGGGCCCCTGGGACGAAAATGCCAATAACTCTCAGACCGGGCGTCCGATTGACGCGCCGTCTGTTGCGTTGAGATCCTGTTGTCGATACGGAAATTTTGGATACATCAACTTCGGACTACGTGTCAGTTGATGTATCAGCCTCTCGGCTCGTGGAGCGGACCCTCCTAAACGAGCTCGCTAAGTGCGGGAACCCTAGCGCTGGTTGTGACTTCGACGGCAGAGCAGAGATCCTCCGTGGACTGCGACGACGGCAGAGCAGAGATCCTCCGTGGACTGCGACGACGGCAGAGCAGAGATCCTCCGTGGACTGCGACGACGGCAGAGCAGAGATCCTTCGTGGACTGCGGCGACGACCGTGCAGAGATCCTCAGTGGACTGCATCGACTACTGCACTCAACGATCCTACGTGGATCAGTGCTACAGGTTCTGTGTGAGCCCGATCCTATGTGGGTCCTTACTACCGGTTCTGTGTGAGCCACTGCCTACAGGTTCTGTGTGAGCCCGATCCTACGTGGGTCTTTTGCGGGGGTTAGTACCTATCGATCCTTCGTGGGTCCGACGACTTAGATGGATCAGTGATCATCTTTGACGTCATCTGAAAAAGTATACCTGGTTGAGCTGAATCTTATGTTACTCTCCTTTGTGGATTGTGTTGAACTATCCTTTGTGGATTTACTGTTTACTCTCCTTGTGGATTTGAGTCTTGCTATATCCTTTGTGGATTTCGGGAGACCTTCGGGGGTCTCGGGGTCCTTACTGAGTAGCTTATACTCACCCCTGCACGGGCTATGCCCGCACCTTGTTATGTTGGATGCAGACGACGGACAGCATTGATCGCGGTTGGGGCGTGGAGCAGGACGGTACCTGGAGGTGGACCACTGGGCGGGACGTGCTCGGAGCGGACGTGGGACCCGAGGAGCCTGGAGGCTATCTGTACCCACCCTTCAGGTGGGATTGCCAGTGGACGACACAAGGCCACCGTCTTTCCTTCAGTTGCTGCACTTTACTTTTCAGTTGTACTTTCAATTGGGCTTGTATTCCGGCCCCCTTTACTTTTCTGCACTTGTAGTTACTTTCCGCTTGCTGACTCTGTGGTGGTTGTTACTTATAAAGGCAATGCCTTCCCTGTTTACCGGGATTTTACGCCTTGGTGCTAGTCGCCAGCCCCTGGCCTATGGAAGGCGGGCTTGGGGTAGTCACGGCACGGGCCCCGAGGTCGGGTCGTGACAAATTGGTATCAGAGGTGGTCGGTTCTACCGCAGACTCTGATCGTCTTTTCTTTCTTTGTGAAGCAATAGTGTTTAGTGTATTGAGTGTGGTTATCAGTTCAGGGAGCCCAGTGTTGGTGCGGCGGCCGACGTATCCGTACACCAGGACCCTGACTCCTGATTTCCGACTTAATGCATGAAAACATTGATTGCGTGTGTGTTCCAAGTTTTCTTTGTGATTACTTGTGTCATCTCACCGGGTATACTGATCTGCTTCATGAAAGTCTCAAGTTTTCCTTGTGATTACTTGTGCCAGCTCACCAGGTATACTGTTCTGACTGTGGTGCTCTTGTTCTCCTTTTCAGGATGGCCCCGCGATGACAGCCAGCTAGGGTTCCGAGTGTAGGGCGCGACGGCAGCCCACCGAGCGACGAGGCCTCGGTGCAGGGCCCTTTGCCAGCAGTGGCACCGGTGGTAGCCTTACCCGCCGAGCCACCGATGCTTCCAGTACCAGACGCTGACGATGCACGTCGCCTCAGGGCACTGCATGAGTTTCAGAGCCAGCGACCGCCCAGGTTTCGCGGTGAGGCGGACCCCCAGGCCGCCGAGGACTGGCTAGAGGCGGTGGTACGGATCTTTAGGCTAGTGAGGACACCAGCGGATCTCATGGTGATTCTCGCGGCGAGCCTCCTGCAGGCGGCGGCAGGACGATGGTGGAGCTTGATGCTCCAGGTTCACGATGAGGCATCCTTGCTCTGGACGGACTTCGAGAGTCTCTTCCGCTCTGAGTTCGTCCCAGCCACCCTCCGAGCAGTGCGCATCCAGGAGCTTCTCCAGCTGCGCCAGGGCAGCATGACGGTCGCTCAGTACGCGGCGAGGTTCACTGACCTATCTCGCTACTCGACCGACATGGTACGGGACCCCTTCTTCCAGGCCCGGACCTTCGAGCAGGGCTTGCGACAGGAGATTCGGGCGTCGCTGATCTCCCTCAGCATTCCGACCCAGGCGGGAGTGCTGGAGCGAGCCCTCCTGATCTAGAGCTTCCTAGTAGAGCCTTCTTCAGCGGCGAGACCTATCGCAGGGCGGTAGGTAGCTGAGTCTTCGGCAGCAGGTAGCCGACGGATGACTCTCGGGTCCAGGCAGACCAGACCCCCACGCAGACGGCCTCAGGACACCGGCTCAGCAGTGCGAGGCACACAGCGGAGTGCCAGCCTTCCGAGAGGCAGGCTGTGCTACTCCTGCGGCGGGCAGGGTCACATGGCTCATGACTGCCCGACTCGCCGACCAGAGGAGCAGCAGACGGTGGAGGGGCCACCCAGGCAGAGGCAGAGGGTCGACCGTGGCGGTCCGCAGGGAGGAGGCGGACGAGGCAGAGGAGCTGGCCGAGCAGCGGGTGGTGGGCGACACTTCCAGGCTCTACCCCCACCACCACCAGGAGGGCCACCTCGACCACAGGGAGCTGGCGGGCAGGGACAGGCCCAGCTCCAGGCAGTGGAGGCCTACGACCCCGACTTGCCAGAGATGATTCGAGGTACGATCTGTGTCTATTCCACCCTTGTTGCAGTACTTATAGACACAGGAGCGAGTCACTCTTTCATAGCCTCTGCCCTTGTTCGGAGCTCGGAGATTCCGACTGAGCCGTTGGCTCGATCCTTACGGCTAGAGACTCCTACGGGAGCAGACTCGACGATTACGCACTGGTGCCAGCAGTGTGAGCTTACTTTAGGAGGCGAGAGCTTCGGCTGGGATCTCCTTGTAGCGGCGTCGAGGCCTTACGACGTCATCTTGGGCATGGATTTGCTATCCACGGTTCATGCCCAGATCGACTGTTTTAGGCGCAAGGTGCGATGTGTTCGCACCGACGGGAGCAGGTTTACCTTCACCGGCGAGAAGGGAACCTTTGCAGCACAGGATGGACTTCCGTGGAGGAGAGTGCAGCCCATCTCTCATCAGTTGGCTAGCCTCATCCTAGGAGCAGTGGACGTGCGGAGTCCAGTTTTTCCTGCAGTGGTGGACCAGTACGTGGACGTCTTTCCCGACGACGTTCCAGGGCTACCTCCTCGTAGAGAGGTAGACTTTTACATCGACTTGTACCCCGGGACAGCCCCGATATCTTCTCCAGCATACCAGATGGCCCCCACCGAGCTTCGAGAGCTGCGGGTACAGTTGGAGGACTTGCAGAGCAAGGGGTTTATCCGACCCAGTGTTTCACCCTGGGCTTCCCCGATTTTGTTCGCCAAGAAGGCGGACGGGAGCTTGCGACTGTGTGTCGACTATCGTCTCCTGAACCAGGTGACAGTGAGGAACAAGTATCCGCTGCCACGGATTGATGACCTCTTCGATCAGCTCAAGGGAGCGCGGTGGTTCTCGAAGATAGACCTCCGGTCAGGCTATCATCAGCTCAGAGTTCGAGACGAGGACGTGCAGAAGACGGCCTTCAGGTGTCGGTATGGCCATTATGAGTTCTTGGTTATGCCGTTCGGCGTAACCAATGCTCCAGCAGTGTTCATGAGCCTCATGAACAGGATCTTCCAGCCATACCTCGACCGATTTGTCGTGGTCTTCATTGACGACATTTTGGTATACTCGACGACTGAGGAGGAGCATGCCTACCACCTGCGAGTTGTGCTAGACACACTCCGAGAGCACCAGCTTTATGGCAAGCTCTCAAAGTGCCAGTTCTGGTTACGTGAGGTCCATTTCTTGGGGCACGTCATCTCTGAGGCGGGAGTTGCAGTGGATCCCGCGAAGATCAAGGCAGTGCTAGCTTGGGAGCCACCCAGGAGCGTGACAGAGGTGCGGAGCTTCTTGGGCCTAGCCGGATACTATTGGAGATTCGTTCCAGACTTCTACAGAGTTGCGGCACCACTCTCAGCGTTGACGAAGAAGGGGAAACCCTTCGTGTGGTCAGACAGATGTCAGCAGAGCTTCCAGGAGCTGAGACAGAGATTGACCAGCGCACCTATCTTGAGGTTGCCTGAGGAGGGAGTTGGATACGTAGTTTACTGCGATGCATCAGGGACTGGACTCGGGTGCGTTCTGATGCAGGAGCGGGCCGTGATCGCCTACGGATCACGTCAGTTGAGGCCGCATGAGCAGAACTACGCCACTCATGACCTGGAGTTAGCAGCAGTGGTCTTCGCTCTGAAGACTTGGCGGCACTATCTGATGGGTGAGCGCTTCACAGTCTTTTCTGACCACCAGAGTCTCAGGTATATCTTCTCTCAGAAGGACCTGAACCTGAGACAGCGGAGATGGCTTGAGTTCCTCCAGGA
The DNA here is from genome assembly GCA_963277665.1 of Viscum album. Taxonomy (NCBI): domain Eukaryota; kingdom Viridiplantae; phylum Streptophyta; class Magnoliopsida; order Santalales; family Viscaceae; genus Viscum; species Viscum album. The sequence goes on from OY728160.1 coordinate 1,376,987,926, forward strand.
CTATGACTTTGAGATAGTCTATACTCCTGGGAAGGGGAACGTGGTAGCCGATGCCCTCAGCAGGAGGACGGGCATTCAGCTACTTGAGGAGGCGACGGAGCAGCTAGCCTCCTTACAGATATCCTTCGTGGATAGAGACGGAGCAGCCTTTCTTCAGTCTCTCACAGTCTCTCCTCCACTTCTACAGCGGGTCAGAGAGGCTCAGCGTGGGGACGCTGACTGTGAGACCCGGCGTGCACTGATATCCTTAGGTCAGGCGCCTGATGGCTTCTCCCTTGGAGCAGAGCACGACATCCTTTTCAGAGGACGTACCTTCGTACCAGTCGCTTTCCGAGAGGAGGTGCTGAGAGAGTTTCACACTTCTCCCTTGGCGGTGCATCCCGGAGTGGCGAAGATGTACCAGGATCTCAGACGACAGCACTGGTGGCCGGGCATGAAGAAAGTTGTGGCAGAGTTCGTTTCACGATGCCTCACCTGCCAGCAGGTGAAGGCAGAGCATCAGGTACCAGCAGGCTTGGTACAGCCCTTGGAGGTCCCGGAGTGGAAGTGGGACGACATATCTATGGACTTCGTGACTGGACTTCCACGCACTTCCAGAGGTCACGACTCCATTTGGGTGATTGTCGACCGACTCACCAAGTCGGCACACTTCTTACCCATCAGAGAGCAGGGCTCAGTGGAGAGCTTGGGACGTCTTTACGTCCAGGAGATCGTACGGCTTCACGGTGTGCCATCGTCTATCGTCTCCGATCGAGATGCTCGTTTCACTTCCCGGCTTTGGAAGGGGTTGCAGGAGGCGTTCGGGACGCGGCTCCATCTGAGCACAGCCTTCCACCCTCAGACGGATGGTCAGACGGAGAGGACCATACAGACACTCGAGGACATGCTCCGTGCATGTGTTCTCGACTTTGGTTGCAGCTGGGAGGACCACCTACCCTTGGTGGAGTTCGCGTACAACAACAGCTACCACTCCACCATCGGGATGGCACCATACGAGGCGTTGTACGGCAGACCCTGCAGATCACCGTTGTGCTGGACAGACCCTGGGGAGTCAGCACTCGTGGGACCAGAGATGGTCCGAGCCACGACAGAGAAGGTCCAGATCATCCAGGAGAGGATGAGGACAGCTCAGAGCCGGCAGAAGTCATATGCTGACAGGAGGCAGAGGCCACTAGAGTTCGAGGATGGAGACCACGTATTTTTGCGTGTCTCACCTCGACGTGGTTTACGGAGATTTGGCCGAGGCGGCAAGTTGTCTCCACGCTTCATTGGGCCTTTCCAGGTCCTCAGCAGGATAGGAGAGGTGGCTTATCGCCTGGCTCTACCACCTCAGTTGCACCGGGTGCACGACGTCTTCCACGTGTCTCAGCTGAGGAGATACGTGCACGACCCGACGCACATCATCGACTTTGGGGAGCTGGACGTGGACGATGGGGCGACTTTTGTGGAGGTCCCAGTGGAGATCGAGGATCGACAGGAGCGGGTCCTACGTGGGTGGTCGATTCCTCTTGTGCGCGTCAGATGGCAGCACGAGAACCTCCAGGAGAGCACTTGGGAGCGGGAGGCTCAGATGCGTGCTCAGTACCCCCATTTGTTCCCCTAGTTTTTGATGTATCTTTACGGGGACGTAAAGCCCTGAGGTGGGAGTAATGTAAATACCCGCAAATTTCAAGGAAATTTTTTTCTTAATTTTCTTTGGAATTTTACAAGATCGCAGCTTCAGACGGCATCCGATTCCGAGGCCCGGTGTGCCCGGAATCAATTTCCGAAGTTTGGCTCGGGTACGTTCAGTGAACGGACGAGCGGGTTTTTCTATCTTTTGAACCGGTGCCCGGAATCAAATTCTGAGGGCACCGATGAAATCGCAGCGCCGGTATTTGCTTAGAAACGCCTCTTCCGAAGTTGCGTTTGCTCATACGTGGTTTTTAAATTTTGGGGCTTAAAGTCAGAAATAAAATAAAATTTGTGCGACAACTTTATTTTATTTCACTTAAGCTGCTTGGAAGCCACTTGAAGCCACTTAAAGGCGGCTTGATCTGAGTTGAACTGGATAGGATGCTATCCAGAAATATCCTACCCCCTTGGTAGGATATTTGTGAGGTGGGGCCCGCACGAGCCCCGCCGTTTCTTTCGCTAAGTAGCGCACCCGCGAAAACCCGTCAAAGTAAGTGAAAAGTCAACCGACGCATTTTCTTAAATTCTTAACAGACCATTTAATTGGGCGGTTTATTTCGTGAATTAAATGGGCTGTTTCATTCGTTGAATTAATTCAACGAATTTAATGGGTCGTTACTTACGCGTTTGCGTTCGTTGGAAAAATAATAAAATAAGACCAACTCTTTCTTTTGGAGGATTACTCGTTGTGCGAGATTCTCTGGGCCTCCACCTTCCCCGCGAAGAACACGAAGAATGCGAAGAACGCAAAGAACGCGAAGAACGCCGGCGACCGGAATTCGACGACGCACACCGAGATCTGCGACGTCGACGAGCTTTACCCGCGACGTTCTTCGGCGACGCCTCTTCTTCCGCGGCCGATCCTCGTTCGGCAACTAAGGTGAGAATCGGATCGTTTAAATTCTCCCTTTTTAAATTTCATGGCAACGGATTTAATTAATTAAATCTGTTTGTTCTTGATCCGGAGATTGGCGACGCGACGCCGGATACCGCGACGACGCGTCGATCCCCTTCTTCTGCGACGACCTCTCGTCCGACGACGACGACAAGGTAGGGGTTTATTTTTCTTGATGATTCTTTCCCGTGTTTATTCTTTTGAAATAAAGAACCCGATCCCAGAACAATTTTAAATTATTTTAAAATTGTTGATTGGTTGTTTTTATTCCTCCTGATGTTTACGACTAACGCGGAGGGTGCGGATCTAACAAACAAGACCCGGCAACCCTCCGCCGATCTTCCCTTTTTTTGTGCGGATTTGGCGTACGACGACGAACCGTGCGCAAGGGCGATCCGTTGATCCCGCAGTGAAGATCGGCCCCCGGGAGGAGCAACGGCGCAGACGGGAGGTAAAACGGGCCACCGGAGCAACTCCGGCGGCCCGCGGAAGGTGGCGGCGGCGCCCGGCGCGCCGCCGGAGGAGTCCGCCGCGGCCGAGCCGCGGCGGCGGCGAACCGCCGGACCGCGTCCACGGTCCGGCCACCAAGCACGCGGCCCGCGCGGGCCGCGTTTCTCCAAAGCCGCGGGTCAAACCCGCGGCGGCTCATTCGGCCGCTCGGCCGAAGCCGAGCCGGCCGGTCCGGCCGGCCGGGCCGCGCCCAGGCCGGACCGGACCCGGCCTAGCCGGGTCGGGCCGGGTCGGGCCGACCCGGTTCGGCCGACCCAGGGGGGGTTCGGGCCGGGTCGCCCCGGGCCCAGAACCCCCGTTTCGGGCCCTCTTCGGTCTTTTGCCCATATCTTGGGCCTGGGACCTCCGATTGACGAACCGTCAGCGGCTACGCGATCCTTGGATCGAGACGGTCGTTTCGGTATATCATACTCAAGGTTTCGGAAGACTTTGGGTTCGTCCGGGTTGGTTCGTACACGAAACCAACCGGGCCCTCGGAGCGGAAACGCTCATAACTTGAGCTACGGACGTCCGATCGACGTACCGTCAGCTGTGGTAGTTTCCTCTAAGTGAGAAGGAACTTTTGTCATACTCCGCCCGAGGATCGGATGCAGGCGGAGTATGGTCGGGTTGGTTTTGCCCTAAAAACCAACCGGGCCCCTGGGACGAAAATGCCAATAACTCTCAGACCGGGCGTCCGATTGACGCGCCGTCTGTTGCGTTGAGATCCTGTTGTCGATACGGAACTTTTGGATACATCAACTTCGGACTACGTGTCAGTTGATGTATCAGCCTCTCGGCTCGTGGAGCGGACCCTCTTAAACGAGCTCGCTAAGTGCGGGAACCCTAGCGCTGGCTGTGACTTCGACGGCAGAGCAGAGATCCTCCGTGGACTGCGACGACGGCAGAGCAGAGATCCTCCGTGGACTGCGACGACGGCAGAGCAGAGATCCTCCGTGGACTGCGACGACGGCAGAGCAGAGATCCTTCGTGGACTGCGGCGACGACCGTGCAGAGATCCTCAGTGGACTGCATCGACTACTGCACTCAGCGATCCTACGTGGATCAGTGCTACAGGTTCTGTGTGAGCCCGATCCTATGTGGGTCCTTACTACCGGTTCTGTGTGAGCCACTGCCTACAGGTTCTGTGTGAGCCCGATCCTACGTGGGTCTTTTGCGGGGGTTAGTACCTATCGATCCTTCGTGGGTCCGACGACTTAGATGGATCAGTGATCATCTTTGACGTCATCTGAAAAAGTATACCTGGTTGAGCTGAATCTTATGTTACTCTACTTTGTGGATTGTGTTGAACTATCCTTTGTGGATTTATTGTTTACTCTCCTTGTGGATTTGAGTCTTGCTATATCCTTTGTGGATTTCGGGAGACCTTCGGGGGTCTCGGGGTCCTTACTGAGTAGCTTATACTCACCCCTACACGGGCTATGCTTGCACCTTGTTGTGTTGGATGCAGACGACGGACAGCACTGATCGCGGTTGGGGCGTGGAGCAGGACGGTACCTGGAGGTGGACCACTGGGCGGGACGTGCTCGGAGCGGACGTGGGACCCGAGGAGCCTGGAGGCTATCTGTACCCACCCTTCAGGTGGGATTGCCAGTGGACGACACGAGGCCACCGTCTTTCCTTCAGTTGCTGCACTTTACTTTTCAGTTGTACTTTCAGTTGGGCTTGTATTCCGGCCCCCTTTACTTTTCTGCACTTGAAGTTACTTTCCGCTTGCTGACTCTGTGGTGGTTGTTACTTATAAAGGCAATGCCTTCCCTGTTTACCGGGATTTTACGCCTTGGTGCTAGTCGCCAGCCCCTGGCCTATGGAAGGCGGGCTTGGGGTAGTCACGGCACGGGCCCCGAGGTCGGGTCGTGACATTAGCGGTTTAAAAAGTCTCACAACAATCATTTTAACAAACCGAAGATATAATCACATAGATTAAAAATGAATAAAAAAAACCCTACCTCAACGTTGTGAGTTCGTCGCAGAATTGACCGTCGTGGAAGAAGAGGATCGTCGCGTCGCGGAAGGGGCGTCGTTGTCGTCACGGTACACGGCGTCGCGTAGTCAAACTCTGAGGATTAAAAACACACAGATTTAATTGCACCAATTAAACCCATGTTGATGATATAATTCACAAAGGAATTAAAAGAACCGCAACCCCCTACCTCAATCGGTTGTTGATCGAAGATTATCGCGGGGAAGGAACGTCGCGGAAGAAACATCGCGGAAGGGGAGGATCGTCGGCGTCTTCGATCTCTGAGGGTCCGGAGTTCTTCGTCGCCCTTCGTCGGAGGTCGGCGTTCTTCGCGTTCTTCGCATTCTTCGTGAGGGAGAATGAAGATCTTCAAGTTTTAGAGTTTCTCCAAATCCTCTCAACGAGCAAACCTCAAGTAAAACAAGTGTTGGTCTTATTTTATTCCTGATGCCAACAATTTGAAAATCAAAGTTAAGAAATGAACAATTAATTCGATGAATTAATTGTAATGACTTAACTACTCAATTAATAGGGGCGTTTAGAATTTAAGAAAACGCACTGGTTGACTTTCATTAAAAAGAAGTTTTCGCGGGTGCGTTACTTAGAGGGAAAGAAACGGTGGGACTCGTGCGGTCCCCACCTCACAAATATCCTACCAAGTGGGTAGGATATTTTGGGTTCCACCCTATCCGCTTAACTAAGCTTAAGAGGCTTTAAGTGACTTTAAGTGAAATAAAATAAAGTGTCGCACCACTTTTATTTTATTTCTTAACTTAACCCCAAAAATTAAAAACCACACCCGAGCAAACGCAACTCCAGAAAAGGTGTTTCTAAGCAAATACCAGCGCTGTGATTCCATCGGTGCCTTCGGAATTCGATTCCGAGAACCGTTTCAAAAGTTAGAAAAACCCGCTCATTTGTTCACTAAACGTACCCGATCCAAAATTCGGAAAATGATTCCGGGCACACCGGGCCTCGGAATTAGGTGCCGTCAGAAACTGCGTTCTTGTAAAATTCCAAAGAAAATTAAGGAAAAAAAATTCCTTGAATTTTATGGGTCTTTACATAACACACCAAGGTGGGGACTTGAGGGTACATGTCGTGTACTATGGTAACACAACATATACTCTTCCATTGCTACCCTTTGAGGGTTTCTCGTGTATTTTTTCCCAGGAGTCATAATTGGACCTATTATTAGTCTATTTTGTGTATATTTTCATGTAGATCACAATGGTAAGACCTGCGTTGTGATTTGAGAACTCTTAAGTGGTGTTTCAATCCCTTTTTTAATAGAGTGGTTCTTCCTCAAATAATCTTGTTTAGTTGTTTCTTGAGAGTGAGACCCTTTGATCTGAGATACTCCATGAGATATCTCTCATGAACAGTGCCTTTGTATATTTTCCCTTAAGGATGTATATCTTGTGATATGTTCCCTTCTGTCTCATGATTCCATGAGACTAGTTGTTACCGAGGATCCCCTATAGAAGTCCTCTGTTTATATTTTGACCTAGAGAATCCCTTATAGGATTCCTCTATCTTTTTTTTGTACTAAGGATCCCATGAGGGATGACTTTTATTATATGTTGACTTAAGGATTCCCAAGTTGGATTCATTTACCTATATATCATTATCAAGATCCCGTGTAGTATGCCTCTTCATTCTTATATGGTTGTAGAGGGTCCCCTGTAGGATTCATTCACCTATGTGTTGTTATGAGGATCCCATGTTGGATTCCTCCTTTACTTTCTCCATTGAGGATTCCATGTAGGATTCCTCCCTTTCCTTAAAGCTAAGAATCCCAAGTAGGATGTATTTTCTTATTTTTAGACCTCAAGAATCCCAAGTAGGATTCCTCTTCTATGTTTTGACTTGAGGGACCCAGTGGGTGCCCCATTGTTTGATCGACTCTAATTTAGTATGTCGGGTTTGGGTAGATATGGTAGCAGGTGTCACCTTAGAACTCATACTGAACTTATAATCCCATTGGGGCTGTGACACTAGTGTTGGGTTTAGGTATCTGGACACCCTCACTCTTTTGTTTATCTTTACTTGGTTATTGATAATGCAGTGATGATTGACAGAGGTGTTTCCTGGTTAGTGGTCGTTGAGCCTGACACGAGGTGTCTTTCTTTCTCTTTGGGATGCCTAAACATTCTTTCTAGGATATGTCTTTTGAGCCATGTTATTTCTGATATTTACTAGTATACCCAGAGGTACAACCTGGGATCTAACTATTAAGCCTTCATATTTTATTATTATATTATTAGGACGTCTATGGGTGTTTTTTAGTATCTTATTGTTGATCCTACCACTACTGTAATTTGAGGTATTTTCAAAGAGATATTTACGACTGGATCCCATTTCAAATGAGATTTTGCGATGGGGTCCCATCGCAAATAGCCCGTTGCAGAAAACGGAATTGAAAATATTATTTTTTACGATGGGCTCATCACAAAAAAATACTATTTGTGATGGGAAATCGTTCTGTCGTAAATAGATCTCCGATTATATACATTATATATATAAAAACGTGTTGTGACAGGCCTGTCGCAAAAAGTATTTGTGATGGGCATGTTTTCCTGTCACAAATATTTCTTCGTTTATATATGTTATATATATATAAACCTTTTGCGACGAGCCTGTCACAAATAATTTTTTAATATGTATATATAAACTATTTGCAATGGGGTCCCATTGTAAAATGTGCCGTCATAAATACTGAATAAAATAAAAAATATATTTTTTTAATAAAATTATGATTAATGAAAAAATAATATTAGTATTATTAAAAAAATATTAAAATTATCAATATTCGTAAAAAAAATAAAAAAATCATAAAATATTATTATTATTATTAGTAAAATAAACAAAAATTAAAAAATATAATACTAATAATAAATAATATTAAAATATTAAAAATTAAAAAAAATTAAAAAAAAATATACAATATTCGCACCAATATAAAAGAAAAAAACTGTAAATAGTTCATATTAGAATAAATCTTGAATTCAAATGTTTTTAACATAACAAAAAATCACTAGGGGATAGTCTTCTGGAGGAAGTGGAGGAGATGGAGGAGATGGTAGAAGAAAATTCATCCCTAAACTATGATTCATACAGCGCATGTACTCCATCTACTTGTGCTGCTACTACTGCCATTGACGCGTCTCCTCTTCGTGCTACTGCTGATTTTTCTGCTACTTCCATCGATCCATATTCTCCTCGTACTGCTATTGTTACTGCTACTGACACATCTCTTCCTACTATTTCTGCAAACTGTCTATAAGCTCCATCTGAGCTCGTAGCTGCTCCTGATATTATGAGCCAGAATATGATGTCTCTCCACGAGCTCCTCTCGAGCTGGACACTGACATCGCAGCATTACCATAATAAGTCCCAATAGTCAAATGAGAGCTAATACCAACTACTCAACCCTTCTCAAAGACATACTAGGTCTCCTGTATCCATGTCGCCTCATCGAAATGGTGGGCACTAGTCTGGTCAGTCATCTTGGCCTGACTCTCAGCCTGTGTTTGAGAGGTCACAGCCTTATATGACTCTTTTAATTCCAATTTGAAATTAAAATAATGAAAATATTATATACAGTTAATTTTTAAACTGAAAAAAAATACTAACCACAATCCAATACTGGCGATCACCTCTAATCTCTACAGTGGTTGGATCATTTTACATTCTCTGATAAACGTCGTACTCCGTAATATCGGGCTACTCGACTGCTTATATGAATATAAAATAAACTATTTATATTTAAAGTTATATAGAATATTTAAAAAAGATACTTAACAGATGCTCTCTATCCGTATTGAATGTACAGCTACTAGCTCGATGCGTCACCTCCTGTCTCCCCCAGTTCTGTCGGCCCAATGAAGATCTCCTCTAAAATCCACCATCTAATTAGTGTGAACATAATCCATCCTAAACATGAGATGAAATTTACTCTAATCGGTGGGCTCTACACGACTCATCAAATACTGTCACTCTTACTTTCTTCATGGTCATCCTTCTCAAATTGTGAAAAAACTAATGGAAATGGCCACGCATAGAAACCTCCCATGCCACGTGGATAGCGTCATGCATTCTATCATCGATGGGATACCATAAACCCTATAAATAATTTATAATATCAAGTTATTAATGAAATAAATTTCAAAATAAATATTATTTATTTGCGTACCAGCCAATGATTGAACATGTCGAGTTGTACATCAACGGGAATATGTTCCCATGTGATCCATGGTTGAGAAAAAATAATTGCGCAATATAGCGCTCCCCTATCCAATAGCTACATGCACAAAACTGTGAAAAAATAATAAATAATCAAACAATTAGTATATAAATAAATTAATTAAAGCTAACTAAAATACACAGGTTACTATACCTCCACGTTTATAAATTGAATCCAAGATGTGGATGTCACTCGGGGATAGGGTCAGGAATCATCAGTCACGCAAGACCGCACCCCCTCTACATACCCCCTGAACTGCCAGTAGGCTGGGGGTCAGATGATCCCAAATCCTCCTCATCCAAAGTTATTTCAACCTCCTATAACTCACGAAGTAGATCAGGGTCCATTTGAAACACAAAATGATTGTTATTAGAAGATAGTTGAAAATAACTATTATATATAGATATATATCAGTTATGATTATAACTAGCATTTAACTATATCAATGTTCACCTTCAACATCATCTTCATATCTGACGATGTCAATGTATTCATATTCCTCCTTGGTATCATCAATATCTATATGAGTTTTAGTTTCATCATCTCTTTCCATTTCAAATTCATTCGTAACATCATTAATATCATCTTCACCATCAACCCTTAATTGTGGGTTGTCATCATCTATATTCATGTCTCTTTGTGAAAAAAGATGGATTTCAAGTAGTCTCTTGAAAAAATTCAATTCCTTGCACTTCAGCAGAACCACATTCAGTTTGAGTAAACTGATTTTCCCAAGTTTTAATTTTTATTATGCTCTACCAATCACTCAGGTCTCTTTAAGTAGCATAATACATTGCATAATAAATTTGATGTGCCTATTGATCCAGTAAAAATGGTTTATTTACTGCAAGAAGACTTTTATATTTAATATTGAGGATTCCATGAGTTGGATGAACACACAATCCTCTCTCATTATCCAACCACCAATATTTAAACATCATTATGTAATTTTTTCCAAGATTACACAATTTAATAATTTCATCCAGCATGTCGTAAAATTCAACTTCAGTTTCTCAATGATGCGATCCTCTCAAGAAAAATCCATTGTTCATTGTTTTTTTTATTCCCCATATCCGCGTGTATGAAATAAAAAATCATTCACCACATATGCATTATAAGATTTAACCATTTTGGATGGTGGGTTACCCAATATACACAGTCACTTATCAATTTTATCAGTGTGTTGAGACACATGAAAATTTATAAAACAATTATCAATATAATAAATAATAAACTGAATTGATATGTTAAACCATCAATAATTTATGTTTCCAGTTTTTGAAACCATTGAGAAAAAAAATTGTTAGCGTTCTTCAAAAGCAACTACTGTAATTTGTGGAAGCTGTTTATTGATATGATTATCATATAACCTACAAATAAAATAAGTTTACTTACTATAACATAAATTATAGAATAAGTGATTGAAGCACTCACAGTAAAAATGATGTAATTTCTTCACAGTTGAGCAAAACATATGTATGAGCTATGTGATGTTCATCATCTGAAAGCCATCGTTCATGAACTCCACCGAAGCAAAGATCTGGCTGATTAAAAACTGATAATTGATTGTCCATTTCATCATCAACATTCCCCTTGTTTCTTCCCATACGGTTTTTTTTAGGGATATTCATATTCAAAATACTGAGAGTAGAAAAAAGAAAGTTCCTCTTACAAATAAGCTTCAGAAATTGAGTCATCAACTGATGCTTTGTTACATACTTTTTTCTTCAATTTCTGCGTGAATCTCTTGAATGGGTAAATCGATTGAAACTATACTGAACCTCCACATTTAGATTCATGTGGAAAATGTAATATCATATGTTCCATTGAGCTAAAGAAATCTGGAGGGAAGATTTCTCTAGTTTACATATAATTACAACAACGTCTTCTTCCAGTTTTCTTAGTGCATCGTAGTCTGTTTTCACCACATAAATGTCTCAAAAAAAATATGATATGTCTCTTATAAAATCCCAGATCATATAATTCAACAAAACTCTGAATCTAATCGGCATAATTCTTTCCATTATAACATGAAAACCATGACTTTTTAATCTGGTAATATGATCATTCTTAAGACATCTGCCCAAATTGGAATCATAGCCATCTGGAAGTATCAAATCTAAAATCCACTGAAAAAATAATAAGAGACACTCTTTGGATATTTTATATGCTTCTTTTGGCTTTATTAACCTCTGTGATCTGACATTTTAAAACAGTTCAAGTTCTGGTCGCCTGCAAATTTGGGCAAGATCTAATTGTGACTTTACATTATATTTGGTCTTACCTGGTGTATCCAAAACTGTATGAAATAAATTATCAAAATATTTCTTCTCAATATGCATGAGATCCAACATGTAGTGGACCAAAAAATCATACCAATATGACAGATCCCAAAAAAATCTCCATTTTATCCAATTGTGTTCTTTCCCAAAGCCATGAATTTTCTGTTGGTTTATTGTTGGTCCAAATGTGATGGGAGGTAATGAAAATAAACTGATTTTAACTCTGTGCCTGAGATCATTTTTGTAGGTTCATCCCTTTCAATTATTCCTTTTCTGAAATGATGTTTGTTCCTCTGAAAAGGATGATCGATTAGAAGAAATTTACGATGACAGTCAAAATATCAAGGTTTTTTCCATTGATGAGCATAAATGATTTGATATCTTTCATATAGTAAGGACATGATTTCAAACCATGTGTACTCCAGCCAGATAATATTTCATATGCCGGTAAGTCACTAATTGTCCACATCAATGCAGTTTTTAATATGAAATTTTGTTTCGCAGCAACATTATATGTACTAACACCATTAATCCACAATGAATTTAACTCATCAATCAATGGTTTCAAATAAACATAAATATTATTTTCTGGATTTCCTGGTATTAATAGGGTCAAAAACATATAGGGCTCTTTCATCAACATTCATAGAGGTAAATTGTACGGAGTTATAAAGACAGGACAACATGAATACTAACTACCATAAGAACCAAACGGACAGAAACCATCAGTGGAAAGACCCAATCGCACGTTCTGGGATTCTTAAGAAAAATATGGATGCACTTAGTCAAAATGTTTCCATGAATCGCCATCAGATGGATGATTCAATCTTTTACCAGTTAAAATTTTGGTTTTGTGCCATGACATCATTAACGTTGTGTTCTGATACATAAATAAACACTAAAAACTGGGTGTAAGTGGGAAATATATCAACTCTTTTACAGGAATCGATCCAGACTTTTCTAGTTGAGCTTCTTTATACCTCGATTGTCCATATGTGGGATAACTATCCAATGACTCATTTTCACCAGAATATAATATGTAATCATTTTCACATGAATGAATCTTCTGATAACTAAGGCTCATATTATGAACCAGCCTCTTGCTCTTATAGTAATTTGCAGGAAACACATTTAATTCAGGTAACAGTGTTTTAACCAAAGAAAATATCTGATCAAAACAGTTGTTTAACATTATGTTATCTGATTCAATAGCCATAAATTTTTCAACCACTTATAATTTACTTATCTTACAACTAGGATATAATGCATCCTCAATAGACCTCAAAAACTCATAAAATTTGGATGGGACCAACTCAGAAGTTAAATAAATATCATCCTGAGTTTTAGTTTGTTGAATAGATGGACCTACAATATCATGTACTAAATTTTAAAACTATGATGGGTCTGGAATCAAATTATTAGTATCTTATTTTGAATTACATTCACTGTTTTGATACCAAAAAACATAATCTGGTTGAAAACCAAAATGCAAGAGATGTCCCCCAACATTTTCAAATGTGTTAAACGTTTTCATAGCACATTTTTTACAAAGACACTTAATTGTGCCTTCTGAAACAAATTCTGGATTTGATGATGCAAATTATAAGAAAGCTTCAACACCCTCAATATATGCATGATTTAAATCAGAACCATTTGGATTTATGCGCTGATTTATCCGAGCATGATCATCTAATAATGACTGTTATCGACTTCCTTATTCCATATTTTTCTATAAAATATAAAATCATTACTGTATTTGAATAATTTGAAATTAAAAAAACATTATCCAAAAAAAAGATAAATAATTACAACTACTTCTTAATAATTACCATTAATTACGGGTGACAGAAATTTTAATGGATTGACAGCTACTCTTTTGTCTGACGGCTCATTTACTTGCAACTTTCTCACACTGAAATCACAATAAAGAATCTTCTCGGAGGTACGCATATCCATTCTCATGCATATGAGAATGTGTAAGCATACCTCCAAGCAGATTCTTCATTGTGATTTCAGTGTGAGAAAGATGAAAGTAAATGAGCCGTCGGACAAAAGAGCCCCCTTTTTATCGATGAATCGTCTTCTTGCAACTTTCACTGCCTAAAAACATTATGAAAAATTTGGCCCTACGAATTCATATCTAACATTGTGCATATAAGATTGGATATGCATACATAGATGCATATTTTTCATAATGTTTTGAGACGGTGACGGTTGAAAGGAGAAGATTTATTGAGCAAAATGAGTTCCGTCAATCCACTAGAAATTGTGTCAAGTTATTACAATTTATTACAATTTATTTTATTCTTATTTATTCCTATTTATTCCTATTTATTCCTAATTATTACAAATTATTACTAATTATTACTAATTATTACTAATTATCACTAATTATCACTAATTATTGCTAATTATTACTAATTATTCCTAATTATTGCTAATTATTGCTAATTATTTCTAATTATTACTAATTATTCTACATTATTACTAATTATTCCTAATTATTAATAGTTATTTCTAATTATTACTAATTATTACTATTTATTACTATTTATTACTATTTATTATTATTTATTACTATTTATTACTATTTATTACTATTTATTACTATTTATTACTATTTATTGCTATTTATTACTATTTATTTCTATTTATTACTATTTATTCCTATTAATTCCTATTTATTCCTATTTATTCCTATTTATTCCTATTTATTCCTAATTATTCCCAATTATTACTAATTATTACTAATTATTACTAATTATTACTAATTATTACTAATTATTACTAATTATTACTTATTATTACTAATTACTACTAATTACTACTAATTAGTACTAATTATTACTAATTACTACTAATTGTTACTATTTATTACTATTTATTAATATTTATTACAATTTATTACTAATTATTACTAATTATTAGTATTTATTACTAATTGTAGATATTTATTGAAAATTGTAAATATTTATTACTATTTTTTCCTAATTATTACTATTTTTCCTAATTATTACTATTTACCGCTTATTATAACTATTTACCGCTAATTATCACTAGTTACCCATAATTATTACTAATTAGCGTTAATTATTATTAATTACTGCAAATTACAGCTATTAATTACTTTTTCCTAATTATTACTATTTTTTCCTAATTATTACTATTTACTGCTAATTATTACTAATTATCCCTAATTATTACTGATTAGCGTTAATTACTATTAATTACTGCAAATTATAGCTATTTATTACTATTTATTACTATTTATTATTATTTATTACCATTTATTACTAATTATTACTAATTGTTACTATTTATTACTATTTATTACTATTTATTAATATTTATTACTATTTATTAAAATTTATTACTATTTATTACTATTTATTATTATTTATTACTATTTATTACTATTTATTACTATTTATTACTATTTATTACTAATTATTACTAATTATTACTAATTATTACTAATTATTATTAATTATTACTATTTGTTACTATTTATTACTATTTATTACTATTTATTACTAATTATTACGAATTACTACAAATTATTACTATTTATTACTATTTATTACTATTTATTACTATTTATTACTCTTTATTACTATTTATTACTATTTATTCCTATTTATTCCTATTTATTACTATTTATTCCTATTTATTACCATTTATTCCTATTTATTACCATTTATTCTTATTTATTCCAAATTATTCCTATTTATTACTATTTATTCATAATTATTCCTAATTATTCCTAATTATTCCTAATTATTACTAATTATTACTAATTATTACTAATTATTACTATTTATTACTATTTATTACTAATTACTACTATTTATTACTATTTATTACTATTTATTATTATTTATTACTAATTATTAGTTTCTATTACTAATTGTAAATATTTATTGCTATTTTTTCCTAATTATTACTATTTTTTCCTAATTATTACTATTTACCGTTAATTATTACTAATTACCCTTAATTATTACTAATTAGCATTAATTACTATTAATTACTGTAAATTACAACTATTAGTTACTTTTTCCTAATTATTACTATTTTTCCTAATTATTACTATTTACGGCTAATTATTACTATTTGCCGCTAATTATTACTAATTACCCCTAATTATTACTAATTAGCGTTAGTTACTATTAATTACTACATATTACTGCTATTTATTACTATTTATTACTATTTACCACTATTTATTACTATTTATTACTATTTATTACTATTTATTACTATCTATTACTATTTATTACTATTTATTACTATTTATTACTATTTATTAGTATTTGTTACTATTTGTTACTAAGTATTACTAATTATTACTAATTTTTACAAATTATTACAAATTATTACTAATTATTACTATTTATTACTATTTATTACTATTTATTACTATTTATTACTATTTATTACTATTTATTACTATTTATTACCATTTATTACCATTTATTACTAATTATTACCATTTATTACTAATTCTTACTAATTATTACCGATTCTTACTAATTATTACTAATTCTTACTAATTATTAATAATTGTTACTAAATATTACTATTTATTACTATTTATTACTATTTATTACTATTTATTACTATTTATTACTATTCATTACTATTTATTACTAATTATTACTATTTATTACTATTTATTACTTTTTATTACTATTTATTACTATTTATTACTAATTGTAAAAATTTATTACTAATTATTAGTATTTATTACTATTTTTTCCTAATTTTTACTATTTTTTCCTAATTATTACTATTTACTAGTGATTATTACTATTTACCGCTAATTATTACTAATTACCTCTAATTATTATTAATTAGCGTTAATTACTATTAATTACTGCAAATTACATCTACTAATTACTAATTACTGCTAATTATTTATATACATTACTAATTATCGTTAATAATTATTAATTACTACTAATTACTAAGAATTATTACTAATAATTTCAATTTATTATTAATAATAAATACCGATGACAAAACAATCTAAATCTAATTTAATTACAACTAATCAACAATAATTAAAATTAATATAAAAAATGAAATAAATACTAAATTAGATAAAACATAAATACCTTTAAACTTGATCTCTTATAGGTGTAGACGCTTTCACAACTTCTTCGTAAAAAAACTAACTCCGAGAAATTTGTACTCTAAAATTAGAGTTTAGAGAGAGAGAGAGAGAAAGTAGGAATTGAGGGGAAGGATGAAAAAACGGATGGGGGTATATATAGGTTAGATAAGTTGCGACGGTAATATTTGCGACGGGATACCCGTCGCAAATACCTTCGGCCGCATTAATTATTGTCGATGGTTAAAAGGGTATTTGTGACGGGTCCCGTCACAAATAGTATTTACCGTCGCCGGGTATTTGCGATGGGACCTGTCGCAAATAGTGACCCGCGGATGATCTATTTACGATCGTGAAATTCCCCGTCGCAAATACCCTTCATGTGGTTTGGCGCGCAAACCGCACCAAACCGCGCCTAACTTTTTTGCGACGGGACCCCAAGTCCCATCACAAATAACTAATTATTTGCAACATGTTGATGCCCCCGTCGCAAATAACCTCTTCAACGGACTATTTGGAATGGAATTTATTCCTGTCGCAAATAGTCCGTCACAAAAAGCCATTTTTTCCGTAGTGTACTACTATGATATACAGGCATAGCATCACTATTAATGATACTCATGGATGATTCCACTCTCCTGAGTGACGAGGATGATTCCACTCTCGTTTGGTTGATATATGATGAGTATGATTACACTGTCCTCGATCTTATTATACACATGGATGATTATTCTCTTATGAGGGATAGGGATGATTACGCTCTCCCTAGTTGGTTACTTGACCACGGTGTTGATCATGGCATCTCACATCATTGGATACCTGGAATGATTCAACTCTTCCAGGTGATAGGGATGGTTATGCTCTCTCTTATTAGAGACTCTAGGGGTGGACATGGAATCTCATTAGTGAGTTATATTTACAGATCACCTAAGGGTCAGACCCTTAGGGATTATCTGAGTTCCAAACGTCATGACCGCCTATGGACCGAGACCTAAGGCTCAAACATTGGACTAGATTTACATGGTATGAACAACATAGTGTCTATCTCTTTTCTATTTATCAGATGTCCATCTATACTTCCTTGGAATTCTTATTTATAGTGATTGGAGGTGATTATGGGTGAACCCAGGTGAAGGACGAGTATCCCCCTATGGTGATGTGGCTTGCTCAGAGATATTACCAGCATTGGCCGAAGCAGGTATATGTTGATCGGGATTATGGGCCCAAAGATGGACTTAATGATACATGGATTGAGTGACCTGGCGTCTAGCTCAATTACCTTGAACAGGATGTCCAGGAGATCGAGATTACGAACCCAAGGATCTACTATTGATTTTTTTTATGTTATTTCATTCACTTAATCATGAATATTCATATTTATGTATATATGTATAGGTATGGAACTATACACATATATGTATATAGATATGGATATCCATGGTGGCACTTGCCCAGTTGGTCGGGATTACGGACCGTAGGTTTGACTATGGCCTCACTTTTATTCGTTTTACTTATCTTTTCTGTTGTGCCTCGTCTAGGATGAGCATATTGCTTTTGCATACACTTGTAGCAGTGTATTTTATTGGTTCATCATTGGGATGGCCTACTGAGATTATTTCTCACCCATGCACATGAACCTGGGTGTACATGTAGACCTTATGTCTTCTTTCTAAGTTGATCATGGTTTTCATGGTGGATAGGGATGAGGCCCAGAGTTGCATGGTTGAGCGGAGCTGCTTGTGTGGGTTTTTTTGTTTGGACTGGTGCAGTTCGATAATGTATGGAGATCGGGTACATGGTCTGGATCGAATTTAGTAGCAGAGCCTTGTACTTTTATTTTAGTTTCTTTTATACTCCTTTATTTGTATGGTCGGCCTAGGGGGTGACCAGTGTTGTATGTATGACATAGTTGTTTAGACTTTTATAGCATTTTCATTTATTATTATATCATGTTCTATTTTAGTTTATTTACTACTTCCACACTCTATTTATTTACTATTCTGTATCATACTTAGTTATTTTCGTTGTTTACTTACTCTGATATGAGGGCATTGTCTCCCCACTGTCCCGCCCTAGGCCCTCGCTACTAGTCAGCAGGATTTGGCATACGGGGAGGCATGCTTGAGGCCTCATAACCAACCGGATCAAAGCACCATTTTAGTGGCATCTGGGTCAGGACTTTACATTCCCATAGTGTGGTTATAAGATATATTATATATTATATGTTTTTGATTTCATATGCTACCCCGTCCATTTAGGTTAAGGTGACTGACACTCAGTGGACTCTGGGAGGGTGTTTTCCCCAACATCTTGGTGGGAGGATGGGTGGATGACTACTCCCTCTAGCCCTGATTTCTTCTATTGGTAGTATTATGTGCTGGTATTCACGGTGGTTAGTTCCCCATATATGTTTGTAGAGGTATTTAATGACTTATGGTTATTTCACACAATCTATCTTCGAATATAGTATCCAAATAGTTATTATTGGTATGTTGGGTATAGGTTGTGATTGCTTGATGTATAATATCTGATGTATGATACACATCATACGGGTTGTGGTGGCTCTCAGAAACTACTTGGTTACTATATGGAGATGTGATATGGGATGATGTGATGATGTGATTCATGAGTTTCATGTTGTGATACTTATCCCAGGTGTCTACGGGCTGGATTATTTTAGAGAGAGATGGATCAGGATGTGCGACATTGGGGTAGAGTAGAAAACTAGTGGGGAAGTAGTAACGGGGAGCCCCTATTGATTTATTATTATAATATATGATTTATTTTATGTGATGCATGGTGATAGGTATCCATGGTAATGTTGGGAACATAATATACCTATTTAGGTGATGAGTTAGTTTCACTTGTTGTTCACTAGGATTTAGTATGCTTTCTTTATCTTCTACAAGAGAGGCTCTGGGGAGGATCCTATTGAGTATACCATTATGGTAACCCATATATATATAAAAACTATTTTTATGGTCATTAAAATAATGTTGGAGATTGGGATAGATATTACTAGCTCATGGTTTTTCAGGATCCGTTTGGGATTTGTGGTCATTATTGAGTTTACCTTCTTTTAGTACTTGTAGTTTTCTTTTCCAGTTGTATTAGTTCTATATGAAATTTCATGTATGTACCTGTAATCTATTTTATTTTTATGATGAGGAGTTTATTGGTTTTTCTATCTTATCTCTCTCTTTTTCATATTTTCTTAGAGGTTAATGCCTCCTATTTGTGTGTTCATTATACCCTCGATGATAGTCACCAATGGGGGGCTTCTGGAGGTGGGACTCATGCAGTCACCAACTCCCTTCACTCATTGCTAGCCTGGGAGGGGTACACTTTGAGGGGAGGGGATCATGACATAGTGGTATTAGGGATTCAGGTTGAGGGATAGGATGGAGTTTTGAGTTAGGCACATGTGAGACTGCATGGATTGGTAGGGAAATTGTGTTAGCTAAGTTTAGTAGGCGATGTAAACATGGGATTCTAGTAGAGAAATATGTATTTAGGGCCCTCTATGATCTAATGCATTAACCTTTAAGTTTACTGATCCTACTAAATGAAGTGATTCTGGTTATGGGGTAGAGGCCTAGGAAAGGATCATGCATCATTATTCTTTGTGGTTATAAATGATCAGAACTTTAGATAGGTTAAAACCCAAAAAAAGATAAAAATAATTAATTAATTAATTATTATTAAGTATTTTATATTCTAGGTTTAGGATACCTAACCATTTTTTCTTTTGAAGGTATGGATCTAGGTCAACTTCCTCATCAGTTTCATGTTGAAGATGTTTAGAAGGATGTGCGATAAGATCATTGTAGAGTAGAGGTCGATGATGATGAAACTTAGAGGAGGATACTCCAAGAGTTTCAGTTTCAGAGTCTGTAGAAGTAAGAAGGATTTGTTTTAGACTCATTCATAAAATACTGGTTGTAGTAGGTTAAGATATTTTTCAATTCAATACATTCTTGGAAGGAACACTGGGTTTCATTGGCTATGATGATATTGCATGGAGCAGCTAGGTAGAGGTAGTTCTTGTTCCTTGAGGTTTGCAAGGAGTCGACAGTCTCATGAGAGAATTTTTTATACCATTTCTAAGTAGAGTTTCTTTCTTTAACCATGAAGGAATTTAGTCACTAGGAGCTACATACCCTTTAATAGGGGAGCTCTAGTGTGCAAGAGTTTGGGATCTATTTCAGGACCCTCCTTCGATATGCTTCAAACCTGATGTTAGATGAGGAGGTTAGGGAGAGGAATTTTGAGGAAGTTTTGTGTCTATAAATCTAGTACCAGGTACCCCATTCATGTTTCATATATCTCAAGGTGTTGGATATAGTACAGGTTTTCAAAATTATATTGTCTAGAACTATATTGTTGTAAGATTAGAGTCATTGAGATTCATCACAAAGTATATCTTTGGTTTAAGTTTCCCAGTTTCTTGGAAATAAGATATTTCAGATAGTCAGGGTAGGTCATATCCCTCATCATCTCATTTATCTAGGTTTGGAGACTCCTAAACCTTTTATATGGGATCATATGCATGTTTTTCTTATCGAGGCTAAGGTTATGAGAGGTGAGAGTTCTTGGCCTTTATGAGAAGTCAGTGTGCACCAGGTGCTCCACTTTAGGTTCCTCCATTGAGGAGATTTTAGCTAATGCAACAGTAGTAGGGTGTTCCAGTTTAGGTTCAGAAAAGAGGAGATGGGAAAGATACAGGACAACCCTGAGATACTATTCATCCTCAGAGAGAAGATCATGGCCATGTAGGTGGTCATCGTCAAGTTTATAGAGGTCGTGGAGTAGGTCATAGTCAGTTTCATGCTTTAGTGTTACCAACTCTAGAAAATTAAAACATTATTCTAGGTACTATTTGATTGTTTTCTATATGGGTGAATTATTTATTTGATTTTGGAGCTACACACTTCTTTATATCACCTTCCCTCTTCTATGCTTTGAGACTTGAGGTGGATAGACTTCCAGTTCCCTTAGTATTGACTACACCAGTTGAAAGTCGATCTTATTTGTATGAAATATGTAGAGATTGTAAGTTAGTGTTAGGGAAGCCCCACTCTTGGGGAGACTTCCTGTGTTTATAGATACATCACTATGACACCATCCTCAGTATAGACTGGTTGTACTTACTCTAGGATATTATGGATTTATTTGGGAGTAAGTTGTATTCTGTAATACTGATGGAGAGACAGAAGTATTTGTTATCAAGAAAGACTCTCATGTGGGTTAGTGGTTTTTTCCATCCTTATCTTCTTTGATGACTGAGATAATGCTTAATTCATTAGAGGTTCATCCGATGGTGTTTTCCAAGGTGGTTGGAGAGTACCATGATGTTTTTCTTAAGGAAGTTGTAGCATTTTACCCTCTAAGAGAGATCAAGTTTGGGATTGAGGTAAAATCGGGAATTTATCTTATTTTGATTTATTTTTATAGTGTAGTGCCTTCTTAGTCATGAGATTTTCGAGTACATCTTTATGATATGTTGTAATGTGATTTTTTTTCAGCTGATCATGCCACCATGGGGTGAACTAGTTTTGTTTGTGAAGAAGTTTGGTGGAATTTTGTGTCTCTATATAGATTATCATTGCTTGAATCAGGTGACAGTGAAGAACCTATATCCTCTTCTATGGATTAATGATTTATTTTATCTGATGAATAAAGAAATTTAGTTCTCAAAGAACGATCTACGGTCTAGATATTATCAAATGTGGGTGAAAGATAAGGATATTTTGAAGACAACTTTTTGATGTCTTTATCTAAATTATTAGTTATTTTTTATGTCGTTTGGTGTGATGAATTATCCAGTTATGTTCATGGGTTTAATTAACACAGTGTTCAGATAGTTCTTGGATCAGTTCGAGGTGGTTTTCATCGATGATATACTTGTTTACTTCATGTCTGAGGAGGATCATACATAGTGTTTTTGTGTCATGTTGGGAGTACTTCATCATCATCATCTATTTAGAAAGTTGTTGAAGTATGATTTTTGGGTTCATGAAGTTTATTTCTTGGGGCATGTCATGTCCCGTCATGGAGTATCTATGTATCCTTCGAAGATTGAGGTAGTTGTTTCTTGGGTATCCCCTAAGACTATTACAGAGGTGTGAAGTTTTTCTAGTCTTGTAGGCTATTATAGGAGGTATGTAGATGATTTATCTTCGGTTTAGAATACTATGAAAACTTTTACTAGAAATTATTAAGTGTTCTTATGTACTGATCAGTGTCATTCATCTTTCAAGTACCTGAAGAAGAATTTGGTCAGCACTCTAGTCATTTGTTTTTCAGCATAGGGAGTTTAGTTTTAGGTTTTTTGTGACATTTCACATATTATTTTGGATTGTATTATGAATCAATAGAGATAATTTGTTTCTTATGGGTCTCAGTATTTATTTCCTCATGAATGTAACTATACCAACCATGATCTCGAGTTGGAAGTAATTGTGTTTTACTTGAATTTTTTTTGAAATTACCTCATCAACAAGAATCTTTTGGTTTTTACTAATCATAAGATCCTGAGGTATATCTTCTTCCAACATGAATTGAACTCATGATAGTGAAAGTGGATGGAATTATTGTATAAGTATTACTTCATGCATAAATATGTATATTCCTGTAGAGTGATGGAATATCTCTCAACAATGCATCTATATATGGGAGAGGTTTTATGTGGAGATTTTATTTTCTAGATAACAGTGTAGTCATATTTGTTGCAGTGGGTGGAGGAGTTCTAGTTGGGTGATTCTGAGGTGGAGGTATGGAGAGACCAAGTTTTCTTTGTTGATTCCTATGATGGTTGTTTTGAGGATGAACAACATCAGGTGTTGTTCTAGAGTAGTATTTTCATCCCTTTGGTGATGCATGAGATAGTTCTCCATGAGTTCCATAGATCACCATTAGCAGTATATATTAGTGTGACAAAGATATATTGTCCTCTTAGAGGTCATTTCTAGTGTACTAGATTAAATCATGTAGTTTTAAAGTTTGTGTCTCAATGTTTGGTCTGTTATAAGGTGAAGGTAGAGCACCGTGTTCCCAGTAGTTTTCTCCATCTGTTAGGTGTTCCTCAGTGGAAGTGGGGGGACATATAAATGGACTTCATTACTGTTTTACATCAAGATCATGGAGGTTTCAAAGCTATATTGGTGATAGTGGATCTTTTTATGAAATCAACCCACTTTATAGTGATCGAGAAGTCAATCTTAGTTGAGGTTTTATCAAGGTAGTGTCTGAAGGTGGTGGTGAGACTCCACAGATTCCCAGGGATAATCATCATCGATTTTGATCCAATTTTTACCTCCAAGGTTTAGAGAGGTATCCAACATACTTTTGTCTCTTAGTTATTCCTTACCATTAATTTTCATCAAAAAAAATAGGCGATCAGACAGAGCAGACTGTACAGGCTCTTAAAGACGTGATGTGTTCTTGTGTCCTGGACTTTGGAGGTTCGTGAGTAAGGCACCTGACATTGGTTGATTTTGCTTAAAAAATAGTTTCCACTCCACCATTGGTATGGAACCATTTGAATATTTATACAACTAACCTTTATGTTCTCTATTGTACAAGATTGGGGTCATAGAGTCATTAATTCTTGGGCCAGAACTGGTATAGTACATGATAAGGATGGTTCAGGTAATTCATGATAGGTTGAAAGCCAAACAGGATTTTCATAAGTCTTATGTTGATCATAGGAGGTGAACTTTATAGTTTGAAATTGGAGTTAAAGTGTTCCTAAAAGTGAATCCTCATCATGGTAAGCGAAGGTTTGGTTGTGTGAGTAAGCTTTCTCCCCAGTTTGTTGGTATTTTGAGGTGTTGGATCATGTTGGAGTCATAGAATATTGGATAGCACTCCCTCCCCTGATGAGCCAGATACATTATGTTTTTTCACATATTGTGTCTCTATTTTTACCTTCATGAAGTATCTCACATCATAGATTGGGGAAATCTCAATGTTGATGATGATGTGGCCTTAGAGGAGCAGCATGTAGATATTCAGGACCACCAGGAGAAGGTGTTTTATAGGAGTGTTCTTCCCTTGGTTTGTGTATTATGGCGACACAAAGGCATAGAGTAGGTCACCCGGGAACATGATTCACAAAAGTGCACTAATTAACCTAAACTATTTTTTGTTTATCTCTTCTCCTATATTTTTACTCGTTATGGATATTAACCTTTTTTAGTTTATGATGGTTTTATCTTAATGATTTTTTGTTGGTAACCTTTTTATTGTTTGAGAGATATATCCCTCAGGAGTGTTTTTAGGAGATGGTCTTTATTGTTGTGTGGTTTTCACTTGTTCTTATGATGATATAGTTGAGCTAATATTATGGTGAGATTTTTTAGAGGTATCTCATGGTATGGTTGTTCGGATAACCCCTTTTATCTCTTTCTCTTAGGGTTTTATTTTGAATTATTGAAGATGAAATGGGTTTAATCAGTATCTGTTGTGAGAGCTCGAACCTTAGTGACCCTTCCCTTTGTGTGTTTTGGGTTTTTGAGGCACCAAGAGGGATTTCCAAGGTGTTTGGAGAGTGTATAAAGAAAAAGGGGTGTCGCTTCCAAAGTGGAATGGATGTGTCATAGAGGGATGTGTTGAATCGTAGTACTGGTAGATGTGGCGTAGTGGATCTAGGTGAAGCATAGAAGGTATCAGGGGGGGTTTGAGGCTACTTCCAAAATAGGGGTAGTTGTGTCATGGTGGGTTTGTTATGGCATAGCCGGCTCGATTATTGTGCTATGGAGTGGAATGTGATGTAGGCGAGTCGAGAGGCTGCGACATAGAGCTAGGGGTTGCATCGTAGCACCTCAAGGTGGCTCTAACAAATAAAGGGTGGTTACAGTGTGTTGTATAGGGTTGCATCATATCCCCAAATCCATTTTTATAGGATCTAACTATGAAAATTGAACATGGTTTTGACTAAGGGGGTATGGTGTAATCCCTTGTACTACACTGTATAATTCCTTGTGTCAGTTAGTCCCACAATATAGTTTATGGGGTTGTACTGTGGACCTATGCTTTTCAGTGGGTCTATAAATACCTCAAAGCCCATCTGAACCCATTTTTCTCTGAAGTCTTCCACTAAAACCCTAGGCACCCTAGAGTGTTCTTCAGAGGATTTGAATCCCATTTCAACAAGTATCAATCCCTGGCTTCTCATCATCAGTTTGTTGTGATCCAAGGTAATATCTAACTCCTTTTTCTAGAGGTTTATATCTATTTGATCTCATTTTACTCTCATTATTCTTTCCATTCTATGTAGTTTGATCTCCATCATTCTAATAGATTTTTCTTTGTTTTTTTTGGTGCATTCGAGGCATGATGTCCTTTGGAGATCATAGTTTCTTTGTAGGAGAAGTGATCAGAGATAGATAGCGTTGTTCCATTCTTGGGTGAATAACGTTGACACATTTGAGGTAAGGGATTAGTTTCTTCTATTTTTATTTAAATTAAATCATAAATTTACCATGGTTCATAAATTTGGATGGAATTTTAATTAACCTAATAAATATTTAACTAGATTAAATAATTAATTTTGTTTATGGTTGTAGCGATCGCATGTTGTTTCTTTCCACCATGATAATGGTTTGTATTTTGATTTTATAGATAGTGTGCTATCTATGTTATGGTTTTTTATAATGTTAGTTATTCTTGTATTAACATGTTTAATATGATGAAATTGGTAAATAACATAAATCTAGTAAATTAATTGGTTGTCTAAAGAACTTAAAGAGAAATGTTTAATAAATTTGGTGTATCTTTTAATTTAATGGAAATAAAATTAATGCTAAATTCATGTTAATTATTAAAGGGTGTTCTTCTATGTTTTTTATGTCTTTTCTAAAGAATGTGAATCTATAATGATTTTTTTGATAATATAGTTAATTAAATGTTAATGATAATTGTTCTCAATATTTTTGAAACTAGAATAAATGCTTGGAAGCATGATAAATAAATGATAACTTGTTGTAGTTGAAGTCTTAGGTTTTCCTTAGTTGGAACCTATGAATAATGAATCACTTAATTCAATATGGAAGAAAAACCGGTTGTTTGATAAAGATAAATGATGAGGGTCGAGAGTGATTATTGTTTTTAAAGGTTTGATTCCTTGTGTTGGGGGTCATGTGAGCCTGTTTGCATGTGAAGGATAAATGACTTGTTTTTATGGCCTAGTTACCCTATTGGCCTTGTTTGTTGGTTATTTTTTTCTTTTTATGTGTGCTCTGGATATGATTCTTGTCATGAATTGTGATGTGAGTTTGGGATGGCTGATGAGATATGGGTAGGGAGGCCCAAGGTTGTGGCGGTAGTTGATGTATGTGATGGCGAGATGCATGGGGATATACATAATGGTGTTGGGGATGGAACCAGGATGGTTGTAATGGTTTGAATCTAGTATTACCTATTGATGTGGTGAAATATAGATGTTTTCTTGATATAAATCTATTTAAAGGGTCAGATGGCTGAGTTTCTTATTTAACTATATTCCTTTCTCCACTACCTAAGGCAGTTGTATGTGCTTGTTTGCATCTCTCTTGGTGGTATATTGGGATATTTTTATAGAGTACCTAGAATTATGAAAGTTGAGTAATGTTTGATAATATTTTAACCCATGTATTTGGTTCTTTTTTGAATGAAAATGATAGTGTTAATCTTGAGAAATCATGGACTCGGTTTGGGTTATGCCTAGAGGGCATGGAATTGTAATTAATGGTTTAAGAAATGTAATCAGAATAATGTTAATTAATGGATAATGAATTAATTAATTTAAAGTTAATTTTTAGATTAAAATAAAGTAATTTAATAAATCACTTTAAAAATTTTGTGTTCTTATAGGATGTATAGTCCCTAGAAATGGAAGTCGAGTGGCCGAGTGACGATGGTTTCAGTTGAGCCTAGGACTGGGTTATGCCCACAGTGTGGTTGTGAGATATATTATATCATGTATGTTTTGTGATTTAATATACTACCCCACCCATTTTGGTTTGGTCGATTGGAACTCAGTGAACTCTGGGAGGGTGTTTTCTCTAACATCTGAGTGGGAGGATGGATGGTTGACTACCCCCTCTGACCCCATTCTCTTCTCTTGGTAGAATTATGTGTTGGTATACATGGTGGTTAGTTCCTCATATATTTTTTTAAAGAGATATAATGTATTGTGGTTATTTTTTACACATGTATCTTCAGATATAGGATCCAAATAGTTATTATAGGTATGATAGGTATAAGATGTGATGGCTTGAGGTATAATACCCAATTTATGATACATGTCATATGGTTTGTGGTGGATCTCAGAAACTACTTGGTTACTATATGGATATATGGTATGGGATGATGTGATAATGTGATTCATGAGGTGAATATTGTGATACTTAGCTCTGGTGTCTACAAACTAGCTTCTTTTGGAGATAGATGGCTTAAGACGTGCGATGTTGGGGTAGATCGACAAACTAGTGGGGAAGCGGTAACGAGGTACCCTTTTTGATTTTTTATTATAATATATGATCTCTTGTATGAAATAATTAGTGATATGTATATAGAAACATAGGCTTAACATACATGGATACTACATCATTTTAGATAAATATTCAGTACATTACAAAAGTATATGCCTGAGGACCATAATAGTTTAGTTTCTTTGGAAACTTGGAACTCAATATTATAACTTGGTTAAAGATATTAAATGTTTTCCACAAATATATTCCCATTTATTACTCCTACTTAAAACCTTTCTTCATATCCTAGGGAAAGGAAACATAATAAATGGTGATCATATATTCTTGCTAAGGGTAAATAAAGGAGATATGTGAGCATAACATGAGCATAAGGGTATGAGAACATGAGAATGACATTTGAATATAAAACCCTATATATCAAAGATAATATATATTAGTCGTGGTATAATTTTTGGAAGATCATAAGACATAAATCATAAGGTAATAAAAAGACATGTGCCATGAGATAATAACATAGGCATAAGGCATATATTTGTGGTAGACACACAATCATAGAAAATATTATGTCAAGGCAAGCCACTGAGACCTTCATAACATGTTAGGATTGGGATGAACACTCGTGTACCTTATTTGGGATTGGGATGACCACCCTTGTACCCTCCTTTATAGGATTGGGCTAACCACCTATGTACTCTCCTTTATAAGCTTGGGTTAACCTCCCATGTACCCTCCTTTATAGGCTTGGGCTAGCCACCCGTATACCCTCTGAGCTTGTAGAGAATTTATCTTTAACCAATGAATTAAAGGTATATATAAGTATCACCCATCACATAATTAAATCATACATTTGTGTGCCACAAGATAATAAAACATCTATTATATCATGACCCATAAAAAGTGATGGGTTTCATAAACATCATATCATAACCCATGAAATGAAATGGGTTTCATAAACATTTCATCATATCATAACCAATAAAAAAGAGATGTGTTTCATAATCACTTCATAATAGAATAACACATGAAAGGAAGCAGGTTTCATAAGTTTTTTATCATGGTATAACCCATGGAAGAGAAATGGGGTTCATAAAAAACTTTCCATATTAAACATAAACCATTCAATGAAATAATAATAATGGTGTCCTTAGATCATATCCCCAGTAAAGAATAAACTATATAAAAGGATGTAATCTTAAATAGAGAAATATTTTTAAATATAACTTGGATCATTTCTTAATGAAAATAAACTTTCTTTTAAAATTTCTTTTTAAGACAGAAAACATTTTCAAAATCTGTTTCTTTAAAAATCACTTTGAAAACTTATGAAGAAATCTTTGAAAACCATTTTAAAAACTTTTAAAAACATAAATCATTTTTAAAATCCTTTTAATTTATAATGATCTCAAAATATCATTTAAAACATTTTTAAAACATTTTTAGAAAACATGTTTTTTGAATAAAACAGATTTCCGGCCGAAGAGAGAAATAAGGTTGGATTTTCTTAAAAACACTTTCTTAATTATCTTAAGTACCAAAGAATGGTAAAATGGTACCATTAATTTAAGAAATTATGAATAAACAGAGTAGAATAAAATTCATGATAATTATTGAGATATGGATCATAATATTTCATCAATAGAAGCATAATTGTAAATAATCTCATTAAATGATTAGATTGTAGCAATAAAATCACACCACTTTGGAAACTTTGAATCATAATATCCATGAAAGAATAACAATATATGAAGATTAAAATATCATTAGAAGAATTATATTAATTATATAACATTTTAAAGGGTTTGTATATACACCTCATAAAATAATATAGGTGCATATCATAACATACATCTCAAATAAGATAAATTGTGACAAAAATTCTATACCAATTTGGTAAATTTTGAGTCGTAAACCCCATAAAATAGAGATAATCAAATGTATATATAAATAAAAATAATTATAATTATAATAATCATAAAATAAATTCATTTATAGTACATACATCACATAAATTAAATAGGTGGTGAATATGACATGTGTCTCATGGAAGTAAAAAGTGATACGAAAATTCCTTACTACTTGAGTAACTTCTGAATCATGTGATCTGTGAAAGAATAACATAAATTTAAACTTTTAATATAATTAAATAAATTAAATTAATGATATAAAATTTCATAGTTCAGTATATACACCACACAAAATAAATGAGTGGTGAATATGGCATAAGTCTTGCGGAAATAGAAGTGAGACCAGAAATCCGCTTACCTTATGTCTTGACTTTCTTTGAACATGTTCAAAACTCATGTATAATAAATATAAGTTTATTATAAATATAAAAAAATAACCATATTTATATATATCATACCATATATTATTCTATAATGAATTTATATTACACATTTATTAACAATTTTGTGTTAAAGTTACATTTCGAGTAATAACTGTTTTGTTTTTTCGTATATGTTTTGACTTGTTATTTTTTGTCTTATTAATTTGATCATGATTTACTAATTTATAGAATTTAAATCATGATATAAATATCATATATATTCATTATATATTTATTTATAATAATCTATAAAATATATAAATATGAAATGAAATACACTGTTCATGGATACGGTAGGTCGTATGTATGCATGAACACGGTTTCAATTTTCTTATCATATTTAAAGAAAGAAAAGTAAATAATATATATATATACATATTATAATTAAAGTATTATTATTTTTTAATAAATATTGTATACATATATTAAACTCATATTTAATGAATTCTATGTAAAGTTTGAATGAATCATGCCACTTTAAGAGGTGGTAATCCGTCGTACACACGAACGACGTTATCATATTCTCGCAA
Organism: Viscum album; assembly: GCA_963277665.1. NCBI lineage: Eukaryota > Viridiplantae > Streptophyta > Magnoliopsida > Santalales > Viscaceae > Viscum > Viscum album. The sequence continues at coordinate 1,377,018,939 of OY728160.1, forward strand.
AATGGAAAGTATGAAGGTATGTGTTATATAATAATTAAAAAGGAATAAATACATCATAAATATCATATATATTATATATAAATATTATATAAATCATTATTCCCAACCTTATGATGTGGTACTAGAAAAACAAATGACATCGGTTCATGAGTCGTTAGTCCTTCGTACACACGAACCATGATTTCATAACCCATTTGATGGAATTGTATGTGTTTGTAGGTCATAACATTAACACAAAAACATGTTAGTATATTTAATATGATGAGGTTATTATATAATAATTATATAAAAATAATTTAAGGGGTTTGAGGAAGAAATAAAACAAAAAAATTTGTTGATGTATGTTACCTCTTCTTCGGGTATCTCCTTTTGGTTTGCACCAAAGGAATTCCTTGGTTGGATTTCTGCCCAAATTAAGGCTTAAAGGATAAGGGGATGGAATTTTTGAAGTTATTTTGGCATGTTTTGGTCAATCCAAATTTCATGATAGGTGTGAAGAATGGGGGGGTGAGTTCCCTTTTATAGTTGAGGAGGAGTGACATTCTTGTAAATACTCAAAGGTATTCACTATTGGAAGGTCAAACTTACCTTTGGTTTCTCCAAAACTAATAATTAAAAGGTTTTAAGGATTTTATGGTCAATAAACACCACCAACACACATTTATACACATGTTTTAAACATTTGGTTCCTTAACTCTTAAGCTTCCTTATTTTACCTTTTTTATTTTTCATTAAGGTGGCTAATTTTCTAACCTAGGTAATTTATCCATTATGACTAAATTAAAGTGAGGATTATTTGAAAATTTTGACTCAATGATTATGAAATATTATATCTAATTTATAAATAAAAATCCCATGTTTTTGGAAATTAATTTTAACAGAAGCGCATGTGGTGCGCAAAAACACTACTTTAAACCTGATCACACTAACAAAGTTTTTACTATTTAGGGGTCAATATGTTCATTAAAAAATATTAATTGGTTAATTAATGGACAATATATGATATTTATTAAAATATAAAAATCACTAGGAAAGATATATGATTTTTAGTAATTTTAAATCATTTAATAAAATATCATTTATAATAAAATATCATTAATATCAATTTTGACATTATTTGTTTAATTTGAATTTAAAAATATAAATACAATGATGGAATTAAAATATATTATTTTCCTACTAGTGATTTAATAATATAAAAAATTAATTTAATACAATAATTCATTCAATTTACTTTACTTTTAATATTTATAATTCCCTTTATTTTAGTTAATTATTAACTAAATAATTATTTCATTGGCATTTCATAAGAATTTAAAGTAATTAATTCATCTATAAAAAAATTAAAATAAATTATTATGATATAAAAACTCATTTATATTTAAAAAATATATACATAACCTAATTTATGTAGTTTTTCCCTATTCTAAAGCTTTATAGGAATTAAAAGGAGGAAAGCTACATTTTTTTGTCTTTTTCTTTTCTTAACTTATTATATGAGTCACTTTTATGGAAAGTGTCCCAAAAACTCATAAAATTTAATACTAGGGTCCTAATGGTAAAAATATGTCCATAAAATGTGTTTTTGACAAGTTTTGGGTCATTCTTACATCTTATATTCTAAGTTTAACAACTAAGTAAACTCGTTTTTACCTTAATCATTGTAATTAATTTTAACTATTTTCACTAATAATTATGTTCAAAAATTAAGTTGACCTTACTATAAATTATAAATTGTTATTATTACAAATATTTAATCCATTTTTCCAAATTCAATTCACATATGTAGAAAAAAATAATTTAAAATTAATCCCGAAGACATGTCAAGAAAGCGGGTTTTTAAAAGCAAAAATGTTCAAAAGTTTGCAAAGTTTTTATATCTAATTAAAATGTGAAATTAATTCAAAATTAACTAAATTATATTAATACATGTATTACTAAAATAAATATACATTATAATAAAATTAAAATATAATTTAACTATATAAATTAATTAATCAAAAAAATGGTTTTCAATTAAAATTTAATATTTTTCATTGTTCATCAAAATATAAAACATTTTAGAAAAATACCAAAAATTAACCTTAATATAATTTTTATATTATTATTTAACAAATTAATTTTATTTTATAAAATAAAAAATGTTAAAGTGACAAAATTTATTTCTAAAACAAGTGCATCATTAAAAGGCGACAAAACTGCTTTTTGGAAAAATACAGTTTTAAAGCATAAAATTGGATTTATTCTTATCTCTTATCTAGAAAACATATAAGATGAATGTTAAAACTTTAATTTAATATATAATATATACATTTCATTAAAATAATTAACCTAAAGTGATTTGGTTAATTTATTGATATAAAACACACTTGTGCGCATAAAAATAGTTTTTTTTATAAAAGCATTTCCTTTATATTAAATTGGTTTTCATATTCATTTATAATTAACTGGTATGTTCGAACCAAGTCTCTTATTTACTGAAAATGGAGTATGGTTTGTTATTTTTTTTAATCTACATTGGGTTGATCAAGGGGTTTGTAAGGAATGTGGTCTTACGATTGAGGTTGGAAGCAGTATTGAAGGTGGCGTAGTTTCCTAGTATTTGAAAAAAAAATTGGGCCTCAGAATCGGGAGTTTGTTTTTGAAAAATGAATAGTTTTGGAAAAGGAAGAAAACTATGAACCACATAGCAGGAACAGTTCGTAGATCATGAAAAATAGTACACGGAATGGCGGACCGCGAACCATATTGGGGGAATGGTTCACAGAATGAAAAATGGTTTGCGGTGAAGAATTGAAGTTCATGGGAAGGGTCCTAGTATGCAGAAAGCATGATGATTCGCAGGATGGTGTGTCATCCTTGAAAACAAGGTAGAGAGGTTCAAAAAATATATGGTTTATGGGATGGATTTTCATTGGTAGAAATGAGGTGGAAAAGTTCACAGAAGAGTCTGGTCGCCGCAAAGGAAAAGGTGGTATGCAGAGCTGGTAGGGAAGAATGGTTTGTGGGGGCATGGAACGTGGTGAAGATTTGTTAAATCTTGGTTTAACAGATTACATGGATCTATTTACCCATATAAGGATCAATAATACCTTCTTTATAGTGTGACACTAAGATTAAAAAACCGAGAGGAATTCGGCAAAGTTTAGAAGTGGTTTGTGGGAAGAAAATCCTATAAAGGATACTTTGATTAGAAATTTTAAAGGAATTCAGTGCAGTCTAGAATAGTTCACAAAAAATGGTTTGCAAAAGACGGTTCGTGGAAGATGATTTTCGGAGGACAGTTCGCGAAGGAGGATTTGGTCCGCAGAGAAGAAGTGGTACGCGAAGGCAGCTTGCAGGATAGTACATGGAGCAGGGCAGTTCGCAGGGGAAGCAAGGTAGTATACAGAGGAGATGGGTAGAATGTGGAGGAAGATTAGTAGTTCATGGAGGAACGGTTCGCGAACTATCGGTGTGTGGAAAAGTGAATTACATCTATGGGTAAAAACATGACTTCAAAAAAGCATCTTTCTACAATTAAGGATTCATTATTTAATGTTAAACCATTGAAGTTACCTTAAATTTGATAAACTGAGTTCAGATTCTTCCCAATGTAGTGAGTAAGGGGGAGTCAACATAAGTGGTCTGAGGGATGCAGTGTGCTATACCTAAAACATTATAAAGGCAGTGCACTTGGAACAGAGTGATTGTGCTAAACTTTTTTACTCCACAACTAGTAAAGATTAGTGTACTTTAGTATGATCAACAACCTGTTGGTGTATGCTCCTTAAACGTAGCCCTTAGTGGTGAACTAAGTAAAATTTATGTGTCTTCACTTTTCATGTGATTGTTTTGTTACTACACTTTCTCATCAGACAAGTTTAACAATTTCTTACCAATATGGGAACAAGATCCATCAGTTTAAACGAAAAAGTTGACACCCTGATTCACCCCTCCCCTCTCAAGGTGTTTTGGGGCCCTTTAAGTGGTATCAGAGGGTAAAGGTTGTTGGTGTTAAATTTTTACTTCATTTATACCATATAGAATATAATGAATGTCAGGGGAGTCCCCCTCTTTGATGGAAGTAACTTCCAAATATGGAAGAATAGAATGAGATATTATCTAAGATCTCTTGGAATAAAATTCATGTTATCCACTACACAGGGAATATAGGTCAATGTTCCAACTAGGATGTCTATAACTGATAGAGACATAAAAATTCTTGATACAGATGCCAAATCATAGAATTCCCTCACTGCATATCTTTATGATCATATATATCTAAAGGTGATGAGTTTTACGTCATTAAAGTTTATGTGGTAAAAACTAGAGAATATTTATAAATGTGAAACCAAAGTGAAAGAGGAAAAACTTCAAGTTTTTCATAATAGTTTTTATGATCTGAAGATGCATCCTGATGAAAATGTAGATACCTTTTTTCAATCGAATTACTGAAAATTTTGGAGTAATACTATGACTTTGTGAAGAAATCAAAGACATTGATTTGTGAAGAAAATATTAAGAAGAATTCCACCTCTTTACAATGAAAAGGTGTTATACCTTGAGGAAAGGGATATTTCTAAACTTTTTCTAGATGATTTTCTAAGCATCCTGGTGGAATATGAGATGAGAGTCAAACCAGAAGATACAATGACTTGAGTAATCAAGGAAATGGAATTCAAATCTATGAAAAAACTTGAAATTTTAGGAGATAGTATTAATGAAGATAATGAAGAAAAATAAATTATTTCTCTCATTTACAAGAAATTAAGTAAGGGAAAAGGGAAATTTGAAGGAAATTTACCTCTGTCTTGTTTTCGTTGTGGCAGAGTTGGGCACATTGACTCACGATGCACAAGAAAGTTTGATGATGAAGAAAGTGAAGTCGGAGACATGCAGAAGCCTTAGAAAAGGTTTTTCAAAAAGGGAGATTTTAATTCTTGGTAAGAAACTACAGATAAAGGTGTTTTCTGTGAATAATATGATGATGATAGTTAATTATTTGAGGAAGAAGAACCATAGGTTAAATATAGAACCCATGAATCAATGATGTATACCATTGAAAAATCAGAACCACCGGGAGATGAAGCTAGAAATAATCATTTGAACACTGATGTCAATCTCAAGTTACAGCTTAAGGATACTTTTTTTAAGCATGAGAATCAATTCAAGAGATGAAAAAGGTGGAAATCAATTATGGAAGATTCATCATAATATGTTGATATACTAGAAACTGAAATTGATCGACTTGAGGAAGTAGTGAAGGAATATTCAACAACATTTTAAAGCTTAGAAGATATAGTTGAACTAAAGATCAGAATTGAATAACATGCAAATTTTATTAATGACCTTGTATCTAGACTGGAGAAGTCCAAAACTTTTGACGGACTTTAAGAAGAAGTTGTTACTTTTAGTAGTAAACTTGAAAGTGAATCAAGCCCAAAAGAAACAAAGAATAAAATTCAGTTTGGAAAACTCTCAGATGCTGAGCTGCTAGAGAGAGTTAAGAATGGTTATGATGGAGTTGAAAAGGTTATGAATGGTCAAAGACCCTCATTCATGGAAAACATATGAATTTTTTTTAATGATTAAATTTTGAATTGTGGAAGAAAAATGGGCCAAGATAAAGGCAAACTGAAAGTCGGACATATCACAAACACACCTGAAGTCCAAACAAAGAAAGTCTCAAATCAGACTGAAAGAAAGGAGTAAAAGAAAGTACTAAAATTTTTCCTAGAGTTTCCCAAGATGATAAATATTCAAACTATCATTATAAGAAAGTTTACATGAGGATTAACAGAAGTGAAAATATATTTCCACTTATGAAATGTCAATTCTATGGTTATTTGGGTCATACCATGTCATACTGTGAAGAGGCAAGAAGATATTTAAACGGGAAAGAGCTAGGAAGTCAACAAAGGATAAAAAATTAATATCCTAATTCTTATATAAGAAATAGTTTCTATGGATATTGTTTTCATTTTTCAAACTTTGTCTATAAAGATGTTGATTGCAGGTAGAGGAATGGTAGAAACAATTTGTACAGAACTTAGAGACAAGTTAATACTCACCTACCAGATGGTTTTATTCTTTAAAAAAAGTTCTCTCCTCTAAAAGAAGAATGTGAGTATGATGAACCTATGAAAATGGAAAATATATTTGAAAATCCATCTTTATACTTCACTAAAACTAACATTTCATGGAAGGAAAAGAAGAAAATTGAAAAATCAAACCTTGCAGAAGTAGCTCTCAAAGATACCAAGAACAGAAGAACTTTGATTCTTGATAGTGTATGCTCATCCCATATGATGGTAAATGTAGACCTATTAACAAATGCCAATAAAAAGGTTGATGGAATAGTGAGTTTCAGTAATGATGGTGCTTTGAAGATCAAAGGTAGTGGAAGTACTGAACTGGCCAATGATAAGCTGAAGAAGACCGAAGTTCTTTATATGGATGGGTTGCGTCACAATCTACTGAGTGTGATTCAACTCTCTGAATTAGGACTTATAGTGAAATTCAATCAAAAGGGGTGCACTATAAAAGAAATAACATGGGATTATGTCATGAAAGGTTACATAAAATATGGAAACCTATATCAAGTTGATAGTAAAGAGAACATTTTCTACATGACTGTTGAAGAAGAAAACAACTTGTGGCGCTAGAATTTGGGTCACATCAATCAAAAAGACATGGAAAAGATATCTAAGCTGAATAAAGTCATGGATATCCCTGATCTAAAGCGTGAATGGGAAAAGACTTATTATTCTTTCATTTGAGGGAAGTTGGTATGCAGTTCATATCAGCCAAAGAATAAAAGGGAATTAAATCTTCTCGATCTCATTCATAAAAACATATGTGGTCCGATAAATGTTGTTTTAACTCATGGAGAAAGGTACTTCATTCCTTTTATTGATTATTATAGTAGAATGTCTTGAGTGATGATTATACGCAGGAAACAACAAGTGCTTGATTTAATGAAAACTTATCACTGGATAGATAAGAATGATACTGGATAGACAATCAAAGTTCTACGATATGATAATGGTGGAGAATATACATCCATTGAGTTTGAAAAATACCTGGAGAAACATGGGATATAAAATTAGGTGGTTGTTGGGAGAACTCCATAGAAAAATGGAGTTGTTGAGTGCCGGAATCGACAAGTGAACAGTATGGCCAGAACTATGCTGATTGAGAGTCGTATCTCTCACCATTATTAGAAAGAGGTTATTCAAGATGAATTTTATATTCAAAATTGAACATGGCTTTATATGGGGGAAACCAAGACACCCTATGAGTTATGGCATGGAAGGAATCCCTCTTTGAAATATTTTCATGTTTTCAAAAGTAAGTGTTTTATCCGAAACAAAGAAGAAAATCAAGGTAAGTATGGTGATGTTGTGGATGAAGGAATATTCTTTGGATATTCAATGAATAGTAAATCCTACATATGTTTTAATAAATATATTGGAAAAATTTTGGAAAGAAGTGATGTGAAAATTGTTGAAGATAAAACCACAAATTGCTCAAAAAAATTGTCTATTGATGTGATAGAAAATGAGGAAGAATATGGACATGGAATAGATCCAAATAAATAAGTAGAGGAAGGAATGAAAAATATTCAGGAGTCGCGTCATGATGTTGACTCAGAAGAAGAATCATAAGAAGAAACTATGGGTGGAGAAAATTCTTCTAAACCTCACAGGAGAAATCGAAGATCAGAAATTGATCGATCCAATATCATTGGGGATTGGACAACTCCCACACAGACAAGGAGAATGAGTAATAATGCACAATATTTATTCCTTTCAATTATGTAACCATCCTCATTTAAATAATCTAAAAAGAATGAATCATGGTTTAAGGACATGAATGAAGAGTTGGATCAGATCGATAAGAACCAAAAATGGGATCTATTTAAGAGACCAAAAACCCACAATGTGATTGGTATGAAGTGTATTTTCAAAAATAAATATGATTAGCATGTAAATGTAATCATAAATAAGGCACTAATGGTGTGTAAAGACTATTCATAGATTGAAGGTGTTGATATTGAAGAAACATTTTCTCTTGTGGCTAGACTAGAGTCAATCAGACTATTTCTTTCCATGTAAATTCAAATAGGATAAAAAGTGTATCAAATGGATGTCAAAAAAACTTTCTTAAATGGTTTTCTTGAAGAAGAAGTCTACATTGAACAACCTGTGGGTTTTTTTCTTGGTAATGATGAAATGAAAGTTTTCAGATTAAAGAATTCACTCTATGGTTTGAAGCAAGCACTGTGTGCATGGTATTCTTAACTATATTCTTATCTAAAGAAGCTTGAATTTAAAATAGGAGGATTGGATCACAATCTTTGTGTAAAGAATTATTATAAAGATTAGTTCATGGTTATGGTATACGTATATGATAATATATTTGGAGAAATAATGAAGGGATCAGAGGATGAATTTTCCAATCACATGAAATCGGAATTTGAAATGTCTATGATTGGTGAACTTGCATACTTCTTGGGGATGCAAGTGATTTAGAGGAAATACTAAAATTTCATTTATCAGGAAAAGTATGCAAGAGATTTTCTAAAGAAATTCAATATGCATGAATCCAAACCAATGTCGACTCCGATTGCGGTTGGAACTAAACTTGGAAATCATGAGGATGAGACTTCTGTAGATCCCACATTGTACAGGGGAATCATTGGAAGTTTATTGTACTTGACTGTGACATGGATATATATTGTCTTTGCAACATGCCTAGCGGCCCACTTTCAAAGTAATCTGAAAGAAGAACATATGGAATCAGTAAAAAAATCATGAGGTACATTCAAGGAACTCACAATTACGGATTATACTTTGTTGCAGGAAGAGATAGTGAACTTTCAAAATTTTCTGATGATGACTGGGCTGGAGATTTTTTTGATAGAAATTCCACAAGTGGTGAAGAATTATTTATTATAAATAAATGTGTGAGTTGGTTGAGTAAGAAATAGGAAAGTACTTCTCTTAGTACTGTTGAAGCTGATTATATCTCTGCTACAAAGGCTTGCACTTAGCTACTATAGATGAAGCAACAACTGACTGATATTGGTGATGAGTCAAAACATCCAATGGTGATTCACTGTGATAATAAGAGTGAAATTAATATTATGAATAATCTTTTTCATCATACTCGTATGAAACAAATTTAAATCAGATATCACTTCATCAAGGAAAATGTTGAACAAGGCATGATTAAAATGGATCATGTTGGATTTGATGATCAAGTGGCTGACATACTGACCAAGCCATTGTCAACACATGTGTTCAAGAAGCATCGGCTGAACCTTGGTTTTCAACTACCTCCCAGTGCATGATGAGGTTATGAATTTTCCCCTCTCCCCAGCTGTATTAACTATTTTAATTTGTTTGTGAATGTGATGCAGGATTATGGGGGAGATACGATCCAGGGGGAGTGTGTGTTGAGCTCTACCATGTTCAAATACTGGTCTTTGGGTTTATTTCTAATGGGGGGAATGGATAAATTCAATATTAGTAAATATAAGAATGGATAATGGGGAAAGGATAGGAATGAATGTTTTTCTAGTTACAGGAGATATTCAATGAGTTATAATGGGGGAGAATGAGAAAATGAGAATGAAAAAAAAAATCGGTATTATAAGAAAACCATTGAAGCTTACTTGGACATATTTAAATCATTACAATACCTGAGAATCCAATTCATGCTTACCCTCTTGTTTTCTATAGTAAGAATTACTCACGTAGACTAGAGTGTTGTTGGCTGAATTTTTTCTTACATATTAGGTTTTGATTGTTGAAGGTGCTTTATTGAATTTATATATGGATTTCCAACAAACCCAAAGGGGGATATTGTTGGAACCAAGGCTGTTATTTTCTAGAAATGGAGTATGGTTTGTGTTTTTTGTCAATCCATGTTGGGTTGATCAAGGATTTTTCAAGTAATGTGGTCTTACGATTGAGGTTGGAAGCAGTATTAAAGGTGGCATAGTTTCCCAGTGTTTGCCAAATTTTTGGGCCTCGTAATCAGAAGTTTGTTTTTGGAAAAGGAAGAGTTTAAGAAAAGGAAAAAACTACAAACCATGTAGCAGGAATAGTTCTCAGATCACGAAAAATGGTACAGAGAATGGAGGACCGTTAACCATTTTGCGAGAATGGTTTATGGAATGAAAAATGGTCTGCGGTGAAGACTTGTGGTTCGCGGGAAGGATTGCAATACGCGGAAGGCGTGATAGTTTGCAGGATGGCGTGGCATTCATGAAAACGAGGTGGAGAGGTTTGCAGAAGAGACAGTTTACAGGATGGATTTTCATTGGTAGAAATGAGGAGGAAAGGTTCACAAAAGAGTCTGACTATAATGAAGGAAAAGGTGGTATGTAGACCGCGTAGGGAAGAATGGTCCACAGGAGCATGGTACACTGTGAAGATTTGGAAAATCTCAGTTTAGTAGATTATGTGTATCTATTTGCCTATATAAGGATCACTAATACCTTCTTTAGAGTGCAACATTGAGATTAAAAATTTGAGAGGATTTCGGTGAAGTCTAGAAGTGGTTCGCAGGAAAAAAATCCTGCAAAGGAGACTTTGATTAGAAATCCGAAAGAAATTTGGTACAGTCTAGAATGGTTCATAGAAAATGGTTCATGGAAGATGGTTTGTGGAAGACGGTTGCAGAGGAAAGTTCATGATGGAGGAGTTGGCCTGTAGGAGGATTTGGTCCATGGAGAATAAGTGGTATGTGAAATCAGTACGCGGAGGTAGGTTACAGGATAGTATGCAGAGTAGGGAAGTTCATGGAGGAAGCAAGGAAGTATGAAGAGCAGGCCAGTACGCGATAGAGTTGGGAAGTATGCGGAGGAAGAGGATTATTTCATGGAGGAACGGTTCGCGAACTACCAGTGCACAAAAAAGTGAATTACATCTATGGGTAAAAACGGGACTTCAACAGAGCATCTATCTAAAGTTAAGGATGCGTTATTTAATACCAACCCATTGAAGCAACCTTTAAGTCGATAAATTGAGTTCAGGTTCTTCTCAATGAAGTGAGCAAGGAGGAGTCAATGGAAGTGATCTGAGGGACACAGTGTGCTATCCCTAAAACCTTGTGAAGGCGGTACGCCTGGTAGAGAGTGAATGTGTTAAAATTTTATACTCGACAACTAGTAAAGATTAGTGTACTTTGTTACAACTGAAAACCTATTGGTGTATGCTCCTTGGACATAGCCCTTAGTGTTAAACCAAGTAAAAATTTTGTTTCTTCACTTTGCATGTGATTGTTTGTTTACTACACTTTCTCGTCAGATGGGTTTAATAGGTTCCTACCAATGTGGGAATAAGATCCACTAGTTTAAAAGAAAAAGTTGACACCTTGATTCACCCCTCCCCTCTCAAGGTGTTCTGGGGTCCTACATGGTAAACAATGAATTCAACCATATATTTTCATAATTTAGTTAATCATATTCATACTCTTCATTCTAACAACTAGTTGATAACTATCATATTAAATAATAATATTTCAATAGTGTGACACATTTCTTTTAAACTCAGTGTTTCATGTAACACAAGTTAAACTTTGTATTGTGTGTAACGCATGCCAAACTTAGTGTTTCATATACCAAAATCTAAACTTAGTGTTGCATTTAGTGAAAGTTTAACTTGGTGTTTCATATAATACGAGATTAAATTGGTGTAGCGTGCAGCACTAGGCATCAAAGAATTTTAATTTATTAAAAAATAATAATTCATAAAAACTCAGGGTGTTACAAGGTAGTCATGAGGCTAGGAACGTAGTATACCTGTTTAGGTGATGAGTTAATTTCACTTATTATTCACTAAGCAATAGTATGATTTATTTATCTTTTACTTGAGAGGCATCAGGGAGGGTCCTACTGAGTATACTGTTATGATCACCTCACGTATATAAAAAATATTTTTCATATTAGTAGGAGAAGGATGGAGATCAGGTTGGATATTACTAGTTTGCGATTTTGTAGGAGTTGTTTTGGATTTGTGGTCACTTCCAAGTTTACCTTCTTTTAGTACTTGTAGTTTTCTTTTCCAGTTGTATTTAGTTCTGTATGAAATTGCATGTATGTACTTGAAATCTCTTTTTTATCTATCAGAGAAGGATTTGATTGGTGTATCGGTTTTATCACTCTCTTCTTCATGTTTTGTTAGAGGGTAATGTCTCATATTTGTATTCTCATTATATCATTGGTACTATTCATCAACCCAAGGCCTACTGGAGGCAGAATTCAAGTAGTCATCGTCTCCCTTATCTCATTGTCGATACAGGATGGGTACACTTTGAGGGGAGGGGTGGTGAAATAATTTGTGAGGTGTGGGAATCAGTCATACCTCAATCTAATACATAGTGTCCCCAATATGACTCAAAATGTGTGCTTTTATTTTAAAAATAAAAATTTAGTTAAAAAGATGTGTTACATACTTAAAACTGAGAAAACATATTTAGATTTTTTTGATACTTTAAGAGAATGATCCAAAAATCATTCACTGTATGTAGAAATCAATTGTACTTCAATCTGATGCACAGTGTGACCGATATGACTTGAATTTTGTCTTTTCAATTTAAAAATTACATTTTAGTTAAAAACGTGTGTCGCTCACTGAAAATTGAGAAAACGTACTCAAATTGTCTTGATACTTTAGGATAACAATTCATAAGTCATTTGTGATTTGCATGAATCATTCACACGTCAAACTGACATGCGGTTTGATCGATATGTCTCAAAGTGCGTATTTTCAATTTAAAAATGGCATTTTAGTTAAAAACGTGTGTTGCACACTGAAAACCAAATGAACACACTCGTATTGTCATGATACTTTAGGAAAACGATCCATAAGTTATTTTTGATGTGTAATCAATTTCATGTCAATTCGACACACATTGTGACTAGTATGACACAAAGTGTGTTTTTTATTTAAAATTGATATTTTAGTTCAAAACACATGTCACATACTTAAAACCAAGAAAATGAACTCGAATTGTCTTGATACTTTAGAAAAGTGATCCATAATTCATTTGTGACATGTAAGAATAAATCATAGATTAATTGGATGCACGATGTGCCCAGTATGACTCGAAGTGTATGTTTTTAGTTTAAAATTGATACTTTAGTTCAAAACACACATCGCATACTTAAAATCAAGCAAATGTGCTCAGATTGTCTTGATACTTTAAGACAATGATCCATAAATCATTAATGACATGTAGAAATTAACAACCCATTAATCTGACATATGGTGTGCTCGATATGACTTGAAGTGATATTTTATTAATGTGTTATTTCATATTTATGTTTAATTTATTTCTTTATAGTATTACTAACATAATAATTTTTTTATACATGTTCACTCTTTTGTTTGAGGTGAGATGGTTTGTTCGATAACTGGTAGCATAATCAGACACTTTTGAGAGGGGGCGGGAGCTAAAGACAATGGAACATTAATGTTTTTGAATATTTTGATGTTTATGGCCAAATATAATTTTTTATTTCAAATCCACTTTAAGGGAGAAGTGGGAAACCATACAAGATAAAACAAATTCACGACGTACTAAAAGAGTTCACAAAATTATTAAAAATTAGACTAAGATTTTTAGAATTGGACACCCAATATAATTCCTATTGGAGAGTAGTTACCTAGATATCCAGGTCGTTGTTGATAAGCTCTTCAAAATGGTTGGCCATTTTGTACCATGTCTATATGAATTCCTCTGAGTTGATTTTCCGATCATTGAATCCTCGAGCCAGAATTCGGTCTTGTTTCTGAATCCATGCCTCTTGCTCGTCATTAATATCAACTTGAAGGCAACTCTCATAAATTCTATCAACCTCCTCCCTTGGAGCATTGAGTTGAATGACACTTTCAATCATTTCTTTCTTTGAGTGAAGAATAAGTTCCAGAGACTCCCCTTTTTCAGTTACCAATTCTTCTACCCTTCCATTTTGTTTTCTATTAATCACAGATCCCTGATCCAGCACGGTGATTTCTCTATCAAGCACTCTTTTATCTACTTTCTCGCCCACCTTTTCCTGCACCTTGATTTCACCTTCTGGCACCTTGCTGTATGTGATTGGAGGTTGTGTGTCCTTATCAGAGACCTGTTTAACCCTTTCAACTGTAGATGATTCCCCTAGTTTTTCTTTTGTACCATTATTCTTGGCCTTACCTGAAGATTGAGTTACTATTGTTTTTGGAATGTTCGAGTATTCTTTGTGAGGTCTATTTTTCTCCCCCCCCCCTATGGATCGGGAAATTCCTTGAAAGGATCTTGCCTTGCTTCCCCTTCCTCGACCCAGACCCAACCATTGTGTCCTCTTGATATTCATGCTCACAATCCTTCGTTGGTTGGGAGTTTGCTTCTTGGTCACTAGTCTCATTATCTTCCAAGGACCTTAATACGACCCGTTTCTTCTTCCATCTTAGAATATAAGTTTTTCATTCTTCAGGATCCTCATTTTCCTTTCCATCTCTATTCAAAGTGTTGAAACAATTTTGGATTTTGATAGCCTTTGATGCTTCATTTTCTTTGGTCAGCCCTCGCCATGGAGACATAACTATATTCCGATCGGGAGTGTCGTATTTCTCTGTAAGTACCCTTTCCTCAACAAGAATGTTAGCACCACTAGAAGAAATCGAATGATTCGGTTGTTCATTGGTCGGGTCACCATCCTTGACATCATCTGCGAAGGAAGGAACCTTAGCATATGTGGGGGAAGAAAAGTTAATGTTGATCCCCTCACTCCCCTTCTTTGCCACATTCATGTCCCCCAAATCGTGTCTTAAGCCCTCAAACACATCTGCAATTTTAGGCTCTGACTGTATAGCTTTCACCTCTATATGGATGGTAGGAGGGAGGCTTACCTCGTTGGTTCCCAAATCATCCACCTCAAGGCCTTTGCAAGATGAGTCACCAACCGGGGTGATCTTTCCACCACCCCCCACAGCCTACAAAGGATGGCCCTCGCCCAAAGAATTAGCAAAAAGGGGCACCCAAGGAACCCCCATCGATCTATTCCTGCAACTGTAAGCATCGTGTTCGAGACGACAACAAGACGAACAGTAAAGGACCCACAATTCATTGAAAACCTTTTGATAGCATTGATGCTCACCTTCAATCTCTATGCCAATAGTGTCCATTAGTGTCTTGGAAACACCCACTTCGACACAAATTCTTGGAGAAATCGGATGACAAACTACGCTAGTCTGCCGGTTCGAGTAGAGGAATCGACGCACTAGGTTTCCAATCAAACGAAGGATCATTGGGTTTTGAAACGGTAGGGGGAGACCAGGTAGCGAGATCCATAACACCGTGACAAAGGGATCACACTTCAAGTGAAAATCAAACGACTATTGAAATAAGAAAAAACACAAACCTGAGATAACACACGAAGCATTCGCGCAAGCAAAGATGAGATCTTCTTCCAACGAGAAATGAACCAAGAGGTGTCTCGAATCCAGGAGCCCTACTATTGTTCGGTCTTACAGCTTCCACTTGTTGAAGACGAATCTGTCGAAGACGTCAACAGAGTGACATCTCTTACCGAAGTGGGCAACCAAAGAAAGATCCTCCATCATAGAGGCCTTCATGAACTCCAGGTGTGAAAGCGGGATCATCAGAACTCCATCAACGCACGATTGAACTTTGAGGCTTGTATCAATGAAGGGGAAGCTAGGGAGGGTGGAAGGATCTGTGAAGGAAATGAAATTAGGAGGGTGGGAAGGCGATGGAGAAGGAAGAGGGTTCTCCACCCTCCCCTGGTCGGGAAGACTGAGGAGGGGAGGCGGCGATGTTGTCATCGCCTAGGGCATCCTGAGAAGAGAAGCGACACACTAGCTCAGTTTTTTCTAGCCACTAACACATGAACTAGGGAAGTGGTAAATTGTATATATCAATGTAATTATACCAACCAATGTTTGAAATGCTTGTACTATAATGTTTTTTAATTGTATTTGTGATTTAAATTTAATTGAAATTAAATTTTGTATTTGCTAATGCAGTTTGTTGCAATTTAGCACCATATTTATTACATCATGACTTTTATCAACGCTGAGAATAGCGTTGATAAAAAGACACTTTATGAGCACTATAAGCTTGTTGATAAAGTGTTCTTTTTATCAGTGTTGTAAGAAAATGTTGATAAAATGTCACATTTATCAGTGCTAAATTGACGTCGATAAGGGATCTTTTTATCAGTGTTAGTCTTAGCACTGATAAAAGTCATTGGCTTTTAAAGGCACTTACAACATTAGCGCTAAAGCACTGATGAAGATAGTATCTGCAATAGTTCCATCTAATATATATGTTCGGTGACTACTAGCTATAGTTCAAATCGTCATTAAATATTTAGTAATGGTTAGAACTGTAATTGATAAAAAAAACACTGTGTAAATGTAGTTGATATTAATTTATGTACAATATTTAGTAGTTGTTTTAACTACCACATCAACTGTATTTTGACAATATATATCCGCCACTAAAAAAGTGTAAATCCATCGTTAATAAACCTTTTCTGGACAAAAATAAAAGTGTCGTGAAATATATCTAACTGTGGGTGAATATACTTGGTCGATTACATCTGCCACCGCGGAACACAACGCAGGAAATAAAATTAAAGTAAATCGCAAACTCGGAGACTTAACCCCGCAATATGCCCTCACGGCGGGTTTTAATAGCGGCCACTAAACGATGTAACCATGGTTAAAACCACTAGGAATCCTTGAAAAAGGGGAAGGGGAGGAATGTTTAGATTTTAATATTTTTAAATCTGTTTTCGTGCCCCTATTTTTTTCTTTAAAGGAAGCGGTCATTATCTTCCACCGTATTAGGTGGACCTTTTTCATGTTTCTATTTTCCATTCTGTTTTTTTTTTTGTGCAACCTTAGGTTCATTTTCAATTCCCACTACTTTTTAACCACGTTTTTCAACATAATATTATTATGACAATAGGTCAATTATCCATGAAATTTGGAATATCCGAACCCTAAAACCAAATTTAATTTTTCAAAACCCAAACTCATTTACATTACAACCCATATAATTTTTTGAAATTCAACCCCCTAACTCATTTAAATATTTGTTTGCAATTTCAAAATTTCAAAATTTCAAAATGCAATTAAAAAACTAAAATGAATTTATATTGTATTAAATAAATATATTTTATAATTTTATTATCATTTTATTATCATTTTAAAATATATTGCTAATTAATTGGGAGTAATTAACTTAACTATATTCAAATTTAGAATTCATTTATAAGTCTAATATAAATTGCACTCAAAATAAATAGATAAATTTTATGATTTAATTACTATTTAAAAACATTTAGTTAATAAATTAATAATAATTAATTTAACTAGTTTTGGGTTTTTAGTATCACAGCCTACTAGCTTGACCCTGTCCGAATATTAATCAGGTTTTGAATTCTGTATCTTAATCATATAATAACTCGTTTGATCGATACTCAACTCAAATTAATATATTATTAGATTTTCAGTTAATGAATACTCATTGTCATCGATAAATATTACTGATCATGAAAACGTAGTATGCAATTTTAAATGGAAAATTAAACTTATTTATTTATTTTTATTTCTGGGTGTGTTATTAAACTTAATAACATTAAGCATCGTCTCAAATTCAAGTGAATAGGGGCGGTGCACGTTCTTGTGGTAAGGGTGCCCGCACCATATAAAATTTCCCACGATAAAAATAAGGATAAAAATGGCGGGTTCCCCGGGCGAGGAAATATGGGCAACCCTTCAAGCCGACGCATACGGTGGGGGCGGCGCGGTGCTGAGATAATGGCGCCGCAGTCGGCAGAGGCATATAATATTATGGCTCCCTGTGCCACCCCAATTCATACTTTCAAAGTTTACAATCATAAGACCCGAAATTCCTTTACTTTTATTATGCGTATTTTATAAATTATAATTAATGAAATTAAATTAAATTAGATGCAGTTGACATGTGCATTTGAAGTCAAAAATTCACATGATGTCATTTTTATTCTATTTCATAGTAAAAAAGTAAAAGATTAACCAATAAATTTGAAAAGACAGCGCGTTTATTTAAAAATATATATTTAAATGGATAAATTTATAAAAAAGCATATATCAGTTCATAACAAAGTAAAATCCAAAAATAAATTATAAAACGTGTGTTGTGTCATTTGAAAACAATTAAAAATGTTTTTAAAACATTTTAATACCATAAAATATCTAAACTATTGTCATGACCAGCCCGGACAATCTTGTTGCCCAATACAAATTATAAAAATTTTACCCTTTAAATATGGGTGTTTAAAGGATTTGATTGAAGCGGATCAAATCAAAAACTCATACTTTGTCAGACCTAAAATTATAAATCCATTTAAACTCACATTGTATACTAGTTTCAAAAAATAAGTTCAACCCATATGCGGACCAATCCACATGGTGGCCCGCATAATATTAAAATGAAAAAAAAACAATACAAAAATATATTTGTTTAAAACTCCACCTTTATTGTATGTAAGTTCAACTTTAACAAGGCTAAACAACCTTTTTTGCTAAACCTATAAAAATGTGAACCAACTGATTTAAAATAACATAATAGCTTAATTAAAAAGCACATTTCTAAATAGTTAAAAACATTACTAGTTAGTGTAAAATCATGAAGTCAACTTCATATACAAATCAAGGATTGAATTTTTTTTTTTTTTGAAGAAGGTGACAACTATATTTGTTTAACACATGCCCTCCAATGCTAAAAGTTGTTCCAGATGCTATAGCTTTGATAGAGATGCTTAATCAAACATGTCAAATGTGAATTAATTCTTTATCTTTAATTCACTTATTCTGTTTTCATATTAATTTTTTCATTTACGCTGTTTTCATTTTTTTTTCTTTTTACACACTGACTTGCTGGCAATTTTTTTTATTACTGTGTTATTTGATGGTTGTTGATTCCACGCACCGACGTTTTACTATGAGTCGTTCATCTTATGTTTGGCGGTTCGATTTGTGGGCTGCTGTTCAGGCTACGATTTCACTCCCTGGGTGCGTGACATCTTTTGATTGGGGGAGTCTGTTTTGGGAAACTGTCGATCGCAGGGGGTTCAATCACCCCTGCTACGGCTGATCCGAAAAAAAAACACTGGACTTCTCGGTTCTGTTTTTGCAGCTATCTCCTTAGCTCTTCTTTGCAAACTCTTGCTCTTGTTTTTCTTCTGGTTCTGCGCTCAAGCCTCCCTCCTGGAGAAGGTCGTCCTCGCCTGTTGTTCTCCCTCGACGCCTACATTGCGTGCTGGTTCGTGGTGGAGACAACGTTCCTTCCAAACGGAAGATGTGCGGCTCCTGTTGACAACTCCCATAACCACAGAAGAAGCAAACCACTGCTGGTTCTTCATGATCCGGAAGACGACGGCCCAACCTTCAAAGTGTGAAGAGATCCGGACTGCCGGGTATTGTTAATCTCGGTGTTGTAAGTATTTTGCGGCTTTGATCTTTGTTGTCTTCGACACAGCGGTTGTTTGTCTCTGTTTTTTTTTCATTGTCTGCTGCTCTTCGTTGTAGTTCCGGTTTCTTTTTCATAGTAATAAAAGCGTGAGTATGTGTGGTGTTCTTGCCGTGCAGTAGGTCCCAAAGGGACCGAAGCACGTAAATCTTTGTGTTGTTGTGTTCCTTTTCTTATTCTTTGCATTCTGGTTGTTCTGCTTTGTGATTCCATCAACATTCTGGTAATAAATCATTGATCCTGGCTTTTCGGTTGGTGTGTTGTTACTGCCTACATACACTGCACCCTTCACATGTGGTATCAGAGCCTTTTTGATTTTTGTTGTTCAGAATTTGCAATTGCAGTCCCTAAATTTGGTGTATACTGTCATTGTCTGTGCAAACTACTTCAATTTTTCTTTGCAAACTGTTATTATTATTGTTTGTAAAGTTGATGATACTATTTGGAATCTGCTGCTTAGTATTCTGTTAATCTGCTGCTTCTTTTGCGGTCGCTAGCTTACAATTTTGAACATTGTTTTCTGTTTCTTAAAACGCCATTGTGATCACTTAAATTGTATTTGTTAAAACATTATCACGTTTTACATTTCTGTGCATTTCATATTCCTTCATTGAAACATTGTTTACTCAAGGGATTGGTCAGTTGTTGCGGGCGTACACTTACCGTTGTCCGCAAGAACTTGGCATCTATCTTGTGGGTAAACATGTCCACAATGAGGTATGAAATCGAGAAATTTGACGGTGACAATGATTTTAACCTATGACGTATTAAGATGAGAGCCTTACTTGTACAACAAGGCCTGATTGATGCCCTATGTGGGTCTAAGAAACCTGTTACCACTGTAAGTGAGACCGGGCAGCCTAGAACTGAATATGTAGATGTCCCTTCCGATGTGCTAGTCAAAGCACATAGTTCTCTCTTGTTGTCCTTAGGTTACAAAGTCCTTAAGGAGGTTGCCTTCGAGTCCACTGCTGCCGGTATTTGGGTGAAGTTAGAAAAGTTGTATATAACTGCCTCGTTAGTTGGAAGACTCTATAAAAAACATCGTATGTTCACCTTTAAGATGAAACATGGTGCCTCAATTAAATCTCACCTTGATGAGTTTAATAAAATTACGTTAGACCTTGCCAACATAAACGTAACAGTTGATGATGAGGACCAAGCCATGATCCTCTTAATTTCGCTTGATCATAATTACAGCTCTTTAGTCGAGACCATGATGTATGAAAAAGATACTTTAACCCTCGAAGAAGTTAAGTCAGCCCTCCTATCTAAGGAACTTTACTCAAGGTCGATAGTTAAAGGTGAAGCAGAAAGCCTGTTCACTAGGGGTAGACCGCAAAGCAAAGGTAAAAAGAAACAATTTACCAAAGATAAAAGACAAGAGCAAACACCCGAAACCCAAAAATGACTCTAAGGAAAGAAAGGTCACATGCTTCCATTGTGGGAAGCCCGGGCATACTAAGCCCGAATGTAGAAAACTCAAGCGAGAGTTAGAATCCAAAGAGCCCACTGACCAGTCTCTCTTGGTTGACTCCGGGTATGACACTGCTGAAGTTTTAAATGTGTCCAACCATACACTCGACCGAGAGTGGGTCTTAGACTCTGGTTGTTCCTTCCACATGTGTCCATATAGAGAGTCTTTCTTAGAGCTGGTTGAGAGAGTGGAAGGGGATGTCCTGTTAGGAAACAACAAGAAATGCAAGGTTGAGGGTAGAGGGTATGTAAGATCCCGGTTTTTGGAAACGTATGTTTTCGTTATGTTTTGGTTGAATCTCTTGTTTCGGGCTTCAAGGGATGTTTCCTGAATGTGTGAGAGGCTTTGGGGATGTTCTGGGGGCTCGGGGCACGGAAGAAAGGAAATCTGGGCAAGACAGGCCAGGGCGCACGACCTGCGCACGACCAGACAAACCGTGCGGCCTGCCCAGGATCAACCGTGCGACCCTTCCTCCTCCGGACAGAAGCATGCACACGATTTGCACACAGTTTTCCAAACCGTGCGGCTAAATCATGCGACCCCTCCACCTCCAGACAGTGGCATGCGCACGGTTTGCCAAACCGTGCGGACAAACCGTGCTGCCACTTAAAGTTGGGAAAAATTACAAGTTTGCCACTCCGGGCTTTAAAACCCCACTCGGGATTTCCTCTCTTTTCCTCCCTCTCCACACTAGGCACGAACCAAAACACCCAAAGGCTCCAAGAGAACGATCTTCTTCGATTCTAAGGCGTTTTTTGTGCCGTTGGTTGCAGATCGAAGCTCTGGGTAAGGCTAATCCCATCCTTGCTTCTCTTTTTGGTTTAGGGTTTGTATCTTCTCTCCCTTTCGTTCCAAAGCTCTAAAACCCTAACTTTTGGGTGAGTTTTAGGTTGAAGCTTCAAAGGTTGGTCGGATCGAGGTCTAAGGACTCGATTGAGAGTGCGTTCAATCGCGGTTTCGAGGTAGGTGGTCTACAAGTGATATCCCATAGTTATTTGGGTATTTGTGCATGTTTAGTTGTGTTCTTGCTTTCCTTTGGTTATGTTTTGGATAACCTTGGCATGTTTGGTAATAATGGTGTTTAAAATGGAAAATAGGAACCCTCACGATCCCCGTGGGATGTGTTGGGATAGACTTGACCTAATTGGGGCCATCCATGGGATGTGCCGACATTCCCGAATTTAGGGATTGATATTAAACAAGTGACCTTGTTGTAATGAATTGTAGAGCCCTTGATAAATGTGTTGGCATGATTGGTTGAACTTGGAATAGAAGTTAGGTGATGCACCTAGACTTGGTAATAACAAATGGGTTAAAGTGGAATGGGTTAAATGATTGATTCATGGGAATGATGAACGGGTTAAATGGGTTAATGCGTAAACGAATTAAAGACCATAATGGGATAGATTATGAGTTTAATGTTTAATGCTTAGTGAGATAGGCACAACACATGGGAATTGGGTGAATGGTTAAATGATGTGAAATGTTAATGTGTTAATGGGTCAAGGCATGATGTGGTTTCCCATGTGGGTTGTGGTGAATAGTGTTTGCCAAAGGGCAATGGTTTGGATGGTTGACGATTACTTATATATAAGCATGTGTACATGGCTTTGTAGAGTGGGGTATGACTTGAGGATCTACGCCCACAGGTCGAGTGAAGACTGAGGTTCTAAACTCCACCCTAAATGCACGGGTTAGGAAAGGGGACTGAGGGTCTATTCTCCTAACGGTTGCATCCACCCGGACTGAGGCTTCGAGGTGAGGTTTGGTTGCTATAAGGGGTTAGTCCTAGTGAGATAGGATAACGATGTGTTTACCCTCTTGCATGTGAATGTTGGCCTTAGACCCATGTAGCATAATGTATGTGATTAACCCATGGAAATGTGATGAAATAGTAAATGGTGATAATGGGTGTGTAATGAATGGTAATGGAAGTGGCATTGGCTTGGCTCTAATTGGTTAATGGTACCTTAAATAATCACTTGGCAATTATCATTCATATTTCCCTTGCATGCACTATCTTCTAAGACTGGATATTTTGTAGACACCGTTGGTGGTGGCCTACTGAGTTGTACTCACACCCTGCTCGGGCCGCCGTTGGGTACCCGAGCAGACTTCATGTTTGCAGGTCAGGGGAAGGGCAAAGGTCCTTGCTAGATAGTGAGTGGACATGGGTAGCACTTGGTGGAGGATCCAGACTTGGAGTCGGGACCATTTTGGGGATTTTGGCCGTTGTCTTTATTTTGGGGTTTTGTCCACTTTTACACTTGTAGTATGACATGGCATATTTATTGTTTGGAATTGGTTGTTATACAAGTTCCTTGTTTATTGATTATTGTTTCCGCTATTGTTATATTTCTATTGTGGCATACTCTGATAAAAAGGGGGTATAGTCTCCCCACTTGACTACATAGACCCTCGCTGCTAGTCGGCAACCTTTGGCGTACGGGGAGGCGCGCTTAAGGTCATGTAACCACCTAGCTCGGATCACCGATTTAGTGGCTTCCGGGTCAGGGACGTTACAAAGTGGTATTAGAGGAGGTCTTTCTTCTCCTTCTCTGAGGTCTTGTTATTTGGGATTGGTAGCCAAGGGTTAAGATGTGTCGGGCCTTGGTAATGAACTCGTGCTTGGGAGTAGCTAACCCAGGTATGGGGGAAACCCAAGTCACCCTGGGTGGGAAATGATGTTCTTGGTTGTGTGATGTTACAGTTGATGATATTTCACCGTTGGGTGATGCACATGTGGTTTGATGTGACTGTTTTATGAAATTTGGCTCGTGACCTTAACAACATGAGGATTTGCATTCATGCATTATTAGAGGCACCTAGGGAGATAGGTGACATGCATTGTATTAGATACACACACGAGGTGGGTGTGTGAGGCAGGAAAGTAGGGTGCATCATGCATTTCATGAAACCAAGAGATAATGAGAAGAATGAAATAAAACAAGTGGGTAAATGATTTTTAATGAAGTAATAGGGTTTGAAACAAGTTGGAAAATGTTGTTGGGTTGGCATATGAAAAGTGGGTTGTTGTAGATAGTAAAGAGATTTTGGTGGAGTCATGAAAGTTTATGGTATGCGTGCTAAATCTCGTGCTTGGCATTGTAGAGAAATGCCACCACGACATCGGTTACCGGTTGGGCAACGAGAGGGTGTTGCTGAGAATACTCCTCCAGTAGAAGAGCAAGAAAATGTGGCGATAAATGAAGGTAGAGAAGACCAGTTCCAAGAGAACTTAACTCGCCTTATGCAGATGATGGATCGGGACCCAAGGCGGGTTGCACCGAGTATGTTTGAGCTGACCAGGGAGTTCCAGTTGCAACACCCTCCGAATTTCACTGGAGAGGGTGGGCCAGAGGCAGTGGAGTTCTGGTTAGAGTCTTTCCAAATGATACTGGATCATCTAAAGACCCCTGTTGAAAAGCGAGTAAAGCTGACCGCTTATATGTTGTGATGCCAGGATAGGCGTTGGTGGGACATTCAGGCTCAAATCGAGGAGGCTGAGGGAATGTCGTGGAAGGTTTTTCAGGAAAAGTTTCTAGAGCATTTCTACCCAGAGACCTTGAGACAGGAGCGGTCTGCAGTGTTTATGATCCTAACTCAGGGATCGCTATCGGTGATGGACTATGCTAGTCGCTTCAATGATTTGAGATGCTTCGTCCCAGTGTTAGCAGGGGATGAGGCAACAATAGAAAAGCGTTTTCAGGATGGGCTGAGACATGAGATCAGGTCTCAAGTAAACATCTTTCGCTTGAATAGGTTCACAGAGGTAGTAGATCAGGCACTGATCTTGGAAGGAAACTTGAAGGGAGCTTCAGGTAGTGGGCTTGTGGTGCCAGCGGGCCAGACGAGCGGTGTAGCTACCGAAGGTCGAAAGTGATGCCATGAGAGCTCACAGCATGGAGGAAGTGTGCAAAGTGGCTGGAAGAAAGGGTCAGCCTCTCATAGTGGAAATCAGGTGTTCTTCTATCAATGTGGTAGGCCAGGGCATATGTGTGGTCAGTGTCCTCGACCTCCAGTCGAGTGCCGTTCGTACGGCCGGATGGGACATGTACAGAAGTTTTGCAGGAAACCTCAGTAGGTGGGAGAGTATGAGGGTGGAAGACAGGTACCAGATACGGGAAGGGGATCAGTTTCCCCATATCAGGCAAGCAGTTGGAGCTCCACAGGCCGTACTGGCAGAGGCGGTGGACGTGGAACCCCAGGGCTAGATTGCTCATGCCAGCAGGGCAGTGCAGCGCATGACGTTCAGGCTGGAGCCCAGGGTAGAGGGTAAAGTCAGCTTCAGGCAGTTCAGTTTGTGCCTGGTGATGGTGAGGCTGGACCATCGACTGTTCGAGGTACGATCCTTGTAGATTCTACTTTTACTAGTGCGTTGTTTGACACAGGTGTCACACACTCTTTTATCTCTGCTCAACTTGTGGTAGCACTGGGTTTACCTGTGGAGGGGGTGTGTGGGGTGATGTCAATTGACACTCCGTTGGGGGTGCAGGTTGAGGATATCTAGCAGTGCAAGGGATGTTCCTTGGAAGTTAGTGGGTATCGTTTTCTGTGGGAATTGTTCATTATCGAGATGTCAGGGTTTGACCTAATCCTGGGAATGGATTGGTTGGTGTTGTATCGGGCACACATATACTGTTACCATCGCAGAGTATCATTCAAGTCACTTGAGGGTGACATTTATGTCCACCGTGGTGAATGGGATGTTCGAGCAGGGCGTGCGGGTCCGTTTTGTCAACAGATGAGTGGACTCTCGACTCGAGTGGCATGTCTCATGCTTGATAAAAATGAAAGAGGGGAGAAGTCTGTTTTCCCTCCTATGGTGGATCGGTTTCAGGACATTTTTCTTGAGGATTTCTTGGGGTTACCCCCTGAGAGGGATGTTGATTTCACGATCGAGTTGCTGCCGGGAGCGAAGCCAGTTTCTATTCCGCCATACCGAATGGCACCGGCAGAACTCCAGGAACTGAAGGTTCAGCTTGAGGAGTTGGAGCGTAAGGGGTTTATCCATCCTAGTACGTCTCCTTGGGGATCTCCCGTTCTTTTTTCAAAGAAGGCCGATGGGTCGTTAAGGCTGTGTGTTGACTATCGAAAGTTGAATCAGATGACGGTGAAAAATCGGCACCCTCTTCCTAGAATTGATGACCTATTTGATCAGTTGAGGGGTTCATCAGTGTTTTCTAAGATTGATCTGAGGTCGGGTTATCACCAGTTGAGGGTGAAGTCTTCCGACATACCGCGGACAGCTTTCCGGAGTCAGTACAGGTTATTTGAGTTTGTGGTAATGCCTTTCGGCTTGACCAATGAACCGGCGGTGTTTATGGCTTTGATGAACCAGATCTTTCATCCCTATCTAGATCAGTTTGTGGTTGTCTTTGTTGACGATATCTTAGTGTACTCGACAACTCACGACGATCATGCCCAATATCTTGACATCATCTTGGGTACGCTAAGAGAGCACCGGCTATACGCCAAGCTATCCAAGTGTCAATTCTGGATAGGTGAGGTACACTTTCTGGGTCACATCATCTTGAAGGTAGGTGTGTCAGTGGATCCATAGAAAGTGAAGGCAGTTGTATCTTGGGAGCATCCCAAGAGCGTTTCTGATGTTCGGAGTTTTCTAGGTTTGGACGGGTATTACCGAAGGTTCATTCAGGATTTCTATCGCTTGGCAGCACCACTTTCAGGCTTGAACAAGAAGGGAATTTGGTTCAAATGGTCTGAGGCTTGTGAGAATTACTTCCATGAGTTGAAGAAGCGGCTGACGACCGCACCTATCTTGATCTTACCTAAGCTGGGTAAGAAGTAAATCGTATTTTGTGATGCGTCCGGAATCGGACTTGGGGCTGTGTTGATGCAAGATGAGTGGGTGGTGGCTTACGGGTCAAGGAAGTTGAGAACCCATGAGCGGAATTATCCCACTCATGACCTTGAGTTGGCTACAGTAGTGTATTCCTTGAAGTGTTGGAGGCACTATCTTTTGGGAGAACGGTTTACCATGTTTACCGACCATAAGAGTTTAAAGTATATCTTCTCACAGTGGGATCTGAATCTTCAGCAGCGAAGATGGGTTGAATACCTACAGTCTTTTGATTTTGAGTTGGTGTACATGCCGGGAAAGGGAAACAGTGTTGCTGATGCTCTGAGCAGGAAGGTTCAGAATCAGGTGGTTCAGGAATCCAGTACTGAGTGGAAGGTGATGGATTTGTTTGCAGAGATGCACCTGGAGGTGAAGGAGGAGAATGCTCAGGTCACTCTTTCTTCCTTAATGATGGAGTCGATGCTTTTAAGTTGAGTTAAGGAAGGTCAACTTGATGATCCTGAGTGTTTGATCATGAAGGAAAAGCTTAAATGTGGGGAGCTACTTTCTGGTTGGGCCGTCGGTGTGGACCGAGTTGTTTGTGTTCATGATCGTGTGGTTGTGCCAGAGTGTATGCGGGAAGAATTGACGCGTGAGTTCCATGCATCAAAGTGGGAAGTGCATCCTAGTTTGACCAAGATGTACCATGATCTCCGAAGGTAGTTTTAGTGGTCTGGAATGAAGAAGGAAGTTTCCGGCTTTGTGGCACGGTGCCTTACCTGTCAGCAGGTGAAAGCCGAGCACCAATGCCCAGGTGGTTTGTTGCATCCATTTCCCATTCCGGAATAGAAGTGGGATGATGTGACAATGGATTTTTTCGTGGGTATTCTGAGGACGCCATGGAAGAATGATGCAATATGGGTGGTTGTGGATTGGTTAATGAAAGTGGTTCATTTCTTACCGATTCAGGAGACCCATACAGTCGACCAATTGGGTGAGATGTATGTTCGGGAAATAGTGCGGTTGCATGGTGTTCCGCGGACCATAGTTTCGGACCGAGATCCGCGTTTCACATCGCGTTTCTGGCAAGGGTTGCAGAAGGTGCTTGGTATGCAGGTGTTTTTGAGTATGAATTTCCACCCGCAGACGGACGGGTAGTCGGAGCGTACGATCCAAGTGTTGGAAGACATGTTAAGAGCTTGTGTCTTGGACTTTGGTGGTTCTTGGGAGAGACACCTATCATTAGTTGAGTTTTCCTACAACAACAGTTTTTAAGATACGATTCAGATGACACCGTTTGAGGCTCTTTATGGGAGACCATGTAGATCTCCGTTGTGTTAGATAGAGGCCGGTGAATCCGAGTTGTTGGGGCCAAGCCTCGTGTAGGAGACTTCAGAGAGAGTTAAGTTGATCAGGAAGAAGATGGCTACGACTCAGAGTAGGTAGAAGTCGTATGCATATCAGAGGTGTAGACCTCTTGAGTTTGAGGTGGGTGACAAAGTGTTCCTTCGGGTGTCGCCAAGGTTGGGTCACCATCAGATAAGAAAGCAGGGTAAGTTGGCGCCCAGGTATATGAGACCTTTTGAGATTGTGGAGAGGATCAGACCAGTGGCTTACCGATTGGATCTTCCACAGCGGTACGATGGGATGCATGATGTGTTTCATGTGTCGCAGCTTTGACGGTATCACCCTGACCCATCTCATGTGGTTGATATTGAGGATGTGGATCTTGAGGCTGGTACGTTCTTTGAGGAGCATCCGGTTCGTGTGGTGGATCGTAGTGAAAAGGTCTTGCGAGGCAAGGTTGTGCCATTAGTGCGAGTACTATAGCAGCATGGGAAAGTTTAGGAAGAAACTTGGGAGTGGGAATCAAATATGCGGGCTCGGTGGCCCGAAATCTTCTCTTCAGTGGATCAATGAGGATTGAAAACTCGGCTCGAGGACGAGCCGCTATAAGGTGGGGAGGTTGTAAGATTCCAGTTTTTGGAAAGGTATGTTTTTGTTATGTTTTGGTTGAATCCCTTGTTTTGGGATTCAAGAGATGTTTCCTGAATGTGTGAGAGGCCTTGGGGATGTTCCGGGGGCTCAGGGCATGGAAGAAAGGAAATCTGGGCAAGACAGGCCAGGTCGCACGACCTGTGCACGGCCAGGCAAACCGTGCGACCTGCCCAGGATCAACCATGTGACCCTTCCTCCTCCGGACAGAAGCATGCGCACGGTTTGCGCATGGTTTTCCAAACCGTGCGGCTAAATCGTGCAACCCCTCCACCTCCATACAGTGGCATGCACACGGTTTTTGCACGGTTTTCCAAACTGTGCGGACAAACCGTGCGGCCACTTAAAGTTGGGAAAAATTACAAGTTTTCCACTCCGGGCTTTAAAACCCCACTCGGGATTTCCTCTCTTTTCCTCCCTCTCCACCCTAGGCATGAACCAAAACACCCAAAGGCTACAAGAGACTGATCTCCTTCGATTCTAAGGCATTTTTGGTGCCGTTGGTTGCGGATCGAAGCTCCGGGTAAGGCTAATACCATCCTTGCTTCTCTTTTTGGTTTCGGGTTTATATCTTCTCTCCCTCTCGTTATGAAGCTCTAAAACCCTAACATTTGGGTGAGTTTTAGGTTGAAGCTCCAAAGGCTGGTCGGATCGAGGTCTAAGGACTCGATTGAGAGTGTGTTCAACCGCGGTTTCAAGGTAGGTAGTCTACAAGTGATATCCCATAGTTATTTGGGTATTTGTGCATGTTTAGTTGTGTTCTTGCTTTCCTTTGGTTATGTTTTGGATAACCTTGGCATGTTTGGTAATAATGGTGTTTAAAATGGAAAATGGGAACCCTCACAATCCCCATGGGATGTGTTGGGATAGACTTGACCTAATTGGGGCCATTCATGGGATGTGCCGGCATTACCAGATTTAGGGATTGATATTAAACAAGTGACCTTGTTGTAATGAATTGTAGATCCCTTGATAAATGTGTTGTAATGATTGGTTGAACTTGGAATATAAGTTAGGTGATGCACCTAGACTTGGTAATAACAAATGGGTTAAAGTGGAATGGGTTAAATGATTGATTCATGGGAATGATGAACATGTTAAATTGGTTAATGCGTAAACGGATTAAAGACCATAATGGGATAGATTATGGGTTTAATGTTGAATGCTTAATGAGATAGGCACAACACATGGGAATTGGGTGAATTGTTAAATGATGTGAAATGGTAATGTGTTAATGGGTTAAGGCATGATGTGGTTTCCCATGTGGGTTGTGGTGAATAGTGTTTGTCGAAGGGCAATGGTTTGGATGGTTGACAGTTACTTATATATAAGCATGTGCACATGGCTTCGTAGAGTGGGGTATGACTTGAGGATCTACGCCCACAGGTCGAGTGAAGACTGAGGTTCTAAACTCCACCCAAAATGCACGAGTTAGGAAAGGGGACTGAGGGTCTATTCTCATAACGGTTGCATCCACCCGGACTGAGGCTTCAAGGTGAGGTTATGGTTTCTATGAGGGGTTAGTCCTAGTGAGATAGGATAACGATGTGTTTACCCTCTTGCATGTGAATGTTGGCCTTAGACCCATGTAACATAATGTATGTGATTAACCCATGGAAATGTGATGAAATAGTAAATGGTGATAATGGGTGTGTAATGAATGGTAATGGAAGTGGAATTGGCTTGGCTCTAATTGGTTAATGGTACCTTAAATAATCACTTGGAAATTATCATTCATATTTCCCTTGCATTCACTATCTGTTTAGACTGGATATTTTGTAGACACCGTTGGTGGTGGCCTACTGAGTTGTACTCACACCCTGCTCGGGCCGCCGTTGGGTACCCGAGAAGACTTCATGTTTGAAGGTTAGGATAAAGTAAAAGGTCCTTACTAGATAGTGAGTGTACATGGGTAACAATTGGTGGAGGATCCGGACTTGGAGTCGGGACCATTTTGGGGATTTTGGCCATTGTCTTTATTTTGGGGTTTTGTCCACTTTT
Organism: Viscum album; assembly: GCA_963277665.1. Lineage (NCBI taxonomy): Eukaryota > Viridiplantae > Streptophyta > Magnoliopsida > Santalales > Viscaceae > Viscum > Viscum album. The sequence goes on from OY728160.1 coordinate 1,377,049,733, forward strand.
GCACTTGTAGTATGACATGGCATATTTATTGCTTGGAATTGGTTGTTATACAGGTTCCTTGTTTATTGATTATTATTTCCGCTATTGGTATATTTCTGTTGTGGCATACTCTGATAAAAAGGGGGTATAGTCTCCCCACTTGACTACATAGACCCCTTCTGCTAGTCGGCAACCTTTGGCGTACGGGGAGACATGTTTAAGGTCATGTAACCACCCAAATCGGAGTGTCGGTTTAGTGGATTATGGATCAGGGATGTTACAGGGTCTGTCCTGATAGAATTGGATGATCGGTCAGTCATTACCCTACTTGATGTGAGGTGGGTCCCCAACATGTAACGAAACTTGATTTCCTTAAGAGTCCTTGATCAAAAAGGATACACCTTTAGATCAGAATCAGGTTCTATCAAAGTCTCTAAAGGATATAGAAACATCTTAAAAGGGTCTCTTGTGAATGGGTTGTATATCCTGAATGGAAAGACCCATTCGAGACAGTTGGGTAGTGTTTACAATACAAACACTGACAACACTGTGCTCTGGCATAGACGGTTGGGGCATGTAAGCTCCAAGGGGATAGAAGAACTCAACACGCAGGGGCTGTTGAGTGACATCACACCTTTGAACCTTCCATTTTGCGAAGATTGTGTGATGGGAAAGGCCAAAAGGGTGAGCTTCAATAGGTCCTCCTTTAAGGCTGCTGCCCCACTAGAGTATATCCATTCGGATTTATGGGGGCCATCCAGGACCACAACCCATGGTGGAGGATCCTATTTCATCACCTTTATTTATGATTACTCCAGGAAGGTCCGAGTTTACATCCTCAAGAATAAATCGGATGTTTTCCAAACCTTTAAAACCTGGAAATATTCAGTTGAAAACCAAACTGGAAAGAAAATTAAGACCATGAGAACGAACAATGGGATTGAGTACCTGTCCACTGAGTTCATTCAATATTGTGAGTTTTAAGGAATTAAAAGGCATAGAAATATTAGGGAAACTCCCTAATATAATGGCCTTACAAAGAGGATGAATCAGACTATACTTGAAAGAGTCCGTAGTATGATTGCATACTTGGGCCTCCCAAAGTCCTTTTGGGTCGAGGCCACCAGCACTGCTGTGTACCTGATCAATAAGTGTCCCTCTTCTGTGAATCAATTCAAAACTCCTGAAGAAATCTGGACTGGAAAGCCCCCTTCATATTCCTACTTAAGGGTTTTCGGGTCTATAACCTATGCTCACGTCAAGACTGATATACTTGAACCTAGATCCCTCAAGTGAATTTTCGTTGGTTATCCCGAGGGAGTTAAGGGATACAAACTCTGGGTAGATAAGCTGGGATACCAAAAGTGCATTATTAGTAGAGATGTGGTCTTTCATGAGTCATATTATCCTAAGACCAGGACTATTACACCTGGAAGTAGTGAACCAGACCTTCACAAGTCTGATGAACATGAGCCGCCAGCTCATGTGGAGACTGATATCCAGCCAACTCCACCTCCTCCTCATCCCACTGTTGTGGTTGATTCTGAGTCTAGTTCTGGTTCAGATTCTGATTCTGGACCTTCCACCACTCATGAGGATTATCAATTAACCTGAGATAGAAAAAGGAAGGTTTCGTGACCTCCTGCTCGGTTCAGCCAGTATGATATGGCCTCATACGCCTTTCATGTGGCCTAGGATCTCATTGATGATGATCCACAATCTTATAAGCAAGCCTTAAAAGACAAAGATTCAAAACATTGGATCTTTTCCATGAATGAAGAGATGAAATCTCTTAAGAAAAATTACACATGGACCATTGTCAACAAGCCACCTAATGCTAAGGTGATTGGGTCCAAGTGGATCTATAAGAGAAAGGAAGACAACACCATGGGAAATAAAGTTAAGTTTAAAGCAAGGCTAGTCGCCAAAGGATTTCTTCAAAGAGAAGGAATTGACTATTCTGAAATTTTTCCCTTGTTGTCAAGAACTCTTCTATTAGGATTTTATTAGCCTTTGATGATTATCTCGATCTGCACATCAAACAACTAGATGTTAAGACTGCCTTTTTACATGGGGATTTGAGTGAAAAACTCTATATGAAGCCTCCTAATGGTTGTTTTAAAGAATTCAAGCCGAACCAAGTTTTCCTATTAAATAATTCCTTGTATGGTTTAAAGCAAGCATCTAGGAAATGGTACACAAAATTTGATTCCTTAATGTTAAATAAACAATTCACCAGGATTCAATATGATGCATGTGTTTACTTCAAATCAATACAAGGTTGTATGATTTACCTTCTGCTCTATGTAGATGACATGATAATCATATTTAAAAATATGAGTTTTATCACTTCTGTTAAATCCCAATTAAAAGGAAATTTCGAGATGAAAGACTTAGGTGCAGCTAAGCAGATTTTAGGTGTTGAAATCATTAGAGATAGACCAAACAAGTTGCTCTACTTATCTTAGCGTGATTATATTTTAAATATCCTAAAGAGATACATGTTTGAATCTCTCAAACCAGTTAATGTACCTCTTACTCAACACTTTAAGTTGTATTTAACACAAGCACCCACTGCTGAATATGACGTGCAATTTATGTCTAAAATTCCATATGCAGACATTGTTGGTAGTATAATGTACTCTATGATTTGCACCAGGCCAGACATTGCCTTTGCAATCTGCACCTTGAGCAGATTTATGGCCGCACCTGGGAACCTGGGAAGCCTCATTGGCATGCCCTTAAGCGGCTTCTTCGATATCTCACCTGTACATCTAATTTATCTTTGTGCTATGGAAAAAATATTGATGTTTTTGATATTTTGGTGGGCTTTGTAGATGCTAATTATGCAGGTAATATTGACACCAGAAAATCATTAACTGGATACGTGTTCACTGCTTGTGGTGGACCTGTCTCTTGGAAGTGCAACATGCAGTCCGTAGTTTCCCTTTCGACCACGGAGTCCGAGTACATTTCCCTTACCGAAGCGGTAAAATAATCCTTATGTGTTAAAGGCTTGTCTTCTGAACTTAAACTCTTTAATTCAGTCATTAATGTTTTTTCTAATAGTCAATCTGCATTTCATTTATCTAGAAATCTAGTTTTACATGGAAAATCAAAACACATAGATATTAGATTAAATTTTATTATAGATGTTATAGAATAAGGGACCGTGTGTGTCAATAAGATACACACTGATAAAAACCCAACTGATGGTTTGACTAAAGCTGTGGCTTTATCTAAGTTCAAGTTTTGTTTAGATAGAATGAACTTGGTTCCTGTGCTATAACCTTAGGTGCAAGAAAATCATAAAATTTTAATTGAAAATGGTGGAGTTTGTGAATTAATACTTTATCTTTAATTCACTTATTCTGTTTTCATATTAATTTTTTCATTTACACTTTTTTCATTTTTTTTATTTTTACACACTGACTTGCTGGCAATTTTTTTTATTCCTGTGTTATTTGATGGCCGTTGATTCCACGCACCGACGTTTTACTATGAGCCGTTCATCTTATGTTTGGCAGTTCGATTTGTAGGCTGATGTTCTGGCTACGGTTTCACTCCCTAGGTGTGAGGCATCTTTTGATTGGGGGAGTATGTTTTGGGAAACTGCCGGTCACAGGGGGTTCAATCACCCCTACTACGGCTGATCCAAAAAAAAAACACTGGTCTTCTCGGTTCTGTTTTTGCAGCTATCTCCTTAGCTCTTCTTTGTGAACCCTTGTTCTTGTTTTTCTTCTGGTTATGTGCTCAAGCCTCCTTCCTGGAGAAGGTCGTCCTCGCCTATTATACTCCCTCGATGCCTACATTTCATGCTGGTTCGTGGTGGAGACAACGTTCCTTCCAAATGGAAGATGTGCGGCTCCTGTTGACGACTCCCAAAACCACAGAAGAAGCAAACCACTGCTGGTTATTCAATATCTGGAAGACGACGACCCATCCTTCAAAGTGTGAAGAGATCCAGACTACCGGGTATTGTTAATCCCGACATTTTAAGTATTTTGCAGCTTTGATCTTTGTTGTCTTCGACACAACAACTATTTGTCTCTGTTTTTTTTTCATTCTGGCAGCTGCTCTTCGTTGTAGTTCCGGTTTCTTCTTTATAGTAATAAAAGCGTGAGTGTGTGTGGTGTTCTTGCCGTGAAGTTGGTCCCAAAGGGGCCGAAGCACGTAAATCTTTGTTTTGTTGTGTTCCTTTTCTTATTCTTTGCATTCTGGTTGTTCCTCTTTGTGATTGCATCAACATTCTGGTAATAAATCATTGATCCTGGCTTTTCGGTTGGTGTGTTGTTACTGCCTGCATACACTGCGCCCTTCACATCAAATAATCAAATTCGAATAAAATCTAAAATTACAAAGAAATAGAGCACGACATACCAAAGTAAGTTACGACACTTCACAAACCTGATTGGTTTAACAAATGTCACCAAAAGATTTCTCATTAAATTGATCATATGAACCATCTTTTTCACTTCTTGTAGCAAATAATTTAGAAATAGAACTCACTTGTGTTTTTTTCTTTTCATTATTTCTTTGCTTGATTTTTATGTTTTGAGATCCAAAATCTTGAATTCTCTTTATTGTAGTACCTAAAAGTTATAAATTATAATTCAAATAATTATAATTCATTTGGAATTATAACACATTTAAAATAGTCATTTTTCAAAAATAAAATCATATATCCCAACTAATTTATTTTTATTTTAATATTCAACTATTGCTGTGAATATTGCTCTAACATAATAAAACAACAGATATAAATCTATTAATACATTTTAAAGCTAAAATTAGAATAATATAAACTCAAATTGTTATCAACTATATAAAAATTTTTAAATGCAATTATTTAAATGTAAATTGTTTTTAAAAAATTAACATTAAAAAATGAAAGAAAATATAAAAAATTAACATTAAAAAAATTTAACATTAAAAAAATGAAAGAAAATATTTTATAAAACCAAATGAATTTTAGTTTTATTTTATTTTAAAATCATATCATTTTCATTTTCATTTCCTAACAATTTTTTTTAGAATTATATAATCTAATATATTTTTTAATACAAGGTTGGTGTGCGGTTTGATATAATATGAAAATTGTATAGATGATTCAAAAAGATAAAATAGTGCATGGATCATTTTTTTTAATAAAACTAATAAATCAATCAAATAATATGGTCTTTAAATTAATTAATCATAAAATAAATGAAATATTTTTTTTTGAAAAATGAAGGAAGATATATTAATCATGAAGAATAGGAGTAACAAGATCAAGTATCCATGAATGAAAACTTTCAAACCAAAGGTTGTTCTCTCCAGGCATACATTGAGTATCAAGATGACAAGCTACTTCATTTCCCCCCTTTTGACGAAAGAGAAAGAGAAAGCCAAGAAGCTACGGCTGAGAGACTGGATTTTTCTGATAAGAAAGTCATAATATTGGAGGCCGAAATAATTTGAGTTGATGACGTTAATTATGTTGAGACAATCCAATTCAATGTGTACAACATTTCATCCATGATCATTCAAAAAGATCAGACCAACAAGGACAACATGGACTTCAAAAACAGCGGGTTCCCACAAGGAGTGTTTCGATTTCTACCTTGTTGCGATGATCTTACCACAGTGGTCTTGGACAATCCATCCGATTCCAACCAATCCACCCTTGGGTAGAGAAGCATCAACATTGATCTTAAGAGTCCCTTCTGGAGGGGTGGTTCCATCTAGATTCACCTGCACAAGACTCAAAGAAGCCATTATGATCAGGGTCTCAAATCCATCCATTAATCCATGAAGTTGCCCGATCAATCTAGAAACCACATGGTTTTGAGATGTGATTGAAAATGAAATCATTCTGTCTGACCCAGATGATCCAAGCCACAACACAAAGCGAGGCGACTTTATTAGCAATGAAAGAGGAAGACCACATCAAAAGAAGTGATGGGAGATCTGGCGCCGCATCCAGCCTAAGCTCCATAAAATATCCCCACACATTCTAGACATCCTTAGCCCCTGGGAAATGGATGATAGCATGCATAGGGGATTCCATAGCATTCGAACACAAGGGGAATAACTGGTTGTCCGTAACATGGAGGAATTTGAGGAAATCCAGGGTGGGAAGAATACCTGAACAAATCTACCACCAGAAGTAGCGGATCTTTGGGAGGACATCTAGGTGTCATAGAGTTTTCCAGATCCCCTCCCTTCCCTCAATGAGGGCACTAAGATCAAGTCTGTATCCTGATTTCACAGAGTAGGATCCAGAGATATCATTGCTCCAAAAAAGGTAGTCCAGCTTCACATCTAGCACACAAGGAATTCTAAGAATAATCCTTTTATCCCTTTCGTTAAATCAACAGTTAATTAAATTCAGACACCATCCAGAACCAGTGTCATCAAAGAGGCAACATATAGTGCCATCCTCAACACTAGGAAAATCCGGGGAAGTAGCCATCATGCTATCATTATCAATCAACCAAGGGTCATTCCAAATGTTAACTTTTGTTTCATCCCCAATCCTCCAGTCAATTCCTTTATCAAGAAGTTATCATTCTCCTTAGATATTTCTCCATAGGAATCTAGGCCGAGGGATAAGATAGGAGTTACAAATGTCGGAGTGAGGATAATATTTTTCATGGAGAATACGAGCGTAGAGAGATGATGGTTGAGTCAGAAGGCGCTAGCCCTGCTTAGCTAGAAGGGCATCATTAAACAGTCCAAGATCCTAGAAACCCATACCGTCACCCACTTTAGGGGTGCATAGAGACTTCCAGGAAATACAATGAATTTTATTTCTCACATTGAGTTCTCACCACCAAAATTTGGCAATACAGGAGTGAATTTGATCAACAATTACACCAGGAAGCTTGAAGAATGACATGATATAGCTTGGGATAGACTAAAGAGCTGCCTTGATGAGAGTTTTTTTCCTACTTTAGAAATTATTTTCGGATACCAACCCTGTATTTTTTTCTCAATTTTATCCACCATGGATGAGAAGATTGATTTTTTATATTGAACTATCATCATGGGGAGCCCCAAATATTTAGCATGTTTGTATACCATATGAATTCCTACAGTAGTACAAAGCTCTATTCTTTTACTCAGAGGAACACCAGAGTTGAAGGAAATTTCTGATTTGGCCTGATTAATCGCCTTTCCTTAGGCCCTCTCATAAAGACGATTCAAATTTCAGATATTAAGGCATTTATCTTGTGTGGATATGGAAAAAATAAGTCATTCGTCCACAAAAAAGAGATGAGAGATAGGCGGGATAATTCGACACACTTTTGCCCCATGAATCGAGTTGGAGGAAGCTGTCATAGAGATGAGGTTGGAAAACACATTAGCCATAAGGATGAAGAGAAATGGTGAGAGAGGGTATCCTTGTCAAAGGACACAGGTGGGGGAAAATCCTTGTGAAAGTCCACCATTAATATTGATCTTGAAAGAAATATATGAAACACATTTCATGATCATGTCAGTCCATTTTGAACAAAAACCCATTTTAGTCATAACAAACTGGAAGAAATTCCATTCCACTATATCATATGCCTTGTTCATATCCAATTTCTAGGCCATGGCCACTATTTTCATAGCTGAACATGTTTTCATTGGGTGGAACACCTCATGAGCCACAATAACATTGTCCGTGATGAGCCTTTTCGCAAAAAAGGCACTTTGATTTTCATAGATAATGAAGGGTAACCACATACGCATACAGTTGATTAAAACCTTTGAGAAATTTTTATAGGAAACACTGAATAAGATGATTGGCCAGAAGTTCGAGGCCAAAAGGGGTTTCTCCAGCTTTGTAATGAGGATGATAATGGTCTCATTGAGAGATAAGATATTGATTTTCCCTGTCCAAATGTCTTTCATGAGAGATAAAATGTCCAAACCAATAATGTGCCAGTATTTCTTGAAGAAGAGGGCATAGAAGCCATCAGGCCCCAGGGATTTTGTGGAATGGATATGCTTTAGATCCCGAAGTATCTCATCATCCGAAATATCTTTGGTGAGTTGATTGTTCATTGCAGCAGTGACCACCTGTTTGATACATGCTTCCACTTCAGCCGATATGGTGGACTCCCCTACAGTATAAAGCTTCTTAAAAAATAGGATAAAATATCATGGATACCATCAGCATCGGTAGCAATTCTACTATCAGGATACAAGAGGCAATAGATAGTGTTTTTCCAATGCCTAGTGGAAGCCTTCTGATGAATGTAACGAGTGTTGGCGTCCCCTTCTTTGATATGGGCTTCGCACGTGCGTGTAGCCCAAAAAATTTCTTTAATACGAAGGGCCATATCAAATTAACCTTGGAGAAAGATGATTCTGGAAATAATAGCATCAGTTGGTGGTCGTGAAATAAGGGAATTAATCTGTCTCTCAATTGAGTCACATTTCTCGTCGGGTTGACGAAATTTAGTGTTGCTCCACAAGCTCAACTTAGAGGCCATCTACTGGAGGTTGATACAAATGTCTAAATTTCCACCATTCCAGCATGATTGTATGACATCTTCGCAGTCACGGTTGTTAGACTAGAAGCTTTCAAATATGAAAGGGTTTCCATATATTGGATTATGATTTCTTTGAGAGAAGTCAATGAAAATCAGTAGTGGTCCGACAAATTTGGTGCCAGGTGAGAGATATGGAACATTATGAACATGTTGGTCCACTCTGTTGAGCCCAAAAATCTATCAAGATGCTCCACAATGCACGTGCCCTCTGAGTGTCCCCGAAACCATGTGAAGGGACTAATCACAAATTGCAAATGAGACGGGTAAGGCAACGATGAATCTGCAATTTATATAATTTCTAAAAATTAAACAAAACATTTAATAAATAAATCATAATTAAAAAATGATTATAAAAAAACACTAATTACCTTTGGAAAAATTGCAAATTGCAATTGAAATGAGCAAATTACAATTGTGACGGACAAGAAACTAGTGAATTGGAAATTCAGATAATTTCTGAAAATTAAACAAAAAAATTAATAAAAAAATAAAATAAAAATGACAATTCAAAATTGATTATAAAAAAACCCTAATTACCTTTGAAAAATTCATAAATTTTAATCGCGATAGGTTAATTGAAACTGATATGGGCAAGACACTGGTGCGATGAATGCGCACTTCAGATAATTTCTAAAGATAAAACAAAAAAATTAATAAAAATAAAAAATAAAAAAGATAATTAAACAATGATCATAAAAAAACCCCAAAACTTTCACCTTGAGCAGCTGGCTGATAGGAAGCGAGGAGAGGGGGGTCTCGGTCTACGGTCGTTAGTCAAGGCTAGGTGTACGCAACGTGAGACACCAACAGAAAAGTCTTCTCTTGGTCACCGGGATTAGAGAACTGAGATGACCGATGATCGGGGGAGTGAAGAGAGTAGAGAAGTATGGGTATGGGGCCACTGGAAAGTGAGGTTACAACATCAGTAGTGTGTAGGGGGGTCGGGCGAGATGATGAGGAGCACGTGAGAGACTTGTAGAATCCAAGATTCTTTGAGGCGAGGAGCAAGCGAGCAGGAGGAGCGCACACAACACATAAATAGTAGAAATTTTAGGGCTATGAGTGGGAGGAATGTTAGGGCTAGGACATGGGGTGGGGGTGGCATTTTGTTGCCCCAATCAGGGATGTTTCCTCATCCCACAGGCTTGCGGGGCTCGCCCGTGGGCTGGCCCTGACTATTGTACAAGCTATTTAGATATATAACATTTAGTGTTGTTATACACCAAACAAGTAACATGCATAAAATTACACGTGTTAAGCAAAAAATACATAAACATTTTTTTTAAAAACATAAAAAATTAAAACACAAACCACAAAAACATTTTATGCAATTGAGTAGAGAATACAATGAGAGAAATGAATATTACAAACATATAAATTTGTATGATTTCATAATATAAAATTTGAGAAAATAGGAAAAATATATGCTATATTCATACATATATTATCTGTTTTGGAATAAAACATTTATATAAAAATAATATTAAACATATCAATGGAACACAATATATACATGATTATGAATTCTATAATATTAAGTGGTATCCTTTACTAGTCACTACTGTAGATCTTCCTTTTAACAACATGGGAAAAGGGTTTTATCAGCGCTAAAAAAACACTATTATCATAAGCGACCTTAAAAGTTCATAGCTTTTATTAGAACTAAAAATAACACTGATGAAAGAACTCTTTATTAGTGCTAAAAAAACATAGATAAAAGGGGTCATTTATCACCACTAGTTTAACATTGATGAAGGGGAGAATTTATTATCATTAAAGAGGAACCTTTATCATCACTAAATGATGCGGTAAAGGGTCAACCCCTAACCCCACCACAAAATTCAGGTTGTTAGGGGAAGGTTTGAACCTTATCTTATAAACCAGTCCAAGTGTTCCTCCGAAACCAATGTGGGACAGATCATGCTCAACCAATTAAGACCCAAATTCCTCAGTTGGAAATTTTCTGGACCCAAAGGGACACCGGTCTACAGAGGTTTGAACCTTCCCTTATAAACTAGTCTAGGTGTTCCTCCAAAACTAATGTGGGATTCATCACTAAACTAGTGCCGATAAAATCCTAGATTCTACAGTGTGCTGCTAAAATCACATCACACTATAACAACAAATAGAGAATTTAATTGAAATTAAATTTAAATCACAAATACAATAAAAAAAACTATATTATATACATTTCAAACATATTGGTTTGTACAATTACATTGGTAAGTAAAATTTATTACAAACAATCACAAACATAAATATTTCATTTTCTTTGGTACTAGAACCCTTTCAAAAGAGTCCAATCATGCTACCAATTATAAAACAAACCACTCCAACTCGATCAAAAGAGATCACTTGTAAAAAAATATTCTTATGTTAGTTATGGTATAAAGAAATAAATTAAACATAAATATGAAACAATACATTCATAAAATGTCATATTTAAACTGAAAATACGCACTTTGAGTTATACTGGTCACATTGTGTGTCAGTTAACTATTAGAAAACAAGGATATACCCACAGTTCTCCAAAAAACCGTGGGTATAGGTCACCCCTATACCCATAGTTTTTGTAAACCATGGGAATAAGTTTCACGAGAAAAAAATCATAGGAAGGACCTATACTCACAGTTCTCCAAAAACCATGGGTATAGGTCACCCCTATACCCATAGTTTTTGTAAACCATGGGAATAGGTTTCATGAGAAAAAAATCACGGGAAGGGCCTATACCCACTGTTCTAAAAAAACCATGGGTATAGGTTACCCCTATACCCACAGTTTTTTTAAACTATGGAAATTGGTTGTGTGGGATTTTTTTTGCGGGAAGGTCGCGAGAATATCTATACCCACGATTTGACCAAACCGTGGGTACAGGTTGTCCCATTATTTTTCTATAATAATAATAATAATAAATAGTTTATTATAAATAATTATATATATATATAATTTTTGGAATATAAGAAGAAAAAACATGTTGTAGGATAGTGGTAAAGTTTTTGGAGTGTAGGTGGAAGATGCTGAGATTAAATCGTAGTGGAAGATTTTTTTAATGAGGACCTATACCTACGGTTTGGTAAAATCAAGGTCTATCTATTGAAATTTACTACACCAATGGTTTAATAATTGTGGGTATAGGTGTATTATACCCACATTTTGGTCAAAACGTGAGTATAGGTTTATCCCAACGACTTGAGCACCCACGGTTCATAGAACCATGGGTATAGCCTATACCCACAGTTTTTGGGGTTATACCCACAGTTTTGAACCATGTGTATAGGTAAATATTCCAGTAGTGGTTTGACATGAGACTAATTTATACATATAAAAAATGACTTATAAATTATTTTCCTAAAGTATCAAGACAATCTGAGCATGATTACTTGGTTTTCAATGAGTAACACACATTTTGAACTAAAATATTAATTTTAAACTAATAACATACACTTTGAGTCATATTAGGAACACTGTGTATCAGATTGAGGTGAATTTGATTCCTATATGCTGCAAATGACTTATGGATCATTGTCCTAAAGTATCAAAATAATCCGTAAGTGTTTGATCAGTTTTGAGTATGTGATGTGTGTTTTGAACCAAACTATCAATTTTAAATAAAAACACACACTTGGAGTCACACCAGTCACACCGTGTGTTGAGTTGATGTGTGGTTGATTCCTACAGATCAAAAATGACTTAAGGAACATTATCTTAAAATATAAAAACAATATGAATGTGTTTTTTTGGTTTTGAGTACGTCACATGCCTTTTTTACTAATATGTCAATTTAAAATGAAAACACGCACTTTGAGTCATACCGGTCACATCGTGTGTCAGTTTGATGTGAGACTGATTCCTACATTCCAAAAATGAATTATGAATCATTGTACTAAAGTATAAAGACAATTCAAGCATGTTTTTTTTTCATTTTTTAGTGAGTTCCACACGTTTTGAACTAAAATGTCAATTTTAAATAGATAACACACACTTTGAGTCATACCAGACACACCATATATTGAATTGAGGTGCATATGATTCCTACAAATCAAAAATGACTTATTAATCATTTTACTGAAGCATCAAAACAATATAAATGTGTTTGGTTGGTTTTGAGTATGTGACGTGTGTTTTGAACTAAAATGTAAATCTTAAATAAACACACACACTTGGAGTCATACCGGTCACACTGCAATTCGGATTGATGTGCAGTCGATTCTTACACACCAAAAATGACATAAGGATCATTTTTATAATATATCAAAAAAATATGACTATGTTTACTCAGTTTTGAGTATGTCACATGTATTTTTTACAAAAAATGTCAATTTAAACTAAAAACATGCACTTTGAGTCACATCGGTCACATCGTGTGTCAGTTTGATGTGAGATTAATTCATACACATCAAAAATGATTTATGAATCATTGTTCTAAATCATCAAGACAATCCGAGCATGTTTTTTTGTTTTTTAGTGAGTGACACATGTTTTGAACTAAAATATCAATTTTAAACTGAAAATATACACTTTGAGTCATATTAGCCACACAGTGTATCAGATCGAGGCGTAAATGATTCATATACATCACAACTAAATTATGGATTAGTTTCCTAAAGCATAAAAACAATAAAAATTTATTTAGTTGATTTTGAGTATGTGATATGTGTTTTAAATTAAAATGTCAATTTAAAAAAAATGCACACTTTGAGTTATATCAGTCACAACATGCATTGAATTTATTGCGGTTGATTCCTACACGTTACAGATGGTATAAGGATAATTTTCATAAAGTATCAAAATAATATGAATGTTTTTGCTTAGTTTTTGAGTATGTCACATGTCTTTTTTACTAAAATTCCAATATAAACTGAAAACACACACTTTGAGTAATACTGATCGAATCATGTGTTGGTTTGACATGAGACTGATTCCTACACATCACAAATGACTTCTGAATTATTTTCCTAAAGTATCAATACAACTAGAGCACATTTTTTTTGGTTTTTAGTGAGTGACAATGTTTGAACTAAAATATCAATTTTAAACTGATAACACACGGAACACTGTGTATTAGATTGAGGTGAGACTGATTCCTACACATCCAAAATGACTTATGGATCGTTTTTATAAAGTATAAAAATATGAATCCATTTTCTTGGTTTTGAGTATGTGACATGTTTTTGGAACTAAAATATCAATTTTAAATAAAAACACACACATAGAGTCATTCCAGTCACACCATATATTATATTGATGCAAAATTGACTCCTACATGTCAAAAATGACATATGTATCATTGTACTAAAGTATCAAAACAATATGAATGTGTTTTATTGGTTTTGAGTATGTCACATGTCTTTTTTACTAAAGTTTTAATTTAAACTGAAAACATGCCTTTTGAATCATAACAATCACATAGTACATCGACTTGAAGTGAAACTGATTCCTATATGTCAAAAATGGCTTATGAATAATTTTCCTAAAGTATCAAAAAAATCCTAGCATATTTTCTTATTTTTTAGTGAGTGACACATGTTTTGAACTAAAATGTCAATTTTAAACTAATAACATACACTTTGAGTCACACTGGCCACACCATGTATCTGATTGAGGTGAAGATGATTCCTACACATCACAAATGACTTATGGATCATTTTACTAAAGTATTAAAACAATACGAATGTGTTTACTCTGTTTCAAGTATGTGACATGTGTTTTGAACTAAAATATAAATTTTAAATAAAAAAACACACTTGGAGTCATACCGGTCACACCGTGTATCATATTAACGTGTGGTTGATTCCTACACATCAAAAATGACTTAAGGATCATTTTCCTAAAGTATCAAAACAATACAAATGTGTTTTCTTGGTTTTGAGTGTGCCATGTTTCTTTTTTACTAAAATTTCAATTTAAACTAAAAACGTACACTTTGAGTCATACCGATCACATCATGCGTCGTTTTGACATGTGACTGATTCCTATACATAAAAAATGACTTATGAACCATTTTACTAAAGTATCAAGACAATACAAGCACATTCAATCAATTTTTAGTGAGTGAAACATGTTTTGAACTAAAATGTCAATTTTAAACTGATAACATACATTTTAAGTCATACTGGGAAACATAGTGTATCAGATTGAGGTGCGACTGATTTCTACACATCACAAATTAATTATGGATTGTTTTCTTAAATTATAAAAATAATCTGAATTTTAGTTTTGAGTATGTGATGCATGTTTTTAACTAAAATGTCAATTTTAAATAAAAACACACACTTGAAGTCACACCTGTCACACCATGCATCAGATTGAAGTGTGGTTAATTCCTATATGTCAAAAATGAATTAAAGATCATTATACTAAAGTATAAAAATAATAAAAATTAATTTTCTTAGTTTTGAGTATGTCAAGTGTCTTTTGTACTAAGATGTCAATTTAAATTTAAAACAGACACTTCGAGTCATACCGGTCACATCATGTGTTTTGATGTACGACTGATTCCTATACATCAAAAATGACTTATGAATAATTTTAATAAAGTATAAAGACAATGTGAGCACATTTTCTTGGTTTTTGGTGAGAAACACATGTTTTGAACTTAAATTTCAATTTTAAACTTATAACAGACACTTTAAGTCATATCGGGCACACCATGTATCAAATTGAGGTGTGGATGATTTCTATATATCACAAATGAATTATTGATTTCTTTCCCAAAGTATAGAAACAATATAAATGAATTTTATTGGTGTTGAGAATGAGATGTTTTTTTTGAAATAAAATGTAAATTTTAAATAAAAACACTCACATGGAGTCATACCGGTCACACCATGCGTCATATTGACATGTGATTGATTCCTACAGATCACAAATAACTTATGGATTATTTTACCAATGTATCAAAACAATATAAACATGGTTTCTTAGTTTTGAGTATGTGATGTATGTTTTTATAAGGAAATTAACTAAAATAAGTATCAAATAAAAATGGTACGGAAATTAACTAAAAAATAGTAGATAAAATGATGAGAAAATTTACTATATAAGTAGTATGAAGTCACCTCTTCATGATGTCTTTATAAATTCTGAAACCATGTATTCCGCCCATTCATTTATAAACAAATATATTTCCTATTTTAAATACGAGGATTGTCGATAGTCCTGGTAGTACTAGAAAAATATAAATAAAAAATGGATTAATAAATATTTTAAATGAAATTGTAATTATCATTAAAAATACGTATTTGGGGATACTAGTTTGTTGTTGGAATATGATATATTTCATAAAATTTCAAACATAATAACCAAAATATTTTCCATTAGTTTGTTTCGAGTACTGTAGAAACATTGAAAAAAATAAGTAAATTTTTGTATATTTTTTATGGTGAAATCATATTATATATATCATAATACTTCCATTTGTAGAAGTCGATAGGCTTCTTGTGCTCATGGATTGTTCTCATGCCATGATATTGATAATATTTAAATAATTCCCTATCATAAAATAATTTTCATTAAAACATAATATAAAATATACAACATGAATTTTATTTATAAAATGTTGCATGTAGTGTATTATAAATTGATAAACACCATCATGTGTGGTCGATTTGTTGGGTATCCATTCATTGAATCTAGAAAATAAATATTTGGAGTATCCAAATTAATTGCAATGAGTAACCAATGATGCCTTAAAAAAGGAATAAGAAATTAAAGGAATGAAAATATATTTGATGTGATTAAATTGTAGAGTTTTACCCCTACATAGTGGGTATTAATAAGTGTTTATTTTTTTTAATTTTACCTTCAAACATTATAGCTAGTTTTTTCACCATTTCTTCATATTCCTTTGGTTCTAATGATATTTTTTGTGTATAAGTGATATGAGGACTAATGATTCCAAGTTTTTGTTCACATGGTTTTCCTTTCAAATAGTACTGATATATATAGTTTCAATAAATATTAATATAATTTAGTCATAATCAATATAGTAGATAAACTATTGAAAATAATAATAATGAAAACACACCTCATGTATACATTTACAACCAAGACTCCTAGCCGTTCCTACTTGAGTATTTCATTTACATTATTAGGACCAAGATAATATATAATGTACTCTATGTACATTTTTATTCAAAACCAATTATTTCTACATCACTAATTTTTAATGTTGTATCTACATGAACCTTTAATGTTAGTATATGTGGAAGTTGAATTAGTGGAGTAAAGGTACTTTCTAAAGATATTTTCAATTGATTGGTTGATCCTTTAGATTGTTTTTATTCAACCCTCCACTTCACCCTTTCTCTTTATCTGTTTATAATAACATTCATCATTTCATGCATTTTTCATTAATTTTTAAAGGTTTTTCATAAAAAATAAATTGGAAAGGAATACCTTCTTATTAACATGTATTTTTACAAGATCAAATGGACATGCTATGAAAGTTCCAATAGAAATTTCAATCATGTGAATATCCATATCATCAAGTGGAATAGGTAGCTCGATGCTTAGCTTGTGAGATACACAAACCCCTAATCTCACATGACCAATTGAAAGTTGTTTGTTATGTAGAGTACCTCCTTGAATATTATACATTTTACCTATCACAACAAGGTGATGAGTGGGTGCTTATAGATATAAATCACAATAATTTTCACCCTGTAGAATAAAATTAAAGGAAAGGTATCAATGTCTACCCGATTCACATTTTATAGAAATAGTTATGAAAAAATTGATTACCACTTTTAAGGCACCCTTTGAGGGGAATAGATCACATCAAAGCTGTTGTGGGGTGGGGTGGATGGATCTTCATATAGTGGTTGTTTTTGTGTTATTTATTCTATTTGAGTCATTCCCATATCATTTTTAATAAATCAGGATGCCAATTAAGTTTTTCATTTAAAGTAGTTAATCATGACTGCATCTCATCCATTTTTTTATATTTATCCCACTGTTCATTTCTTTTCTCAAAAAATGTTCAAGCTGACAACCCAAAACCCACACCTCTGACATGGATATATTGTTCTGGACATGTCAAGACCACTGATAGTAGTCTCTCATTGGGTAAAACTGATGATGATTCTTATGTTTAAGCTGTACAAAAAAATATAGGAAACTAAGTAATCATTGTTATGTAATACCGATTTAAATAAGAATTTTTTTTATTATGTCATACTTACACATGATTCCCATAATTTTTGTGTTATTTAATGTATTAATATATCATCCTTATTTACAAAATAATCCTTCTATATCACATGACATGGGATGGAAGTGGCTTTGGATTTTGATTCATCAATCTGCATATAAACAAAGGAACATAATTATGCTATTTTTATGCCACATAAAAGTATTACTATAGAATTAAAATACATACCATTTTTTTCAATCAAAGCATACCCAATTATTTCTTTATAGTAGGGGTATGTTGGTTTTTCTATATGTTTCTTATTTTCAGCACTCAGTTTCTATTTCATAAATTAAAAATTCTTAATCAAAGTGATTAATACACGTATTTTCATGAAATTTATTACCAATCACAATATACCTAAAATACATCTCCTCACAACAACCAATAAATGCATTCCATGTTTCTTGGTTTATTAGGTATATATACATCTATGGTGTGTATGGGTTTAATTTACCTTCAACATCTCAAAGATAATACATCATAATAATTGTCTAAAGTCATATATACACCTTTATAGTGAGAATTAATACAAAATGAGGCACGAACCAATGTGATGACAGATTGCTTTGACGAACCATCGTTGATCGGGCTGTCACCCTCCAGGATGCTCTGCCATCTCAGCTGGCAATGACTCCTTCCCCGGTTGGGGCTCTACCTCAGGGCAGTGACCTCTTCGTGGGAGAGGGGGGTTACCTTGTTTGGAGGGTTCAAAAAGGCCACACATGGGGATTCCCTTTCAAAAGAAAAGAAAAGAGTAAATAAAAATTTAATTATTTTGTTTTTTAGTAAAATAAAGTAATTAAATCATAATTTTACCCTAATATCTTCCCAAATTAGTGCCTTAAGCATGAGTCCATGTATCTAAATCAATTGGAATGTGAATTCCAGTGGCTAGAAAAATATAAATATAGAACATGTCCTTTTTGGGATTAACAGGTTGGCCATGTGCATTCCATCCAACCTAAATTTGACACCTCTACTTCTCACCTTAATAGATTTTGTTAACATTGTCACGATACGATTATCCTGTTTTTTCTTTGGCATAGGTTGTTCACTATATACCATGTCCTTATCTTCAACATCATAAATATGTTGTTTCTCTGGATTGGTAGCATCGAAATGTGTAGAAACTTGTTTTTCCTCTATATCGGGAGCATCAACATGTTGAGAAATCTATTGTTCCTTGGGATTGAGGTAATGTAATGAATATTAAAAAAATATAACCTAATTATTGAACTCTTTTTAAAGGTTTAAGGGATTTAACCCCTCTATTGAGTATCCAAATCCCCTTATTGTGGTCTCCTCTAACATGCAAGACCCAATCTATATTGGGACTTCTGTAAAACGATTACAACATCCCAATGAAAATCTCATCCTTAGTTGAATTGACATATAACCCTTTAGTGGTTTTTGATGATAATGAAACAATTAACACTTTTTATTTGTAGGATCTGGAACATAAAATACCTGTAATACCAGTGATTCCAAAATAAATGGTTCATCTATGTACTCTTCCTTACTGAAATCCACTTTCATGAATCATAATTCATATATTTTAACAACACTCATGTTATCATCCCACTTGAATTGAAAAATTGGCACTTGTAATGTTGTATAATCCAACTCCCATAGTTTTTTTATGATTCCAAACTATGACATATTTGTATAAATTGGATTTCTATCCTTGTACTAGATACATGAATTGCTTCAACCACAAGTGTAAATTCACTTTTTTTATGGAACTTCATTCATCATGTTTATTTTTATAGTACATATAACCATTAATTACATAACCATTATAAGAAAATACATGCACATTTAGTTCTCTGACAATCCATCAAAGACATTATAAAATTGAATATGGATTTGTAGTTGAATCCTTAAAAATATGGTCTTGAAACCATCCTATAAACTATTGATTATGTGTATTTGATATCTAAATTTCATCCCTTGATGGATTCAAATGCCAAATAATTCCTTTACAGGTTTTAACATATGGAAAAATTTCTAAACTATTATGAAAAAACATAAAGGTGAGCCTAATCCTGCTCTATAATAGTAATCGTGACAACATCTATTCCAGAAAATCCTTCACCCAAAAGCCACTTAGTGTGATGAAATTTTAGAAGACCAATAATTTCCACATCATACTACCAGTCAACACATAATTCAATGGATTCCTCAACAATATATCACTCCAAAATACAACCTTTTGAACAACTTCAATTTTTGACACACCCTTTCAAAATATTCATATACCATTTAATGGGGTAAATACATCTATAATGTATAGGACCACATAGTAAAATCTCTCTAACCAAGTGAACCATAAAGAAAACCATTATATCAAATAATGACAGTGGGAATAACATCTCCAATTCACATAATATGGTAACAATTTATTTTTCCATAGTTGGTAATTTTTTTGGGTCTATAAGTTTTCTAAATATAGATTTGAAAAATAAATAGAGTTTGGTTAATGTATGATAAAAATTCTTAGGAAAAATGAAACATAAAGCTATAAACATTAGATATTGCTTTAAAACATGTCAGTCATGTGATTTTAGGACCTTTAAAATTAAATCAGTCATTGACATGATATTATTGATATTTTATAAATACCCCTATGGAACCTTTACGTCATCGAGAAGTTTCAAAAATGGTATCTGTCTTTCCTGGAATGAGTTTTTGCAGCTGAAGGAAGAAAATAACTTCATTTAACTTTCATTGGTACCAACGCTTCCTATATACCAATGTCAATCCTTTCCAAACTATAATTAATTCCATTCCTTATTTTGTTGGGAGCATTTAGTAACATCTTAATGAAACTATTACATACATTTTCTTTTTCACATGCATAACATCAAGAAAATACCTGACGTACAAAAAATTCCAGTATGGAAATTCAAAAAAAAAACTGATCGCTTTTTCTAACTAGTTTTTGTAATGTTTTTCTAAGTAGGTTTAACAAAAATAGTGTCTATATATTTTACTTTATCAAAGAGTTTATCACCTATTAATGGTAATGGTGTTGTACCTTATTCTTAACTCCCATCGAATGATGTCATCCAAGATCAATATTTTTTTTCACCAAGGTAGAAATTTGCGATGTCCTAGAAACAAAGTCTTATATGATTGTTTCAACCTAATTTAGTGTATACCTTGTTCACACATGGGACACCCTTGAGTTCCTTTAATTTTATAACCTAAAAAATTCCATAACCAGGAAAGTCATTTATCATTCCCTAAAACATGAATATTAATATGAAATATTTAATTCTATAAGAATCATACAACGTAACACCTAAATCCCATAATAATTTAAAATATTTTATCAATGGAGTCAAATAAACATAAATATCATTACCCAATTTTTTTAGACCTGATATAAGTAGAGATAACATAATGTATTTTTGTTTCATGCTTAACCATGGTAGAAATTTATAATTTACCAACATAACTGGTCATGTACTATGAGTGATACTTTAAAAACCAAAAGTATTCACTCCATATATAGATTGTGCAAGATTAATGTTTCTTGGATCATTTCCAAATTTCAGATATTCATGATAAATTTTATTCCACTGAGGAGACTCTTTCAGGTGATGTAGTTTCCCATCATTATTTATTGTTTCTGAATTCCATGTCAATTGTCTTATAGTATCCTCACTTCCATATAGGAAAATAAAACTTGGAATGGTTGTAAATTACCATACAAATTTCATAGGACCTAATTCATCTTTCTTTTATCAATATGCACCACATTTTTAGAATTTTTATTTGATTCATGGTCCTTGTGAAACAATATACAGTCATTTGGGAAGACATGTATTCTTTTAGAGATCATACCCATCAAACGTAACATTAATTAGCATCATATGTTTGAAAAACAAACTCATTATCTTATGGGAGTATATAATTCAAGAGAGTAGGTAGTTCAGTAAAATTAACATCACTCCATCTGTTTCCAACTTTTACATTATATAGCTTCAGTATGGTTGAAAATGTTGTATATTTAGTACAACCAGCATAAAATGATGTTGTTACACAAATATTTAAATTTTGAAATAATTTTGGACAATCACAAAGTTTATCTTTAACTGGAATTATCATTTCTTCAATACGATCTTCATCATTGCTCACACCTGTAATCATATCCTCAATACAGTCTTTATCATTGTTCACACCTGTAATCATATCGGATGATCCATAAAAAAAAGTATTATCCTAGTCACTAGCTATATTAAGTTTTCCCCCATGTTTGGTCTAACATTTATAACTTTAATCTATTCTATTATAGATCAAGTGTTCTTCCAACTCCTCTGGACTAATTAGTCGTGAATAATAATAGCATAATCTTGAATAAAGGATCTGGGAAGGTTCATATTCATGATCATTTGAAAAATTTATGAACTCTTCCACCCCATCCCTATACTCTTTTTTCATACAATTAGAATCCATCCATTTTTTATTCATATCCACCCCATTTGATTAAGTAATATTAATATATAACAAAATAAATAAATACAAAAAAATTATGATCTTAGAAACCAAAAAAGGTCATTCTTAAAGAATTATTTAATCTATATGAAGCCATTGTTATAGGATAATAATATCTAAATGATGAATATTGAGATTGTTTTGTAGTGGTGGAAATAATTAAAGGAAAGGAATGTGTGATATCTATAAAGTTACAAAGAATCTAATTAAATTTTCATCTTTTAAAAAACATAGTGATCAAGGAAGATATATGAAAATTTTCTAGGTGGGAGTAAAATACGAGGGAGAAGTTTATGTTTATTCATTTCATCACTTGGTATGTGGGAGGTTATGTGATGTTTCAGTGATAGGATTCTTAGGAGACGAAGTAGATATTTTTTAAGTTTTTAGTAATTCAAATTGTTATTTTAATCTATTAATATCCTATTTTTGTTATTTCATTTATACTTTAAAATATTTAACATCAAAATTTGAATTCTTCTCATGAATTTTTTTATATAAATATATTCCAAGGATACTTCTAGTACAAACATAAAGTCTACTTAATAATGATAAAAAAATTTCTATTGTGTATTCTCACTTTTTATAACATTCTTACAAGAAGGAATTTTTAACTAAACATGAGGTTAGTGGTTTATGTTAAAATATTTCTATTATAGATGTTTACAATAATAAAAATATTAAAATAATTAGGGTTATTCTACATGGTAATGGAAAAAAATGGAAATAAATTGTTTGATTCTAATCCATGGAAGCAGGAAGGATACGTGGAACTTAGAGCCCGAATGGATCGAAGGCCTTATTTTTATTTTATTATAGATAATACCCCTTTTAAGGGTTTAAGGGGAACCCGTAAATGAACCATAGGCCCAAGGCACATGACCCGACATGATCCGTAATACATGACCCGAAGGCCCAGAGGCATACCATGCCCAATACATGAACCATAGGCCCATCCCACTAGAACTGCCCCTCCCTAGCTTCTGCATCATTGATTGCCTTTAGCTCCCCACCTGCATTGCTGATCAGCTAGCATTTCCCCGTACAAATCTGCACGGTGACTGGTCCCGATGGCGGTTGTCATACCCTCTCATTCTTCCAATCTGGTTAGCTCTGATTCTGGTGACTGCTACTGGTGCTCTGATCCTCATCTGGGGCCTGCTCTGTGTGAACTGGGCTACTTCATGGTCTTCAATGGCCCGAAGGCCCTATGGCCCAAGGGCCTTTTGATGGTCCGAAGGCCCTGAGACCCGTAGGCCCAAACTGGTGGCCCGAAAGCCCAAATCAGGTGAATAGTCCGGCTGCTAGAGTACCAAACAATGCCTGCTACAGTACTGCTACAGTGCCTGCTACAGTGCCTTCTACAGTACTGCTATAGTTCCTGCTACAGTACTGCTACAGTACCCCCCCAGAAATTTTCCTCCACTCGGTTTTGAACCTGGGTCTCTTGGATGCCAAGCAGGAGCCCTTACCACTTGGGTACAGGCTCGTTGTCCTGGAACTTAGAGCGGATTAACATTTGTGCACTGCAAAAACTCCGCCTACTTATCATTTGAAACAACCAACTTAAATAATAATTGGAAAGAGTTTTTTCAATGCACAAATGGACCTTTCATCTATGAAGTATTCTATATCTCATCCAAATCCTCATTCAATTGGGATATCCATGCAACCAGAGTGATAAATTTGTAAAATAATATCTCATGTATGATTAATTCAAATATATCTAATATGATTAAATAGATAGACAAGATCCAGAAAAAGTAGTGATCGAACGAAATCAACAAGAGGGAAGAGTTTATGTTTAATAATTTATTCACTTATTACATGGCAGGCCAGGTGGTGTTTCAATGATAGGATGATTATGATCCAAAGTTAATCTTTTTTTAGATGATGAAAATGTTAACAAGGCCCAATCACTTGGTATTGAGAACCCAAAATTTGAAAAAACTCTTGAATTTAAATCTAATGAACTATAATTCTCAGCTTGGGGTTATCAAGATATTGGAAAAACCAAAGAAGAATATAATTGGGGTTTCATGAATTCTTCAAATTTAAACAATTCAAATGGAAGAGATGAAGCCTCAAAGAATAACATGCAAAATTTTATTGGGGCTAGAAGGAAGAATCAAATTCTTGTCATAGTAACTTCATCCCCTAGAAATTCTCTCCACTTACTTTTTTTAACTATTTATTTAAATACATCAATGATTTTATCATAATATTATATATTTTTTTATTAATTTAATAAATTTATTTGGTTTTTTAGATTTTTAAGTTTTCATTATTTCAAACTCTTATTTTAATCCATCAATATCCTCCTTTTGTTATTTCATTTATGATTTCTAAAATTTAACATAAAAATTTGAATTCTTCCCATTAATTAGTTGTGTATAAATATATTCCAAGGATAGTTCTAGTATAAAACTAAATTATACTTAATAATTATTCAAAAATTTCTATTATGTACACTCACTTTTTGTTACATTCTTAAAAGAAGGCATTTTTAACTGAACATGAGGTTAGCAGTTTGTGTTACAAAATTCCTATCACAGATGTTCATGGAAATGTAAATATTAAAATTATTAGGGTTATTATACCTAGTAATGGAAGAAAATGGTAATAATTGTTTGATTTTAATCCATGAGAGAAGGAAGGATACCTAGAACTTGGAGTGGATTGCCATCTGTGCACTGAAAAAAACTATGCCTACTTATCATTTGAAAGAAACACTATAAATGATAAGTGGGAAGAGTTTTTCCAGTGCACAGATTCACCTTTCATCAATGAAGTCTTCTATATATTTTCCATGACCACATTCATCAGGGAGCTTCAGGCAATCAGAGTGAGAAATTGTAGGTTCTAGGCACGACGGGGGCGTATGATGGGTTATGCCCAACTTTGATTTTTTTTCATGATCAATGATCAATCTGATATTCACAAAAATATAAATGTCATGATAAATAGAATTTAATCAAAGAATACATATAATGGATTAAACAATGGAACCAAACCACATGATAATTACATATTATTTAGAATTAATTTAGGTGATTAAAGAATTACCTTGTGAGAAATTATTTCTTCATTGATGGATCTAAAAACAGATCTACATCATACCATTGTTTCATTGTAGGAATCAAGAATAGATTCCCTCTAGTGGTGATCTAAACATGTTCCAAAAATCTCTGAACATTATCATAGGAATCTCCAGGTTCTAGCATGGTAGATCCTATCACTTGCGTCATTAAACTTTGATCACCCTGAGAATAATTTTCAAAGAAATATCTTTAATCTCTCTTAACCTGAGAGTGTAAGGTGGATGAATATATATCTATGTTATTTGGAGTGTTCTTAGATAAGGGATCTGTCTAGGGATTCAATAGGATTCTTGGGATTTCATTGTGCACAAAAAAAGAAAATGAACTGGATCTAATGAAAAATACTATAATTAGGTTTATATATCGCTAGGGTAAAAAATAAATAATTTCACAAGTTCCCTTTATTATTTATTTAATCCCCACAGAACCCCATGTATATAATAATAATAATAATATTTCTTAACATTCTTTGAACTCACGAATTAAATTAAAAATTATTTAATCAAATAATATTCAATATATATTATTTCTCATTGGACCATTAAACTTGGTCCACCATTCCTTCATAATATTTACTAAGGCTTGAATAATGACTATTTATTTAATAAATAATATCACTACATTATTCACTAATAAATAAATAAATAAATATTATATTCACTAAATAGAAAATAAATATTTATTAACTATTCCGCTCATATAATATAATCTTGAATAACTGGTGACAGAATATATATGATCAATTAAACATGCATAATTATTAAACCATGTGTAAGAATAATATTTATTCAATTTTTTAAATAATAAATAATAATTTATTATTTAACTGAGATTCTGGGTACACTTAGTATATGACCCTTTAAGCCTCTTTCTCAATGGCATTAGGCGAAGTAGCCTAAATTTCAAGGTTAACATCTAGTAACATGCCATGGAAACCATAACGAAAGAAGTTAATGCCAAAATGACATAATACCTCATATAGATGCTTAATATGTAATATAATCCCTTTATCATGATATCTATAATCAAGAAGGTTACATGATGGTGCCATCAACCTATGTGCTCAATGTATCATTATTTGACTTCCCAGAAATCAAAATTGCCTATAGAACACCATGGACATGGATTTATTTAGGCTATATGATTTCCATAAATGGGACTGAGATATCAAATTCCATTGAAGAACAGAAGGGAAAAATCATTTCTCTCATTATTCATTAATGAAATATTTCATGTGACTCAACCAACACATCCCACCTCTCTGCAAACATATGTCATCACAATTTTCATCAATACATCAAATTAAATGACTTATAACACTCATTAATAATAATATTAAAGTATAAGTATGAGTATACATGTACATAGATAATAACATATAATGAAACATATAATTTTGGATTTCCTACTGACGGGTCTCTTTCTCATAATATCCTACACTGGATATTACCAAGGGCATACACCATGAAAAGGTGCCTCAAAGTCCTATGAGTATCCACCCATGATAGCCTGTATCATTTATATCCCTTAAATTATTTCATTCAGCTATAGAACATATATTTAAGAATACTTTAATGGAACTTCTAGGTTCACATCATAGTAGGGAACTATTATGTCCTTTTAGTGCAACAACTAATCTTAGGACATTATCACATACTGTGTTACACTGAAGAATAATGATGATGTGATAAAGAGTTTATTAATATTCAAAACAATGAATATAGGTTATCATGAAGTACAAAAAAGTTGGTTTTAGGGAACCAACTCCAACATACTCCCACTTGAACTAGAGATAACTACTAACAACCTTCAGTCCGCTAGCTCTCACATGATACTCATGATTCTACTAAGATATTCCTTTAGTCAAGGGGTACACCACATTTTCTTCTATGGGAACTCAACTTACTACAACTTCACCCCTTTGATAAAAATCCCTCAATAGATGATACTTCGAGAGTATATTCTTTGTTCATTGGTGTGACCTTGGATCTTTTTGTAAGATCAACTACTGCAGTATTATCACAATACAATATAATAGGGTATTTACTACAAATTACTAGATCAAGATCCTAGACAAATTTTCATATCCAAATGGCTTCCTTGGTTGCATTATAAGCCTCTATATACTCAGAATCCACTGTAGAATTAGTGACAACTGGCTTCTTTGAGCTCTTCCAGCTCACAACTCCTCTGTTGAGATAGAAAACATATCCTAACTATGAATTCAGATTGTTCTTATTTTTTTGAAAACTAGCATTAGTATAACCCCTGATGACCAGCTCCTCATCTCCTCCACACACTGAGAACATATCCTTAGTTCTTTTTAGACACTTGAGGATATCCTTAACATCAAACCAATATTGTTCTCCTGGATCTTCTTTATATCTTCATACCATAATCAATGCATAGATAACATCTATTATAGTATATAACATGACATACATGATTGATCCTATCACCGAAGCATATGGGATCGTACTCTATCTATTTCTCCTATTGTGTCTGAGGAAACATTTTCTTAGAAAGATGTATACTATATGAAACTGGAAAAAATAACCTCTTGGATTGTTCCATACTAAGTCTCTTTAGTATCTAGTCAATGTATGTATGTTTACTTAATCCAAGTAGCCTCTTGGATCAATCATAGATCATCTTGATCCCTAGAATATAGGCTGCTTCACTGAAGTCCTTCACGGATAAACACTTGTTCAACTATTCCTTAACAGATTATAAGACTGGTATGTCATTTCCAATAAGTAATATGACATCAATATATACTACTAGGATAACAATTACATTCCAAATAAACCACTTGTTAACACACGTCTCACATTAATTCTTAATGAAACAAAATTATTTAATAACTTCATTGAATAAAATGTTCTATGACCTAGATGCTTAATTTAATCCATAAATTTATCTTTGTAACTTGAAAATCCTTTTGGCATCACTTAGAGTCATAAACCCTTTTAGTTGTGTCATATAGACATCTTCTTGAAGTTTCCTATTAAGAAAAGTTATTTTGAAATCCATTTTAAAAATTTCATAATCATGATAATCTACTATAACAAGTAGAATTATGATGGATTTAAACATGGAAACTAGTGAAAATGTTTCATCATAGTCAATTCCTTGATGCTGTTTAAACCATTTAGCCACTATCCTTGCTTTATATGTATTTACATTTCCTTAAATGTACATTTTTCTCTTGAATACCCATTTTCACCCTATAGGATTTACATCAACTGGTGCATCGACCAGAACACAAACATGGTTCTAATACATGGAATCCATTTCAGAATTCATGTATTATTTCTATCTTGAATCTTATGATCTCTCTACTACCTCCTTTTATGAGAGAGGTTCATCATTGTCAACTAATAATGATTCTCCATCTTCAGTTACTAGAAAACCATATCTCTCTGGTTCTCTTACCTCTCTTGTGCTCCTACACAGTACTTATGTTTCAGGAACTACTTCTTCTATAGGGACCTATGGAATCTGTTCCACTACCAAATCTTTTGTATCTTTAACATCATCTTCATAGAAGTCAGTCTTTATCCCACTATCCATTTTGAGTATGTGCTTCCTCTCAATAAATATGGCTTTCCTAGAGACAATCACTTTCTTTTTTGAGGGGTTTTATAGGTAGTATCCCTTTATTTCCTTATAATACCCTATAAATATACACTTTGTACCCTGAGGTGATAGTTTGTTACCTGAGAAGGCATTAACAAATGCCTCGTAACCCCATATAAATGTATGCAGAAAAAATATTTTCTTTTCACTCCATAACTTGAAGGGAATTCCATTTTCTTCGTTATTTGGTACTCAGTTTAATGTATATACCATAGTTTTTAATGCATATCCCCAAAAGGATAATGTAAGATCTGAATGAATCATCATCGACCTTACCATGTCTAATAAGGCATGGGTCCTCCTTTCAATAACACCATTCCAATGTTGTATTTAAGGTATACTGAGTTGAGATAGAATCTAAAACAACTGTAGAAAGTCGATAAACTCTTGGTTATGATATTCACCAACTCAATCTACTTAAATATTATTTATCTTATTTACAAGTTGATTATCTACTTTATTATTTAATTCTTTGAATTTATCAAAGGAATCAGACTTATACCTCATTAAGTAAACATAGCCATATCTACTCAAGTCATCAGTAAAAGTTATAAAGTAATAATATCTATCTCTATATTCTATTGAAAATGGCCCACACACATCAGTGTGTAATAATCCTAGAATCATTGTGACATTTCACCCTATCCATCGAATGACGATTTGGTCATTTTTCCTTGTAAAAAAACATGAAATATTTCAAGTGGTTTTAGCTCATAAGATTCTAAATAACCATCTTGACAAAGATTTATCAAACACTTCTCTTTTACATGAACCTAATGGTGATGGCATAGCTGGGTCTTATATGATTCATGTGAACATGATTCTTTATCTATTTCCAATACTTGGTTTTCATAATTTTAAACACAAAGACTCTTATTTAAATGAGCTATACCATAACATATGTTGTCTTTATAAAATAAAAAACTTTTATTTAAAAACTTGAAAATAAAAATATATGCATCTAGGCATGATACAAAAATTATGTTCTTGGTAACAGTTTGTTCATAATAAAAATACCTTAAAACCAATACCATTCATATTGGCAATGAATGGTGGTAGTCTCCAATGGATAGAACAACCAACCTTGCACCATTAACAACTTTCAAATCCACCTATGCTCTACCAATATTTTAGAATCAAATTGGTTCCTACATTTGGATACAAATGTGAGCACCACAAGCTATATCAAATACCCAATGTGTAGATATTGAAATATTAAACTTGATAGAAAACACACCTTTAACTTACCCTTGATTCTGGGTGCAGTTTTTCTCCTAGTGGACTTGCTTTCCACATGCAAAACATACTGACTCATTTTACTTGCCTTACCTATAGATCTTTCTCTTCTTAGAAGGATAATGCTCAAGATATTTATACTTTTTATGAGTTTTTATACCCTTTTCCTTGTTCTTCCTTTTTTCTATTCACCATAAGTACTATAGGTTTGTCATGCCCCATGTTCTTATCCACTTGGAAAATCAGTGTACGAAGTTATGAAAGACTCTTATTATTATTTATCATATTATAATTAATAATAAAACCAGATAAGTTCTTGGTTAGTGAGGAAAGTATGAGATCTTTGTGCAACTCATCTTGGAATTTAATCCCTAAGATGTCTAAGCATTCAAAGTTTCCAATAAGATTGACTACATGAGGCCCAAATGGCAAAAAATCTCTAATATTAGTTATAAAGAGAGCATTGGAGATCTCATATCTCTCTTGTCTCACCTTCTCTTGATAAATATCCCAAAGATGAGACATCATTATGTACACAAACATGTCCTCATGCTACTTCAAAAGCTCATTGGTCATGGATGATAACATGAAACACTAAAAATATTTAGAATCATTCAATTTTTTCTCGTAGAGATTTAAATCTTCATCACCAGCCTTATTATCAGGCACATCATGAATAGGTTCTTCCAGTACATATAATTTCCTTTCATGGTGTTGGATAAAGTGTAAGCACCTTTTCCACTCTTGAAATTTTTTTGGGTGAGAAGGTTATCCTTATCAAGTATGGATCATAGTGATATGTTTGAAGTCATTTTATTTTCGTTTCTATACATAATATGAGTGAAGTCTTAGCACTTTATTTGATAAAATTTAGACAAATAAATAAATATTATATTTATTAATCTCCCACTATTTTATCAAAACTCAATTACCCTCACCATTGGATTTGGAATACCCTGTTTCTTGGAAATTATAGTGGTGAAAATCTATATTCCCCTTCTAATCACCCCAAAATTGGATGGTCAAGAATTTTTAAGGGGTTTGGATAGTAATTACAAATGAAAACTGAATTAACTCACAGTTCCTTGATCTTCTGAGTGGAATCCCCAATCATGAAATCCTTAAATCGGATTTCCTCAACCCTTTCCTCTCAGTTACACCAATTACTGCTTTGACAGTCAACCCTTGATATGAACTAAGTTAAGTCAACCCAAAACATAAAGTTAGAATTATATGATAATTTAAAGCACCCCAAATTTGGCTGGTTAAACACTTTGAACTATGGTTCAATTTTAGCTAAAGTAATTGAAGGATATACCAAAATAATATTTATCATTTCAGTATTTTATATTCTATGCATAAATTTCCAATTATTATCTTTATTACATTCTTGTTAATATTTAGTGGATTTTATTAACTGATTAACCATGTCTTAGATAATATTTACGCATAAGCCAATTTATTCTAGTTCTATCTTGCATGCTTGTTAACTAATTAATTCATGTGATAGTGAAAAAACATCCATAATGAAATACCCATGAAACATGAAATAAATAAAATAATAAAGTGGTATGATCATGAGCTTTTACTAATGGTTAGTTTATCTAGAGGATGATAAACTAACCACTGACCTAGGGGAAAAACACCTTGAACCAATTAAGGTTCATGTTGCAGCTTTCCACATGTCCACCAATGTATCTCTCTTGGATTGGTTTCGCCTTATCTCCAAACTTGAACCACCCCCACTAGCTTGGGAGCTCCATCCATTATATATTATTTAACTCACACGCAAGTGAGGGGAATGGGTCTACATAAAATAAACCATTGGCATGCAAGCCCTTACGCAATAAGAGGAGAGATGACACATGATATAACAATTTAATTTAATAATAAATTAAAAAGAAACCAATCACATAAAAGGTTTGGTCTAAGATCATGATCATCCATATTCATTCAATGAATTAAGAAATTAATAAAATTAGCATTCAATTATTATTTTTTCTTATTTAGGATAAATTATGCTCGAATCAATTAATTATCCTATTTAATTAATAAGTTATTTTTATCTTAATTATAGAAACCCAAGCCTTTTATATATAACACTACATGATTTTAATCATAATTATACATCAGAGTACAAGCCAAGGATCATTAATTCTAGTGTCTTGGAAGATTAGGTACATATAACATAAAACACGGGGCTAAAAAAAAACTTCTTTATTTAATCTCCATAAAAAGAGATCCTAACATCCTTTGAGCCCTTGCATCTATATAGGGTACCCTGGGGAACACATGAGCAAAGTAATGATCTAAAAATCCTGGTAAAATAATGAACATAAGGATACATCTTAAGAACATGAGTTAGGAGGCATGGCACAATGATTTCCAAAGCATGAAACTTATAAAATAATTTCATATAAGCATGGGATCATATAAACATGGAATCATATAAATGTGGAAGAATCATAAAACATTTCTTTAGTATTGGTCAAGGCTAACCACCAATCCCATTTCCCATTTTAGTACGGGTCAAGACTAACCTCCAATCCCATTTCACATCGCATCTCATGAGACTTAACTTTACCCAATGCATTGGAAAACTATTTGGGTGCACCCATATCAAAATTTTCATGAATATTATTTCCACATAAATAATCTTTCCACATAGATAATCATACATAATCAACCATTCATAAACATAAGGATACCCATAGAAAGAATTGGGTACCACAATCAGGACATAAAGCATAACCAATGAGCGTATCATGAAAGTGTCCATGAAATAAAGGGATTAGAAAATACATGGATGTTCATAAGGTAAAATAGTCATATAACATGGTAGATGGTGTCAAATATAAGTGACAACATATAAGAAATGTATTTGATAAACATTAGCATTAAAAATTTTTTGTGCGGTTTTAAGGAAAATACTATAGATATTTTAAAAATAGAAAAGAGGGAAATCTTTTATATAAAACTAGAATTGAACCAATAAGGTTTTAATAATAAAATAATTATTTTATAAATACAATGGTGTCTTAAAACATAGGATAGAGTGCACTTGAAATTGGGTAAAAAATTCAGGAAGTTCCCTTAAAACAGGTTTGCCTATATGAAAGTTCTAAGGAGGGAATCTTTTAAAAAAACATGTATATCACCAAAAGATAATGATGAAAGGGTCTTAATAAATGAATTTTTTAAAACTAAAAAACATTTATAATATTTACATTAACCTATAAGATAACTTCACTTTGATATAAAGAAATATAAGGCAACCCGAATGAATAAAAGGGGTTCGGGTAGAATTTGTTACGGTTTATTGGCATGGTGTCGGGTGTACCTAAGAAGGATTTATGAGAGAGAAAAGGGTTTTCTAATCACTTATAAATAATTAGGGAATTATGGGGGAGGTTATAAAACATACCCCATAAATTGGGATTACGCATAAAAGGTATAGCATAGAGGACAATCTTGATTATGAGAGAAATGGAGAAGATCCCTCACCTTAAATCCGTTGGTGTTCTCCACTTGTTATTAAAGACCTAAATAAACAAATTAGGTTTATTAATTAATAATTCCATAACCTCTTATATATTTAATTAGTTTAGTATAATAATTTTAAGTTCATTTATAACTATTTTTATTGGTTATGAGGTTCAATTTCATTGTTTGGGCTCGTTTGTTTACTTGGTTTTAATGACTAGTACACTTATATTCATGTTTGGATAAACATATAAGATGAAAGTGGTTGTCCATAATTGAAGTTATCTGATATTAGTGTACATTCAAGAGATTAAATGGTTTTAAATTTAATTTGGTTACTTAGAGTGAAGTTGAATTATTATATGTATAACCTTAGTGACAACCGTTTTGGTTAATCGGTGGGTTTGATTACAATGGACATGTTTTGATTTATAACTCAATACTGTTAGTAAAAAAGGATTACAGAACCAAAACAAGGATATATTACCTATATAATAATCTATTTCAACCATAACACAAATGGTTACATGACCATAATTAATGATAATAAAATAAATTGATAAACTGTTGTCCCTGAATGTGCTAAATTAGCGCATCTCAAACAGTGCTTTCATTTCTTTCAAATAAAAAGGTGGGTAAAGGAGAGAATATAATGAAATATACCATTAGAATAAAAAAATTCCAGTACATGTATGTTACTGGTGTTATCATACTATTTGGGTGAATGGAGGTGAGGAAAGAAACAAAAAAGAAAAGAACTTAAAAGAAATGAAGGAATTGGAAAGAGGAATTTACCTCTTGAGACTTCCTCCTTTGAGAACCTCTTAAGAGGAGAGGTTCTGGTATTTTTAAGAGGATAGGAGATTTTGGACATGGGGTAGGATCTTGGGGAGAGATTTTTCCAGAATATTGGCAAGGAACAAGGCTTGAGAGGAGTGAAGAGAAGTGGGAGTGAGGGAGGGTTTTTATAGTGGAGTAGAGGAGGGTTTTCATAATTTTTTAATCATTAGTTTATTATTTCTTCACAAGATAAGGAATAGTAAGTATTCCATGACCAAGAATAGTAATAAATGCATGTAACTTCGAACCAAGTGGGCTTACATCAGAAGATCATCATCAATGACTCAATAAATCCCTTATTTAGAATTTATCATAAATTATCACATTTTACTATTCATAAATAATTCAAGTATTTCATAAAAATCCCAAAAAATTCACCCTAACCATTTTTCTATGTGAATAATCCGAAAATGAAGTCCATTTTTCAAAAATAATTTTCTAAATATGATTATTTTAATATTTATTTAAAATCATAATTTATTATCAAAAACCAGTTTTAAAACATTCATTAACTTATTCTAAAATATAGGTATATCACACTTTCAACTTGAATATTATTTATATATTATCATAGGTATGGTTACTATTCATTAGGGTATATCAATATTCATAAGGGTATATTATTCATAAGGGTAGGTTACTATTCACCAAAAATTAAGTTTTTCTTATCAGACTCTAAATAACTTACTGATTGCAACCATGTATGTCAGATTTTAAAAATTCCAAACACAGAAGTGACAAAATTATGTTTAAATGTCACTTGGAACTTGGTAGTTCATTATGTTGTGTTTTTATGTGATTTTATGACATATTTATAAGAAGGGAATTTCCATTGTAAAACATTGGGTCGTTACATTCTTTCCCCCTTATGAAACTTCACCCTCAAAATTTTGTTTTACATTCTAAGACAAAAATAGGTGCAAGTACTTTTCCTTCATTTCTTCCTCTAGTTCCCATGTTGCCTCTTCATACATATGGTTTTTCCATAGCACCTTGACCAAATTAGTAGTATTGTTGCATAGAACTTTGTCTCTACGATCCAAGATCTTCACTGACTACTCCTCATTGGAAAGATCATCCTCCAATTGTACCGTATCTGAAGAGAGTACATGTGACGGGTCTAGTATGTACTTCCATCATGTACTTTTGACATGGTAGGTGGAAGTGCTAGTCGATAGGCAACAACTCTAACTCGATCAAGTATCTCGATGGGGCCGATGTACCTGGGACTTAAATTCCCTTTCTTCCCAAACCTCATGACCTTATTCCATGGAGATATGCGTAGAAATACCATGTCTCCAACTTTGAACTCAAGGTCTCATCGACAGTTATTTGCATAACTCTTCTATCGACTTTGGGATGCTTTGATATGATGCTGAATGGGTTTTACCTTCTCCACCATTTCTTCAACCATTTTAGGTCCTAGAAGATTACACTCATCGACTTCATCCCAACATGCCAGTGTTCTAAACCTTTTCCCATAAAGGGATTCATATAGTGCCATTCAGATGCTCGAGTAGAAACTATTGTTGTAGGAGAATTCAACCAGTGGAAGATGTTGGTCCCATCTTCCTTTGAATTCCATAGAACATGATCTCAACATGTCTTCTAGTGTCTGAATAGTTTGCTCAGATTGGACATTAGTTTGAGGATGATAGGTCATACTGAAGTTCAGTTCATTTCTTAGAGCATGTTAGAGACTTTTCCAGAACTTCGAGGTGAATCTAGGATCATGGTCAGATACAATAGATAGTGGTACTCTATACAGCCTTACCACTTCTTTGACATAAATCCGTGAAATTTGATCCAATGATAAGTCCTCTCGAATCGTGATAAAGTGAGATGTCTTTATAAGATGATCCACAACAAACCATATAGTATTTTTTCCTTTGGATTTCCTTGGAAGTCCAGTGAAAAAGTCCATGGTAATGTTCTCTCACTTCTATGCTAGTATGGGTAGTGGTTGTATCATCATCTTAGACTTTTTCCTCTCAACCTTCACTTACTGACATACCAGGCAGTTTGATGTATATTTAGCAATCTCTCTTTTCATATTGTCCCACCAAAAGTTTTCTCGGAGATCTCGATACATCTTTGTTCTCCCTGGGTGGATAGAGAAGGTTGAGCTATGTGCATCATTCAATAGATCCTTCTTTATCTCTGGATCAGATGGTACACATAATCGTGTCCCAAATCTTACAACTCCTTCATCATAAATTTTGAAATCATAGGATTTCCCATTTCTAATAGCTTCCACCCTTTTCTGAATTTCCACACCTTTTCTTTGAGCATCCTTTATTTTCTCCAAGAGGGATGGTTGAGCAATCATTTGAGAAAGGATTGATGATGTTCCTCCCTTAATGATTCCCATGAACATCCTTTGAAAACATAAGAAGATTGGATCCTTTTCAATTATCATCATTGATAAAGATGTAGGATCCTTTCTACTTAGAGCATCCGCCACCTTGTTTGCCTTACCGGGATGGTAGTGGATTGCATAGTCATAATCCTTGATGAGATATATCCATATTTTCTACTGCATATTAATCTATTTCTATGTGAATATATATTTGAGACTCTTGTGGTTAGTATATATCTCACATTTATCCCCATAGAGATAATGCCACCATATTTTCAACGCAAAGATCACAGCCGCCAACTCCAGATCATGCATGGGATAATTTTTCTCATGGATTTTCATATGCCTTGAGGCATAGGCTATCACTTTATCATTTTCATTAGCACATATCCTAAGCCCTTCTTAGAAGCGTCACTACACACCAAAAATAGTTCTCCACTTGTAGGGAGTGTGAGTAGTGGCGTAGTGATAAGCCTCTTTTTCAACTCCTTGAAACAGTCTTCACATTCCCGTGTCTAGACAAACTTTAATCCCTTCCGTGTCAGCTTGGTCATTGGGTTTTAAAATCGTGAAAAGTTCTTCACAAATATTCGATAATACCCAGATATACCGAAAAAGCTGCAGATATCCATTACAGATTCTAGCCCGGGCCAATCTTCAATTGCTTTCATCTTGGAAGGGTCCACAGATATCCCTTTGTTGGTGATAACATGCCCTAAGAATGATACTTCCACCATCCAAAACTCACATTTACTGTACTTTGAATACAACTTCTCCCTTCACAAAGTCTTTAACACAGTATTCAAATCCTCCACATATTCCTCCTTTCTCTTGGAGTATATCAGAATATCATCAATAAATACTACCACAAATTTGTCGAGGTAATCTCTAAAGACTCTATTCATTAAATCCATGAAAATTG
This sequence comes from Viscum album, assembly GCA_963277665.1. Classification (NCBI taxonomy): domain Eukaryota; kingdom Viridiplantae; phylum Streptophyta; class Magnoliopsida; order Santalales; family Viscaceae; genus Viscum; species Viscum album. The sequence continues at coordinate 1,377,087,511 of OY728160.1, forward strand.
ATGGAGAATTAGTGAGTCTGAAGGGCATCAAAATGAACTCATAGTGTCCATACATCGTTCAAAAGGTAGTCTTGGGAATATCTTGCTTCCTCAACTTTAATTAGGGATATCCCAACCGAAGGTCCACCTTAGAGAAATAACTGGCCCCATGAAGCTGATCAAACAAGTTATCTATCCATGGAAGGGGATACTTGTTCTTTATCATGATTTTATTGAGCTCAAGATAATCAATGAAGAGGGGAATTGATCCATCCTTCTTCTTAATGAAGAGGACTGGCGCACCCCACAGTGAAGCACTCGAGTGTATAAAACCCTTCTCTATATTCTTCTGTAACTGCTTCTTCAGCTCTTCCAGCTCCACATTGTCCATTCTATAAGGTGTCTTTGAGATAGGTGGAGATCTAGGGATAATTTCAATTGAGAACTCAACCTCTAGATTAGGAGGAAGACCAGACAACTCTTCAGGGAATACATCAGTGTAATCCCTCACAATGGTCATGTCTTCAATCATGATTCTCTCCTTTGTCTCAATCATTTGAGCTAGATATGCTTTCTCATAAGGCAACAATATCTACACTTGATACGATGATTCTAAAGGAGATTCATCTCCCTCCTTACACTTTTATAGATTTTTAGGATGCTTCGGGATGTGAAGAGTGATCTCCCTTTCTCGATAGTTGATGTTGGCTTTGTATAAAGATAGCCAATCCATGCCCAAGATAGCGTCAAACTCCACTAAAGGAAGTATGATGAGATTTTATGGGAGGTTCAGTCCACAAACGTTAACCGGGGATGAGTTATAAACCATGTATGCAATAATTTCCCCATTTTATATTATCACAAATAACTTTTCCTCTAAATTTTGAGGCGGTGTTTGAATAGTTCTAATAAACTTGCAAGATATGAAAGAATGCGTAGAACCATAATCAAATAGTATGTTCACTATTCTTAAATGAATAACCAGCGTACCTATCACCACATAATTTTCTAGATCCACCTTAGTAGTAGTGATAGCATAATCCATTCCTTGTTTCCTTAAAGGTTGTTGTTGATTTCCTCTAACAACCCTCGACTTAGGGAAATTGTTCACATAATGCCCATTCTCCTTATAGTTGTAACACTGCACTGTAGGCTAAGTGTTGATATGAACTGTAACACCCCAGGTAAATAAAGAATATGACATTTTCATATTTATCCATATTTGTGAATAAAATATTAATATGACTTTAAAGGGGACACTTTTCTCGATGGCGTACCCAACACGCAACAACGAGTTTCTTGGGAATCTTACATTGCACTCTAATAATAAAATAATATTATTTTAAATGGTAGTTAACATATAACCGTTGTATTGGAGGGAATGGATATAAATAACTAATATATGATTATATATGTTTTTAAATGTTTTTACATTTATCCAATAAAAGATAAAGGCATAAAATACGGAAAGAATTCAATTTTAGGCGTATATGCCCTAGTTTTCACTAAAGGTTCACTTATTGCCTTTTGATGGAGAACCGTCATTAAATATAGTTTTGTTCACTCTTATACATCCTTTTGGACCAAATAAAACTCTTCTTAAGAATTGGGACATCAAAATTTACTTTGTGTAATTTTTTGGTATCTTTCTGATAAAGTTCATTTTTTAATGAATAGTGTAAAATGTTGTATTTTAATTCAAAAACTCTTTTTAATATAATTTATTTATATGATTATATTATCTTTTGAATTGGTTTTAAAGTGAAATTAGAATATATTTTTACCATTAAATCCAATAGTGGTCGTTGGAATTAATTTTACTTTGAAATTAGACTTAAACTAGTGTCAATCTTTTGATACTTATTGTTTCATAAAAACACGCTATTTGCTCTGACAGCGGGAATTAATTATTAAATTAATTAATGTGACTTATATGTTTTGAATTTTGTAAAATAGACTTCATTTTTGAATTAGGAATATCAAATATAGCTTAGGGTGAATTTTTGGGATTTTTCTGAAAAACTTCAATTTTTGATGAATAGTGAAACCACTAAGTGGTACTTATAAAAACTGATTTTTCCGTTTAAATGAAATTTTTCCATCTTTGTGTTTTGAATTTCAAAAATCCGACATACATGGTTGTAATTAATAAGTAAAATGTGGTTCAATGGGATAAAAATAATTTTTTGGTGAATAGTAACTTATTAAGTTTTTAATCGCGATTAGAGGTAATTAGTGTAGTTTAAGGTAAAAATAATGTTTTAATAATATGAAATGAACTTGACACATGTCCTAACCTCATTGGATGTGTCATGGCCGACCAAGACAAACCATGGGTCAACTTGGGGACCCCATGAAGCCACTTTTGTTGGAAAATGACATTAATATCTTTTTATTTAAAGTTAAAGTAAATTTGAGACAAACATGAAATGTTTTACTAAAACAATTTTTACATGGGGTTATACAAATCATATTTTTGACTATAAATATTCATTGGAAATCTAAAAAGATTTCCTACATCATAGTATTTTTTTTATAATTTTTAGACATTAAATAAATTAAATTATTTATGACATCATGATGATACAGCGATGACCTCATTATTTAACGATTTAAATAAAATGGAAAGATAATGTAATATCTAAGACCTAAACATGTCCAAAACCTATTGTATGAGTGTATTTCTAAGACTTATCACCTTATCCTAGAAACACATCAATGTGGGACCTCTTAAATCCGAATACCATTTTAAAATAAAGTGACTTTTCTTTACCTTCCAAGAGTGCCCCTCCTCTCCTCTTATAAAAGGCCCCCACCTCTACCTCCTTACCCACACTCCCAAAGCCTTTGGCTCGGCCAACCTCTGCCCATTTTTTATCTCCACTTCCATATATTACTCCTTGAAGCCTAACTTTGGGCAGAAGTATTCCCAAGGAAGCCTTTGAGCTCAAACCAAAGGGAGTTACCCGATTTTAAGGTAATGTCTTCACTTGAGTCCTTTTGTTTTATTTTGCTTCTCCAACCCCCTAAAATCTTTTTATTATTTTCTTTTGTAACAAATACAGTATCCTAAATATACTAGGATGTTGTTATAAGAATGATTCGAGCTACACTTACACACACCTACATCTAATGGTTAAAGAACATACTGTTTCCGTGGATGGCGGATTTCTGCCTCCCGAAACGATGATTGTTCAACATTCTTTTAACACCTTCAAAGGTGTCCATTAAGATGACACTATATTTATATATGATATATAATATGTTTATTTTTTCCTTAATCTTCTGTATTTTTCATTTTGGGCATACCTTTATGGTTTCCATTATGGGTAAACGCGATATCTTCATTTAAGGAAGTGCGGACTACCGCCCCCTCAAAGTGATGTGATTCATTAATGCCATATGTGGGATGTATAAAGGATGGATTTAAAGTTATTATATATGATGTTATACTGGAATTATAATATACCTCTATATCATTATTATTCAATTCCATAAAAATATGAAATAGAAATGAAAGTAGCGTTCATGCGTACGTACGGCTTACCGTCTTCATGAACGATGCATTTCATTTCTTATCCCCAAATGTAATGTACTATTAAAAGTACATGTACATAATGGATATATATAATGAATGATACATCTAAATGATGAATATAATTCTGGAATTAAAATATACATACCTCTCATTTATTTTTAATTCCATTAATATGACAAAGAAATGAAAGTAGCGTTCATGCGTACGTACGGCTTACCGTCTCCATGAACGGTGCATTTCATTTCTTACCTCTAAATGATTATGTGATATTATAAATACATTTATATTCTAGATATATATGATATATATGATATACAAATCAGGAATGTCATTCTGGATATAAAGAACCTTTGACCACACGAACAACATGTAATTATAAGAAGTCCACTTTCGACTTAAGAACCAAATATCGACAAAACAAACATTATTAACTTAAATGGTTACATAATGTTTATAACATGAAAATAAGTGATCTAAAAGGAATAATGAACTAGAAAAATGTTCTTAATAAAGTGTAAATTAACTCAAGTTTATTATTCAGGACGTTAAAGAATGATCGAGTCAAGTCGGACACGAGGTAAGGGATCCTACTCCTCTCTTTCTTTTTAAGTACGCTCTTTTATGTCATTACTTTTAAAGCTCACCTTTATTGTTATTGGGATGTTCTTTTATATTACTCTTACTATAATTTTTATATGATTAGATACCCTATTCTCTCTCATCAATCCATTTTGGAAGTTTTGAGTGGCGCCGTTAGGCTGCTGAATTTTCGTAAGAGATCTAACCTTTCTCTTTCTTTTTAAGTACTCTCCTTTATGTCACTTCTTTTAAGCTTCTATTTGTTATGTTGGGGGATGTTCTTTTATATTCCTCTTTTTGTAAACTTTATGTTGATGTGATGAGAGAACCTATTTACTCTCATCAATCCATTTTGGAAGTTTTAAGTGGCGTCGTTAGGCTGCCGAGTTTTCGTAAGAGATTTTTCATCTCACTTTTATTCCCGTGAGATTTATGCTACATTTGCCACAATTTCCTTTGAGTGGTTTATGTACTACCCATTATTAAACTCCTTTTGTAATATAATTCCATTTATGGGTATTTACATATTCATTGTATGACACTTCTTCAATGGGGTGTACTTTTCGAAAGTTACCCAAGTCGGTAAGGGAACCTTTCACCCTCCTCTTTTTAAAAGACTTCGTTTGTTATATCTTTTAATTCACACACTATTATGTTGGGATATGTTCTTCTATATCCTGATTGATGTAAATTTTATTTCCAAGTGATGATATTCCCTTTTTATCTCTCATCAACTCATTTTCTGAATTTTTGAAGTGACGTCGTTAGGCTGTCGAATTTTACCAAGGGAACTTTTTAACCCAATTTCAATTTCTTTGGGTTCAACATGTAGTTATTGAATATGTCATCCTTTGAATATGTGTGAATGAACTTTTATTGTTTTACACTTAATATCCAATTATATTGGGTGTATTTATATTTGTCACACATAATTTTGAGATTTATTTATCCTTAATTTAAGGATACCTTCTTTATAAGGGATTTCATCACATTTTACATCTCTATTGAGACTTTATTGTTGTTATGAACCAATTCACTATTATATGGTGTATATAATGTCCTTTGGAATATTATATCATGAATCCATTTATTCTCATGATATTATAAAGTTCTTATTAAATGTTATTCCTCAATTATTGTATTCAAGTGTCTCTAATTTTGGTAAAAACCCTTTAACCAAAATATCGCTTTAAATGTTTTAATGATTTGTTCTTATTAATATCCATGTTTTAAAAATGGTTTTAAGGATTTATTTATATGGATATTAATGGTTTAAAATGTTAAAAGATTCAAGGTGGTATGGGACTTTGTCTCAATCTCCTTTCATTGAGGCATATTTTATTTTATACACAACTTTCTTTTATACGGTGTATAAACCCCTTTGACTTTTACGTTTATCCAAAAGGAATCTTTTTTATACGAATCGTTTTAAAAAACGACAAAAGGGAATGTTTTTGTCGTACGTATGCGGCGACAACGACTTCTCTGCCGCCGTGACCATTATTTGAGTTTCAGCTTCCTCTACAAGCCATACCTTCTTTTTAAAAGAAAAATAAATACCATGTTTTACTTTTCTTTTATTTTGTTATTGAAAATGGTTTTCATAATGTTTTTATATCAATGTGTTGTATTGATATCTTGTGATTGAAAGGTGGAAATGTTATATTTCCTTTAAGCATGTTTTATGTGATACAATTATGTTGAGGTTCTTGGGCATTATTATGAAGACGGGTGGTTCCGTGATAGACTAAGGGCGGGTGAGCCCGATATAGCTCTCCAATGCATTGGGTAACACGAAGGAGTGAAACGTTAAGGTTTCTCCGAAGAGATTTAGGGAATATACTGTGATGGGTATTCCAAACTTAACCAAGAGGGTTACTCCCTACGTAAGAATGTTATGAATGCCTCAAGTTACCTTTATGTCCTATGATTTCTATGATTTATTCATGATTTGATGAGGTATGTTAAAGTGCCTATGTTTTATGGGTAAAGTATGATTTCATTCTTATGTATATATGAACTCATGTTTCCTTTCCATATTTTTATAACCCTTACTGAGATTTTTATGCTCATCCCAAGTTTTTTTGAAATGTTTTTCACAGGTCAAGGGAAAGGTACATGATATGATGATAGTGTCAAGGAAGTGTCAAGAAAGAATCCATGTTCTATTTTAAATATGTTTCCATTGATGGGAAAAAAATGAATACTATCATTTATGTAACCACTTTGTTTAAATGTGGAATTTAATTTAAGTTTTATGATATAATTCTCTAAAACTCTAAACCTGAAAAGATCCTTAATGTGAATTATTCATTTAATTCAATATTAAGTAAGGTTTAAGGCCGGGGCCTTATAGTTGGTATCAAAGGTCGGTTTAGATAACTTTAGAGGTTAGGGTATTCTTTAAGAATAAGTGACATTACCATAATGGTTAGGATTTCAGAAAGAGTCCTAGTTTTAGATAAAGTGAATGAGTAAGTATATCTTAGTGTTTACCTTCCTCATTAGTACATGATGGTTTTGTTGATATACTCACATTGACATTTCTGTTTTTAGTGAATGGATGGATCTAGCAGGCACCAAAGAGACAACAAGTTTGAAGGAAACTGTGGTGGTTCTATGATTAAGATACTAGATAAAATGGAGGATTCAATGAGGAAACTCGTGGTTGTTCTAAACCAAATATCAAGGAGTCATGATCAACCACTTGAACCTTGGTATGTCCTGTAAGGCATCATGTACGAGATGACCAATTGATGTGGAAGTTCAGGTAATAATTATAAAGGTAACCATTAGAGTTTATATGATCCTTACTTTTGAGGTAATTATGGGTTATTATATGATATGCTGGAAAATGAAAGGCATGAGATAAGCTTGAGGTTAAAATATGTTATGATCATTTTTGATGATTTTATCTCCTTTTGGGGAATGATTTAAGAATTATATAGTTTTGGAAAAAGGACAACACGCAGACCGTGTGACAACCCGTCACGTCGGACAAAGCTGCAGGAATCGAACCCACAACCAAAGTGCGACTGGTATTTATCGCCTACCACTGGACTACGTGAAGTCCCTGGTTAGTTTGACTGATTCTTTTTAGTTAGATGATCTTAGGAATTAAGAGTAAGTGGATTTTGGGTTATCTATGGAAATTTATTAACATATCATAGAGGATATGTGATTAGGTTAATTACTTTTCAATATGAGACTTTAAGAGCAACTGATGTTGTTTGGAGATAAATATTACGATTTAACTTGGAAGACTACGTGACTAAATCCTTAAAATATTTGGGTTTCAATCTTAGCTTGGTTTACTTTGAAGAATTTTATGGACAAATTGATTATCGAATGGTCCTCGTTGAACTTTGGGTTTTGTTGGACAAATTTTGGAGATTAAGAATAGATTTTCTTTTTATAAAGGGTTATCCTTTTCTGGATTATCTGATCTTGTACTAGCCTTTTTGGTTTTGGTTTTGGTCTAAAGACATGGGACGTATATAGTTCTCTTTTGTGGATTAGGTGATTCTCTAGAAGTTGATTATAATACTCTTAATGCGAACAAGTCTCCCTAAATACTCGTCTTTTGGAAAAAAATATGAGTTTGATTAAGGAATCTAGTAAAATTTGAAAGTCAACATGATAAGTGATTATGTTTCCTTATGAATAAATTCCTCAATAAAAAGTAACTTAAAAAAAATGTTTTCTATTAACTTTTCCTACTGGGGAATCAAATACCGTCTAACCCATCACAAGTTTGTGATTTTCTTATGGTTAACTTTCTCCAAGACATGTTTACTATCACTCTCACTCAAGAACATGACCCTTTTCTTTTTCTTCCATGTCCATGTTTTTCTACATATGGGTTAACTCAGGTGACCTCTGTACTTATCTTCCTTTATTTTAAAGTGATTGTTTTACCGACTCTTCTTCCGATGTGGGACTTTCAAGGATGTTTCCAAGCTCAATTTTAAAAATTGTGAGGACGCAATTCCCAAAAGGGGGGAAGGATGTAACACCCCAGGTAAATAAAGAATATGACATTTTCATATTTATCCATATTTGTGAATAAAATATTAATATGACTTTAAAGGGGACGCTATGCTCGATGGCGTACCCAACACGCAACAACGAGTTTCTTGGGAATCTTACGTTGCACTCTAATAATAAAATAATATTATTTTAAATGGTAGTTAACATGTAGCTGTTGTATTGGAGGGAATGGATAGAAATAAAAAATATATGATTATATATGTTTTTAAATGTTTTTACATTTATCTAATAAAAGATAAAGGCATAAAATATGGAAAGAATTCAATTTTAGGCGTATATGCCCTAGTTTTCACTAAAGGTTCAATTATTGACTTTTGATGGAGAACCGTCATTAAATATAGTTTTTTTCACTCTTATACATCCTTTTGGACCAACTAAAACTCTTCTTAAGAATTGGGACATCAAAATTTACTTTGTGTAAATTTTTGTTATCTTTCTGATAAAGTTCATTTTTAATGAATAGTGTAAAATGTTGTATTTTAATTCAAAACGTCTTTTTAATCTAATTTATTTATATGATTAGATTATCTTTTGAATTGGTTTTAAAGTGAAATTAGAATATATTTTTTCCATTAAATCCAATAGTGGTCATTGGAATTAATTTCACTTTAAAATCAGACTTAAACTAGTGTCAATCTTTTGATACTTATTGTTTCATAAAAACACGCTATTTGCTCTGACAGCGGGAATTAATTATTAAATTAATTAATGTGACTTATATGTTTTGAATTTTGTAAAATAGACTTCATTTTTGAATTCAGAATATCAAATATAGCTTAGGGTGAATTTTTGGGATTTTTTTGAAAAACTTCAATTTTTGATGAATAGTGAAACCACTAAGTGGTACTTATAAAAACTGATTTTTCCGTTTAAATAAAAATTTTCCATCTTTGTGTTATGAATTTCAAAAATCCGACATACATGGTTGTCATTAATAAGTAAAATGTGGTTCAATGGGATAAAAATAATTTTTTGGTGAATAGTAACTTATTAAGTTTTTAATCGCGATTAGAGGTAATTAGTGTAGTTTAAGGTAAAAATAATGTTTTAATAATATGAAATGAACTTGACACATGTCCTAACCTCATTGGATGTGTCATGGCCGACCAAGACAACCCATGGGTCAACTTGGGGACCCCATGAAGCCACTTTTGTTGGAAAATGACATTAATATCTTTTTATTTAAAGTTAAAGTAAATATGAGACAAACATGAAATGTTTTACTAAAAAAATTTTTATATGGGGTTATACAAATCATATTTTTGACTATAAATATTCATTGGAAATATAAAGATATTTCCTAAAACATAGTATTTTTTTAATAATTTTTAGACATTAAATAAATTAAATTATTTATGACATCATGATGATACAACGATGACCTTATTATTTAATGATTTAAATAAAATGGAAAGATAATGTAATATCTAAGACCTACACATGTCCAAAACCTATTGGATGAGTGGATTTATAACCCTTATCACCTTATCCTCGAAACACATCAATGTGGGACCTCTTAAATCCGAATACCATTTTAAAATAAAGTGACTTTTCTTTACCTTCCAAGAGTGCCCCTCCTCTCCTCTTATAAAAGGCCCCCACCTCTACCTCCTTACCCACACTCCCAAAGCCTTTGGATTGGCCAAACTCTGCCCATTTTGTCTCTAAAATTCCCTCTCTTACTCCTTGAAGCCTAACTTTGGACAGAAGTCTTCCCAAGGAAGCCTTTGAGCTCAAACCAAAGGGAGTTACCCGATTTTAAGGTAATGTCTTCACTTGAGTCCTTTTGTTTTATTTTGCTTCTCCAACCCCGTAAACTCTTTTTATTCTTTTCTTTTGTAAAAACTCCAGTATCCTCAATATACTATGATTTTTTTATAAGAAGTATTTGAGCTACACTTACACACACCTACATCTAATGGTTAAAGAACATACTGTTTCCGTGGATGGCAAATTTCTGCCTCCCGAAACGATGATTGTTCAACATTCTTTTAAAACCTTCAAAGGTGTACATTAAGATGAAAATATATTTATATATGATATATAACATGTTTATGTTTTCCTTAAGCTTCTGTATTTTTCATTTTGGGCATACCTTTATGGTTTCCATTATGGGTAAACGCGATATCTTCATTTAAGGAAGTGCGGACTACCGCCCCCTCAAAGTGATGTGACTGGTTAATGCCATATGTGGGATGTATAAAGGATGGATTTAAAGTTATTATATATGATGTTATACTGGAATTATAATATACCTCTATATCATTATTATTCAATTCTATAAAAATATGAAATAGAAATGAAAGTAGCGTTCATGCGTACGTACGGCTTACCGTCTTCATGAACGGTGCATTTCATTTCTTATCCATAAATGTAATGTACTATTAAAAGTACATGTATATAATGGATATATATAATGAATTATATATATAAATGATGAATATAATTATGGAATTAAAATATACATACCTCTAATTTAGTTTTAATTCCATTAATATGACAAAGAAATGGAAGTAGCGTTCATGCGTACGTACGGCTTACCGTCTCCATGAACGGTGCATTTCTTTTCTTACCCATAAATGATTATGTGATATTATAAATACATGTATATGCTAGATATATATGATATACAAATCAGGAATGTCATTATGGATATAAAGAACCTTTGACCACACGAACAACATGTAATTGTAAGAAGTCTACTTTCGACTTAAGAACCAAATATCGACAAAACAAACATTATTAACTTAAATGGTTACATAATGTTTATAACATGGAAATAAGTGATCTAAAAGGAATAATGAACTAGAAAAAGGTTCTTAATAAAGTGTAAATTAACTCAAGTTTATTATTCAGGACGTTAAAGAACGATCGAGTCAAGTCGGACACGAGGTAAGAGATCCTACTCCTCTCTTTCTTTTTAAGTACGCTCTTTTATGTCATTACTTTTAAAGCTCAAATTTATTGTTATTGGGTTGTTCTTTTATATTACTCTTACTATAATTTTTATATGATGAGATACCCTATTATCTCTCATCAATCCATTTTGGAAGTTTTGAGCGGAGTCGTTAGGCTGTCGAATTTTCGTAAGAGATCTAACCTCTCTCTTTTTAAGTACTCTCCTTTATGTCACTTCTTTTAAGCTCCTCTTTGTTATGTTGGGGGATGTTCTTTTATATTCCTCTTTCTGTAAACTTTATTTTTATGTGATGAGAGACCCTATTTCCTCTCATCAATCCATTTTGGAAGTTTTAATTGGCGTCGTTAGACTGCCGAGTTTTCGTAAGAGATTTTTCATCTCACTTTTATTCTTGTGAGATTTATGCTACATTTGCCAAAATTTCCTTTGAGTGGTTTATGTAATGCCCATTATTACACTCCTTTTGTAATATAATTCCATTTATGGGTATTTACATATTCATTATATGACACTTCTTCAATGGGGTGTACTTTTCGAAAGTTACCCAAGTCGGTAAGGGAACCTTTCACCCTCCTCTTTTTAAAAGACTTCGTTTGTTATGTCTTTTAATTCACAGAATATTATGTTGGGATATGTTCTTATATATCCTGATTGATGTAAATTTTATTTCCAAGTGATGAGATTCCCTTTTTATCTCTCATCAACTCATTTTCTGAATTTTTGAAGTGACGCCGTTAGACTGTCGAATTTTACCAAGGGAACTTTTTAACCCAATTTTGATTTCTTTGGGTTCAACATGTAGTTATTGAATATGTCATCCTTTGAATATGTGTGAATGACCATTTATTGTTTTACACTTAATATCCAATTATATTGGGTGTATTTATATTTGTCACACATAATTTTGAGATTGATTTATCCTTAATTTAAGGATACCTTCTTTATAAGGGATTTCATCACATTTTACATCTCTATTGAGACTTCATTGTTGTTATGCACTGATTCACTATTATATGGTGTATATACTGTCCTTTGGAATATTATATCATGAATCCATTTATTCTCATGATATTATAAAGTTCTGATTAAATGTTATTCCTCAATTATTGTATTCAAGTGTCTCTAATTTTGGTAAAAACCCTTTAACCAAAATATCGATTTAAATGTTTTAATGATTTGTTCTTATTAATATCCATGTTTTAAAAATGGTTTTAAGGATTTATTTATATGGATATTAATGGTTTAAAATGTTAAAATATTCAAGGTGGTATGGGACTTCGTCTCAATCACCTTTCATTGAGGCATATTTTATTTTATACACAACTTTCTTTTATACGGTGTATAAACCCCTTTGACTTTTACGTTTATCCAAAAGGAATATTTTTTATACAAATCGTTTTACAAAATAACAAAAGGGAATGTTTTTCTCGTACGTATGTGGCGACAACGACTTCTCCGCCGCCATGACCATTATTTGAGTTTCGGCTTCCTCTACAAGCCATACCTTCTTTTTAAAAGAAAAATAAATACCATTGTCACGACCCGCCCTCGGGGCTCGTGCCGTGACTACCCCAAGCCCGCCTTCCATAGGCCAGGGGCTGGCGACTAGCACCAAGGCGTAAAATCCCAGTAAACAGGGAAGGCATTGCCTTTATAAGTAACAACCACACAGAGTCAGCAAGCGGAAAGTAAAGTGCAGAAAAGTAAAGGGGCCGGAATACAAGCCCAACTGTAAAGTACAGCTGAAAAGTAAAGTACAGCAACTGAAGAAAAGACGGCGGCCTCGTGTCGTCCACTGGCAATCCCACCTGAAGGGTGGGTACAGATAGCCTCCAGGCTCCTCGGGTCCCACGTCCGCTCCGAGCACGTCCCGCCCAGTGGTCCACCTCCAGGTACCGTCCTGCTCCATGCCCCAACCGTGATCAGCGCTGTCCGTCGTCTGCAACCAACACAACAAGGTGCGGGCATAGCCCGTGCAGGGGTGAGTACAACTACTCAGTAAGGACCCCAAGACCCCCGAAAGTCTCCCGAAATCCACAAAGGATATAGCACAAAAGAAAGATGCAATAACGAAGTAACATCTGACTCGACTTAGGTATATGCCCATACATATACCTAAGTCCCCAATTCTAGCTCTGCTCACGAGCTCAAGAACAACTCAATCCACAAAGGAAAGCAAGACTCAAATCCACAAGGAGAGTAAACAGTAAATCCACATAGGATAGTTCAACACAATCCACAAAGGAGAGTAAACAGTGAATCCACATAGGATAGTTCAACACAATCCACAAAGGAGAGTAAACAGTAAATCCACATAGGATAGTTCAACACAATCCACAAAGGAGAGTAAACAGTAAATCCACATAGGATAGTTCAACACAATCCACAAAGGAGAGTAAACAGTAAATCCACATAGGATGGTTCAACACAATCCACAAAGGAGAGTAACATAAGATTCAGCTCAACCAGGATTTTCATTATCGAAACCGTAGATGTTGAATAGCCCCATCTCTGAAGTGTACAGTGGTCCTGTCACGACTCCGAGGTACTGCTCACTAACCTAAGACTGCTGAAGTACTCCTCCTGTCGAGTACCGCGGGTCTGCTGCCAACTACCGGGCGCTCCGTCTGCTGAGGGTCTGCTGCCGAATACCGGGCGCTCACCCAGATAGCCTACTGAGGTACTCCTCCTGTCGAGTACCGCGGGTTTGCCGCCAACTACCAGGCGCTCCGTCCGCCGTGGGTCTGCTGCCAACTACTGGGCGCTCCGTCCACTGGGCTAGTCGACTCACTCCAAGTCGAGTCGGTCAAGCAGTCGTCAGGTCTCAGTTATCTACACGGTCTCCGTACTCCGCACGCGCGTCTCCACCGTCGCGGGTCTGTCGCTACAACCAAGAGCACACACTCCGTGGAGTATCGCGGGTCCGCCGCTACAACCAAGCGCTCCACCGCCAAGGGTCTGCTGCTGCATCCAAGCGCACCACCACTGTCAAGTACCACGGGTCCGCCGCTACACCCAAGCGCTCCACCGCTCAAGGTAAAAAGAAGATTCAGCTCACACAGGTTCGGTAGCACTGTTCCACGTAGGATCGCTGAGTGCAGTAGTCGACGCAGTCCACTGAGGATCTCTGCACAGTCGTCGCCGCAATCCACGAAGGATCTCTGCTCTGCCGTCGTCGCAGTCCACGGAGGATCTCTGCTCTGTCGTCGAAGCCACAGCCAGCACTAGGGTTCCCGCACATAGCGAGCTCGTTTAGGAGGGTCCGTTCCACGAGCCGAGAGGCTGATACATCAACTGACACGTAGTCCGAAGTTGATGTATCCAAAAGTTCCGTATCGACAACAGGATCTCAACGCAACAGACGGCGCGTCAATCGGACGCCCGGTCTGAGAGTTATTGACATTTTCGTCCCAGGGGCCCGGTTGGTTTTTAGGGAAAACCAACCCGACCGTACTCCGCCTGTGTCCGAACCTCGGGCGGAGTATGCTAAAAGTTCCTTCTCACTTAGAGGAAACTACCACAGCTGACGGTACGTCGATCGGACGTCCGTAGCTCAAGTTATGAGCGTTTCCGCTCCGAGGGCCCGGTTGGTTTCGTGTACGAACCAACCCGGCCGAACCCAAAGTCTTCCTAAACCTTGAGTATAATATACCGAAATGACCGTCTCGATCCAAGGATCGCGTAGCCGCTGACGGTTTGTCAATCGGAGGTCCCAGGCCCGAGATATGGGCGAGAGACCGAAGAGGGCCCGAAACGGGGGTTCTGGGCCCGGGGCGACCCGGCCCAAACCCCCCCTGGGTCGGCCGAACCGGGTCGGCCCGAACCGGGTCGGTCCGACCCGGTCCGCCCGGCTAGGCCGGGTCCGGTTCGGCCTGGGCGCGGCCCGGCCGACCGGACCGGCCGGCTCGGCCTCGGCCGAGTGAGCCGCCGCGGGTCAAACCCGCGGCTTTGGAGAGACGCGGCCCGCGCGGGCCGCGTGCTGGATGGCCGGACCGCGGACGCGGTCCGGCGGTTCGCCGCCGCCGCGGCTCGGCCGCGGAGGACTCCTCCGGCGGCGCGCCGGGCGCCGCCGCCTCCGGTCGCCGGCGCCGCCGCGCCGGCGACCCGCGCCGCCGCCCCCTTCCGCGGGCCGCCGGAGTTGCTCCGGTGGCCCGTTTTGCCTCTCGTCTGCGCCGTTGCTCCTCCCGGGGGCCGATCTTCACTGCAGAAACAACAGATCGCCCCTGCCGCGCGGTTCGTCGTCGTCCGCCAAATCCGCACAACAAAAGATTGGCGGAGGGTTGCCGGGTCTTGTTCGTTAGACCCGCACCCTCCGCGTTAGTCATAATCAACGGGAGGAAAGGCTACAACAATTTTTAATCAAAGATAAAAATTGTTCACTCCTTTTCTTTTAAACGGAATTTCAATTTTTAATTAATTGAAATTATTCATGCCGGTTCTTTATTTAAAAGAAATAAGAACACGGAATGAATCATCAAGGAAAATAAACCCCTACCTTGTCGTCATCGTCGGACGAGAGGTCGTCGCGGGATCGCTCGTCGCGGAAGAAGGGGGGATCGTTGTGTCGTCGCGGTATCCGGCGTCGCGTCGCCAATCTCCGGATCGAGAAAAAACGGATTTAATTAATTAAATCCGTTGTTATTGAAATTTAAAAAGGGAGAAATAAAAGATTCGATTCTCACCTTTGTTGTCGAACGAGGGTCGGCCGCGGAAGAAGAGGCGTCGCCGAAGAATGTCGCGGGTAGAGCTCGTCGACGTCGCAGATCTTGGTGTGCGTCGTCGAATTCCGGTCTCCGGCGTTCTTCGCGTTCTTCGCGTTCTTCGCGTTCTTCGCGTTCTTCGCGGAGAGGGTGGAGGCTCAGAGGAATTGCACAACGATAGCAATCCTCCAAAATAGACAAGTTTGTCTATTTTATTATTTTGCCAACAAACGTAAAACGCGTAAGTAACGACCCATTTAATTCGTTGAATTAATTCAACGAGCGAAACAACCCATTTAATTCACGAAAGAAACAGCCCAATTAAATGGTCTGTTAAGAATTAAAGAAACGCGTCGGTTGACTTTTCAGTTTCTTTGACGGGTTTTCGCGGGTGCGTTACTTAGCGAAAGAAACGGCGGGGCTCGTGCGGGCCCCACCTCACAAATATCCTACCAAGGGGGTAGGATATTTCTGGATAGCATCCTATCCAGTTCAACACAGTTCAAGCCTCCTTTAAGTGACTTCAAGTGGCTTCCAAGCAGCTTAAGTGAAATAAAATAAAGTTGTCGCACAAACTTTATTTTATTTCTGACTTAAAGCCGCAAAATTTAAAAACCACGTCTGAGCAAACGCAACTCCGGAAGAGGCGTTTCTAAGCAAATACCGGCGCTGCGATTTCATCGGTGCCCTCAGAATTCGATTCCGGGCACCGGTTCAAAAGATAGAAAAACCCGTTCGTCCGTTCACTGAACGTACCCGAGCCAAACTTCGGCAAATGATTCCGGGCACACCGGGCCTCGGAATCAGGTGCCGTCTGAAGCTGCGCTCTTGTAAAATTCCAAAGAAAATTAAGAAAAAAATTTCCTTGAAATTTGCGGGTCTTTACATTACTCCCACCTCAGGGCTTTACGTCCCCGTAAAGATACATCAAAAACTAGGGGAACAAATGGAGGTACTGAGCACGCATCTGAGCCTCCCGCTCCCAAGTGCTCTCCTGGAGGTTCCCATGCTGCCATCTGACGCGCACAAGAGGAATCGACCGCCCACGTAGGACCTGCTCCTGTCGATCCTCGATCTCCACTGGGACCTCCGCAAAAGTCGCCCCATCGTCCACGTCCAGCTCCCCAAAGTCGATGATGCGCGTCGGGTCGTGCACGTATCTCCTCAGCTGAGACACGTGGAAGACGTCGTGCACCCGGTGCAACTGAGGTGGTAGAGCCAGGCGATAAGCCACCTCTCCTATCCTGCGGAGGACCTGGAAAGGCCCGATGAAGCGTGGAGACAACTTGCCGCCTCGGCCAAATCTCCGTAAACCACGTCGAGGTGAGACACGCAAAAAAACGTGGTCGCCATCCTCGAACTCCAGTGGCCTCCGCCTCCTGTCAGCATATGACTTCTGCCGGCTCTGAGCTGTCCTCATCCTCTCCTGGATGATCTGGACCTTCTCTGTTGTGGCCTGGACCATCATAGGTCCCACAAGAGCTGCAAGATTTCTTTTTTGCCGAAAAGAGAAATCTGGTCTCATCCCCTGGATGAACCACATTCTTTGACTAAAACAGTCAATCCTAACATGGATGATACTAATCCATACCAAGGATGACGTCGTAAGGCCTCGACGCTACTACTAAGAGATTCAACCGTTACTCTCGCCTCCAAGGGTTGAGTCACACTGTCGGCATCAGTGTGTGGTAACTGGGTCTTCTCCAGTAGACGTCTCACAAGTGAGGGTCAAGTCAACAGCCAAAACTGGAATCTCCTAGTAACATCACGAAAGAGGACAGGAACGAAAAAAAAAAATCACAAAGGTATGCGTCTTTTATTATTGCAGCCCATATTACAAGACGCTACACAAAAGCAACAAGGAACCAGAAGTACAAAGGATGTATCCACTAGGTCTGCTCCTGTCCATCAGCTCCCAGGGCTCCATGATCGAAGGCCTCGGCTTCCTGAAGCTGAGCTCTCCCCTGCGGTCGGGGTGGACCTCCTGGTGGTGGTGGTGGTAGAGCCTCAAAGCGTCGTCCACCACCTGCTGCTCGTCCAGCTTCTCTACCTCGTCCGTCTCCTCCCTGCAGACCGCCACGGTCGAACCTCTGCCTCTGCCTAGGTGGTTCCTCAACCGTCTGCTTCTCCCCCGCATGGCGGGTCGGGCAGTCACGAGCCATGTGACCAATTCCGCCACAGGAGTAACATTGCCCACTCTCGGCACACCTGGCTCTGACTCCACCCCGGCTTCCCCGCACAACTGAGCCTGAGTCGTGCAGTCGGCCACTGGTAGGTCTGGTCTGCCTGGAACCCTGAGTCATCCGTCGGCTACCTGCTGCCGAAGACTCAGCTGCCTGCCGCCCTGCGCTAGGTCTCGCCGCTGAAGAAGGCTCTGCCAGGAAGCTCTCGATCAGGAGGGCTCGCTCCAGCACTCCCGCCTGGGTCGGAATGCTGAGGGAGATCAGCGACGCCCGAATCTCCTGTCGTAAGCCCTGCTCGAAGGTCCGGGCCCGGAAGAAGGGGTCCCGTACCATGTCGGTCGAGTAGCGAGATAGGTCAGTGAACCTCGCCGCGTACTGAGCGACCGTCATGCTGTCCTGGCGCAGCTGGAGAAGCTCCTGGATGCGCACCGCTCGGAGGGTGGCCGGGACGAACTCAGAGCGGAAGAGGCTCTCGAAGTCCGTCCAGAGCAAGGATGCATCATCGTGAACCTGGAGCATCAGGCTCCACCATCGTCCTGCTGCCGCCTGCAGGAGGCTCGCTGCGAGAATCACCATGAGATCCGCTGGTGTCCTCACTAGCCTAAAGATCCGTACCACCGCCTCTAGCCAGTCCTCGGCGGCCTGGGGGTCCGCCTCACCGCGAAACCTGGGCGGTCGCTGGCTCTGAAACTCATGCAGTGCCCTGAGGCGACGTGCATCGTCAGCGTCTGGTACTGGTAGCATCGGTGGCTCGGCGGGTAAGGCTACCGCCGGTGCCACTGCTGGCAAAGGGCCCTGCACCGAGGCCTCGTCGCTCGGTGGGCTGCCGTCGCGCCCTACACTCGGAACCCTAGCTGGCTGTCGTCGCGGGGCCATCCTGAAAAGGAGAACAAGAGCACCACAGTCAGAACAGTATACCTGGTGAGCTGGCACAAGTAATCACAAGGAAAACTTGAGACTTTCATGAAGCAGACCAGTATACCCGGTGAGCTGACACAAGTAATCACAAAGAAGACTTGAAACACACACGCAATCAATGTTTTCATGCATTAAGTCGGAAATCAGGAGTCAGGGTCCTGGTGTACGGATACGTCGGCCGCCGCACCAACACTAGGCTCCCTGAGATGATAACCACACTCAATACACTAAACACTATTGCTTCACATAGAAAGGAAAGACGATCAGAGTCTGCGGTAGAACCGACCACCTCTGATACCAATTTGTCACGACCCGCCCTCGGGGCTCGTGCCGTGACTACCCCAAGCCCGCCTTCCATAGGCCAGGGGCTGGCGACTAGCACCAAGGCGTAAAATCCCAGTAAACAGGGAAGGCATTGCCTTTATAAGTAACAACCACACAGAGTCAGCAAGCGGAAAGTAAAGTGCAGAAAAGTAAAGGGGCCGGAATACAAGCCCAACTGTAAAGTACAACTGAAAAGTAAAGTACAGCAACTGAAGAAAAGACGGCGGCCTCGTGTCGTCCACTGGCAATCCCACCTGAAGGGTGGGTACAGATAGCCTCCAGGCTCCTCGGGTCCCACGTCCGCTCCGAGCACGTCCCGCCCAGTGGTCCACCTCCAGGTACCGTCCTGCTCCATGCCCCAACCGTGATCAGCACTGTCCGTCGTCTGCAACCAACACAACAAGGTGCGGGCATAGCCCGTGCAGGGGTGAGTACAACTACTCAGTAAGGACCCCGAGACCCCCGAAAGTCTCCCGAAATCCACAAAGGATATAGCACAAAAGAAAGATGCAATCACGAAGTAACATCTGACTCGACTTAGGTATATGCCCATACATATACCTAAGTCCCCAATTCTAGCTCTGCTCACGAGCTCAAGAACAACTCAATCCACAAAGGAAAGCAAGACTCAAATCCACAAGGAGAGTAAACAGTAAATCCACATAGGATAGTTCAACACAATCCACAAAGGAGAGTAAACAGTGAATCCACATAGGATAGTTCAACACAATCCACAAAGGAGAGTAAACAGTAAATCCACATAGGATAGTTCAACACAATCCACAAAGGAGAGTAAACAGTAAATCCACATAGGATAGTTCAACACAATCCACAAAGGAGAGTAAACAGTAAATCCACATAGGATGGTTCAACACAATCCACAAAGGAGAGTAACATAAGATTCAGCTCAACCAGGATTTTCATTATCGAAACCGTAGATGTTGAATAGCCCCATCTCTGAAGTGTACAGTGGTCCTGTCACGACTCCGAGGTACTGCTCACTAACCTAAGACTGCTGAAGTACTCCTCCTGTCGAGTACCGCGGGTCTGCTGCCAACTACCGGGCGCTCCGTCCGCTGAGGGTCTACTGCCGAATACCGGGCGCTCACCCAGATAGCCTACTGAGGTACTCCTCCTGTCGAGTACCGCGGGTTTGCCGCCAACTACCAAGCGCTCCGTCCGCCGTGGGTCTGCTGCCAACTACTGGGCGCTCCGTCCACTGGGCTAGTCGACTCACTCCAAGTCGAGTCGGTCAAGCAGTCGTCAGGTCTCAGTTATCTACACGGTCTCCGTACTCCGCACGCGCGTCTCCACCGTCGCGGGTCTGTCGCTACAACCAAACGCACACACTCCGTGGAGTATCGCGGGTCCGCCGCTACAACCAAGCGCTCCACCGCCAAGGGTCTGCTGCTGCATCCAAGCGCACCACCACTGTCAAGTACCACGGGTCCGCCGCTACACCCAAGCGCTCCACCGCTCAAGGTAAAAAGAAGATTCAGCTCACACAGGTTCGGTAGCACTGTTCCACGTAGGATCGCTGAGTGCAGTAGTCGACGCAGTCCACTGAGGATCTCTGCACAGTCGTCGCCGCAATCCACGAAGGATCTCTGCTCTGCCGTCGTCGCAGTCCACGGAGGATCTCTGCTCTGTCGTCGAAGCCACAGCCAGCACTAGGGTTCCCGCACATAGCGAGCTCGTTTAGGAGGGTCCGCTCCACGAGCCGAGAGGCTGATACATCAACTGACACGTAGTCCGAAGTTGATGTATCCAAAAGTTCCGTATCGACAACAGGATCTCAACGCAACAGACGGCGCGTCAATCGGACGCCCGGTCTGAGAGTTATTGACATTTTCGTCCCAGGGGCCCGGTTGGTTTTTAGGGCAAAACCAACCCGACCGTACTCCGCCTGTGTCCGAACCTCGGGCGGAGTATGCCAAAAGTTCCGTCTCACTTAGAGGAAACTACCACAGCTGACGGTACGTCGATCGGACGTCCGTAGCTCAAGTTATGAGCGTTTCCGCTCCGAGGGCCCGGTTGGTTTCGTGTACGAACCAACCCGGCCGAACCCAAAGTCTTCCGAAACCTTGAGTATAATATACCGAAACGACCGTCTCGATCCAAGGATCGCGTAGCCGCTGACGGTTTGTCAATCGGAGGTCCCAGGCCCGAGATATGGGCGAGAGACCGAAGAGGGCCCGAAACGGGGGTTCTGGGCCCGGGGCGACCCGGCCCGAACCCCCCCTGGGTCGGCCGAACCGGGTCGGCCCGAACCGGGTCGGCCCGACCCGGTCCGCCCGGCTAGGCCGGGTCCGGTCCGGCCTGGGCGCGGCCCGGCCGACCGGACCGGCCGGCTCGGCCTCGGCCGAGCGGCCGAGTGAGCCGCCGCGGGTCAAACCCGCGGCTTTGGAGAGACGCGGCCCGCGCGGGCCGCGTGCTGGATGGCCGGACCGCGGACGCGGTCCGGCGGTTCGCCGCCGCCGCGGCTCGGCCGCGGAGGACTCCTCCGGCGGCGCGCCGGGCGCCGCCACCTCCGGTCGCCGGCGCCGCCGCGCCGGCGACCCGCGCCGCCGCCCCCTTCCGCGGGCCGCCGGAGTTGCTCCGGTGGCCCGTTTTGCCTCCCGTCTGCGCCGTTGCTCCTCCCGGGGGCCGATCTTCACTGCGGAAACAACAGATCGCCCCTGCCGCGCGGTTCGTCGTCGTCCGCCAAATCCGTACAACAAAAGATTGGCGGAGGGTTGCCGGGTCTTGTTCGTTAGACCCGCACCCTCCGCGTTAGTCATAATCAACGGGAGGAAAGGCTACAACAATTTTTAATCAAAGATAAAAATTGTTCACTCCTTTTCTTTTAAACGGCATTTCAATTTTTAATTAATTGAAATTATTCATGCCGGTTCTTTATTTAAAAGAAATAAGAACACGGAATGAATCATCAAGGAAAATAAACCCCTACCTTGTCGTCGTCGTCGGACGAGAGGTCGTCGCGGGATCGCTCGTCACGGAAGAAGGGGGGATCGTTGTGTCGTCGCGGTATCCGGTGTCGCGTCGCCAATCTCCGGATCGAGAAAAAACAAATTTAATTAATTAAATCCGTTGTTATTGAAATTTAAAAAGGGAGAAATAAAAGATTCGATTCTCACCTTTGTTGTCGAACGAGGGTCGGCCGCGGAAGAAGAGGCGTCGCCGAAGAATGTCGCGGGTAGAGCTCGTCGACGTCGCAGATCTTGGTGTGCGTCGTCGAATTCCGGTCGCCGGCGTTCTTCGCGTTCTTCGCGTTCTTCGCGTTCTTCGCGGAGAGGGTGGAGGCTCAGAGGAATTGCACAACGATAGCAATCCTCCAAAATAGACAAGTTTGTCTATTTTATTATTTTGCCAACAAACGTAAAACGCGTAAGTAACGACCCATTTAATTCGTTGAATTAATTCAACGAGCGAAACATCCCATTTAATTCACGAAAGAAACAGCCCAATTAAATGGTCTGTTAAGAATTAAAGAAACGCGTCGGTTGACTTTTCAGTTTCTTTGACGGGTTTTCGCGGGTGCGTTACTTAGCGAAAGAAACGGCGGGGCTCGTGCGGGCCCCACCTCACAAATATCCTACCAAGGGGGTAGGATATTTCTGGATAGCATCCTATCCAGTTCAACACAGTTCAAGCCTCCTTTAAGTGACTTCAAGTGGCTTCCAAGCAGCTTAAGTGAAATAAAATAAAGTTGTCGCACAAACTTTATTTTATTTCTGACTTAAAGCCGCAAAATTTAAAAACCACGTCTGAGCAAACGCAACTCCGGAAGAGGCGTTTCTAAGCAAATACCGGCGCTGCGATTTCATCGGTGCCCTCAGAATTCGATTCCGGGCACCGGTTCAAAAGATAGAAAAACCCGTTCGTCCGTTCACTGAACGTACCCGAGCCAAACTTCGACAAATGATTCCGGGCACACCGGGCCTCGGAATCAGGTGCCGTCTGAAGCTGCGCTCTTGTAAAATTCCAAAGAAAATTAAGAAAAAAATTTCCTTGAAATTTGCGGGTCTTTACAACCATGTTTTACATTTATTTTATTTTGGTATTGAAAATGGTTTTCATAATGTTTTTATATCAATGTGTTGTATTGATATCTTGTGATTGAAAGGTGGAAATGTTATGTTTCCTTTAAGCATGTTTTATGTGATACGATTATGTTGAGGTTCTTGGGCATTATTATGAAGACGGGTGGTTCCGTGATAGACTAAGGGTGGGTGAGCCCGATATAGCTCTCCAATGCATTGGGTAACACGAAGGAGTGAAATGTTAAGGTTTCTCCGAAGAGATTTAGGGAATATACTGTGATGGGTATTCCAAACTTAACCAAGAGGGTTACTCCCTACGTAAGAATGTTATGAATGCCTCAAGTTACCTTTATGTCTTATGATTTCTATGATTTATTAATGATTTGATGAGGTATGTTAAAGTGCCTATGTTTTATGGGTAAAGTATGATTTTATTCTTATGTATATATGAATTCATGTTTCCTTTCCATATTTTTATAACCCTTACTGAGCTTTTTATGCTCATCCCAAGTTTTTTTGAAATGTTTTTCATAGGTCAAGGGAAAGGTACATGATATGATGATAGTGTCAAGGAAGTGTCAAGAAAGAATCCATGTTCTATTTTAAATATGTTTCCATTGATGGGAAAAAAATAAATACTATCTTTTATGTAACCACTTTGTTTAAATGTGGAATTTAATTTAAGTTTTATGATCTAATTCTCTAAAACTCTAAACCTGAAAAGATCCTCAATGTGAATTATTCATTTAATTCAATATTAAGTAAGGTTTAAGGCCGGGGCCTTATATGAACCTTCCTTTATTCTTCAATATTAGCTGGATTTTTCATATAACTTCAGCAGTTCTCGGCCCGATGACCAAACATTCCACATTTGAAGCAATTCTTGGTTCCCTTCAGACAGTTATCAGGATGATTCTTCCCACAAATTTTACAAGGGAAGAGGTTAGGCTTCTTTCCATCATGTGATTTTTTCTATGAACCACCGATGTTGTTCTCCATTTTCCACTTCTTGTCATAGGGCCCACGAGACCACCAAGAGTTTCCAATCTCCATTTCAACCTTGAGGGTACAACAGACAATCTCCTCATAACTGTCGAAGTCTCAAATCTCCAACGCTTTTTGTAGACTCTGCTTTAGTACACTAAATAAACGATCCACCTTGCTTTCTGTGTTCATGATAAATCCATATGCGTACCTTGCAAGCCTTGTAAAGTTTTATTCGTATGCCCCGATGAACTCATCTTCCTTCTACTTGAGTCCAAGGAATTCTCTTTCCATATTGAGATGGAGGGTTCGAGGAAAATATTTGTTGAAAAAAATCCTCTTTAATTCCTTCCAATACATGGAATTAATTTCCTCTTGGGACTTTGTATTCTTTATTAGTTTCCACCACTGATAAGCTTCCCCATCAAAATGGTATACTGCCAGTACAACCTTCTCTTCTTCTGCACACTGGAGGATGGAGAATATCTTTTCAATGGAGTTAATTCATTGTTCTGCAAGGAGGGGATCAGAAGATCCCCTAAACATGGGAGGCCTTTTCCACATGAAGTATTCTATGGAAAATTTCTCTTTCCTTGGTATATGAGGGCGTTCCGCATGATTCAAGTTATTATTCATAACTCGAGACAGCTGAGAAAGTACTGTCATGAAGTTTTGAGCACCCTCTCCCATCATATCAGACATATCATTAGGAAAATCTTCACATTTCCTATCACATTGGTTTTTGGAACGTGTTCTTCTATTTCCCACCATTAACTAAGAAAAATAACTTATAATTAGAGTTCTTGAATACTTATCTATTAAGCATAAAAAGGAAACTTTGAACATAAAAGGATAAACTTATAAAGAATAATTATATCCTAACTTGTGATTCCTTAGGTTTATGTATTGGTTATGCTCGATCTATTTCTTAACTTATATTCTTATGGGCATTTTTTTGTCCCTTAATAATGGTTTGTACTAAGCTCATGAATCTACCAAAGCATATCCCCCGGAAGTGTCATAACCAAGAGTGAAGCAAGCTCGTTTTTGTGTACCAGGATACCCCAGGTTTAGCCCGACACTCCTTGGAGGAGTTTTCACTCCTAGGTACTTATGTGCTAGAGCTGCCTCTACCCGCTCATATCCAAATAGGTATATATTTGCTTGATAAATCACTTACTCAATACTAACCAAAATTTAGGAATGTTTTCTTATACTTAGTCTCATCCTTAAGGTTCTCACTAAGGTGCTCTATTCTAAATCTCCAAAAATAACTAGACCATCCTCTGATACCAACTATAGCGACCCAATCCTTTTATATATAACATTACATGATTTTAAGCATAATTATACATTAGAGTACAAGCCAAGGATCGTTAAGTCTAGTGTCTTGGAAGACTATGTACATATAACATAAAACATGGGGCTAAAAAACACTTCTTTATTTAATCTCCATAAAAAGAGCTCCTAACATCCTTTGAGCCCTTACATCTATATAGGGTACCCTGGGGGACACATGAGAAAAGGAATGAGCTAAAAATCCTAGCAAGGGAATGAACACAAGGATACATCTTAAGAACATGAGTTAGGAGGCATGACATAATGATTTCCAAAGCATGAAACTTATAAAATAATTTCATATAAGCATGGGATCATATAAAAATGGAATCATATAAATGTGGCATAATCATAAAACATTTCTTTAGTATGGGTCAAGACTAACCGCCAATCCCGTTTCCCATTTTAGTACTGGTCAAGGCTAACCGCCAATCCCGTTTCACATCGCATCTCATGAGACCTAACTTTACCCAATGCATTGGAGCGCTATCTGGGCGCACCCATCTCAAAATTTTCATGAATATAATTTCCACATAAATAATATTTCCACATAAATAATCATACATAATCAACCATTCATAAACATAATGATACCCATGGAAAGAATTGGGTACCACAATCATGACATAAAGCATAATCAATGAGCATATCATGAAAGTGTCCATGAAAGAAAGGTATTAGAACATACATGGACGTTAATAAGGTAAAATATGCATATAACATGGTAGGTGGTGTCAAATAGAAGTGACAACATATTAGAAATGTATTTGAGAAACATTAGCGTTAAAACTTTTTTGTGCGGTTTTAATGAAAATACTATAGAGATTTTAAAAATAGAAAAAGAGGGAAATATTTTATATAAAACAAGAATTGAACCAAGAAGGTTTTCATAATAAAATAATGATTTTATAAAGACAATGGTGTCTTAAAACAAAGGATAGAGTGCACTTGAAATTGGGTAAAAAATTTGGAAAGTTCCCTTAAAACAGGTTTGCTTATCGGAAAGTTCTAAGGAGGGAATCTTTTAAAAAAAAATGTATATCACCAAAAGAGAATGATGAAAGGGTCTTCATAAATTAATTTTGTAAAAATAAACATCATTTAGAATGTGTACATAAACCGATAAGGTAACTCCACTTTGATATAAAGAAATATAAGACAACCCGAATGAACTTAAGGGGTTCAGGTAGAATTCATTACGGTTTATTGGCATGGTGTCAGGTGTACCTAAGAGGGATTTATGAGAGAGAAAAGATATTTATAATCACTTATAAATCATTAGGGAAGTGTGGGGAAGGTGAAGAAACATACCCCATCATTTGGGATTACACATAAAAGGCATAACATTGAGGACAATCTTGATTAAGAGATAAATGGAGAGGACCCCTTACCTTAAATCCGTTGGTGTTCTCCACTTGTTATTAAAGACCTGAATAAACAAATTAGGTTTATTAATTAATAATTAAAGAACAAATAATATATTTAATTGGTTTATTATAATCATTTTAAGTTCATTTATAACCATTTTTATTGGTTATGAGGTTCAATTTCATTGTTTGAGCTCGTTTGTTTACTTGGTTTTAATGACCGGTTCACTTATATTCATGTTTGGATAAAAATATAAGATGAAAGTGGTTGTACAGAATTGAATTTATATGATATTAGTGAACATAAAGGAGATTAAATGGTTTTAAATTTAATTTTTTTACTTATAGTGAAGTCAAATTATTATATATATAACCTTAGTGACAACTGTTTTGGTTAGTCGGTGGGTTTGATTACAATGGACATGTTTTGATTTATAACTCAATACCATAAGTAAAAAAGGATTACAGAACCAAAACAAGGATATATTACCTATATAACAATCTAGTTCAACCATAACAAAAATTTTTTCATGACCAAAATTAAATATAATAAAAGAAATTGATAAACTATTGTCCTTGAATGTGCTAAATTAGCGTATCTCAAACGGTGCTTTCATTTCTTTCAAATAAAAAGGTGGGGAAAGGAGAGAAGATAATGAAATATACCATTATCATAAAAACATTACATTAAATGTATGTTACTGGTGTCATCATACTATTTGGGTGAAGGGAGGTGAGGAAATAAATAAAAAGAAAAGAACTTAAAAGAAATGAAGGAATTGGAAAGAGGATTTTACCTCTTGAGACTTCCCCTTTTGAGAACCTCTTAAGGGGAGAGGTTTTGGTATTTTGAAGAGGCTGGACGCTTTTGGAAATGGGGGAGGATCTTGGGGATATATTAGGGTAGAATATTGGCAAGGCTCAAGGCTTGATAGGAGTGAAGAGAAGTGGGAGTGAGGGGGGTTTTTATAGTGGAAGAGAGTAGGGTTTTCATAATTTGTTAATCATTAGTTTATTATTTCTTCACAAGATAAGTAATAGTAAGTATTCCATGACCAAGAACAGTAATAAATTCATGTTACTTCTAATCAATTAGGCTTACATCAGTATATCATCATCAATGACTCAATAAATCCCTTATTTAGTATTTATCGTAAGTTATCGCATTTTACTATTCATAAAAAATTCAAGTATTTCAGAAAAATACCAAAAATTCACCCTAACCATTTTTCGATGTGAATAATCCAAAAATGAAGTCCATTTTTCAAAAATAATTTTATAAATATGAGTATTTTAATATTTAATTAAAATCACAATTTATTATCAAAAACCAGTTTTAAAACATTCATTAACTTATTCTAAAATATATGTATATCGCACTTTCAACTTGAATATTATTTATATATTATCATAGGTAAGGATACTATTCATTAGGTTATATCACTATTCATAAGGGTATATTACTATTCATAAGGGTAGGTTACTATTCACCAAAAATTAAGTTTTTCTTATCGGACTCCAAATAACTTACTGATCGCAACTGTGTATGTCAGATTTTCGAAATTCTAAACAGAGAAGTGACAAACTTTTGTTTAAATGTCACTTAGAACTTAGTAGTTCATTATGTTGTTTTTCATGTGATTTTATGACATATTTATAATAAGGGAATTTCCATTGAAAATCATTGGGTCGTTACATTAATGCTCATCTGAATTTCCCTAATATTCTCATCCATAATAATTTTAATCAAATTAAATTAATTTATTTAAAATTAACTATGTATAATAAAAATGTAACTTGGAGGTAACACGGTGAGTACCCATTTAAACTATCCAACATGTAATATACTCATATACTGTTTACTCTTGCGACATGTGGCATACATGAATTATCTCATAATATCATGAAGTGTAATATCAACTTAATGATCACACAATATACATGATTCCTTTTTTTAGCATAGCGTGTAATGCTTTAATGCGTAGATTAATAACTATAAAATGAATTATACATGATATGTTGATCCGAACCTCATGTAGAAATTAATTGGGAATTTATATATATAAAAATCCATCACATGGTGTGTCCTATAAACTTAATGACCATATATAAGCACATATTGATAAGTTTTACATAGTATAATAAATTATTTTTTAATTATGTGTAATTTTTTATAAGTACACGGAGTGTACAAGCCAGCTACACGATGTGTATTATTTTTACTGTCTATCTGATGCACACACCTAGGTACTCGACGTGTATCCGTGCCATGAAAAATATTGGTGTACATGGCGTGTACATGAGATAAATGGAATGTAGTCTCTGAGTTAAATGATCACCAGTCAGGCAGGCTGTGCAAGAAGATACACAACCCGTCTATGATTAAGGACTACACGCTGTGTATGGATGTTACACAATGTGCACTCTGGCTATCCATGCACCATGATGACCCAATCAACATGTGGTGTATAATTAAATTCATTATATATAATAAATGCACACACCTTGAATTAATTCCAAATTAATTTTGGTGCATTAAATAGTAATAAATGGTGTACCTCTGAGTTGCATAGTGTATACTCTTGTGTTATCAAAATAGATTCCTTGGAACCTCCAAATGAGATCTTCAAATTTATTTCATTCATAAAATTAATCAATTTGATTATATTTATGAGAAATTAAGGGGAAGAAGTAGATATTATAATTCATATTTATGAATGATTAAAATGGAATTGGAAACTAAATTAAAAATGCGTAAATAAATCAATGATCATTAAATAATTATAAATAATTATGTAACCCGCATGATCACCACATATTATTTATAATTAATTTAAGCAATTAAAGAATTACCTTATGAGGAATTATTTCTTCATTGATAGATCTAGCAACAGATCTATGTCATACCATTGTTGCATTGTAGGAATCAAGAATATATTCCCTCTAGTGGTGATCCACATGTGTTCCAAAAATCTCTGACCATCGCCATAGGAATCTCCGAGTGCTAGCATGATAGATCCCATCACTTGCATCATTCACTTTTGATCACCTCAAGAATCATTTATAAAGGATTATCTTTGATATCTATTGACTCGAGAGTGGAATTTAGTGGAATATCTGTCTATATTATTAGGAGCATTCTTAGAGAAGAGATCTCTCTAGGGCTTCGAGAGGATTCCCTAGACTTTATTGGGCACAAAAAAAATGAATTGGATCTAATGAAAAATAATATAATTGGGTTTATATATCACTAGAGTAATACATAAATAATTACATAAGTGACCTTTATTATTTATTTAATCCTTACAGAACCCCATATCTATAATAATAATAATAATATTATTATTATTTATTAACATACACTAAACTCACGAATTAAATTTAATATTATTTCATCAAATAATATTCAATATATATTATTTATCACTAAACAATTAAACACGGTTTGACATTCCTCCACAATATTTATCAGAACTTGAATAATGACTATTTATTTAATAAATAAATATCACTGCATTATTTTATAATAAATAAATAAATATTATATTCACTAAATAGAAAATAAATATTAAATATTATGATCACATAATATACTCTAGAATAAATGGTGAAAAAATATATGTGATCAAACAAACATGAATAATTGTTAATCCACATGCAAGAATAATATTTATTAAACTTGTTAAATAATAAATAATAATATATTATTTAACTGAGATTCTGGATATGCTTAGTGTGTGGTCCTCTAGGCCTCTTTTATAGTGGCATTAGGTTAAGTAACCTAAAATCCAATATTATAACCTAGAAACACACCAAGACACTCATAGATAAAGAATTTAATACTATAATGACATAATACCTCATATGAACGTGTATTGTGTAATGTAATCCCTTTATCGTGATATCTCTAATCAAGAAGGTTACATGTTGGTGCCATAAACCTATGTGCTCGATGTATCTTTATTTGACTTTTCGTAAATTGAACTTTCCAATAGAACACCATGGCTGTGGATTTTTTTAGGCCATATCATTTCCATCAAATGGCCTGAGATATGAACTTCCATTAAAGAAAATAAGGGAAAAATAATTTCTCATATTATTCATTAATGAAATATTACTCCAGATGAACCCAACATAGCCTATCTCGTCGCGATCACATGTCATCACAGTTTTCATCAATACATCAAAGTAAGTGAATTATAGCACACATTAATAATATTATTAAAGTCTAAGGATCAATATACACATCTTAAAATATGAACATCCAATGACACATATAAATGTGGATTTCCTACTAATAGGCCTCATTCTCATAATATCCTACACTATTACCAAGGGTGTACACCATGAGAATGTGCCTCAAATTCCTATGAGTAACCACCCCTAATATCCTGTATCATTTGTGTCCCTCAAATGATTTCATCCAGATATAAAACATATATTTAAGAATATTTTTGTGAAACTTCTAGGTTCTCATCATAGTAGGGAACTGCTATGCCCTTTCAGTGTGACAACTACTCTTAAGAAATTACACATACTATGTTACACATAAGAATAATCATGATGTGATAAAGAGTCTATTAATATTGAAAACAATGAATACATTTTATCATAAAGGGAATATAAGTTGGTTCTAGGGAACCAATTCCAATAGAAAATTTCAAAACAAGATCTCACGTATGATTAATTAAAACATATCTCATATGATTAAATAGACAGGAAAAATCTAGAAAAAGAAGCAAGGGAATGAAATAAACAAGAGGGAGGAGTTCATGTTTATTAATTGATTCACTTGGTGTGTGTAAAGTCATGTGGTATTTCAGTGATAGGATGCTTAGGATACAAAGTTTACGTTTTTTCAGATGATGAAAACATTGAGAGGGCCCAATCACATGGTCTTAAGAACCCAATGTTTGAGGAAACTCTTGAATTTAATTGGGGTTTTATGAATAAAACTGTGGGTCTATCTCAATGGAATGAACTAATAAATTCAACTAGAAAAAAGATTAAAATGGTGAATTCAATAAATCCAATGGTGATCAGAATGAATGAATTTGGGTCCAAGAGAAAGAACACACTAAAAATAAAGACCCACTTACTAATTGTAACTAAGTTTGGAATTAAAGTGGAAGGAATCTTCAATGGGGTTAGAAGTGGGAAGTAATTTAACTTATTTTTAAACCTTTTTCATTTTTAACCCTTCCTAATATAGGCTACTAATCATTTTCACCACTTTACTATCTTTACACAAAAATATCACATTTTTCTGTAGTTATAAGACAATACACACTCATCTCCAATCAAGGAGAAATTGATTTCTCTGGGTTTCCACCAGAAGGATTTATCTCCATCCAATATAAGATTTCCAAATAGGGGAAATGAGTTCAAATTTCTCTATTTAATTATCTTTATACCAAAATCACCGATGATAAATGACCTGCTAAGGTAGTGGAAATAAATTTCTCATGGAGTTTCGATAACACCATGATGTTATCATTCATGTTGCGACCCAATTGAAAAAATAAATCCATTTTAAAGGATATGGATGCTGGGAAAGTTTAAGGATTGATTAAAAAGGAGATTAAATGGTGAGACGGTGATTATAATTTTGATCAAGTGATGTAAGATCAATTAAAGAGGAGTAGAAATAATCACATACCTTAGGTTTTGAGAGGATCGATTCTTCTGAGAAGTTCAAGGGGTAGCGGTGACAGAGGTTGAATTCCGTGAGAGCTTAAATGATGCAAAAAAGAAATCTCTTTTAGGGTTGAGTTTATAAGACCAGGAATAGTTTTATTAGTTCTTTCAAAAAAGAATTCATAAAGATGAGTTTTTTTAGTCTGAAAATAATAAGCACCGATAAAACATATATTTATCAGTGCTTTTATATAGCTAATAAAGATACACATTTATCAATGATTATTATTTGAGCGGTGATAAAATTTATATCCATCGATGCTTTTATAAGCGTTGATAAAAGATACTTAAAATAAAATAAAAAAACATTAAATGAATATATATTAAGTATGAATAAATTATAAAAAGTAAAAAATACTTAACATTAATAATGAATATATAATCCTAAAAGCATGAATATTAAAAATGAGTGAAATTGAATAATTAAAAATGAATAGGCTCCAAAAATATAAAAAATAGATAAGTTTTATTAATTATATAAATTATTAGAAATATTAAAAATGAATATATATTAAAATGAAGATGAATACATATTGAAAATTTTAAAACATTGTAAACACATTCAAAAAATAAATAAATTTGTAAGATTAATTACATAAATTGTAAACATGTACAAAAAATGAAGAAAATATTAAATAATACACTTAAATAAATTAATTATATAGATTTCATACATTTTAGAAATATTACAACTTAATAAATTAAAAGGCTATTGATCATATAAATTAAAAACATATTATGAATATTAAAACTTAATAAATAATTATGTATGATTTGTAAGATTAAATACATTAATTAATTGTTAACATGTACAACAATGAAGAGAATATTAAAAAATGTATTTAAATAAATAAATTATATAAATTTAAAACAATTTAAAAATATTACAGATTAATAAATGAAATTGAATAAATAATAATCATATAAATTAAACACATATTAAGAATATTAAAACTTAGCAAATAATTATGTATAAATTTTAAAAAATAAATAAATTCCAAAAATATTGAAAATTAATAAATATCAAAAATGGAAAAAAATATTTAATGAAAAAATATTAAAAATGAATAAAAAAAATAAAATTAAATAAATAATATTTTAAAGGGTTAATTCATAACATTAATTACATAAATTACAAACACATAAAAAATGAATAAATAAATAATAATATTATTTCTAATTATTGATGTATGCACTCTATTGATTGTATATAGAAAATATAATTAATTATTAATCTTTATAATATTTAATAACTATTAAAAACGTTATTGTCTAATTAAATGTATAAATATTTAAAAATGTATAAATAACTATCAAAATTATATATATATATATATTAAGTGCTTGACTGAAAATTAATTTTTTATTAACAAAAACCCCCTTCTAAGGGCCGAGGGGGAACCCAACATGACATCAAAGACTGAAGACATCAAACCTTTCCCCCACTTTCCAAAATCCAAAAAACTGAATCAATTAAACAAAATAAAGCCCCTCCCCAGTATAAAAAACATTAATTCTAGTCTCACCTTCTCATCACTGCTCGACTAGCTATCCCGTGCAGAGATTCACAAGCTTGATACTGATGGAAAATTCCATAACCTCTCAAACATCCAAATCCAAAGTGTAATGGTTTGGTGAAAACAAGAAGCTCTAAACCTCATCTAGAGCAACCCTTGAAGAATATCTGGAAGCATAGACCCTAGAACCGTAGACCGCAGGCCACACAGAAAATCACCCCGCCTTAACAGATTCACACACCATAAAAAAATTACAGCGATTTGAAGCAGATTCACAACCAAAGCCAATAATGTAGTCAAAAAATAAGGATCAAAATCCATCACCACACAGATGTCCACCCGACCGCCAGAACTGACATCAGAAGAATCCCCGGCCGCAAACAACAACCCATCGCCACCATTAAGTAGACCACAAAACCACCCAAAGCACTTACAACCAAACCAGAAAACATGGAGGCAACCCTCAGACCACAGAAGACTGGATCTCAACCATTGTACATTCACCGTGTTTCCATGGAGATGGTTGAGCCCCCAAACTGATGGATCATGAACCCTCGACACCGTAGAAGCCTTATCACTAACCATCGATGATGCAGAAGCCTAGTCGTGAACCCTCAATGCCGCCAGAAAGAGGAACCTGAGGGATGCCACAGAAGCCCAGACGTAAACCCTCAATGTCGCAGAAGCCCAATCGCAAACCCGTGATGCCACTAGAAAGAGGAACCCACAAACCCCCAAAATGATGGAACTCAAACCCTCAATGCTATAAGAATCTGGACCATGAACCCTCTACGCCTCCATAGACAGAGGAACCGCATGCCACGAGCTCGCTGATAAGAAGCGCCAGGAAGTGGAGCCATAGTTAACCAAGGATGGCGGTGATGGGGAAACCCAAATGCGGTGGATCCCCTTATGGGCTCATCCACACATCTATATATTAGGTGCTTGGGTATACAATTACAATCAAACACAGACACACCACACACATAGGATGGAAAGACATGATATAACCCCCCAAGGGGATAACTCACCCATAAAGCCTTATTTATTTTTACTATATGACCTATAGTCCCAATAGGTATTAAACCCACGACAACCTAACCCTATTTATTATACCCAGATTCATCAGGGACCGTCTACTGCATCGCCCGTGTGTCAACACCCTTGAAAATCATTCCTCCTGCACCCTGCCAGTGCATCATTGCGGATCGTCACCATCCAATTCCCTATGGCTATGTGGGCCCAGCACTGTCACAGGTTCATCACTGTCCTCACCACCCTAGATTCACCATCAGATCGCATCCACCATTGCCGCATGCCTGCCGCCGCCGAGACCTCATTGTAGCACCGCCATTATTCCGCGTGCTAGCCGCTCCATGCCACACCACCGCCAAACTCGGACGTGCACCCATTATCGCCACACCGTCCCATGCTATATTCACAACTTCTCCCAAATGGTGAATCAGCTGCCACCTAAAGGTAAAGTGTGCCTCCACGGACCACCGAAAAAAACCACATCCTTCAACCACCAGCCAAACATAGTCAGAAATCCCAAAATATGGGCTAACCATGTATTGATCCCTAAAATGATGCAGGATTACAGGGTGTGTTATCCACTTGGATACCGCCCCAACTACTCAAAATTGTATATAATACAAATATTAAATGAATATATATTAAAAATGAATAAATATTAAGAATGAATAAATATTAAAAAAGAATAAACAAATATTAAATTAATAAAAAAATATACACACACACATACATATACACACGCATGATAGAAATAATACACACACACACACATATACATACACAAACATATATATATCTACACATATAAATACATTCACATACGTACACATGTATACATATACATACAGTTATACATGTACATATATTTTAAATGAGTTAATATGAATATAAATATATATTTAAATAAAAAATATTCATTTATATGTTACATAACTGTTTAAATAAAATATCAATATAACACATTTATTTTAATTATATACACATTTTTTAATTAATGTATATTAATACA
Source organism: Viscum album (assembly GCA_963277665.1). NCBI lineage: Eukaryota > Viridiplantae > Streptophyta > Magnoliopsida > Santalales > Viscaceae > Viscum > Viscum album. The sequence continues at coordinate 1,377,123,692 of OY728160.1, forward strand.
CTATTAAACATTTTGACTAATAAATTTTCTAATTTTTTATATATAAAATTATGAAAATAAGATTCATTTTTTATTAAAATTTATAAAATCATATTTATATATTATATTTACATATATTTACTTATTTTAATGTAAATATTATTTAAAAATATATAAATACACATATATAAATTAAATTAATCAATACAAACTTTATCAGAACTAAACAAAAAGAACTGATAAAGGAAGGATTTTTAACTGGGCTAAAAACAAGTGCTAATAAAGGGGGGACTTTTATGAGTGCTAAAAAATCACTGAAATAGAGTACCCTTTTATTAGTGTTTTTTTAGTGCTGATAAAAGACTCCCCTTTATCATCATTTTTTGTTTAGCACTGATAAATGCCACTGTTGGATATCACGCAATCTATGGTAGTAGGTGTTAAAATAAAGCACTAATAAATGAACAATATTTTTCAACGCTAAACAAAAACCATGTTAAAGCTAAATTTTATCACTTATAAAAAAATCAATGATAAAAGTTCAAGCTTTATCATTAATTTTTTTAACGATGAAAAAGGTTAACATTTATCAGCACTTTTTAGCATTGATAAAAGTGTACACATTATCAGTGCTAAAAAAACACAGATAAATGGTACTTTGCATAATATATTTTTTATATACATATTTATATATTATGAAATGTGATTTATATAATAATAAAAATATATTTATATAAATACTATTTATATGTATTTTTAATGTTTTATACTTATTTAGAATTATATATATAATTATAATTACACACAAATACACACACTACTATAAAAAAAGAATTTTCATTGGGTTTTAATGTCGGTTATTTAATAATAAATGTTACAAAGTTTTTTTACTTCGATTATTTATTCAAGTGATGTTAAAAACCTTTCACATTGGGTTTTAATGTTGGTTAATATATTAACAGACCTTAAAACTCACTGTGAATGGGTTTTAACATCAGTTATAAGAATAATAAATATTAAAACCCCAACACGGCAAGGGTTTTAACTTTAGTTATTCATATAAATGATGATAGAAATTAATTTTCTCTTTGTGTGGAAATAATGTTTTTATTTTTTCCCAAAAAACATTCAATTTTTAAAATCCCACCTAAATTTTATTACACCATGGGAAAACATTTTCATGTACCCTATATAGCATTTAATTCTCCCTCTCTCTACATTCCTCCCTACTCCTTTTCAATTTACATCATAATTTGATCACTTATACATTCAAATATTTCACCATGGTATTTATCATTATGCTCTCATAATTTAGTTTTTTATTATTGGTGTTCTTCATCGGTATACTTTTTGATGATTTGTTTTTTTATGATGAAGAAGAATTTTTTCCAATCGAGTTGAGATTATAAATCTTCCACATGATATTTATCGTTTGTAGTTTAAAATTTATTCCCAACTATAGTTTATGATGCTTCATAAATTCTTTCTCCAAAATAAATTTAATATCAATAATCGATGTTTAGTTTCAAAGGTTACACAAGGAATGTAATTAAGTCAAAGGTCACACATCGCATTGTCCAATCCGCTTTTCTCCAAAGATACCACTTCTCTTTCAATGGAACAACACTTAACATGATTAGGTTTAAAATAAATACCCACCCATGCATCATTGCAATCCCATAATCTATCAAATCTCACCACCAATCAAAATCCTAAAACCCTACAAATCTCTTAAGGTATCATTGGAAGGCCGCCTCTCGCCTGCACCTCTCACCTCAGCCTCTACCTTCACCTCCACCTCTACTTGCATCCTCCTCCTCAAAATATTCATACCATTTACAAATCAATATACTATATATATTTATTAGACATATTAATTTCAAATCCCAATTGATTTTATTTACACGTTGCACAACATTTTTGTTTCTCTATGGTCCCTATTCATCTCCAATCATTCCTTTAAGCATATCGATGAATTAGTTTCTCTATATCCTATCTCTTTCAAAATTTTCAATTCATTACCTACATGATTATAAAAATTAATGTTCTATATTATATATTATATTTATTTCATTATCAATTTACAATAAATAATCAAATTTCTCCCATGCCTCTTCTCAGATCAAGCAGTTTTTCAAGCTCTCCACTTTTCTCTATTTCTGGGAGTCATCTATCAAATAATTATAGTCCACTCATCCTATAGTTTATTTCTTAGAAGTTTAACACCATTGGTAATATTTAATCATCTTTGTGTAGTTTCCCTATGATCTGGCATCTTTAATTTTTCCTCTACATTTGATTTCATTGGTCACTTTTCATAAAATTTCTTACACATTTTTGTTTTTTATTTCATATTTCCATGTATTTGATTTCATTTTTTCCTTTTGACTAAGATTTATTTTTTTTCTTTCATAGATCAAAATTGGAAGGCTTAACTTATTCAAATTCTAGGGTATTACTGCATCTTGGGCTGTAGCATTCTAAAAGGAAACTGTTTAATATATTCGTTTATGTATATTTCTATAACTATATTTTCAACCTCTATTATCTTGGTTGATTTTCTTGATTATGATTTCACTATTTTTATGGTAGACATTCTAATAAATAATTTGTGTTTTGAGCATTGATTAGCCAAATGGTGGCTCTATCCATAAGAAGTTGATGAGTTTGACTGTTTCTTTGTATTTATTTTATTGTTAGTTTTATATTCATAATGGAAAGAAATAATTTTATGAATGTTATGCATTACAAAAAGAATAAGAAAAAATGAAATATTTTTTAAAATTTGGAAGTAAATCATTTCTCAACACTCATGTATGATTTTAATCAAAGTAAGAGTTATTGATTTGCGTTCTTTTCTCACAATGATTATGATTCATGTTAGGAAATTAATTACATATAGAATGTTGATTAATATATGATTATTCATATTTTTTAACTTAGTTTTTAAAACTTTTTCTTTAGATTATGCAGCTGTATTTCTATGAAAGTAAACCATCGTTGATATTAATAGTAATATTTTACAACAAAAAATGTATTTTTTATATGTATTATTGAAGAAACTATGTATGATAATGATCCCATGAGTATCCTTATTAATACCAGCTTATTTTAATTCTAATAAATGTGGTTGTTTTCATTTATATTCCACATAAATCATTTCATTCATTATGTTTTAATGTGTTATATTATTATAATCCTTTCCTTTCATGCCTGATTGTTTATAATTTTCTCTTTTCTAAAATCATGTTGGATTTTATTTCACTTCATTCATTGATATAATTGAAAAAATGTTTCAGGAGAATACTTGATAGGTAAATTCACATGTCTTATATATTTATTAACTCACTATAACTACCCTATTTCTCCCAAATTGATATATTTTCCCTAATCACTTGTAATATCCTCCCTATAACAATATTTATGATAATTATTTTCATAATCTTGACCTATAATTATTCAATTTCCTCTTCAATCACCTTAAAAAATAACATCAAAGCTAATAATTTGTTTCCACTATTTATCCTTTGTGGTATGAACCAATTCAGATCCATATATTATATTGAATATGAATTCACTCATTTATATAGTAACATAATTTATAACATTATAATTTTTGGAAGGAAAATGAAGGCCACTAAAATTTCCATGGAAATTTATCCATTCCTCTTATAAGATCTATTTCCCATGTTTTTTGTTATCCCCTTTACTTTTATCGCGTCTTCTACATATCCATGATTTGGGTATCATTAATGGATTATCATGGATTTCAACTTTTTAAGAGTACTCCTTGGCCATCATTTTATCTAATTGGGATATAAATTTTTTCTAATTTAATTTTTTTTTTGTTTTTTCATCTTCTATCATTGTCTTTTAACTATAAATATTATAACATACATACATACATACATATATATATATATATATATATATATATTTAAATCATCAATCATTGGAAAGAAATTGCTAGATCATTTCTCTATACTTTGGGGAGTTGCATCCTATCAGGTCAGATTGTAGACGACCAAGACAAAAGTGTGTGTGTGTGTGTGTGGGGGGGGGGGGGGGGGTGAATTATGTTCCTTTAAAAACATTTAAAAACTCGAAACACCCCTCTTGATATGAAAGGATAATTTCTTTCTCTTAAAGATGAGTGATTGGTGTAAATAAATAAAGAAAATAACATAGTGATGTATAGTGGTTTAGGGCATAAATATCCCCTAGTCCGCTCCATTAATGCTCTCTCCACAAGCTTGGTGATTTTCACTAGTAAGTCCTTTTACTAGGGACTTCTACAACTGAGTATAGGCAGTTGATACTTTTATAATAAGTCTTTTACAAGGCCTTTTGGTTCTTTTACATAAAAACAAGATATACACATCTTATTTTGAGAAGCTAACACTCCACCATGTCTGAGTTCGAGTATTCAATACTCTAATAAATCAATAGTAATTGATTTGATTGAGAAAATAAATTTCTCTTAAAGTTCCAGAAGAAAATAAAAAAAGTATTTGATCTTTAATAACATATAATAGTAGCAATAAAATATTTAATATAATACATTATTATTTTAAACAATGATAGAGAAAACACAATATAGATGAATAAACATGTATGTCACCAAACTGTAACTCTGAAAAATGATTTTTCGAACTATAGAAGAGGATTTAGCAAAGAGATACAATAGTGACAATTGTGAGTTGATCAACTAGAACAAAACATGTATGTTTACAAATTTTATCTTTGAAGGAAACGATACAATATTATTTATAAGTGCACAACTCTTTCTTGAGAAGAATATCTATATCTTGAGAATATGAATCAGTATTTATCCTGATGTTCAAATAGATTTAGGTCAAACATCTCCACAAATGCCACATAATAAATATCAAATATTTGAATTCAAATAATTTAAATAGATTCAAAACTTCCCTTAGAAATAAGACTAATTTAATCCATTGATAACAAGCCTTTGAATAATTCTTTAAACAACTTTAATGAGATATTTATGTTTGGTGAAACCATTGCAGAAAACACGGATAATATTTTGAATTTAAAACTCTATTGTTGACCAACTCAAACATTGAGTTTCTCTGTATAGCGATAAACCCCATAAGTATAGTTGATAAAATAAATTTGATTAAAAAAGTAGTTTTGATGAACCATAAATTTATTCTTCAAACATAGGGTTGCTTCCAAAAGTAGGGTTCTTGATCCATACTTTTCTAACAATTTAGGGTTCATAATCCATACATTTTATTCCAAACATAGGGTTCCCAAACCATATGTTCTACTTACAAACATAGGGTATGAATAGTGTTTCCAAGTTACTTATAAACACATCCAGAATACTTAATCAAATATCCTCCCACATATTTAACAACTTGTAAATACTTCCAGAATAAAAATAATTATTCTAATAAATATCATCCTAAAATTAACTTAAAAAAATTCATTAGTAATATAAATTTAGGTGACTTTGAGCATCAAAATCAAAAAGAAATTAATTTTTTTGAATCAAAACTTGCTAAACAATCCACCCATTTGATGATCAGAAAACCCATAAAAAATATTAATAAAAATAAATAAGAAATAATAGTAAATATATTTTCAACATATGTATTTTCAATAAATAAAAAAATATTAATATTAGTTCTACAATATTTAGTCATATATATTTCATACATATTTCTCCCAAACATATTTATTTATTCATTTCTATTTATCTAATATTTCTCCCATATTTTTATCCCCTAAAATTTCTCCCCATTTTTGTGAAATAAAAAAAAAGAAACTAATTAATGTACATTTTTTATAATAAAAACAGTACATAAATCAATAGATTAGAAGAATAAAATAGATTTTAAAATATGTGAATTTTACAATATCATTTTATCATTTAGAAAAAATATACAACAGAGACCAAGAAGAAGAATCAAAATTTTCAAAAGATTTAAAAATGGTTTATCTATAATTTCCAAACTTTTAACTCTTTCAATCAAGGCAGCTATAACTCTTATAACTATTCTATTCTTCTTTGATCATCTGTAGAACTTTGTTCCAATGAATAAGTTGAGAATTTTTTAACTAAAAACTCTTTTAGATCATCAAGATCTATATTAGAAACAAATTCTCATCCGAGTGTCTCCATTTGACTTATCATCATGGCTTTAAACCCATCAAAGCGAATTATAGAAATTAATCTTTCCTACTAGATCTAATGCTTCCTTTAAGGTTTATCAATTTTTTTTATTAATAGAATATTTTTCTAGATATTCATAGCATTTTATAGAACTTTATATATTTATAAATAACTTTACTACATCTTTATTCAACAGATTAAACTTTGAATGAAACTCTATAGTGGGTATTCCATCTTTGACTATTTTAGAGGATTGTACTTTAGGTTCTTAAAAATCATGAATTTCTTCATATTTTCTAGAATATTTTTAAAATGGATCCTTAATAAAGGATACTATCTATTCTCCTAATTGATCATAAAAATAATTACCTCACTTTCTATTTTTAGAAGTACATTTCTCCAAGATTGATGTTCAAGATCTCTTCATGGCACTCAGACAGGTTTCTTCAAAAGTTTTTGAGTTTGGTATTTTAAATAAGGAAGGTAAAATATTTAATAGGGTTTGAGAAGAATACTATAGGGTTCGATAGAGGAATAATTAACGTTTCATTCTGAAAAATTGCAAATGATGCTTCATATTATTGAGATGAAAAATATATAATTCATTCCAGATTTAAATTTTGAAAAGAAATTTTTATGTAAGAAAGCTTATTTAAAGGAACAAATTATATAGAAGAATATTTTTTTTGAGAAATTCAAAAACAAAAATTTATAAATCAACATATTTAAATCAAAATAATATTTTTCATAAAACTATATTTCTTAACAATAAAAATAATTTCATTCTCCGTAGATAATTTTTAAGATATATATATATATATATATAAAATAGTGATTACATAAATCTGAATATTTTATAAATTTTTTTACAGACTTCAATATGCAATTACATAAACTTTTAAATATAAATATAAAAAAAATTTAATAGATTTATTCAAAGAGTGAGAAAAGATTTAACAATTAAGCATAAAATATTTCTCTCCCCTATATAATATAATTAATGCAATTAAAAAAAATATAAATATGGAAATGAAGTACTTCCTATATTATCAGTTCCAGTTCTAAGGATTTTTTTTTCAATAATTAACTTCTTTAGATTTGATCACTCATTTTTTGAATTAGTGAATCGAAATTTCCATGTACATATCATCAAAACACTTAATGATTTAATGATTCCGTCCAATAGTTTATACCTGAAAACTATCAAATACAAGTTCCTTTTGGTACCCATATGATTTTGGGTCCAACAATGTTAGTAAATAAAGACTTAGGTAACCAAATATGTTTGTTTTGAGTAAAGATTGTATAATTAAAGTTATATAACTCTTTCAAATAATAAACATGATTAACACCAGAAAATTGAGTTTTTATAAAGTAATATTCATTTGCATAATTTCCATTTATTTCATAGTAAAAAATTTTAACAGTAAATAAGATTTTAATTTCTGAACGAGGAAAAAATTAATTCCAATATAATTTTGGTTTCTCACCATTACTACCAATTCAAATTTTTCCTTTCTGAATTTTATTTTTACCAAGAATTATATTTAAATAATTTTCTCCTTTGATAAACATACTATAGTCTTGTTTTAAATTATCAAATTCATCCAATAATTCTTTAATTTTTATTTCATGTAGATCACAAGAAATTTTGGAAGAATTAGATCTTAAATCTGTAATTTGTTTTAACAAACACTCTTTATAAATTGAAATAAATTCATAGGTATTTATAATTTTTTATGTTATTTATATAAATATTTAGATCTATCTTGTATAAAAAAATACTTATTTTTTTCATCAAAATAAATATTCTCAGAATTTTAATTTTGAGAGAAAGAAGATTGTACCTCATAAGTGTGATCCATAAGACATTGATTTTCCATTTAAGTTTTATGCTCAATCTCCAAGTTTATAGAAGATTATTAATTTGAATCAGAAGAAGCACTTCAACTAGACTTCATAATTTTCTTGACTTTTATTTTATAATTGGATTTCCTTCTATCTTTGAGTAAAGGAAAGTTAAACTTTGTGTGACCTTTCTCTTTGAATTCATAGCATTTATCTTCTTTAATCCATTTATTTCTTTTTTTTGTATAGTTTTTCAAATATTTTAGAAAAATATAATAACTATTTTATATAATCTAGATAAATTGAATTAGATGATTCTTACATAGTAGTTTTTAGAGAATCATCTTCCATTTTGATAAAAATATGATTTTCCTCTTCAACTTTCATCTCAGATTCATACATTATCAAAGTTACAATTAGTTCTTTCACTATAAAATATTTAGCTGGTGTAGGTTGTTGTATAACAGTAGATATTCCATTCCACTTAAAATGTAAAAATTTAAGTACTTTTAACACTTTATCTGATTTTTTAATCACATCTCCCAAGGTATTAATATCATTGAAAACTTCTGTCAGTCTCCAATTCATCTGAGTGATATTCACCTTTTCATGCATTCTAAAAATATCAAACTTCAACTTTGTATTATTTTACCTTAGTTGTCAGATATTATTGGTTCATTAATAAAAATATAAATAGTCTACCACATATCATATATATTAGAACACTTCGAAAATCAGTTAAATTCATCAATTACTAATTTTTAGGCCCACTACGTCAAATACCCTGAGAGCGGGGGTGAATCAGAGTGTGAGAGATTAAAACTACTGCCCCTTAGGATTTTGTTTTATCATTAAAAAAACACTCTTCTATCATTATCCTATAATAATGTATGAACAAAAATTAAATCATAAACAGGACACAATGAGTTTACTCGGTTCATCCTCACTAGGATGTGTCCAAGGAGTATAAAATGACAATGTGCCGATGTACCAAATCCACTAAGGCTCACTTCCAAAATACAATGTTCAGGCTAGATTAATTATATACCTAGACCCACTACCTTTACATGGTTTAAGGTTATCTCACTACTTTCCCAAGGGTCACTCCATGAGTCTCTTTCTCTGGCTCACTACCAGTGGAAATGATCACTGTCTTCCTCTTCCTTTGTTCACTGCTCTAGAAAGGATCCACACACAGTTTATGGACATGTAGGTACCTTCATTATCACTAATTAATGCATCCTAAACTATAGGTATATGCTCTATTGAAGTCCCATTTTTACCCTCAGATGTAATCTACTTTTCCACATACTGTTAGTTTGTAGAAATTAATTTCTTGAACTATTGTAGTGCCTTTGAGAACTTCCTTGAATCATCCATGAACCATGTTGCACCACATGGTGTGAGTGCTTCATGGACCACCCCTTTTTCTATGGATTCCTTTTTCTTCCATGAACTACCCCTGATTCATTGTCCCCTTTTTCTTCCGTGGACCACCCCTTCTTCCATGAACTTCCTCTTCTTCTTTGAATAGCCTCTTCTTCCATGAATTGTTTTCCTTTTTGGGAAAAATATCCCTACAATACCGCTTTTTGTGAACTATCTTTGCAGACAACCCTTCATGAAATTTCTTCCATGCAGACTCTCTCTTTTTCATAATCCTTTCTTTTCCTTAGCCTTTCCACATACCTCCTTTTTAGTCAAAGAACCATGCTTCGCAGTTCGCAAACTGTGAACTCCTTTATGAAAAAATTTCCTTTTCCAAAAAAAACCAAATCCCAATTTTGAGGCCCAAAAATTTAGTGAACACTTGAAAATTTCTCCACCTTAAATATATACTTTTAAAACCCCAACCATACTGATTTGTGATCATTTGAATTTTTCAACAAACACAATCAACCCAAAAATGCTACATTTTTACCTTGAGGGATTTTTTCCCAACAATATCCCCCTTTGGTTTTGTTGACAACTCTTCACATTTTGATACATCATTAAAGATTCTTCCATATTATCCCAACATTTACTTCTTGCGATTAAGATAGAAATCAAGGATTTAATCAACACACACTCTAAGACCAGACGATCCATGCTCAGTGTGAGAAATACGAGTAATATGAAATGTTCATAAATTAATCACTTCATTCCAACACAACTCAACTAATTTCATCACAAATATCATCTGTTTTGATATATAACCTTTGATCAGTCACCTTTAGCAACGTTAGATTTGAAAAACCCCTATCTCACTGCTCCACCAAGCAGATTCTCCCCTATCTTGATTAGGAAATTTCTCCCCTTTTATATCCACAATTTCTCCCACTTTGTCAATAAACCTAAATATCTCTTCATTATGGTCTGTAACATGGTAAAGAACATAGATTGACACATTTAAAAAAAACATACCTCGAGGAGAGGGGGGTCCCACATTCACACTTTTTCAAGTGCGAGGATTCGACTAAACTCCAATATCCAGTCGATTCCATTCAAACTCTTCTTTGGGTATGACCTTTTTCAGAATGTCTGCAAACTATAGTTTTGTAGGCACATAATCCTACTTCACAAGACATTTCTACACATTTTATTTGATAAAATGATACTTGATTTCAAGGTGATTTTTCCTTGAGTGATGGACTTGTTTTTTCTGAGATTTATTGAACTTGAATTTTTACAATGGATTCTAATTAGAGACTTCACTTCAACTCCCATATCATCAAGCTGCTGCTTCATCCATAATAACTACGTGCATTCTTTAGTAGCTGCCATATATCCAGCTTCTTCATTTTTCAATGAAATACAATCTTGTTTCTTGATTATCCAAGAAATACAAAATCCACCAAGATAGAAGGCACCACATAACATTTATTTTCTATCATATGCTGAACCGGCCCAATAAACATTTGTATAGCACAATAACTCTTGCTGAAATTTTTCATTGTAAAACAAACCAAAATCCACCATGCCCTTGATATATCAAAGTATTATTTTCACTGTAAGAAAGTGAGTTTCCTTAGGATTAATTTGATAACATTCTGCTTGACATGTTGAAAAAAAAATATCCAATCATTTCACTGTTAAGTACAACAAGCTTCCAATCATCTGCTTATATTCTATGAAATTAACTGCTTTGCCTTCATCATCCTAGGATAGATTCATCTGGGTAGCCACCAGAATCATTATCTCATTGGAATTATCCATTGAAAATCTTCTCAAAACCTACTTGGAATATTTATATTGACAAATTAATTTTCCATTATTTCTATGTGTCACCTATAAGATAAGGAAAAATGTTAGTTCACAAATCATTGAAATTTCAAACTCAGTTTCATGAATTCTGAAAATTGTCTATACTGTGCTTCAGCTGATCCACTGAAGATTATTTCATTGATATAAACCAGCACCATCATTCTTTGATTACTGTCATTGTTGACATAGATATGGTAATCAACTCGAACATGCTAAAAACTGAGCTTCTTCCAAAATTGAACGAGCCTTGAATACCATGCTCTTGGTTCTTGATTCAACCCATATAACGCCTTCTTCTACTGAAACACTATGTTCTCATATTCATGAATGTGAAAACCATATGGCTTCTCAATATACACTTATTCTTCCATAACCCCATTCAGAAATGCTAACTTGACATCCATCTAGAAAAATTCGAACTTTCTTTTCACTACTATGACCAAGAATAATTTGATTAACTCTAGACTTATAACATGTGAAAATGTTTCATCATCATTGATACCCTATATCTAAGATTACCCTTTTCACACTAGTCATGATTTTTTTCAAATCACTGCACCATCCTCATTCATCATGTTGTGAAAGACCCATTTAGTCTCAATGAAACTTTTATCTATTGGACACAAAACAATCTCCCATGTTCGATTATTCTCAATTTGGTCAAGATATTAATTAATATCATGAACCCAATTCTCATTTCTAGCTACTTAATTAAAACATTTAGGCTCTACCTGTGATAAGTATGATATTTTCTGTAGAGTCTTCATCCTCCTTGTCTCCACTAGCGCTGTCTGATCACCAATTATATTCTGTCTATCAATTTTGTCTCTTCTCTTCTATATTTGTGTAGATACTAAATTGCGATCATCATTTTCATTATCTAAATATTCTTTTGAATCATCCTCTGTAACTAGAACATCCCATGATCTACTTATCTCTTCATCACTATCCTCTTAAGACTGATCATGTAATTGTAGAAGATTATGCTCATTCTCTATTATAGTTACACCACTGATTTCAACTACCTTTCCCAGCCACTTATTAAAGAATTTATATGCTTTTATTTTCTTTGAGTATCCAAGAAATATGCATTAATCTCCATGGGATTCAAACTTTTTTGTGTTTCTCTTTATTGAGAATGAAACACTTACTTCTGAAGACTCCAAAGTTCTTCAATGATGGATTATTTCCATACCATAGCTCATATGAAGTCTTCTCTTCTTTTGGACATAATATGTATCTATTTGATGTGTATAATGATTTCAACACTGATTCTTTCCAAAACATCTTTGGAAGGTCTTTCTCAATGAGCATTATTCTATCCATGTTGTTGATAATTCGATTTCTTCTCTTAACTACTCCATTTTGCTGTAGATTTCTTACTGCTAAAAATTGATGCCTTATCCAATGTTTATCAAAAAAATCCTTCACTTGTATATTTGTGAACTCTATTCCATTATCTATTTTGATCTTATGGACTATTTGGCCCAACATCTTCTCAACTTCCATTCGATAAGTTTTTATGAAACTGAACACCTCAGATTTGTGGGTGATGATTTAAACCCATGCCATTCTGCTAAAATCATCAATGAAGAGAACATAATATCTCCTCCCATAAATAGATCTTGGCGAAACTGGTTTTTACACATCAATATGTACCAACTCAAGAAATTTTGTTTTCCTTTTCTCTTTTTTCCTTATATGACTTTCGAATGATCTTCCCCTATTGAAAAGCACGACATGTATGAGTATGATCACGTGATAACCTAGGGAGGTCATGAGAAGCATAATATTTCACCAGTTATTCTAATGAAGTTTGGATCAAATGATCAAGGTGTTTATGTCACAACTTTTTTTCTTCTTCCTTGGACAAAAACACATATGTTCTTATCCACTTAAAAGGTAGAGATTCTATTTCGTATGATTTCCTTGCAAAATAAATACACCATAATTTCTCTTAATATAACATAATTTCTTGGAAAAGCTTATGGAATGTATTGAGTCACATAATTAACTATCACTTAGTAGGTTGTGACTGATATCTTTAACAACCAAGTCATCTACACATCTCTTGTATTTTCCCCCAAAATTTTCTTTTTCAGAGCCAATAATTTTCAAGCCTTCATCACTACCAAATCTTACGATACCTTTTTTTATCGTACTAGATTCCAACCAACAGATCCTTATTTCTTGTCACATGTGAGGTACATCCACTATAAATGATCCATATTCCAGTGTGATATGATGCTTTTAAAGAAATCTCTGCAACCAGTGCTTGTTCATCACTCTTCTTTTTGATCCATGTTTTTGACTTCATACCCAGTACAAATTGGTAATCATGATCTTTATCAAAGTATTATGGAACGACTTCATCTTACAGATCTTCAAATTGGTTTTTCATTTTCATATCATTTGATGATACATTTAGCTGCTTCTTATGAACATGTTTAGTTTTCCTCGACACATTCCTCTTTATTGTTGATGTGAAATATCTTACTATGTGTTTGATTCCTCCAAACCTAAAATAGTGACCATTAAATGATGTTTTGGAATATTGAGTTCTATATGTCTACCTCTATTTGTCTTATTTCATTAGATACCTATTGGATATGGAAATTACATTTTACGAGTGTACCATATTTATAAAACAATAGAATCTAATGTGGGGTGCATTCCTATGTGTCACTACTACACCACTGATTTTCCCTTGGGTTATCTAAATCTTCCGATTCTTCTTCATTCCCAAATGAATCTTCAATCTCAGAGTGGGTTCTTGTGGCATGAATTAAACCATTATTGATTTCTTTTTTTCAGTCAATCCTCATACCTGCCTTATCATTTGGATTTGACTGTTTCTTCTATTCTACTACACTATTACGATCCACTTTCATATTTTTTATTGCCTGTATGATCTGTTTTCCCGATTTCGTACTAAGAGTCAACCATTTTTCTTGATCCTTAACACTTTATCATATATTGATGAATTCCTCTTTAATTTATTAGATATGTTTGATTTGATATTTTCTAGTTTCAGTAAAACTATTGATTTATCTTTTCTGTTATCAAATTTTGAGCTTGTACTTAACAACCTTACATGAGATCTCTAGCATTAAGAACTTTAGTTTTTCAATTTCTTCATTCATATAAGAATTATCTTCTTCCTACTGTCGCATATAAAGTTTTTCATAATGAACCACTTTGTTGTATTTCTTCATTTTGGCTCTCTAAATATCTATTTCCTCAATAGAGGATTCTAATTTGACCTGAAGGTAAACTCTTCCTTCAACTTCTCCTTCATCATTGTCACTTTATTCTCCTGTTATGGAATTTATTACAACTTCCACCATAGAATATTCTTCATGATCCTTTCAGTCATCCAATTCTTTTGCCTAATATTCTTTAGAACTATCATCTTCTCTTGAAAGAAGATTCTTATTTTTCAATAAATTTCTCTTAAAAATTTTCTTTCCTTTTATGTAAGCTGAAAAATTATTCATGGGAATTTCAACTCCATCCTATTCATAATCTTTAAAATTCTTAGGGAACCTTATTGCAAGATGTCCATCCTTTCCACATTGAAATCATAGAAGTGGGAGTTTCCCTTTGAACTTTCCCTTTCCTCTTTAAATATTTAAGTAAAGGAATGAAATCACCTCACTCGTCTCTTCATATTCCTGTCCATATTCAATGGTGAGATTCTTCATGGATATTAATTCCACTACTTTGGAATTAACCTTTTGAACAACATAATTATCATCATTTCTCATTTCATATGATATAAGAGTACTATGAAACTTATATAATTTCATCTTTTTGGATCTTTATCTTCTAATACAGAAACTTTCAGATTGAATCGAGGTGGAAGTTTTCTCAGGATATGCTTAGAAATATTTATATCTTTAATAATTTCTCTGACACCACACATAAATTCCACAAAAACATTTACCTTGTAAAATAATGTATCAAAATAATCATTAGGGTTCATTATGAGATCCTCATACTTGTTCCATAGAACCTACAGATTTTTTTCTCTAACTTTTGAGTCACCCTCATAAATATTCAACAGCTTTTCCCACATAGCATGTGATGAATTACATGTCATCAAATTATTATATATTGGGATCCCCCTAATGCATTTATTCCTTTATAAACATCATCTAATTTTCCTCATTCAAATTCTAATAAGGCACCATTGTCGATATTTTCCAAAATTCCATGCATTTCTATTTTAAATACATCCTTTCCTAATGATCGAAAGTAGAGATGCACCTGATTCTTCCATAATTAAAAATTGTTTCCATCATAGATTGAAATACCTTTATGATTAAAAAAAATCCATTTCTTCTATTTATAGAGAACTAATAACTTTAAACCTTTGGCTCTAATACCAATTTTTAGTACCACTAGGTTAAATACCCTAAGAGTGGGGTTGAATGAGGGCATGATAGATTAAAACTACTTCCCATTCAGATCTTATTTTGTTGTAAGAAAACACTCTTATCTCCTTCTCCCATAATAATGTATGAAAAAAATTAAATCATACATGGGACACAATGATTTTACTTGGTTCATCCTCATTGGGCTATGTATAAGAAGCATACAATGGCGATGTTCTGATGTACCAAATTCACTAAGGCTCACTGTCAAAATAAAATGTCCAGGATAGATCACTTCTATGTCTAGGATCACTACCTTTACAAGGTTTAGAATTATATCACTACTTTCCATAGTGTCACTACCCAAGTGTCTTTATCTGGATCACTATCGGTGGAAAGAACCACCGTATTCATCTTCCTTTGTTCACTGCTCTAGAAAGTATCCACACACATTTTATGGACATGTAGGTCCCTTCATTATAACTAATGAATGCATCCTCAATTGTAGGTAGATACTCTGTTGAAGTTCCATTTTCACATTTAGATGAAACCCTCTTTTCTACATACTATTATTTTGTGGAAATTACTTTCACAAACTGTTTTAGTGCCTTTGTGAACTTCCTTGAATCCTCCATGAATTGAGTTGCAACATGTGGTGTGAGTGATTCACGGACCACCTCTTCTTCCATGAATTCCTTTTTCTTATATGGACCACCCCCACTTTGTGGTTCCCTTTTTGTTCCATGGACCACCCCTTATTCTTTGGATTGCATCTTATTCTGTGAACTATTTTCCTTTACAGGATAAAGATCCCTACAAATCCCTTTCGGTGAATGATATTTGCAGATAACCCTTCACAAAATTTCTTCCCCACGAACTCTCTCTTTTGTGGAATCCTTTCTCACAAAGACTTTCAGAATTCACCTAATTATTCTTGGAGTGATGATATTCTATAATAAAATTCACTCTATTTAAATGATATGATTAGGGGTCCTTATATAGTAAAATAGATCCGAAAAAACCATATAATCTTAATTACCAAAACTTATATGTGGTGCAGTCTTCACCATGAACTATTTTATGTGTTCTATATAGCGTCATTCTTCCTTTGTGGAAGATGATGTCTTATATAGATAAAAACCCTTTGTGGATCCCCTAATCAACACCTCCTTTGTACAAATGACGAGCCTCCGGTGAACTGAAATCCTCCCACAAACTACAAACCTTCCACAGACTGATTTATCTACACAATCCACATAGTGGGCTTCACTTTCCACAAAGTGCTGTTATGCAGAAATATTCCTTTGTCTATTTCCTTTTCCATTCCATGTACCTCCTTTGCAGTATATGAACTATGATTTTCGATCCTTGAACTATGAACTCCTTTGTGGAAAACCTTCCTTTGAAAAAAATAAACACCAGATTTTGAGGCCCAAAAATTTCTCCAACACTGGAAAACTGATCCACCTTAAATATCTGCTTCGGCAACACCAACCATACTAATTTACAATCATCTATCTTTGTCAACAAATTTAATCAACCCAAAAACGATGCAATGTTACCTTGATGTATGTTTCCCCAAAACTAATCCACATACAACAGCATTCATTGCTCTTGACTTAAGATCATATTATTTCTCTTGAGCATTATCCCATTTTTCCATATCTTCTTTAGGAATTTTATAGGGCTTAAATTTTTTTAAATAAACTCATATTTTGATATTTTTCAAATAAATAATCATGCAATATTTCTATCATCCATAATTATCACTATTAAAATAAGGATCATGGATCATTGACATACCTTTTATAAGATCATCCATTTTGAGTTTTTTCTCCATATATATCTTTAACTCAGTATTGTTAGAGCCAAACTAAATTTTGAATATTCCAAAAGATACCTTTTTATGAATCCAGTTATTGTTTCCCCTTAAATATTAATTGTTAGTATCGGGAAAGAATACCAGATTATTAAAGGATTTCAATAAAGGAATATATCTAATGAATCCCATCCTATGATACCAATTGGTAGGTCATATTGGAGATGAAAAAGACATGGGGGGGGGGGGGGGGGTGAAATATGTTCCTTTAAAAAATTTGACAAATTCAAAACGCCCCTCTTGATATTTAGTGATATTTTCATTCTCTCTTAAAGATGAGTGATTAGTGGAAATAAATAAAGAAAAGAACATAGTTATGTATAGTGGTTCAATTAACAAAGATCCCCTAGTCCATTCCACCAACACTTTCTCCACGAGCTTGGTGATTTTCACAAGTAAGTCCTTTTACCTAGGAACTATATAACCAAGTAAAGTCAGTTGATACCTTTACAATAAATCTTTTACAAGGCATTCTATTTCTTTTAAAGGGAACTGAAATATCCACAACTTAGTCTGAGAGGATGAAGCTCCACCATGATAGAGTCTGAGAAGTCGATACTCCAATAAATCAATAGTTATTGATTTGATTGAGAAAACAAATTTTACTTACAGTTGTAGTAGAAACCGATAGAAGTATTTGATCTTTAATAATGTAAAATAACAATAATATAATATTCAACCTAGCACATAATTATTTTAAATAGTGATAGAGAAAACACTAGACATATGAATAAACATGTATGTCACAAAAGTGTAACTCTAACAAATTATTTTTTTAACTGCAAAAGAGGATTTACCAATGAGATACAACAACAACAACAATATTAGTGAGTCAATCAACTATAAAAAAATGAATATCTCCAAAGTGTAGATCTGAAGTCAATGACACATTATTATTTACAAGTACAAAACTATTTCTTTATAAAAATATCTATATATTTAGAAGATGAATATTTTAGTATTTCTCCTGATGGATGAATATCTTGAGGTCAAATAGATCCATAAATACTGTATAATAAATTACAAATATTTGAATTCAAACCATTCAAAGAGAGTCGTAACTTCCCTTAGAAATACTATTGATTTGATGTACTGAGCATGAGACTTTGAATCAGTCTTTAAACAAATTTAAAGTGATATTTAATTTTGGTGAAACTGTTATAGAAAAAATAGATAATATCTTGAATTTCAAACTCAATCATTGACCATGTCAAATGTAGGGTTTCTCTGTATAGTGATAAACTCTAAAAGTATGGTTGACAGCGTATAGTTGATTATAAAAGTAGGTATGATGAACCATTATTTTATTCCTTAAATATAGTATTTATTTGAAAAGTTGGGTTCTTGATCCATAATTTTGCAATAGCATATGGTTCATGATCCATATGTTTTATTCTAAATATAGGGTTTCCAAACCATACGCCTCGCTTACAAATGTAGGGTATGAATAGTGTTGCCAGATTACTTACAAATACATCTAGAATACTTGATCAAATATCCTCCCATGGATCTAATTACTTGTGAATGCTTATTGTAACATCCAAGCTTCCACAATATGCTTTTCTTTGAATAATACAGTAGCATGTGTTGTACGCAACTTTGAGTTCTAACACACACCACAACCAATCAAACTAGCCGTTATGAATAATAATACCCACTTTTTGAAATTTTATACATTTTATATTTCAAAATGGACTTCATTTTTGGATTCGTAATATCGAAATTATCTTAGGGTGAAGTTTTGGTACATTTCTGATAACTTTCATATTTTGATGAATTGTGAAAATTACTAAATTTTAATTAAAAACAACTTTTTTAATCGAAATAATTAATAGTGATAAATTATGAATTTGAGTGGTTTTAAAGTATATTTAGAATATATTTTTACCATTTAATATAATTTTGGTCATTGGAAATAATTTCACATTTAAACCGGACATAAACAAGTGTCAATCTTTTGATAGTTATTATTTCTTAAAAACACGTTTTTTATTTTGACAAAAAGAATTAATTTTAAATTAATTTCTGACACTTCTGTGTTTTGAATTTAGAAAAATGAGTTCCATATTTAGAATCATGAGGTCCAAATTTTGTAAATAGGTAACTTTTATTTTTATACATTTTGAATAATTACTTCGGTAAATATTTTATTTACCATGGTTAAAGGGTAAATCCGGTAAATAAGGGTAACAAAATAATATTATAATAATAATAAATTACCCTAAAATGTGTCCTAACCCCATTGGTTGATACATGTCCAAACATGGTCATCTTTAGGTCAATTTTGGGACCTCATGGATCCACTAGTAAGTGATAATGACACTTTATATTAATTAAGTTAAAGTAAATACAAAAATGACATAAGCATATATCTTTTAGAAAAACAATTTTTACATAGGATTATATATGTTATATTTTCGACTATAAATATTAATTAGAAATATAAAAATATTTCATATATAATGGTATTTTATTTATAATTTTTAGACATTTAATAATTAAATATATTTATGACACAATAATGATGCAGTATTTTCCTTATTAATGAAAGAATCAAATAATTGGTATTATAAATGTTAAAATAAATATAATTTGAAAGTTTTGATGACATACAAGAATTTTATTGGTTAATATGACATGTTATGATTTCTTAAATGAATTTTTTTCGAATTAATAAAGTTGTTAAGACTTTAACAAAAATCAATTATTAAATATTGTCAAAATTGACACAAATGAGTTTAAAAAAATATATTATATTATTAATTTATATTCTATTCTTAAAAATCTAAGGTTCATCCAAAGGACTTATATAATGATATGTGTATTATTAATGGACCACTTTTGGGTCTCTTGGAAGTTTATAGTATGTTTATTGACTATATAATATAAAAATACAAAGAGACATGGTAAATGTCAAACTATTTAACTAAGAGTTAAATAAAAATGATAAAGTTAATATAGTGACCCAAACCTGTCTAAAACCTATTGGTTGAGTGGTTTTAGACCTATACCCACCTTAAAATTTAAATAATGCACTTTGGAGCCATTATAAACCAAATATGAATTTATTATAAAATAATATTTCTAGCTTTTCCTAAGGTGCCCCTCACCCCTCTTATAAAAGGGCACTTCCCATTCCCTATAATTCACACCTTCAAAGCCTTTTGGCTCGGACAAACCCTGCCAAAATATTCTCTCAACTTCCCTCAATTCAACCTATAGTCCTTAGTTTGATCATAAATCCAACCTTAGGATCCCATTTGATCAAATCAAAAGGAAGAACCTGAAGAAGAGGTAATGTTTTCACCACCCTCTTTCAAGTTCCTTTCTTCTTCCACTTCTTATTTATTTGTTATTTCCATTCTAAAATGATTAACCTAGTATATTATATATACTATGATGTTATTATAAATATTTCAAAACTACATTCATTATTCTATCCATATTATGAATGATAATGTCACCATGCGTGCGTACGTACGACTTACCGTCTCCACGCCATGGCGTAATTTATTATTCAACACTATGTTATTTGGATGGATATATTGATGAGTAATATGTATATAAATAATAAAATTAACATGAAAATGTACCTGTAAAATTAATATACCATCCAATTCCACACCTTTAGGGAAATGATATTGTCGCTCGTGCGTACGTATGGATTACCGTCTCCACGACGCGATGAGATTCATTTCCACATTCACCATTCATCGACGATTATAAAAATATATATTACTAATATGTTTGTAATATATTACATAATAATTCCATTGGATATATATATATATATATATGTGTGTAATTACATATATTTTATTCACTTAGTTCCATTAAATACGTTATGAAAACGAAAACAGCGTTTATGCGTACGTACGGACTACCGTCTCCATAAACGGTGTTTTCTATTTCACATATATATATATTATACATAATTATATTATAAATATATATGATATATAAATCATGTTTTATATTCTGGAAGTATTTGAATCATGATCTAAGTCATACAATCAAGAGTAACAAGTTAAAACACGTACGATAAAGAAATTGATTATTACACGAAATGTTAATTTAACATGGAAATTATTATTAAATGGGTAGTAAAGAGTCATAAATGAATAATGTATGATATAATAAATATTAATATGATTCTGTTATAATTTAATAACATACTATGGTCTTCATACAGAAGGTTAAATGTACCCTCAACTAAAGGAAAGTGCAAGGTAAGGGGTTTTCATCTCACTCATTATTCCCGTGAGATTCATGCCATATTACCACTATTACCTTTTGTGTGGTGTATGTACTGCCCATACTTGTATTCTTTGTGTAATAAACTTTAATTTATGTATATTTACATATTCATTGTATGATTCCTCTTTTATGGGGTGTATGTTTCGTAAGTTACCAAATTGGTAAGGGTTAATTCCCCAATCTCATTATTATCCGAGATTGTTTATGTGTAAGTATTTGCTGGGAAATTTTTATCATCCATGTACATTTTTCATTAAAATGATTTTAAAATGAATATTTTAAGGATTTGTGAAAGGTAATATTTATCAAGATCAGAATTTTAAATTTTTTAAAGATTTATCTTTCTAAATATTTTTAATTAATGTCCATGTTTTCAAAATGATTTTAAGGATTTATTTATATGGATATGAATGTTTTGAAATGATAATTCTTTTAAAAAGTTTCAAAGTGGTATGGGACACTTTGATTCAAAAATATCTATTAAATTAATTCCTTTATAAATGTGTGACTTTTAAATAATTTTAAAAAAAGGTTATTTCTGTCAAAAAGTTTTACTCGTCATTTTCAACTATGTTAGCATCCTTTACTGGATATTATTTTTGATTGAGGTTGATTTATTATGATAAAAAACTTCCATATAATATTGAAGGTTTTGTGATATGTTTTACTGTGTATGTGTTATTTTTATACCATTCATGGTTTATGGATAAAGTACTGACATTTCGTATTCTAGTTTTAATATGAATGTTTATGTTATGTTTAAACCTTTTCATATGAGGAATGCATTGGACTTAGTAAGTGACGGGTGGAGCCTGATATAGCTCCTCGATGCATCGGTAGGTCTCATGAGACAAACTAGTGTCTTGGTACAAGGCCTTGAAAAAATATTATTTGTAGTCTTGGAACAAGGCCTTGACTATATGGTTATGATAGTCTGGCATTATGCATTACGTCATTATGAAAGTGGTTATTGATATTGCATGTGATTATTCGACTCGTATAATATCAATGTGAATAATTAAATGGAATTAATTCATTTTATTTTTTCCATATTATGCTGAAGTTCAAGTTTAAAAGGCTTTTGTTTTAGTTATACATTGCCTTAAATGTTTATGCTTATTTATGAAAGTTTCCGCTGTATTGTTATCCTTACTAAGCATCTGAGATCACCCCTTTCTATGTTTTATTTTTCCCAGGATTCCAAGAAGTGCATTGTGATTGATATGCAGTGTTAATACAAGGAAATAATGACATTCAAAAATAATTATTTATGTTTTTTTATGTTATGAAGTGTAATGTAACATTCATGTATGTAATCTATTTTCCAAGACTGCTAAACTGATCGGTCCTTCAGGACTTGATTCCTTGTAATTATGCTAATGTATTAAAATAATGCATCGACTCTGGGTAACTGGGGTCGTGGCATTACACTTCTAGAATAAAAAAATTATCACAACCTAAAATTAAATTAAATAAACTTCACTAGTAACATAAATGTGGGTGTTTGTGAGCATAAAAATTAAAAAAAATTAATGAAATTATTGAAGCAACACGTTATCAAAAAATCATAGGTATTGAGATCATTTATAAGTTTGGATTTATGTTTTATATTTCTCTTTCCCAATAGTTTCATAAATTGGTGTCTTTGTTGGTGGACCTCATCCATCTGAGATAATGTTTATGTAGTTAATATCTTTACATCATGTTTGAATTTTTTATTTCCTTCCAAAATTACCTCCTCACACTGAAATTTATTTCTCATTACCCAATAGAGGCAATGACACATCATTAGGTTGATATATTATATTTGATGAATTTTTTTATTGCTTTAATTGCTCCTCATGGTGAAGATTGAATTTATCCTTAGTGTCATCATACCACCTATCTACCTTATCACCAACCAATGTCTCACCCTTCTTAATAATATGTGAAGGCGTAAATTTATTCATTTTAATAGAAGATAAATCATTAATTTCAAAAATTTGATTCTTAATAAAATTTTAAGGCCTCACCCATGCATTTACACAATGTGTATTTATTCATTTTAAATATTCAAGTGTACTGTATTGATTACCTTATTGGCTAGTGATCTATATATTAGGTCAAATTCATTTTACCTTTTTTATTGAGTTGACCTAGATACATCATTCTTCTTATTAAATTGTATTTGTTCAATGAACTCTATTTATTATATATGAGGTAAAATTTATTGACTATTATATCTTATGATTATTAAAGTTTAATTTTACCCCTTATTATAGTATAATAAATATGTTAGACGATTATTTTAGTTTCAAAGAGAATTGTATGAAAACTTGATTAAAGAGGAGATTATCAATGCAATAGAAAATTACACTACTGATGAAGGTTTATAAGTATATGAATAAAAGAATTTTTTATTTATATATATATGAACTCTAATACTTTATATTTAAATATAAACAATTTGTTCAATAATTTCATTAATTAAATTTTAAGCGATTTTATTAACTCTATTTTTTCTAATATATATTTAGTTATTTTGTTTTATTATATTTTAAGTTCACCCCTTAGGAGTCATTCATCAATTTGTGTGTATTGTATATGTAATATGGAATCCATGTAAAATATTGAATATGTGTAATCTGTAAGTGTTATCTATATAACATGTATTTCATATTATTATCTTTTATGTTACATGTCTGTGTATTATATAAATTTCTATATTATTCATTATTATTAATTAATTTTTTTTCCGTATTATTCATTAAAAATATAAAGGTTCATCATGATTTAGAAATTTACTTAAACATATTATAATAGTTTTTTACTTCATCTTACATTATATTTTTTATTAGTTCTCAATTAATATTGTTACACATATTATTTCTTATATTCATTTTTTATGAAACATAGATGAAAATTTTATTTTTCCATTTACTTTTATATCAATTCATTTATACCCACTTCATGTATTTTTCAAGGTGTTATTTGATAGATTCATAAATATAAATATATGTAACTGTGGGGAAATATTGAAAAAGTAATAAAAATAATAGTATAAGTTAAAAATTTATTTCTTTTTTTGCACATTTAAGAGTAACATACATTATGCATAATTTATAAATTTTCAATTCCTATCATCAATGTTTTCTATAAATGTAAGCATAGAAGAACCTTTATTTTTTTATTTGATATATCCACAATTTTCATTGCAATAATTATGTAATACCTTTTTTTACCTACAGATACAAATTCGTACAATTAGTTGTACAATCATGAAAATGGGGAGCATAAGAATTTGTTCATTTAAGAGGTATGTAAGATATAAAAAAGTTACATTAATAGACTCTAATAACTTTTCACTTACATTAAATATTTTATGTAATTATAGTATGTGTAACACTTATTTATGTTTCACAGGTTTGGGGGATGCAATTACATTTTGTAGAACTTTATTTTTACTGTTGGTTTAAATTATTTCCTTTATGATTCAGTTTTTTTAAAAATTGAATTAATTAAAATAACTTTTGTTATACAGATAATTCAATATGTCCTAACCCAAATATATTATATAATATAGATTATTCCCCATGAAATAATTGGGTAATGCCATATTAAGAATTTTTTGTGTTTAAATTGCTATAAAAATGATCAATAAATCCCAACCCAATTATACACATGATATTATAATGGTTGTTAGTTGATTCAAAGAATATGATATTATAATGGTTGTTATATGATTCAAATAATATTATACATATGATATTATAATGGATGTTAGTTGATTCAAACAATATGAAATTATATGGATTCTCAACATGTCCTAACCCAATTAGTTTTTTCAAACTCCATTTTGGCTTTAGGATATAGATTATTTTTGGTTCGAATTCCTATTTTGGTATAAAAAAAATAGTATAATCAAACTTTTCTCCATTTATACTATATATAATACATTATATATATTCTGTTGATTGGATTATATTTTTGTAATATAGTTGTCTATTTTTATGTGTATATACCCTTGCATTAATACCA
This sequence comes from Viscum album, assembly GCA_963277665.1. Classification (NCBI taxonomy): domain Eukaryota; kingdom Viridiplantae; phylum Streptophyta; class Magnoliopsida; order Santalales; family Viscaceae; genus Viscum; species Viscum album. The sequence goes on from OY728160.1 coordinate 1,377,149,433, forward strand.
GTTTTACATAACTTATTATGTATAATTCAATTTATTTTTTGTATGAAGATACATTTAAGTATGAATTTAAGTTATTCTAAATGAAATATGACATTAAATTATGAAAACTATTTATATATATATTAATTAATCATTTGAAACTTTTTTAACTTTATCTCTTTTCAGTCTATGAACTTTTCTTGACATTTTACTTAACACATTATTTGGAGAGACATCTAGAACATGAATTAGACCAAGAAATATTAGAAGTTGATGAGTAATTCAATACTAAATTCTATATATATAGTTAAAATTTGGAGGATCTTAGAAAACACTTAAAATGAACATCAGTACAAGATGAAAATAAAAATTGAATAGACCGACCAAGAGTTACTTATGTTCAAAAATTCAGTAGACTTGTAATTGATCACTATTTAGACAACTCATTCTATTTTGTTTTATGTATCAACTATTATTTACACTTATGATATTTTATCTTCCTATATTGCATATATATAAAGGTTTTATTTGACATATTTAATTTTCCCTTCATTCACACACTATCTTGTCTTGTGAAATTGCATGGGTGGGGGTACTAGTTAATAATATATTTTGAAAAATATTCATAAATAATATTATTATTTATGCATTAATTATTATTATTTATACATATATTCATAATATTTATAAATTTATTATTCATTATATTATAATTTTTACATTTTCATCACATTAATAATACATTTATCATAATATTAACAATATATTTATTATAATATTAATAAATTCATTAAAATACTAATACATTTATTTAGGAGGAAACCATGTATTCCACCTTTAGGTTTTTGGGACTTTGGGTCACCCATGTTCTAAGGTCTCTGTGTCTCTAGTCCTTCGGGCCGCGTATTGTAATAAAATAGGCCTAGTGGGTTCTTGTCATTCCCCATAGGGTGGGATGAGGCTTAACCCAATGAGGTACCTAAGTGTGTGTTCTATTTGGTTTCTTGTAATCTCCTATACCTTAAATAAATTAATACATTTATCATAATTTTAATACATTCAGTGTCCTTAGTTGCGGTTGAGTGGTACTCACCACTGACCTTCACATCTAAAGACACCATGTATCAATTCCTGTCAGCCCGTTAGGGGATTTTTGGGTGGTGAAATAGGGTGACATAGGCACAGTGACACAAGAAGGTTGATGCAGGTAAGGGGTGAAGACCCAATTCCAAGATGATGCATCATAGGTTCTTAGGGCCATGTAAAGATCTTTCAATCCCACTAATATTCGGGTCATGTATTGTAATAAAATAGATCCAATGGGTGCTTGTCATTCCATGTGGGGAGGTATGAGGCTTGACCAACTTGGGTGCCTGAGTGTGTGTTGTTTGTTTTCTTATAATCCCCTCCACCTATAATAAAATAATATGAGTAATTTTAATATAATTAATATTTTTTATTCATTTTTATTTTTTTTGTAATTTATTCATTTTTAGTATAATTTTTTTTTAAATTTTAATTTATTATAATATTAATACATTTATTCATAATATTTATTATTATAATAATAAATTAATTCATAAAACATTTATTATAATGTCATAATATTAATACATTTATTAATAGATTTATTATAATATTAATAAATTCATTAATACATTTATCATAATATTAATACATTTATTAACACATTCAATATAATTAATATTATATATTTATTTTTAATATTTATTCATTTTTATCATAAATTAATTTTGTATATTTTAATATTCATTTTTATATAATTAGCGATTTATAACAATTTTTATATGTATTTTTTTATTTTTTTAATATTTATTAGTATTTATCAGCAGTAGAGTAAGTGCTAATAAATTCATCCTTTATCAGCACTAATATGGGCACTGATAAAAGCATTATTTATTAGCATCTATTAGTTAGCGCTAATACATGTTGATCTTTATGAATGTTTTTTAGCTCTGATAATGTTAAGACTAATCATCTCTAAAAAAACATTCATAAAGGTTTTCTTTATCAGTGTTTTTCATTTCAGTGATGAAAAATGATACTTTTCAGTGTATAAACCCTAAATATCTCACTATTCGTCCACTTCATTAAATCTCTGTAGAACTCAAACCTCATTGTTTCCTTTTTTGGAATATTTTTGATGAATAGACCCTCAAAACCAAATGTATGTTATTTTTTACTTGTTTTTAAGGATCTCAAAACCAATATTTCATAGATTCTCATGATTTTTAATTGTTCTTATCATTTTTAATGTGATTCATGAAACTAAGACCTTAGGTGGCTATCTGATTCCTATCGAATGGCCATGCTTTATCTCCTTTAACTACTTCACCACTACCACCGAATGTACCCTATCACCCCTTTTTATTTTTCCTTTTGAGTAAACACTACGATGGACCACTCAATTACCCTCTTTGTTTTTATAATTACTCGTTTCTACCTTAAATTATTGTCGTGTCATCATACATTTGATTATAATTTCTATCAAAGTCTATAACAGTGATATCCATCAGTACAAATATACATGCATATATGTTTTTTAAGTGTGTTTGTGTGTTTATCTCTCTCTCTCTCCTTATGTGTGTGTATATGTATATGTATATATATAGAAATCTATATATTTATATATTAATATTAGTTTATATTATATTTAATACTTATTTTTTTATTTCTATTTATATTAATAAGAGACTACAATTATATACACATGGAATCTCAAAAATTTATAGGCCTAAAAAAGGCCTAGCCAATCCTATGGATCTTATATTAATATCATATGACTCAACCGAAACCAAGGCCCCCATTTAAGTGAAAAACTTCATGAAATATTTCACTATAAAAATAGTTAGGTTAAAACCTACCAAACATAACTTTATTTTTAGAACAAAACGTTATCATTAAAACCCAAGTCATCCAATAATAATGATAAATCATGTTTACAAAAACACATGAAAACATCTTTTAATTCCTAACATAATTTTATGTTTAATTATTCTATTTTCAATAAGAATAATTCATATGAAACCCCCATTTTATGCCACTAACTAATTCCTCAATCCAAATATCATTAATCAATCAATTCTCAATTTATTATCACATTACAATATTAGAAATGGAAATTTTATCAAGAATTTATCACATTAAATCAGAATATTTCCATGATAAAAACCATTATAAACACATATCCAATACTTTAAGTTAATTAGATTTATTTATCCTTTATACACTTGTAATTCCTCTAAATTATATATTTATTATAATACCTAATCAAAACCAAAACACTCACAACTTTATTAATTTAAACCAAAAAAATTCATTAAAATTATTTCACCCATTAAATGAATTTTTATAGTAGTGAAAATAATTTAATATATCAATTTAATATAAAAAAAATTTCAAACCTCACATTCACATCATTTAATTCACCAATAATTTATTTAAGGTTTTTTGAGATTACAAGACGCGAAACAACACACAGACACATGTATGGGCCAAAAAATACAAATCATAGCCCCCTAAAAATGCTGACTTACTCCAAATACATCCCATTACAATTTTAAAGTCCAAAGGACCACTATTTGATATCCTAGAGGGTATTTAATCCCAAACCAAAGGCCCCCTACCCAGGTTTTGTGCTATGCCAATGTGTACTTGGGTCTATACCCCTGCTTGAATCATTGTTTTCATTATTGGAACACCAATAATTATTATATAAAATTCAAAAGTCACTTTATCATTTTCCTCATTATACCATCACATTTTATATGAAGTTCTATACTTTTTTTGTCAAATAATATTTCTAATGTTTTCACATCACATACTATTTCATGAAAAATAATTCTATAATGTTGCAACTAATTTTTTGTGTCACTTAACCCACACAATTATCTATATCACTAGTGAAATGCACAATTCATATCAAATCAATTAATTAAAAAACAATGAGTGCATGGAGTTTCCTACCCCACACTAGGAAAATGATCCGAACCAAGAGAGAAACTTAATTATTTCTAAAACAAAAGAAATCCAAAATACCACTAAACTAGTAGCACAAAAGAAAAATTAGAACATGAATGTGAAAAAACCATGATATTTTTTCATAAAAGGTCCGGGTTCTCAATTATATTACCAAAAGGAATCTAGATGTCCAACAGATCCTGATTCTATCAATAAATGAAGAATAAATCACCACATGAATGTAGATAGAGAAATAGAGATAATATAAAGGAATACATTTATAGGAACCTCCCATGAAAATTGGCCTTCTATAAGAATGTATACAATGACATGAAGTGTTTGAAATATAGTCCTAGAAAACTAATAAGTGGTTGATGACCATAAATACCATGATACACTATAATGAAATTAAACTATAATATTTTTCAATATATTATAAAACACATGATTTATATATTTACATATAAATATGTTCACACACACACATAATTATATATTTACACACAAATATTTAATTTTCTCTCACACACACATATAATATAAAATTATATTTATATATACCAAATTAATTGTATATATATATTATTTAATGTATTAAAAACATAGTCTTTATATATATTATTCTATATAATTTATATTTTTATGTATTATAATTTATAATTATATTTTTCATAGTTATACTTTAAATAATTTATGCATGTAAAAAATGATACATTATATGCATACCTTATGTGTATCTATTTATTTTTTTGTTAAATATGAATGTTTTTGAACCAAATTAGATGATGGAACAAGAGTATTAGAATGAGGTTAATATTAGAGTTAGTTACCTAGTTAAATATTTTATGTACTTTATGATTACCTGTATTCATTGTTTTTAATATTAATAAACTTCTTATCACACCATGATTGTTCTTCTTCATGACATAGTATGTGATAATTTACTAAGAGTAACCGTCACACTGAAAGGTCATAATGATTCCCCGCTATGATGAGAAACTAGAATTTCCAATGTAGAAGATTATCAGAACATGATCCTCCATTAGTAAATCCACATTTATATACTTCATTGGATTCTCCTATCCATGTAAATGTGTATAAATCCTTAGAATTTAAGATTATTATTATTGGATATTATTAGTCATGTACTTTTATGTATTGTTGAAAACCATGATGAAACATGTTTATGGAGAAGTAGGATATGTTGGGTGCATTATAAGTGATGTTTCATTAACAAATAATGTGAGAAATTATTTATACCTTCTATTCTTTAATAGAAGTTGATATATCAGGCCCTTTTATGGGAATAGAATATCCTAAATAAATCTATGAACATGGTTTTTTGTGGGAAGGTTCATTTTAAAAAAGTCAAAGAAAGAGACATCAATCACACAAATTGATGAAACTAGTATGAAACCTATTTGATTATAGATATCATGATAATGGTATTTATCCTAAATAAATCCCTGAATATGGTGTTATCTATGGGAGCCTTGGCATGTTGCTAGATGCTAACTTTGAAATTTGAGTGGCTCTGCCTAATACCACTGATAAAGATGCCTAGAGGGCCACATACTAAGTGTATCCAGAACCTTAGTTAAATATTAAATATTATTATTTAATATTTTGAATAAATATTATTACCATATGTGGTTTAATAATTATTCATGGTTGTATAATCACATATATTGAGTCACTAGTTATTCAAGGGAATATTTGTGAGTAGACTATTTAATAAATATTTATTTTCTATTTAGTAAATATTATTAGTGAATAATATTGTGATATTTATTTATTATATATATATATATATATATATATCATTTAAGAACTGATAAATATTGTATAGGAATAAAATACCATGTTTAAAAGGTCCAAGGAGAAAAATATATTAAATATTATTTGAATAAATTTTAAATAATTTATATAAGAAATTATATTTAATTTATTTTCAAGTTTTTCAAATGTCAATAATAATAATAATAATAATTATATTTGGACATGGGGTTCACTGAGGATTAAGAAAATAATAAGGACTTATGTGAAATTATTTTATTTCTAACCTTATCATTATTTAAACCCAATTATATTATTTCCAATCTAAAGGATGACCATTTGTTTTTTTTATGAAGAATGTCATGTCGAGAATCCACTCAATCCTTAGAGAGTTTATATCCAATAATGTTCTCAATAACAGAGGGCTATCCTCCTCCTCCACCCCTATCAATTCAAGTGAGAATAAGGAGAGTCCTTATTTGATGTGATTCTTGTGGTGATCAATAGAAAACATTACAATCATTAGGATTTTCCATGCTTTCACTTAGATATTCCTAAAACATCACTTGGAGGTTGGTGAAGCACATATGGATCACTTCTAGAGGGAATCTACACTTGATTCCTATGACACAATGATAATATGACATAGATGCATCCTTATATTCATCAATTAAGATATAATTCATCACAAGCCAATTTTTTAACTACTTAAATGAATTAAAAATAATTATGTGATGATCATACTTATTGTTATGACATCCTTTAATCAATTAATCCTTGAATTAATTCTATTTGTCATGACATTATATGTTGTGTAAATATCAGAATAATAATAGATTATGACAAAAATATGAGTTGGGAATTTTCTACCAGCACTTATTCTATGCATGGAACCTTCAAGTGGTATCATAATAGTCACAAAATAATTTATTATTGTTTAAATATTATTGATTGATTTCCAAATTTATCACTAGTTTTCAATTCATGTTTAATTGTTCTTTGAATCTAAATAACTAGATATCCTATTATTCCTCTTAATTTTTATGAATATAATAAAAAATGGATTAATTATAAATAAATAACATTCAAAGAACTCATCCGGAGGTTCCAAGGATTTTGGATGGATAACATAAGAAAACATGATGTTTAGCCCATATGTACACATCATTTACTTGTGTTTAATGAACTAGAATGACCTGAAAATTAATTTGGAGATTCATGAATTTATTTCATGTATCATATAATTAATAAAAAAATACATGTTGACTTATCTAGGATGACACATAGTTAGCTATAATACATGGAATATAACTTGTGTTCACAATGTATAGTACATTTTTCAAAGATTAGATGTGTGTTTTTTACATGGCACATTCAACTGGTAACTATGCAACTTGGAGATAACATGATGTGTTTCCTAGGTTCATGCTATGCACTCCATTAATTTATGTGGTTGGTTAACTCACTCGGACCCTAGGCATGTTCCATGGATAGACCATGAAGAACTATATAAAACATATAACAAGATATTACACACACTATATATTACCTATTTATATAGAATTTAAATTTAATTTTTTATTCAATTTAAACATTATTATCATGTGTTCTACGTGTGATTTATTTAAATCACACACTCCATGTGATGAGTTATATATATATATATATATATTAAATTTCTAATTAATTTCTATGTAATATTTGGAATTGAAAATTTAGTGATTACTCTACGTGAATTAAAATATAACACACTTCATAAATAACATGTGACTATGTGTAATTTATTTGAAAGTACTCTCCTTTAAATTACATAATAATTCATATATGAAATATTCCATATGTGCAAACAGTATATAACCATCATACACACCGAGTAGTTCAGATGAGTACTCGTCGTGTTACCTACAAATGTACATACTTTTCACTTAATCAATTTTAAATAAATTTATATAATTTTTTTAGAATTTTGATGAATGATAATTTCAATAAATTTAAGTTAAAAATTCATATAAATGAATTTATTAATTAAATAATATAATTAATTTATTCAAGTATGATTTTTCTTAACTAAGAATGATTTATATTGAATGCTAGTTTATTAAATGTGTAATTAATTGTATGTATGTGGATAATCATGATCATAAACTAGAACATTGTATGTGATTAGTTTCCTTGTAATTTATTATTATTATTAAATTAAATTAATGACCTAGGCTTCATCCCTCCTCACATTATGTAAGGGCATGCGTGCCCATAATTTCCTAAACCACCAAATAAATTCCTTTGGTGCCAATCACTTGCATGTGAGTAAAATATTATATAATGGATGGATCTCCTAGGTGAGTGGAGTATATTCAAGTTTTTATATAAGGAAAAATAAATCTAGGAGAAACATGGGAGGATAGATTGAAATCTATAACATAGACCAAGTTATGGTTCAAGATGTTTTTCTCCTAGGTTAATGGTCAGTTTATCATCCTCAAGATAGACTAACCATTAGGAAAGTCTCATGATCATACCACTATTATTATTTTATTTCTATCAATTTGGAATATAAATTTCATTATGGATGTTTTATCACGATCACATAAATTAATGAGTTAACAAGCATATAAGAGAGAACAAAAATAAATTGGACAATGAATAAAATTTTATATAAGAAATGGTTAGTCACTAAACTAAATACACTTAGTATTAACTAGAATTTAATAAAGATAAAAATGAGTTATTTATTCATAATGATAAAAAATTCCTTAATTATACATATTATGTCAGAATAGCCTACCACCACTTACGTTAAAATTAAACCATAGTTCAAAGTGCTTGATTGGCCAAAGATGGAGTGCTTTCAATTATTGGAGAATTATAACTTGAGTTTTGGGGTGAATTAACTTAGTTTACATTAAGGTTTAACTACTAAAGTATGACTTGGTGTAACTAAGAGGAAAGGGTTTAGGAAATACAAGTCAAGGATTTCACAATTGGGGAGTCCACTTAATAGATATATAAAATATATATTAATGTATTTGTAAAAAATATTCCTACCTAAAACCCTTCAAATAACTTGTTAGGCCAAAGTTTGGGTTATGAGAGGGGGGAAATAGTTCCTTGACACTAAAGTATCCATGAAATGATATATTCTACAACCAATGGTGAAGGATATGAAGTTTTGAAAAAATATTGGTAGATTAATAAATTTAATATTTATTATATAATTATATAAATTAGATAAAGTACTAAAATTATTCTATTCTTAATTGTAGAAACAGTATCCCACATGATTTCAACTATATCACAGTGCTCCATACTTGAGAATGATAACCTTCTCACCAAAACTAATTTTAAAAAATGTAAAAGGCACTTGCATGTTATTATATGCCATGAAAGAAAATTATATGCATTCAAAAACCCCATTCCTGAACTTCCTAACAAAGATGCTAGTGAGGAAGAATTTTATATCTATATAACATATTTAGATGATGATGCAGATGTCCAATGTTTCATGATATCATTCATTTCCAATACGCTTATAAGGAAACATGAGGATATAGATGCATATAATATGACGTCTCACCTTCATGATCTATATTAAGAGAATGAAAGAAAAGAGATATATGAGATCTCCAATGAACTGTTTACATTCAAACTTAGAGAGTCAATGCTGGATGGGCCTTATATAGTTATGTTTATTGGATATATAGAGCACTTAAATATCTTGGCCATTAAATTCCCTAATGAGCTACACAAAGAGCTCATTCTATAATCCATGCATAAATCCTTCTCTAGTTTTATTGTTAATTATAATATGATAAATAGAAATAAGACTCTTTCAAAACTTCTTACTCTCATTTGAAAAGTTGACAAGGACATGGGGCATAAAAAACCCATAGTCCTTATAGTGAAAAAGAAAATTAAGAACAAATAAAAGGGGCCCAAGTATCAATACAAGTTTAAGTATCTATAGAATTTTACTTACAAGAATAATAAGATTCATTGGTAGGAAAAGGAACATAATGTAGTATGTTTTTTATGTGTATATCAAGGCTACTGGAAGAATAACCACACCCAAAAGAAAGGGGAAGCTAAAGGTGAATTCGTTATTGAGTGAAATATTTATATATCTATACATTGGTTATTAGATACATATTTGGGTTATCATATATATATATATATATAAATATATAAACCAATTAAATTATGAATGATTGATAGATGACAAGTTGATCTTTGAGAAACCAATAGAGAATGACTTACTGATTTGTTTATAGGAGACTACCACTTTCTGTTGCTAACTAGAATGATTTTGGTTTTAAAGAACTATTATTTAGTGTTTAGTTTTACTGAGAACATCATATATACATCTTTACTTGAAATGGATGGATTTATTTTAAAATTTTGAAATAAATAATACCACTTTTACCAAGAAAACATTTGTTATGGTATGGTAAATAAATAATTAAATTTATGTACTAAATTATGAAAACCAATTATTTTCAATATATAATGAATTATATTCACATGACTTATATAATGCTCAAATGTGACATCACCGTATTGGTCATATAAATGAGAAATGTTTGACAAAGCTTTATCAATATGGTTATTTAAACCCTTTTTAGATAAGACCAATTGAAAGATGTCATGATTGTTTATAAGGAAAATTATCCAAACCACCATTCAGTGTATAGGGTGAAAGGGAAAAAAATAATCTAGGATTGGTACACACTAAGGTGTGTGGAACTTTTCCAGTAGAAGCTACTAATTTACATTATTACTTCATAAATTTTACTAATTACTTGTGTAGATATTACTATGTCTACTTGATGAGGTATAAGTATAAGAACTTTGAGAAATTTAAATAGTTCAAGAATGAAGTAGAGAATAAAATTTGTAATAATATAAAGAAGTTTTGATCTGATTTAGGTGATGAATATATTAACCTAGAGTTTATCAAAATTTTATAGGAGATTTAGATTCTATCTCAACTCACTCTACATTTTACACCACATTGAAATGGTGTTAGTGAAAGGAGAAACCAAACCCTGTTAGACCTGGTTAGGTCGATGATGATTCGTGCAGGTATTTCATTATCCTTTTGGGTATATACATTACAAAATGTGACATACATCCTAAACTGAGTACCAAATAAAAAATAAAATAATAATCCCTTCGAGTTATGGAGTGGAAAGAGACATGTTTTTTCATAAACACGTGTATGGGGATGCAAGGAATTTTTTAAGGACACCTTTGGAAGAAACTAGATCCCTGAGGAACAAAGTGTATCTTTATAGGGTATCTCAAAGAAAAAATGGGGTACTATCTATAAAGACCCATAAATAAGAAGGCAACTGTCACAAGATAATACATTTTTCTTGAGAGGGAGTACATTCTCAAGAAGGATAGTGGGAGTGAGATTGACTTCAATGAGGTTTAAGATCAAGATACACAAAAATTTGGTACACGGATAGATTATAAAGGTCCCTATAAAAGAAGATATTCCTAAAACAAAAGTACTTCATCCTAGAACCAAATAGATAGGAGAACCATAAAGATATATTTTTCTATTCACTGAAGACGGTGACTCATTATTGATTGATAATAATGAACCTATCTCTTATGAAGAGGAAATATAGATCTCAGAAGTTGAAATATGGAAATAATCTATGAATTATTATATGTATTACAAGTATCAAAATCAATTTTGGGATTTGGTTGACCCACCAGTTGATGTAATTCTTGTTGGGTGTAAATGATTATTCATGGGGAAATGTTAGTAGATTATAAATGCAAGGTGTGGAGCTAGATGCCTTCAATGATGCAGATGCTAGGGAGGGGAAGATCAAGTGTAGTTTAGTTGAGGCTTTAAGTAATGTATTGGGGATTTCATATCTAGGTCGTTGGGTTATGTATGGGCCGTGTGCCTTGATCCTATGGGTCATTCAAGGGTCCCCCCTCAACCCTTAAAAGGGGGATTATCCAAAAAATAAATAAAAATCTAAGGCCTTCAGGATTTCATAGAGGATAAATCCAAGAGGGTACATAGACTAAGTCAAGGTACATAAATTGACCATATACTAAAGAGATTTAGTATGGAACAATACAAGATATGATTGGTTCTAGTGTCACATTGTATATATCTCTCCAAGTGAATGTGTCCACTGACATAAGAGGAGAGAGAGAAAATGTGTAAGATCCCATAAACATCTGTGATAGGATTAATCATGAATGCTACATTATATATTAGGCTTGATGTTTCCTATCCCTTGAGAATGACAAGTAGATATCAAGCTGATCCAGGTGAACAACATTGGTATACTATTAAGGTTATCTGCAAGTTTCTAAGGAGTACTAAGGATATGTTACTAGTGTATAGAGGGGATGAGAAGCTATTCATCAGGAGTTATACTAATTTTATATTTCAAATAGATCGGAATGATCTAAAGTCATAGTCAGGATATGTATTCATTATAAATGGAGTATCTTTGATTTATAAGAGTAAAAATCATCCAATTGTTTACAATTCTACAATGGATTATGAGTATATAGCATATTTTGATGCAACCAAATATTTTTTTGGATATGTAAATTTGTCTAAGAAAATGATGTGGTACCTAGAAATAAATACCGTATAACATTATATTGTGATAATACTACGATGGTGGATCTCACAAAGGATCCAAGGTAACAACAATGGACAAAGAACATAATATAAAAGTATCAAATCTTGAGGGTTTTTAGAGGGATGAAGTTTTTGTGAGTAGAGTTTCCATAGAATAAAACATAGTGAACCAATTGACTAAAGCCTTATCTTATAAGAATCATGAGTATCATGTGAGAGCTAGTGGATTGAAGGCTATTAGAAATTGACTCTAGTGAAAGTGGGAGTCTCTTGGATTTGGTGCCATAGAACCAACTTCTATATACTTTATAATTAAAGGTATTTATTATTTTAAATATTAATAAACTTCTTATCACACCATGATTGTTCGTCTGCATGACATAGTATGTGATAATGTTATAAGAGTAAGTGTTTCACTGAAAGGTTATAAAAGTTCCTCTCTATGATAAGAACCTAGAAGTTACAAAAAATCATTTTAAAATATATGTTCTATATCTATATTATTTCATTTTAAGGGACAAAATTTATACAAGCTACCATAGATGGAGACTCATAATAATTTGAGTTACTTTCTCCTAGTGTAAACCCCTGGTAAATTTTAGTGTAGAAACTTATGAGAACATGAACCGCTAAATAGGAAATCCACATTTATATGTGTAATTGGATGTTCCTATCTATTGATATATGTATTGAATATTAGAATTTAATATTATTATTAATGGATATTATTAATCACATAATTTTATATATTTATGAAAACCTTGATGACCTATTTTTTTTGGAGAAGTAAGATATGTTGGGTGCGTCATGTGTGATATTGCATTAATGAATAATGCAAGAAAGGATTATTAACTTTTATTAATTAATAGATGTTGATATATTAGTCCCTTGGATGGGAATAAAAGAGCCTGGATAAATCCATGGCCATAGTTTTTTATGGGGTAATTCATTTATATAAAGTCAAAGAAAGAAACATCGAGCACACAGGTTGATGACACCAGCATGAAACCTTATTGATTAGAAATTTCACTATAAAGGGATTATATTACATAGTAAGTGTTCATATGAGGCTATATTTCATTAAAAAATAAAATTATATATCTATGGATGCCTTAGAATATTGCTAGATGGTAACCTTGTACTTTTGGTGGCTCCACCAAATGCTATTGAGAAAGAGGCCTAGAGGGTCACACACTAAGTGTGTTTAAAACCTTGGTAAAATATTATTATTTAATATGTTGAATAAATATTATTCCCATACATGTTTTAATAATTAGTCATGTTTTATTGATCACTTACATCCAATTACTAGTTATTCAATAGAATATTTGTGAGTAGAATATTTAATAAATATTTATTTTATATTTAGTAAATATAATATTTATTTATTTATTGGTGAATAATATAGTGATATTTATTTATTAAATATATAAAAATTATTAAAGGATTGATAAATATTGTAGATCAATGATGGAAAATTTTAAAAGGTTCAGGGAGAAATAATATATTAAATATTATTTGAATAAATTTAAAACAATTTATTCGATGAATAATATTTAATTAATTTTCAAGTTTTTTGCATGTTAGGAAAAATAAAAATAAAAATATTATTATTTGGACATGGGGTTCACTAGAGATTAAGAAAATAATAAGAGGATATGTGAAATTATTTTATTTCTAACCCTAAAACTATTTAAACCTAATTATTTTATTTCCAACCCTAAGGCCATCTATTCATTTTTTATACACAATGACATTTGGAGAATCTACTCAAGACCTAGATAGTTCATCTCCAAGAACACTCTCAAGAAAGGAGAGAGATCCTACTCCACCACCCCTCTATATTATAGAGAGAATAAGGATATTTATTCTTTAAGGTGATTCTCATTGTTACAATACCCCAATATTTTAAAATAAGACTATGTTTGACAGTGTATAAGACACACAACACTGAGCTTTAATGATCACTAAATATTATTATTTAAATATGACTGTTATTACCTAGCCATTCAATTAGAGGTTATGAATATGAGTAACAAAATTATGAAATAAATATATATATAAGGGTCCTACTCAATAAAAATTTCCTGATTAATTCTTATCAAATAAGCACTCAATTTTTTTGTAACGTCATTTTATGCTTTAAAATATGTTTTCTTCAAAAATGTTTTTATTGATTTTTAGGGGTGAATATTATAAATAATTTTTGAAACTTTTATGAATTTTATTTGATAAAAAATACATCATTTTTGAAATCATCATATCAAAAGTATATTTTGATGAAAATTTGTTATTTTTCCAAGAAGATTAATTTTTAGTGAATATTGAAAAAGATTGATTTTATAAAAAAAATTCTTTTCCATTTAAGTATTTACACAGTCTCATTTTGTTTCAAATTTAATTTAAAATTTACTTAGTTATTTTTCATTAAAAATAATCCAATTATTTTCATTGGAATCTATATTATGCTTAATTTTGGTATAAAAACATTTTTATACTTAAAAATTTATTTTTCTCGAAAATAGTTTTTCATTGTGATTTGTGGGTTTATTTTAAAAATAATATCTTACACTTATACAAATTGAATTTGGTAAAATGAATTCCATGTTTGGATTCATAATTTCCATATTGGGTAAATATGTCAACTTTATTTTTGGTCATAATGAATAGAAATCTTGGTAAAACTTATCGTTACAGTAAAGGGTAAATTGGGTCAAATAGGGTTAAACCTAATGTGAAAAGGATTTTAAGTCAAAATACTATTTTATTTTAATATTTTTGAAGAGTTTAGTTCTAAATCTCTTTAAAATATTAAAAAATATGTCATTTTGGTTCCATTTGTCTTTGATAATGACCTTTATATTATTTAAAGTCAAGAATAATTCTAAAATGTCACTTTCTTGATTTTAATATCTCTAATATATTTTCACAAGAATTAAATAAATTTATGAATTATTATAACATTTTATTTTTAATATGAATAATTATTTTAATTATTAATTTTTTTTTTAATTTTTAGTGATGAACCAATCACCTTAAATTTTTAAGCGACACCAACACAATGTTTGTGCAAGCAGTAAAAAAATCAAGTAAATGATTTTTAAAAACACTAAAATTATTTTTTGGGTAATTTATTAATTTAAAATAATATTTTAGATAAATACAATACATTATAGATTTTTTAAATTTTATATTCACATTGCATTACTATCTTCATATTTTTTTAAAGTTAAATTGTTTGAATAGTCCCAAAAATGACTTTAATTGAATTTTATGTCAAATATTTTTTTATTAAATGATTTAAAATTAATAAAAATATTATATTTGGAAAATTGAATAGGATATGGTATATAATATCAACATTTATCCATATATGTTTCACTTTTTCTTTTATTGTAACTTTCTTGACCCCTTAAGAGTAAAAACTTTGACATCACAGTAATCGTCAAATGGTTAATGAAAGGTTAAAACTAAAAGATAAGTATTAAAACATGAAATAAACATGTATAAATTTTATTGTATGAGATTATCTACACTAATAATCATCCTAGATTAAAAATATATTAATTTTGTTCTATATGAACTTAAAAATTACTTTATATTTATTTATTACTTTAGGTAATTCCAAGGGTGCCTCTCTCATCTATTATATAAGGACTCCACCTCTACTCTCCTCCTCAAGCTTCCTGAGCTTCTTAGATTTATAAAACCTTGAAAAAAACTCTTATTAAATTTATTATCCAAATAATATAGGTTCTAGTTTTCTAAAAAGACCATCCCTAGCGTCCTTAAGGAGAGATCCAAAGGAAGTTTTTTCACAGAGGAGGTAATCATCTTAACCAAGAATTTTAATTTTAATTCATTTTCTACCACATTAAAACCTATCCTAAACATTCAAATATAATAACATCAGTATATACCATATATTTATAAGTCATTATTTTAATTCCATCACCTTATTCATTCTCCTTTTCAGCAAATTGGGGACGACTCACTATTGTAAATTTCACATATTCCAATGGTTTAAAACTGTTGGGATAACCCCTAAAACCATTGGGATAGGATATCCTAATGGTTTCACAAACCATTGGTATGCTGGGTGTTGTAGTAGCTCTATATCAATGGTTTCTAGAGAACTGTTGGTATAGTTGGTCTGAAATTAATCTATCCCAATGGTTTAAGTAAAACTGTTGGTATATATGTGTACCAACGGTTCAAGAACCGTTGGTATACATACCGTCCAACATACATACCAATGGTTTTTGAACTATTTTTATATATTCAGTATGTATTCTATCCCAATAATTTCATTGAAACCGTTGGGATATATGTTTTCTGAACTGAATACCAACAGTTCTGTGATCTGTTGGTATATGTTGTCCATCATTTGAATACCAATGGTTCTGTGAACTGTTGCCATATGTTGTCCAGGATATTGAATACCAACAGTTTTGTGAACTGTTGGTATATCCTCTACTCCCCGACAAACATCAAAGCTGGACAGACCTGTAAACCCACTTCGATAAGTAAACCTGCACCTCTAAACCTATAAAACCTACACCTGTTAACCTGCATCTTTAACAGTCTTCCAAAGCACTTGTAAACCTACACCATCATGTACCTCATATGGAAGTAGCTTCACATGATGAGTGGGAAAAGTTACTAGGTTTTTTATATCTTGGTTTAGACTATTTAGAGTCTAAAAATGTTGACGAAGATATTGGAGAGCATAGAGATTCTTAGGGTGGTTTTACCTTGGTAGAGCATGAGGTATCATGTAAGGGGGATCCCTCCTCTGGTTCCAAATTTCCTGGACTATCATATCCAAACTCATATAGAGATAGTGATGGTGATGACCATAGTATTCCACCAGAGCATGGTGGACCTACTGACTCATTTGGATTTGGTACATATCCTAAGGGATCCTTAGTTAAACATATTGACCTAGCATGTGAGCTTTAGGCTTTTCCCTTAGATGTACCTACCAAATCATAACCTGTAGAGGTTGCTTTACCTAGTGTTGAGAGAGTTGTTTCCCCAGTGCCTTCATATTTTTTATCCATAGTATATTTATAATATTTCATAGAAATACTTCTTTTAGATTTTAGTGGAATTTTGAGTTATTAGGAACCTTCTGTCACTCAGATTAGTGAAGCTGATGCTAGACAGCTTTCTGAGATGGTTGTATGTCATATTCATCCCGAGATGAGTTTTCATATTCAGGAAGTTAAGATTTAAAATCAAAGGTTAGACAGTGAGATAGAAACCATTTGATCTATTATAGAGGAAATGAGTACCTCCTTTGTTTCCAGTCTGGATTCCTTATGGAAGAGATTGGAGAATGTTCCTATTGTTGCATCTACATCTAGTGATCCACCTCCATAAGCTTTAGTTGATGCTGATTTGATCTAGTCTATAGTCAAAGAATATCCCCATGTTGTTATAGCTGACGTACATTCATCTCATCAGAAATAATTGAGGTAGATTCTATAGAATGGGTTTTCAAGGAATATGTTGACTAGTTGAAAGTGATGACAACTCTACTCAAGCTATTCATGGAGGAGAAGAAAGATTTATTTAGTACTATGGAGAGATGAGGAAACATTATTATAGACTTTTTCAATCTTATGAAGCCATTCCTATATGTATCCAATACTCTAGTGGCTTCTCTAGAGGTGATTCCCTTGACATCCTTCACCTCTGATTCTTCTTCTAATCCTCTACCTCCTTAATTGTATCCTTTTGGTATGTCTTTGGTTGAAGCTATCTAGAATCTCCAACCTATTGTGATCCGAAAACTTCCTACCTCTAAATCTATACCTTCATCCTCTAGTTAGTTACTCCTACTTCTGGAAAGGGAAAGCACCCTACTGATCACACCACCAAGGATGAGAGTGATTTGAATTAGCCAGTCTTTTATAGGGATTTTTTTTTGCATAAACGACTTTTGTCCTTAATGGAATTTCTCTCTTGTTATTAATCTCTTTCCTTTTTGTATTTACCATTTCTAGTTTTTTTATAATCCCAAAATGGGGAGAATAGTAATGAAATTTACCTATGACACCAACCTTATCCTCTAATATGTTATCTTTTATCCCATAAATATTTGTATGTTATTATTTGATACAAAATTCTTTATATGGATTTTATCCTTTGATATTGGATGAAATTTAAGTAATTCTATTTTTAGATTTGATACCATACCTTTGATACCAGATAAATTTCAATTTTTTTTATTCCTAATTGTGTTTTATAAATCCCAAATTATCTTTTTGGAATTTTGAGTATACTCTTACTCTTCAAACTTTTCAATTTATGCTTAATTGTGTTTTACACATGGTTTATAAAATTCTATGATTAGTGATCATCAAAAAGGGAAAGATTGTTGGAACATAATTATTTTAATTCTCACAAATCATGTTTCCTATGATTCTAATGAACCTAGTGTTTTATGATAGTATGTCATTTTATAAAGAATATTAGGCTAAGTATTGAAAAGATCCATTGTTAGTTCAAATTGTGCCACCACTAGATCTTTCCACTGGTAGGATTTTGCTACTACTATCTGTGTTCCATAATCGAGATTAACTTCCACTAGTGTGTGCTACTGCTAGAGTGTGCTACCACCAGATCATGCTACCACTAGAATATGAGACCACCGAAATTAAACACGACCGAACATACCACCGCCAGGTTCATGTCACTGCCAGATGTGCCATCACCAGGATCATGCTACTATTATACATTCCACCACGAAGCTCATTCTACCTCTAGATGAGATACCTCCTAGGGTGAAACCATATATTTTCTAATTTTTATCTTAGATACCGTCATATTTGATTCACCATCATCTTTTTACACCATTATTGTTCTTGATTTGAATTAAATACTTCCAATGGATATTTTATGAGAGTTAATGTGAAGGTATTAATTAATTATTATCCCTAACCCTTTGCATAGATGCATTGAAGACAATGTTAGATTCAGTACGAGGATCCAAAAAATCTTGATGGTTATCCTTCAATGGGTGCATGCAGTGATATATTTATTTCAGAGGATCTCCCTCATCCACATGCGGTTAAAAGGTGGAGAGTGTAGAATGATGAAAGTAATCATCACATGAGATATTACATGCTGATACATTTGATTGTGGAAGAGTGGAGTACATTGAAGATCAATATCCTTTCCTATGAATAGAAAATAGAACTTCACGATACTCTATTTTTCTCTAACTTATAAAGAAACTATTCGAGATCCTTCCTTTTCCATATATTCTTACTTTTCTCTCTGTTGTTTTCTTTTAATTTGGACTATTGTGTTGGTTACTCTATTAACACACTGAATCCCATGATTGAATAGGAGAATACTCAATATTATATTATATTTTATATTATTTGTATACTAATTGAAACTATGGAAGAGGTCTATGTGTGGCCTCTGTTGTTTCTTTTGCAGTCATACTTTTTTTATTTGGTGTTTCTTTTTAATAATACCAAAGGGGAGATTGGTTGTATGTGTTTTTTTGTTTTAGTAAGGGGGTAAAGGGAAGATAAATTATTTCATCCCAAAGGGGGAATAAATTTTTCCAAGGGGTGAATGCTTTTGTGTTCCTAATTGATTCAAAAAGAAGAACAAATCATATCGTAGGGGGAATTATTAAGTTTGGAAGAAGTCTTAACTAGGGGGATATTGTTAGAAGAATATAAGGGGAGATTTTTTTTTAAACATTTATTGTATATCTCAAGGGGGATGAAATTTTACAAAATTTAAAGATATTTTTCTACTTTATTTCATTTAATTTAAATTTACTTATTTGTTACTTTTCATTCCATTTTTTGTGATTATCAAAAAGTATAAGACTATTGAGTTTCTATCGGAATCAAAATCAGATTCAGTTGGTTGTAAACCACATTTGTCTTGATATTTAAGGGATAAAATATGTATTTTATAGACATGATGATCTTCTTTAAATTAGTATGGGTCACTGAAAAACCTTGAACCTTTTATTCTGAATAAATGATCATTGATCTTTAATGCTTTATGCCCCTTCCTTTAAACCTGATGAGACCAACACATCATGTGTGAGGGTTAAGTATTTATATTCACTTGAAATTCAACAATGGTAATCTTATGTATTCAAAGGCTACCTAGATCTATTCACTGGAAAAACTGTTCCCAAGTTCACCCTCTTTTTCTTACCTTTTTTTCCTCTGTGAAACAAATATATCAATATATCCCAGGTCTGTCCTTCCCTTATTCTTTATTGAAGAACTAGATGTTTCAATGTTGTGTAGGTACCTACCCTTATCATAATGGACTCATGCAATATATATATGCTAGCCTTTTTCATGCACAACTATGAATGGGGTGGATCACACCAAGTTTCTATAACCTTATCTTTCTTCTCAAAGTGTTCATGCAAAAGAACATGTTTTTGAATTCAAATAAATATACTAAATAAGACTCCAAGATATTTGGTCACATCTTTCCAAAAATTCTCTGGGAAATGACATAGGGATCTCTCCAGCATCTTTCTATACTTCACTATACAGAGGTCCACCATAGTGAGCATAATGCCTTTAGTGAGTGTCCCCACTATAATTCTTCTCATTAGAACGTGGGAGATTTTTTTTAATATGAATATTCAAAGTAGGAACTAAATCATATGAATTGGTGGTGGTAAGATGAAGCTTATGGTGGAGATCACCATCAGATTGAAAGATGTTAAACAATGACACCATCCATTTTTTTAGATATATGGGCTCAGGTAAACACCCAAAGGGATGACCAAGAGGCTAGACAAACACCCCAAATGGGTTTTTCCATAAGATAAGGTCACAACAGACATGATAGAACAAATTAACTATTTAATATGATATATAAAGGGATCTCTGGAAGGTTGTAGCGAGCAGCACAACGATGCAACATTTAAAGTGTAACAAAAAGATGAAAAAGAATCAGACACCTTACACAAACCTTTTACAAATTCATTCACTTTGCCTAAACATGGAAATTTCATTTATAATATTCAAAGGGTGAAAAGAAAAGTGTCATGGTCAAGGCATATGCCTACTCGGGCAATGTCCTTTGAGCTAAACATGTATGATAAGCCAATTTATATATTTCAAAGAAAACAAAAACTAACTAGCCACAAAACAAACACCAACAAGAGACATATGGAAAACTTAAACCAAATCTAAACATGATACAAATAACCATTATTATTCTTTGGTTTAGAAGACAACACAACTCCATTGGAGGGGTTTTATTATAAAATCATGGCATTGATTTATCACACGATTAATTTAATTATATTTATAATTTATTCTAAAACTCATTTAGCACAAATAAAATGCAATAAGTTAAGCAACTAGATCAACATAACTATCACTGTGAGTTTTTTGCAGACAACACACCTTCGTTGGAGGGGTTTTATGATAAAAACATGACTTTATTTATCAAATGAAACAATTATTTTAAATAATATATATTCAAGATATGAAGTTCAATATAATTAAGAAGAATTAAGAAATAAGTTAAATTTAATTTAAATCCTTCTTGAATTAAAGAGGCTAGGAGGGGGACTCTACCTCAAGGTGGAACCAAGCCATCCACTTAGGCTCTTGAAGCTTTCTAACTAAAAGCTGATGCTCCTCCACTGGGTATACACACCTTCGCACACATTCAAGGACACCTAACCCCTATGCACACACCCACATGGCCATGAGGATGTGAAAGGGGATACTTGCACATATGATTATATGCATATATCAGTCTCCACTCACTTGCGTATGCGTTTATATATTTATACATGGGAACACCTATCCCCATACATGCATAATCACTACCATGGGTGACTATACATGTAACGGGGGAACCCACCTACATATACTTACTTACCTATGCACATGCAGGTGAGTCGACCTTGACTTGGAAACTCGAAACCAACGACCTGGGATCAACACACTACACAAAGGATATTAAGAACCTTAAAACACATGAAGGACGCTACATAACCAATGAGAAACCAACCAATGACATTAAAACCTTACCTAGATTGGCATAGGAGAACCAAATCCACATGAAACAACATGAAACAATACAACGCCCTACCGAAAACATAATATAGAGTCAAAACACTAAAATCCCCAAATACATGAGGTGCGAGACAAGTGGTAACCATATAATCTTACCTCGGATCAAAACTGGTGGACTGAATCAATCTGAACCCATTCTGTCTCCCTTTGCAGAATATAACTACGTTATGTCAATAGAAAGCATTCAAAGATATAAGTGGCCAATGTGATAAAGAATATAAATAAAAACTAAACTAAAACATACCTGTCTCCTTTGACTATACATGTCACCACCCAACATATAAGAACCACAATGCCCTAGGGGTGAAATCATGTTCCTACAAGTAAGGGGGAAACTGATCAATGTTTAAAAATGATACTCTAAAATAGTACATTCCTATTAATTAACAATTACTCTTCCTATTAATGGTATATAATAAATTTGGCCCGAGTTTAAACTTAGTTTGGTTTTGTTCGATATAAGGGATGAGGTCTTATTATTCTTGGTTTTTATGTTTACAGTTGAGATATTTTTTTAAAAATGATGCATACATTTGGAATTTTTATTTATGGTTTTAGTTCTTAGCCTATTGGCATGGGTCCTGTCCACATGAATAATTCTTGGAATGTAGGGTTCAATTGAAATTTATGCACTTTAATGTGATTGATGTCACTAACGATGAGGAATCAACTATTTAAATTAAAAAAAACCCTATATGGTGTATTCCTATATAACTTATTGGAAGTATTATACATAGTTGAACCAAAATATTACTACTAATTAATGGTATTATTGATCATATGGTGTGATTTTCATTGATGATGACTACATAGTCTCTCCATGCAAGGGATGTATATTGACCCTTGGTGGGTCAGTTTAGGAACTGGTTATGATACAATTTTTTCTTGGGATCGATGGGCGTGGTTCCATGTTGTCTCGATATTAACTATGGTGATGAGTAGAGATTTTCATGTTTGGTGAATACTGGGCAGTGGTGTTTGTAGTTACAGAGGCAAAAATCATTTGATATTACAAGATAAGATTCAATGAGTTATCTATAAATTAATGATCTAAGTAGGTCAAGATTGATGGCTAGATTATCACTATATAATATAGTAAATCCTTGAACATCTCTCTATGGTTTATGCATGTTGTTCATATTAATCTGATATATGGTCTCACCATGCAAGGGATGTATACCTCCGCTGGTGCCACCTCCAACACATCAAATTCCATCCCCTTCCGAAGGAATTCCCTCAAAGAATACATACAAGAGGAAATGTGTGAGGTAGTTAGCTAAGAAACCTCACCCAAAGTCATCAAGTAAGTAGTGCGTTTTCTGACTTTAATCATAAAATTTCTTAAGTATCTATTCCTGTATAAATAATGTATTAAGAGCCTCTATAGAACCTTAAACACTAACATGATTATTCGGTCATTGATTTCCAATGGATTGATTATAACTATGTTCCATGGGAGTCATGAACTCTAAGGATGGTAAATGAAAGGAAATAGATTAACATAGTAGACCTATAGATATATTGTTCACAAGACACCTAGGTTTAGAGAAAGTTCTTTAGTGATTTTATGGAAATGAAATCACCCTATCACTAGGTCTCCAAGTGGATAAGATATCAATTGGGATATGAGTGGTCTAACATATGTCTTAAAATTGGGATGATATGTGTATGGACTAGATGAGGATTTAGATCAAGTAAAATATTCCTAAGAGGATTAGGCCTTGTAGTGATAGGTGTGGAAATTGTACATCTAGAGTGGGATGGTCCCTCTAAGTCTATAAAATGTATTATGAAAGGTTTTACTCCATTTAATGATTAAAGAGTTAAAATAAAGAGATGAAGGATGAGATGCTAGTGTGAGTATTGGGTATTTTCAGACAGATTGGCATTATAATGCCAACAGGATTGGTGTGATTTAACTTAGGATGGAACCTGGTTAGTGGGGCTGGGTTATAATACATGATTTTTATGAGTTTATTGACCGTATTATTGAGAATATAATTAATGAATGGTAAACATACCAAGAGAAGACTATAGTGTGTGGGATGAGGATTATGGTCAATGAGTAGTGACTAGGATGGGTCTGAGGTACCCTAGAGTATTCCCATGTGGATGAGATAAGAATTTAGATGGGTTCAACATGGTGTGCTTTTGTGACTAGGACAATTATGATGTGAATAATCCTCTTTGTCTAGTTGGATAATGAGATATGCATTGAGGCATGCAACAATCCTCGAGAGATGAGTCTAGACTATGTGACTAAGAGGATAGACTAGGATATGTTTGACAGGATTGGGTGAGTGGCCAACCCATGCGAGGATGATATGATGTATGGAGACACTTGGAGACACTTGGGGTTATTTATGATATCTCGTGGAGACCCTTGGGGTTATTTCATGACTCCAACATACTCTAGAAATGTTCCCACACAATGTTTTAGAAAAACAATTCCATCTCAAGGAAGACCCCAAGGCCCCTCTAGCTTCCAATGCTTCCTCACACTCACACCTCATGGTATTACAATATACAAGTGATCTAGGTCAACTAGTCAGGATAGAATCACTACCCTCCATCTGTAGAAAGTAGTAAAAGACCTAAGTGGACAATGAGATAAAGAAAATAAAATAAAAACTAAAAAAAACACACCTGTATCCTATTAATATATGTGTCACCTTCCAATATATAAGAACCACAACACCCCAGGGGTTAAATCATGTTCCTACAAGCAAGGGGGAAACAGTTCCATTTAATAATCTCTTCATTTTTCATTATGTTATTTATGTAGCACATTGTTTGAAACACTATACTAGTACACTTATCCAATGAATATTCACTTATGCTACATTAGTTGAGTTTAATATTGTTCACATAACCCTCTTCACTGTGGAAAGAACCTTACAGGGACCACAATCAATGTTTAGTAGTTGATCCTACTCTTGAACCTGTTTGAGCACCAGTCCGTGAACCAGATAGTCTACTTGGTCATGAGGGTGTAAAAGATTTCATTATACTATACTAAGAATAAATGTGTTGGTATATTTTCTACTATGAATGATAATTTCTCAAAGATTGAGTTCTAATCGACTTCAATTCCCAAGTTAATGTCTCCTTAACTATCCGTAGATGTCAAGGGGTGTCTCCCATGGGTGTCTTGTGGTGTGTGGTGTCTATCTATGATTTATGTGGTGCTTACGTATTGTGGGAAATGTGTATTTCATGGTTAGTTTAATAAATACAATGGTCAATTGGAAAATAGACCCATATTTAATATAGATATACCCACTTTTGATAGAGAATACCATCCAAATAACAAAATCGAAAATCCGAGACCAAAATTTTACTTTACCAATTCCAATTACATAATATATGCAACAACAACTTATGTTTTATGAACCGATCAATTAAAGGGAAAGAAACTCCTCACAATAACCCATAAAATCTCATATAGAATCACTCACCTCCAATTAACCAACATCATTGCACATCTTAATGATGATACGACCTCATCACATATATATGACGATTAACAAAAAAAAATCCAACACAATATCAGGTCTAATAAAATTTTATAGAGGAAAATATGAGGTTTTAAAAAAATCATGAAATTTTTATTGAATTCATTATTAGAATTAATGGAATACAACCTGTGAATCTAACCCTCTATTTCTGGAAGACTATTTTGAAAAAATTCACAATTTACCCAATAATTCACCACACCATGTGTTGGTTACTACCCAAAACTCTAGAAAATGCACGATTAATATGAATGGTTATCCTAATTATGAAACTGACAATGAATTCCCTATTGCCTCATTTTTTAAAAAAGAATACTAATTATAACCTGGAATTACTGATTAAGAACCCTGGTGGGAAGAGAGGGAGCCGAGAGAGGGGGATGTCACGTGGGGTGTTTAGCCATGGGGGGTCTCGTGCGTGACTGGAGAGGGGGATAGGGGACGTCTTCAGAGGATAGTGAGCCAAGAGGGGAGGGGGGATGTTTCCAAGAGAGTGAGATGAGAGGGGAGGGGGGAACATCACCGAAAGACAATAGGGGAGGGGGACGTCGTCGTCGGAGAGGGAGCCGAGAGGGGAAGGGGGAACGTCGCCGTAGGAGAGGAAGGGGGGATGGGAGGCGGAGGCGGAGGTTGGGAGGAGGTTGAGATCTGGGAGGGGAGGAGGGGGTTAGGAGGCAGAGGTTGGGGAGGGTTCATTTAGGGATGAAAAGTTGGGATGGAGCCCTAAATTTGGTGTCTTTTTTCCCAATAGTTAATAAAAACTGTGGGTAATATTTTTCTTTCCCAATGGTTTTGTTAAACCATTGGGAAAACCCAACATATAATAGCCTATGCCAATGGTTTACTAGAACCATTGGTATAGGTTCTTTATCCTAATGGTTTTTTCAAACCCTTGGGAAACAAGTTTTGGTATAGGCTGGAATTCCACTAGTGACTGCGTCACTAACCGATATATTCTGTTTCTCATCACCACTTTTCATGGATGGTTATTATGATGAATTTAATGTTTATATGATATTAATGAAATATTTAGGACTATATAAATATAATATGTCATTTATATTAATACCATTCTAGTCATTAAAAATGGAATCATCGCACGTGCGTACGTATGGACTACCGTCTCCATGTAACGATGTACTTCGTTTTTCAAAAAAATGCCTCTTATAGATGGTCATGGAGTAGGATTTAATGATCTTATATGATTTTTATAATATTATAATTATTATTTAAAGACAATATTTTATTTTATTTTTTATTTTACATCCAATTAAAAGTAAAAACATCATTCGTGTGTAAGTGCCGACTGCCGCCTCACGAGCCGATGTATTTTATTTTTCATGACCTATTCTCATGGCTGAATATAAAATTATATTTGATGTATAAAACTTATAATTATTTTCGGATTATTATTATGGATATTATGGAACAATGAACCCTTTGACCATGGTCAACCTACCAAATTCATTTTTCAATTATGAAACAAACGTCCTCAAAATACCCAACGCAGACTTAACTGCTTAAGTAATTAAATATATCTTTTAAATAAAGTAAATAAAGGAAATAAATTGTATAATGATAAATTAATAAAACTATAAAAGTTTCTTAAATAAGTAAATGATTAATATAATTTTATTATATAATAGTTAAGGGATATATAAAGCAAGTATGGACTTAAGGTAAGGGGTTTCATAACTCAATTTATTTTTGTTGAGTTATATTATATCTTCATTGTCTATGTTATTCCAATATTATGTGTCTAATAACCAATGATTATTTTTTATTTTATTTATGATTTTTTATTTTGATTTAATTTTTTACACATAATAACTTCATTTATTAATTTTGTAATGTCTCGGATTTTCCATTTTTTATTTTAATATTATATGGGAATTCTTTCGAGGCCAGGCGATGTAACAGCGTGTAGTTCCGAGGCCTGGTGAGCTCAGAACAAATGTTTGAATTTAATTAAATAATTAAATTACACGCGCATATGGTTTTCCTGAAAAATTGGAATAACACCTGAATGGGTGCTCAGATTAAAAATTCGAGGGCACCGTTGCGTTCAGAACAACGATTTTACCTTAGGTGGGGCCTAACATCGGCCAACGCAGGTTAGTGGTGAAATCTTGTTTTTGGACGTAACTGTAATAAAATATTTAATAAAAATATTTTATTAAATCCTTGATGCAGAAAAATATTTTAACTTTTTAAATAGAGATTTCGAAGGGGATCAGGGTTACAATTCCCATAACCCTGAATTTACCTAGAGGCTCTGGAAAGCTCTAGAGAAAACCTCCCAATGCGGCGACGGTGTTCTTGACGAGCTTCACCGGTGACGACGACGCGACGACCAGATCTTCGCCAACGAACACTGTGGATCCAGGTAGGGCGTTTGACCTCTTTGTGAATTCTTTCCCATTCTTGATTCCTATAACAAACGCGGACTAATCCACGAACAGATTAGCCTACAAATCGATCATATTTGCGGGATGGTCTTTTGCGGGGATTTTGGGGATTTTGATTCTTGAGTTAATTTGGTTTTGTTCAACCTTTTAACGGTGACGAACCAAGATTGACACGAACATCAATCCAGGTTTTTCCCTCTGAATTTGTTGTGTTTTTCTTCCCCAAATTCTCGCGTTCTTCATGTGTGTTTGACGCATTCTTCGCAGGATAAGAACAATGATCGATTGCGCCTTCGATCTGTGGCGTAACGATCCAAGATTGTAGATCCAACCATGGAATGATGGTATGGAGCTGCGACGATGGTTTAGGCGGACGACTCATAGCGGATTGGTAGATATTCATTTTGGGTGTTTTTCTTTGGATGGATCGTTGGAGGTTTATGACCCGATCAAAGGACAGAAAACACCCGATTCAGTGTTCATATGATGCGACGAACCAAGGCCTAGAGCATCAGGATGAACAGATGGGAGATAAAGAATCTGAAGGTTGGCCGAAGCGTGAGGAGGAAGGTGACACTTTTGGAAATTTCCTGACCACACGACTTGTAGTATGGCTACACGATGTGTGTTCGTCGGCGGGCCACCTGGAGTGTACTCTGGAAGAACACAGACATGGGTTGGGTACACAGCCAAGGACATGGCCTGTATACCCTTCCCCAGCCAGATACGTGGGATACCCCGGTGTACTGGTACACGGGCAGACGACACGGATGGACACCGAGTACGGGCATACGGCCTGGGTACACGGGCGTTTCCCAATTGACAGGACACGGTGTGTGCTTCGACTTACACGCCGTGTATATTCTTTCCTACACAAATTTGATTCCAGACATGGGCCGTTGACATGGCAGTACCTGGAGTCAGGGAACACGGTGTGTGATCCTTCTACAGGCCATGTAGTTGAGTTTTACACAGCTTGGATGGGTGACACGGGCCGTTTACACGGGAAGTACCTAGAGTCAAGGAACACAACATGTAACCATACTACATGCTGTGTAACCTATTTTACATGGCTTGAGCCAGTTTCATTCTGTGGCTTGGAACAGTTTCCTTAGGTTTCGTCCCCTTGGTCTTTCTCCTGAAGGTTTCTAGTATCATTTCCTACATACAGGAGTATGATCCCTTCAGTAGGACTTCCTGAATAGATTTGTTGGAATCCCCTCTGTGAGACTTAGATCCGGATCCTCTATTCCTTCTTGGTACCCTAGGTAGAGTTCTTTGTATCGATGTGACCAACTTTACCTGGACGCCAATCCTCTTCTTAGCAGATTATTTCACACTGAGTTGTTGGAATCACACCACAGCTATTGGTTGTGATCCTCATCTAAATATCATTTTATCAAGTTCTTATGGAGTGTGTTCTCCTGGAACGAGTACTTTGTATCTCTTTATTCAGACCTAGGAGTGTGTGCTCCTTGTTACGTGATTAGTGGAATCTTCGAGCTGGATCTTAGTGGTGGTTTCGCGATGGTCGAACGTGTATGAGTATATCTGGATATTCTTGATATATGTTCTGTAAACATATACTGTGTAGAGCTGACTGTATCTTTCCTTTGTGGTATTTCCCATGTCGTATTCCTTTGTGGATTCGGGGTGTCCTACTGGGTATTGTTATACTCACCCCTGCACGGGCTTTGCCTGCACGTGTCGTGTCTTGTGCAGATGAGCGATCCTTTGACAGGATTCTAGGTGGACCAGGACCGGACGGTGCTCAGTGAGATCAGGCATGTAGAGGTGTGTTCCTAAGACTACAGATTACAGTCCCAATACCTTTCTTTACAGGTTGGAATTTGTTACAGACTTTTTTTTAGTGGGATTGTACTTTTGGCCCAGGGTTTTACATTATTGTACTTTACTTTCCTGTCGTACTCTATTGGTTGGGTTTTTAGTGTATGCATGCATTTCCATTTTTAGTAGTTTTTACTTTTCAGCTTTGTGGGCTTGGAGATGTGTGTGTGTGTTTAGGTTTATAGGAAATGCCTCCCATGTTAGTGACATTCCTACTTGGTGCTAGTCACCAGCCCCTGGCCTATTGGAGGTGGGCTTGGGGAGTTGTGGCACGGGCCCCACTGGGACTGGTCATGACAGAGTTGTATCAGAGGTGGTCAGTTCTACCTTAGGACTGAGAGTCTATGAGTT
Source organism: Viscum album (assembly GCA_963277665.1). Taxonomy (NCBI): domain Eukaryota; kingdom Viridiplantae; phylum Streptophyta; class Magnoliopsida; order Santalales; family Viscaceae; genus Viscum; species Viscum album. The sequence continues at coordinate 1,377,180,007 of OY728160.1, forward strand.
GGTTTGGGGAAACAATGTTAAGTGTTTCGAGTTCAGCTTTCAGGCTAGGGACCCTAGTGTTGGTACGGGCGGCCGACGTATCCATACACCAAGACTCTGATAACTTGATTTTTGACTCAGAACACGAGAACACTAGTTTCAGGGGAAAGTAATGGTACATGCATCATATAGGAATGGGTTGTAGTTTCTATGTCCTTCTTGAGTCTTCTCTCCAGATATACTCACTGACTGAGATACATCTTGTTTCTTTATAGGACGCCTCTGCGACGCGCACCCGCTAGGATCCAGAAGCTCGATCATGAGGATGACCCCCTCAGTGATGAAGCTTCGATATAGGGACCAAATCCCCTAGATTTACCTTCGGGAAGTGTTCCAGTTGTTCCAACACCTATAGAGCAATGTTTAGTGCCTACTGAACCAGTGGAGGAGGAGCATAGGCTGAGCGCACTCCACGAGTTTCAGAGATAGAGACCCCTTAGGTTTCAAGGTGAGCCAGACCGTCAGGCAGCAGAGGACTGGCATGAGGCAGTGACCAGAGTCTTCCGTTTGGTCAGGACACCAGTAGACTAGATGGTGATCCTAGCAGCGAGACTTCTGTAGGGATCGACAGGATGATGGTGGAGTTTGGTTATCTAGACCCACGATGAGGCGACTCTTGCGTGGTCATATTTTGATAGTCTCTTCAAAGATGAGTTTTCACCGGTTACCCTGAGAGTAGTACGTATACAGGAGCTTCTTTAGCTCCAGCAGGGAACCATGACGGTGGATGACTATTCGTCGAGGTTTACCGACCTCTCACGGTACTCGATGGATATGGTCAAGGATCAGTACTTCAGAGCTTGGAATTTTGAGTGGGGCTTGCATAGAGAGATCCGATCTAGCATCATCCTTACGAGCATTCCTACTTATGCCGGGGTGCTCGAGCGAGCTTTGGTGGTCAAGAGCTTCTTGGCATAGTAGAGGCAGCCGACAGTTGTCAGTAGTGAGCGATCTGGAGCAGTGACCTCGGAAGAAGGGAGCCGATGTCAGGGACCCAGGCGTGGACGACGTTTTTAGAGGAGATCCCAGGATAGAGGATCTGTCGTACAGGGTTCGCAGGGCGCATCCAGCCAGCCTCGAGAGAGGCGATGCTACTCTTGTGATGTCAGGGGAAATCTTGCTCGAGATTGTCTGACCCACCATACTACTCACATGGGATAAGTGGATGGACCACCGAGGCAGAGGCAACGTGTGGAGCAGACAGATCTATGGGGCGGCAGACGTGGTAGAGGAGCTGGGAGAGCAGCTGTAGGTGGTCGGCGGTTTGACCTTTTACCACCACCACCCCTGGGAGGTCCACCCCAGTCTCAGGGAGCTGGTGGACAGAGGCAGGGACAACTGCAGGTAGTGGAGGCTTATGACCCAGGTAGTCCCAAAATGATTAGAGGTACAATCTGTGTCTTTTCTACTTTGGATGCCGTAATGATAGACACAGGATCTAGTCATTCTTTTATGGATTCTTATCTTGTTTGAGACCTTGAGATTCATTTGATCCGTTGAATCGACCCTTACGCTTAGAAACACCGACTGGAGAAGATTTAGAGATCACACACCTTTGCAAACAGTGGGACCTGAACCTTGGAGGCGAGAGTTTCGGTTGGAACCTCTTGGTGGTTGAATCGAGGCCTTACGATGTCATTATTGGTATGGATTAACTATCCAAAGTTCATGCCGATATTGATTGTTTTAGGCGATGTGTGTGGTGTGTTCACAGTGACGGAACGAGGTTCTCCTTCGTCGGTGAAAAGGAGACCCAGGCAGCGCAGGATGGACTCGTGTGTAGGAAGGTACAACCTGTTTCACATCATTTGGCTAGGCTAGCCCTTGGCACAACAGATGTTACAAGTTTCCAATTTCCAGAAGTAGTGTCTGAGTATGAGGACATCTTTTTGGAGGCTGTCCCCGGACTACCTCCTTGTAGGGAGATATATTTCTGCATTGAGTTGCATCTCGGGATGACACCGATATCAGCATCATCATATCAGATGGCTCCTGCAGAGCTTCATGAGCTAAGAGTGCAGCTGAAAGACTTTTAGAGGAAAGGCTTCGTGAGACCCAGTGTTTCACCCTGGGCGACCCCAGTTTTTTTTGCCAAGAAGGCAGATGAGAGCTTGAGTCTGTGTGTGGATTACTGGTGCTTGAATTAGGTGACCGTGAAGAACCGGTATCCACTACCGAGGATCGATGACCTCTTCGACCAATTAAGAGGGGCACAATGGTTCTCGAAGGTTAATCTATGATCAAGCTATCACCAGTTGCGAGTATGAGATGAGGATATACCGAAGACGACTTTGAGATGTCTCTATGGTCACTATGAGTACTTTGTGATGCCCTTCGGCATGACGAATGCCCCGACAGTATTTATGGGACTTATGAACCAGATCTTTCAGCCCTATCTAGACCAGTTCATAGCGGTCTTCATCGATGATATCCTGGTGTACTATGCGTCCGAGGAGGAGCACATGGGGCACCTGAGGATGGTTCTGGATACACTCCGAGAGCACCAGTTGTACGGGAAACTCTCTAAGTGTCAATTCTGGATACAGGAGGTCCACTTTCTGGGACAAGTTATCTTGGCAGATGGTGTAGCAGTGGACCCAACCAAGGTATAGGCAATGTTATCATGGGAACCACCCCGGAGCATGATGGAGGTGCGGAGTTTCCTTGGGTTGGAAGGCTACTATCGAAGATTCATTCCGGATTTCTCCAGGATTTCAGCACCCATGACTGCTTTGAACCGAAAGGGGCAGCCTTTCGTGTGGACTGAGAGATGCCATCAGGCTTTTCAATAGTTGAGATAGAGTCTGACGAGCACCCCGATCTTGAGATTACTGGAGGAGGGTGTCGAGTACGTAGTGTTCTGCAATGCATAAGGAACTAGTCTTGGTTGTGTCCTGATGTAGAGGCAAGCAGTGATTGCCTATGGCTCATGTCAGTTGAGGCCACATGAGCAGAACTACGTGACTCATGATCTTGAGTTGGAAGCGGTAGTCTTCGCGTTGAATATGTGGTGGAACTACCTGATGGGTGAGCGGTTTATCATCTACTCTGATCACAAGAGTCTCAGATATATCTTTTTGCAGAAGGATCTGAATTTGAGACAGAGATGGTGTATTGAGTTCCTATAGGATTATGACTTTGAGATCATTTATACTCCTAGGAAGGGGAACGTTGTGGCAGATTCTCTCAGCAGGGAATCCAGTTCGCAATTGCTGGATGAGGCGATGAGATAGTTGTCCCCTTTACAGTTATCCTTCGTGGATAGAGATGAGGGAGCTTACCTTCAGTCGATGGTTGTTACCCCTCCACTCTTACATCGAGTCAGGGAAGCACAGACCAGGGATGCTATCTGCGAGACTTTATGTGCTCAGATATCCATAGGCGATGCTACTGTTGGATAATAAAAAGGTGGGGAGCACGTTGTTCTTTTCAGAGGGCACACAGTAGTACCAATAACGTCACGGGAGGAGGTTCTGAGGGAGTTCCAAACATCTCCTTTGGCGGTGCATCCAGGCATGGAAAAGATGTACTAGGACCTCCGACGTCAGTTCTCGTGGCCAGGAATAAAGAAGAGTATGGAAGAGTTTGTTTCTTGGTGCCTTACTTGTCAGCAAGTAAAGGCTGAGCACCAGGTTTCAGCAGGGTTTACTCATCCCCTTGAGTTTCTAGAGTGAAAGTGGGATGGGATATCCATGGACTTCATGATGGGTTTACCACATACGTCCAGGGGACATGATGAAATTTTGGTGATCGTTGACCGATTCACCAAGTTGGCCCAATTCCTAGCCATACGAAAGCAGAGTTCAGTAGAGATCTTGGGACGCCTCTATGTGCAGGAGATAGTTCGACTTCATGGAGTGACATCCACGATCATCTCAGATCGTGATGCTTGTTTCACATTCCAGTTGTGGAAGAGATTGTATGAAGCTTTTGGGACTCAGTTACACTTGAGCACAATGTTTCATCCTCAGACTGATGGTCAGATGGAGCGGACCATCCAGGTTCTGTAGGATATGCTACGAGCTTGCATACTTGACTTTGGTCATAGCTGTGAGGATCACCTACCACTGGTGGAATTTTCTTATAACAAAAGTTATCATTCCACTATTGGTATGACGCCATTCTAGGCTTTGTATGGGCGACCTTTCAGGTCACCACTTTGCTGGACTGACCCAAGAGAGTCATCACTCATGGGCCCAGAGATGGTGCGAGCTACTACGGAGAAGGTGCAGGTCATCCAGGAGTGGATGAAGATTGAAAAGAGTCGGCATAAGTCTTATGCTGATAGGAGACGAAGGCCCTTGGAGTTTTAAGAGGGATACCATGTGTTCCTTTAGGTCTCACCTCGATGGAGATTGCAGAGATTTGGCCAAGGCGACAAGTTGTCCCCGAGGTTCATTGGCCCTTTTCAGATTCTGAGTAGAGTTGGCGAGTTGGCGTACCGCTTGGATCTACCTCCTCAGATGGACCGGGTACACAACGTCTTCCATGTGTCGTAGCTGCGGAGGTACGTGCACGATCCATCGCACATTATCGACTGGGGCGAGCTGGACAACGATGATGGAGCGACCTTTGACGAGTACCCAGGGGAGATTGAGGATCGGCAGGATAAGATCCTTTGTGGGAGAGATATTCCTTTGGTGTGTGTCCGGTGGCAGCACGAGAATCTATAGGAGAGCACGTGGGAGCGGGAGGCTCAGATTTGTGTGCAGTACCCACATTTTTTTGAGTAGCCTTTGTTTTGGCTTTTTGGGGACGTAAAATCTCTAAGGTGGGTGTGATGTAATGTCTTGAATTTTTCCATGTTTTATTTTAATATTATGTGAGAATTCTTTCAAGACCAGGCGATGTAACGACATGCAGTTCCGAGGCTCAGTGATCCCGGAACAAACGTTTGAATTTAATTAAATAATTAAATTACACGCGTGTATGGTTTTTCTGAAAAAGTGGAATAACTCATGAACGGGTGCTCGGATTAGAAATCCGAGGGCACCGTTGTCTTCAGAACATCGATTTTACCTTAGGCAAGGCCTAACATTGGCCGACGTAGGTCGGTGGTGAAATCTAGTTTTTGGATGTAACTGTAATAAAATATTTAATAAAAATATTTTATTAAATCCTTGCAGCAGCAAAATCTTTTAACTTTTTAAATAGATATTTCGCAGGGGATTAGGGTTACAATTACCATAACCCTGAATTTCCCTAGAGGCTCTGGAAAGCTCTGGCGAAAATCTCCCAATGCGGCGACTCTGTTCTTGATGAGCTTCGCCGACGATGAAGAAGCGACGACCGGATCTTCACCAACGAACGCCGTGAATCTAGGTAGGGAGTTTGATCTCTTTGTGAATTATTTCCCGTTCTTGATTCCTATGATGAACGCGGACTAATCCCCGAACAGATTAGCCCGCGGATCAATCGTATTTGAGGGATGGGCTTTTATGGGGATTTTTGGGGATTTTGATTCTTGATTTATTTGGGTTTCGTTCAACCTTATAATAGTGAAGAACCAAGATAGACATGAACATCGATTGAGGTTCGTCCCTCTCGATTTGTTGAGTTTTTCTTCCCAAAATTCTCGCGTTCTTCATGTGTGTTATACGCGTTCTTCGCGGGATAAGAACAATGATTGATTGTGCCTTCGATCTGCGGTTTAAAGATCCGAGATTTTAGATCCAACCTTGGAATGATGGTATGGAGTTGCGACGACAGTTTCGGCGGAAGACTCGGAGCGGATCAGGAGATATTCGTTTTTGGGCGTTTTTCATCGCATGGATTGTTGGAGGTTTATGAACCAATTGAAGGACCAAAAACACCCGATTCGGTGTTCGTATGATGCGACGAACCAAGACCTGGAGCATCGGGACGAATAGACGAGAGATCAAGAATATGGTGGTCGGCCGAAGCGCGAGGTGGAAGATGACGCTTCTGGAAATTTCCCGACTACACGACTTGTAGTATGGATACACCACATGTGTTCGTCGGTGGGCCACCTGGTGTGTACTCTGTAAGAACACAGACATGGGTTGGGTACACGGCCAAGAACACGGCGTGTATACCCTTCCCCAACCAGACCCAGCCAGATATGTAGGATACCCCCGTGTACTGGTACACGGGCAGGCGACACAGACGGACACCGTGTACGGGCATACGACCAGGGTACATGGGCGTTTCCCAGTTGGCAGGACACGGCGTGTGCTTCGACTTACATGTCGTGTATATGCTTTCCTGTACAACTTTTATTCCAAACACGGGCCGTTTACACGGGCAGTACCCAGAGTTAGGGAACACGGCGTGTGATCCTTCTACATGTCATGTAGTTGAGTTTTACACAGCTTGGACGGGTGACATGGGCCGTTTACACGGGTAGTACCCAAAGTCAAGGAACAAAATGTGTAACCATACTACATGTTGTGTAACCTATTTTACATGTCTTGAGCCAGTTTCCTTCTGTGAATTGGACTAGTTTCCTTAGGGTTTGTCCCCTTGGTATTTCTCCTAAAGGTTTCCGGTATCATTTCCTACATACAGGAGTATGATCCCTTTAGAAGGACTTCTTGAATAGAGTTGTTGGAATCCCCTCTGTGAGACTTGGAGCCAGATCATCTATTCCTTCCTGGCACCCTAGGTAGAGTTCTTGGTATCGACGTGACCAAATTTACCCGGGCGCCGATCCTCTGCTTAGCGGATTAGTTCAGACTGAGTTGTTGGAATCACTCCATAGATATTGGTTTTGATCCTCATCTGAACATCGTTTTCTCAAGTTCTTGTGGAGTGTGTTCTCCCAGAACAAGTACTTTATATCTCTTTCTTCAGACCTAGGATTGTGTTCTCCTTGTTAAGTGCTTATTGGAATCTTCGAGCTGGATCTCAGTGGTGGTTTCACGATGGTCGAACATGTATGAGAATATCTAGATATTCTTGCTATATGTTCTGTAAACATATACTGTGTAGAGCTGACTGTATGTTTCCTTTTTGGCATTTCTCTTGTTGTATTCCTTTGTGGTTTTGGGGTTTCCTACTGGGTATTGTTATACTCACCCCTCCACGGGCTTTTCTCGCACGTGTCATGTCTTGTACAAACGAGCAAGCCTTTTCCATGATTCTAGGTGGACCAGGACCGGATGGTTCTCTATGAGATTAGGCGGGCCGAGGTGTGTTCCTACTGCTACATATTGTAGTCCCCGTACCTTTATTTACAGGTTGGACTTTGTTACAGACTTTCTTTTGGTGGGATTTTACTTCTGGCCCAGGGTTTTACATTATTGTACTTTACTTTCCTATCATACTTTGTTGGTTGGGTTTTTAGTGTATGCATGCATTTCCATTTTTAGTAGTTTTTACTTTTCAGATTTGTGGGCTTGGAGATGTGTGTGTGTGTACAGGTTTATAGGAAATGACTCCCATGTTAGTGACATGCCTACTCAGTGCTAGTCACCAACCCCTGGACTATTGGATGCGGGCTTGGGGAGTTGCAGCACGGGCCCCACTGGGACAGTTCATGACAAATTTTCACTTCAATGTTATGATCTTTATAAGTATTTCTCATCTCACTTTTGTTTCTATGAGACATATTCCATATTCCCCACTTATTTCCTTTATGTAATGTATAAGAAACCCATTTTATATAATATATCATGAATCCCTTTATATTCATGGTATTTAAAGTTTTATTTGAAGTTATTTGTTTCATGGGGTTATGATTCAAAAGTTACTAAAGCAGTAAAGAGTTTATTTTACAATATTATCCATATTTGGGATTGTTTATGTTAAAGTTTACATTGGGGGAATTAAATGATATTTTTATCTTAAACCTCATATATTATATTATAATTCATTTATTTATATAAATGACAAGTTTTCCTTTTATTTTACTCCCTTTATATACTCAAAAGTGTGAAATAACGTTTTTAAGGAAAATCAAATTTGTTTTTCTATTTGGCCAAAAATATATTTTTTCTATATATATATTTTCTTTAAAATATTTTAAAGAAAGTTTTTACTCTTATATAATGATAAATTATAGTATTTTTATCCATTTTTTACTTTATATAATAATATTTAAAAGTTATATTCTTATCTTTTTTCAAATGAGGTACTCTTTACCAAAGGTGTGAACAAAATATATGTTTTAAAATATATTTCATGAATAAATTTCACCACTATCATAACTATTTTTTTCATTGAACCTCACTTTACAATTTCCCATTTTTATTTTCAAGGAAAATACCTTTATAAATATTTTTTAATATTTATTTATTAAAGGAACCAAAATAAAATGGTATTTCCCCATGTTTTTAAAGAAATTTTTTAAACATTATTTTAAAGTTATTTTCATCTATGCAATAAAATTTATTAAACCCTCTACTTCATTGGGAATATGATCTTTTGATACCATCCATATTCTTTCTATATATGAATTACAAATATTTTTAAAGATATTATCATGAAACCCATTTATCTTCCATTGTTAAATCAAGCTATAAAGGAATGCAAGTTGTTTTTAAAATTTTGATGATGAAAATTTAAGCTTCCAGTTGTTATATTCATGAATGATACTTGGAAATTATTGGTGATTGTGGTTGAGAATAATATATCTTATATAATGGGAAATCTTAATATATCTCTCTAATGCATTGGGTAATGTTCCTTATTTTTATAGGCAAGAATGAGGTATTTAATCAAGGGTGTTTATACTATAGATTTAATGGGGATTCAATTATTTATAACACGAGTGAACATGGGTGATAAAGATAAGGTTTTAAGATACAAATACATTTTCTCTTTTCCTAAATTTATAATTATTCCTTTGATCAATATTAATTTCACATGGCTCATGATTAATGACTCTCATGACTCTTATTTTTACTAAATCTTTATTCCCTGTAATATGTTTTATGATCCAAGTTTTTATGGGTATTAATTATATTATGTTACGATCATGATTTTAATACCCATATGGTCATCACATTCTCACTAAGGTTATTCAATTATGAATTCCTATGTTTACCCTTACCGAGCATCTAAGCACACCTCTTTCTTATGTTTCGTTTCCCCTAATTTGTAAAGAAATATGTTAATTAAGATATATCTAGAAGGGTTTTATGTGGGAGATGATGAAGATTTAATATAGAATAATAAAAGATGGTTATATTTGAAATAATTATCAATTAAATACATGGGTAATATTATGTAATAGTTTTTATTAATTATCTAAAACTATAAAACAAAAAGGTCATTGGGGGTATGTAAGTGATCCAATATTTTCCGATGATGTTTTAACTTTGGGATGACTAAAATTGGGTCATATTTTTTGCTATAAAATATAGAAATGTAAAGATTATGTTTTTATCACTAGATCTAGGAGTGAAGGTTCAGGGTTATTATAGTTGGTATTATAGTAGGGTTTAGATAAATTTTGAGATTATGATATTTTCACGTGAGGTTAAATTAAGAGTTATGGATTCCATAATGGTTTAATAAGTTTAAGGTTAATCATAACTTCAAAGGCATACACACCCTTTTTGAGTATTTAAGTGATGGTATTTTAAGGTGATTAATGATACTTTAGGATACATTTATTGAGTTTTGATAAATTTTTGAGGTATATTTATCCTTTAAGTTTAAATTTTGTTGTAGTGAAATTTTTATTTGAGGAGTAATGATTTTCTATTTTGTGGACACAAGTTGAAAGGTGTTGATAAACTTTAGGGTTAAGAAGATCTTTTATGTTTTGTTAATCATGGTTAATTAAGATAAAAAGGTTATTAGATTTTTGGAACATATGTTTTATTATATAGATACCCATGGGATGAAAATTTGATTTGGTGACTACGTGATTAATATTATTTTTTAATAATTTCACTATTTTTGAAGCATTATATGATTAAGGTAAATGAAAATAATTTTGGCCAAAATGGAATTTTACTCGAATAATAAAGGTTGAATTTTCTTTTGGAAGTGTATATGATTTTGTTTGGTATTTATGGTGATTTAGGTTATTTATGGAAAATATTAACATATTTTAGAGACTAATATTTTATGTCATCATATAAAGTTTTATTTGGGTATTATCTTATCATGTGAAAAACATTTTGGTTTTAGTAAAGATAGGAATAATAGATTTTCATCACTTTATATACTTCATGGTCAACCATAAGTTTGTTACAGTGTTTTAGGAAATAAATATTCATACTCATCATTTGGAGTAAAATATGAGATAAATGTGGAAAATAATTGAAACGTGAAACCAAAGGAATAAATTGTGTTTATGGATTTGAATAAAATCAAGTAAGTATATTTCCATAATTTTTTATTCTAGAAGGTAAATTAATTCCTCAACTTTAGGAAAATGATCTTAAAATAAAAATATTATCCAATTACCTTAATTTATGATGAATTAATGGTCTTCTTAATACCTTATAGGTTTATGGTTTTGTTGTCATTGAATTTATCAGGATCATTCACTTTCTTGTGATCAATTTTCTCTATGACTCCCCATAATTATTTATATAGTAATTTTTACTCTATGTCTATATTTTTACTTCTATATAATGTTATCCTTATGAAAAAACCTAATTATGTGTTATTACAGATGATGTTCATATTTCTCTTTCCCTCTTTTCAAAAGGAAGTTTTATTCCCCATTTTTATGCTGTGGGTTTTCCAAAAGAGGATTTTCAAAATTAAACCCCTGAATAACCAAGATCGAGATTAAATTGGGAGGATAAAATTTTATCAAATGGGGTAGAATTTAATACCATAATATTTTAAAATAAGAATATGTTTGATAGCGTACAGGACATGAAACACAAATATTTAACGATCACTAAATATTATTATTTAAATATAACCATTATAACCTAGCCAATGAATTGGAGATTAATAATAGGAGTAACAAAATTATGAAATATATATATAAATTTATAACTAAATAAAAATTTATTGATTAAATCTTAGTAAATATGCATTCAATTTTTAGTAAAGTCATTTTATGCTTTAAAAATATGTTTTTTTTTCAAAAATGGGTTTTATTATTTTTTTGATTGAATATCATAATTAATTTCTACCACTTTTAGAAATTTTAGGTTATAAAGAAGATATCATTTTTCAAATAATCCTATTAAAATTTCCTTACAATGAAATTTTGGGTTTTTTTTTCCTGAAAATATTATTTTTTCAATGAATTGTGAAATATACCGATTTTATAGAAAAATCACTTTTCCATTTTAGTATTTACATAATCTAATTTTGTTTTTAATTTATTTTAAAATTTAATTAGTCCATTTTTATTAAACATTATCAAATTAATGTCATTAGAATCAATAGTATTCATAATTTTGGTATAAAAGCATTTTTATACTTAAAAATACATTTTAATGGAAAACTGTATTTCATCATGTTTTATGGGTTTATTTTAAAATAATTTTACACCAATTATTGGAATTTAATTTGATAAAATAGATTTAAAAATTTGAATCATAATTTCCAAATTTTTTAAATAGTTTAACTCTATTTTTATTCATAATGATTAATAACCATGGTAAAATTTATCACCATAATAAATTGTAAATTGTGTTAACTAGGGTTAAAACTAATGTGAAAAGGTATAAAATCACCCTAAAACTTTATTTTAATATTTTTATGAGTGTATTTAGACCACACCCTTAAAATATTCTAAAATGACGAATTTTGGCACCATTTGTCTTTGATAAATACCTTTATATTATTTTTAGGAAAGAATAATTCTAAAATGTCACTTTCTTGATTTTAATATCTCTGATATATTTTCACCAGGATAAAAAAGTTATTAATGGTTATAAAATATTATTTTGAATATGATTTTTTTATTATTATCAATTTTTTTAATCTTTAGTGATGAAAATATTTCCTTAAATTCTTACGCAACACTGACACAATGCTTATTCCAGTAGTTAAAAAATCTAGTAAAGGTTTTTTTGAAAACTCTAAAAGTAATATTTTTTTGGGTGAGTAATGGTGTTTAAATATTTTTTTAGATAAATATAATTTATTAATGATTTTTTAAAATTTTATATTTGAATTACATTACTTTTTTGATTTTATTAAATTAAAATTATGGGAATAGTCCCAAAAATGATTTTTATGGTATTTTATGTCAAAAAATATTTTATTAAATGATTTAAAATTCATAAAAATATCATATTTTTCTGATTTAATGAGATATGTTATATAATATCAACCACTTTCAACTTATTATTCAATTTTATTTTTAATGTAACTTTCTTGACCCCTAAAGAGAAAAAAACTTTGATATCATGGTAATCATCAAAAGGGTTAACATGGGTTAAAACTAAGAGATAATGATTAAATAATTAGATAAAATTATCTAAATTTTATTTTATAAGAGTATTTTGACTCATAATTATCCTATATTGTTAATATATCAATTTTTTTCACATGATCATGAAAATTAATTTATATTTATTTAATACTTTAAGCAATTCTTAGGGTGCCCCTCTCCTATCTTATATAATGATACCACCTATCCTCTCATACTCACAATTATTAAGCCACTTATATCAATAAAAATATACGAAAACCTATTCTTAAATTCCTTGACAACATTATAGTTATTTTAGTCTTCCTAAAAGACCATACCTAGGGTCCCTAAGGATAGATCTATACGAGTTTCTTCAAAGAGGAGGTAATAATCTTAATCGAGTGTTTTCATTTTACTTATTCTTGTAACTCATTTAATTATGTAATAAAAATTAAATTATAATAAAATTATCATCTACCATATATTAAAATTTTATTATGTGAATATAATAAACTTATTCATCTTTGTTTTATATAAAATCAGAAATAAAACCATCATTTGTGCGTACGTGCAGACTACCGCCTCGCGAACTGATGCATTTAATTTCTCATCAACGAATTTAATATATGTTATTTATTATGGATTTAATTTCTATAGATTATATTAATTAAATAATTATATTTCTACAAATTTAATAAATCATCTATCTTTATAACGTTCCAATCAATAAAAACAGAATCAACGCATGTGTGTATGTACGAACTACCATCTCCACGTAGCGATATACTTCATTTTTCAAAAACCGTCTCTCATGGATGGTCATGGGGATGGATTTAATGAATTTATTTTTTATTTATAAAATTATAATGATTATTTAGGTATAATATTTTATTTTATTTATTTATTTTCCATCCAAATAAATGTAAAAACACCGCTCGTGTGTACGTGTGTACTACCACCTTGCTAGATGATGTATTTTGTTTTTCATGAATGATCTTTATGAATGAATCTAAAATTTAATTTAATGTATAAAATTTATAAATATTTCATGATTATTATTTTGGATGTTATGGAAAAATTACTCCATTTACCATGTTCAACCTTCCAAAGTTATTTTTCAATTTTGAACCCAACGTCCTCAAAACACCCTGTGTAGACTTAACTAATTTAGTAATTAAATATGTAATTGAAATAAATGAAACAAATTATTTAATGATAAATTAATAAACCATTAAAATTTTATTAATCAAGTAAGAAATTAAGATATTTTTATTATATAGGAGTTAAAGGGAATACATTTCAAGTCTAGATACGAGGTAAGGGGGTTTATAACTCAATTTACTTTCTCTAGGTTATATTACTTATTCATGGTTTATGTTTTCCAAGATTATGTGTGTAATTACTTTTTATTATTTTATGTTATATTTATAATTATTTTATTTTTATTTACAATTTTTACACATAATCACTTCATTGATCAACTCTCACTTCAATGTTACGATCTTTGTAAGGGTTACTCATCTTAGTTTTGTTTCCATGAGGCATATATTATATTCACCAATTGTTTTCTTTATTTATGGAATTTAATACCCCTTTGGTATAATATATCATGAATAATTTTTTATTCATTGTATTGAAAGTTTCATTTGAATTTATTTATTTCATTGGGGTTATGATTCAAAATTTACCAAAGCGGTAAGGGTTTATTTCACAATCTCATCCTTATTTAGAATTATTTATGTTTAAGTTTCCATTTATGGAATTAAATGATATTTTTATATTAAAAACCATATATTATATTATCCTCTGGTTATTTCTATAAATTAAAAGTTTTAATTTCATTTTAATCTACCTAAGTTCTTAAAATTCTGAAATAAGTATTTTAAGGAAAACCGATTTGTTTTTTATTCGGTTGGAAATATTTTTATTCCATGAACATATTTTATTTAAAATATTCTTAAAAATGTTTTTATTTTTATAAAATGATTTATTAAATTCATTCTTACCTATTTTTTAATTTATATAATTTTTTTTAAAAAAGAATCCCATTGTCATTTTCTAAATGAGTTACTTTCCAGTAAAAGTTTGAATGAAATATTTATTTTTACATACACCGAACAAAAGTTTTTTCCTGATGTCAGGAATAATTTTCAATTTAAAGCTTGATTTATATTTTTACATGGTTATTTTCAAATAAAATACATTTCTCAGTAATTTTTGAATATTTAGTTTTTAAAGGTGTTGAAAGAAAAAGTGTATTTCCCCTATTTTTAAAGAAATGTTTTAAATGTTAATTTAAAGGTATTTTATTCTATGCCATAATACTTTAATGATTAATATAATTCACTATGAATATGATCTTATATATACATCCATATTATTTATCTTGATTTCATATAATGAATGTTTAAAATATATTATCATGAAACTCATTTATTTTCCATGGGTAAATCAAGCTATATAGGATTATAAGTTGTTTTTAAATTTTTTACGATGAAATGAAAGATTAAATATGTTATATTCATTTAATTTACTTGGAAATTATTTATCATGATTGGTGAGTTCAATATAGATTATATAATGGGAAAGCCCGATATAGCTCTCAAACACATTGGGTAATGTTCGTTGTCTTTAAAGGAAATAAGAATAGATTTAACTGGGGAGGTTTCTACATCGAATTTAACTAGGATCCCATTATTTATATCATGAGTGAACATGGATGATGAAATTAATGTTCCAAGATACCAACATGTTTTCACTATTCTTGAGTTTATAAAATTTCCCGTGATCAAGATTTATTTCACATGGATCATGATTAATTACTCTTATGACTCTTATTTTTGATAAATATTTATTCCATGTCATATGTTTTATGATCTAGGTTTTTATGGGTATGAATTCTCTTATGTTATGCTCAGTATATTTATAAAAATATGATCATCAATTCTTCACTAAATATATTTAATTGTTAATGCATATGTTTACCCTTACTGAGCATTTGAGCTCACCCATTTGTTATGTTTCTTTTTTCCCAAGTTATAAAGAAATAAGTTAAGTAAGATATGTACAAGAGGGTTTCATTTGAGAGATGATAAATACTTAATTTGGAATAATAAAATCACAGTACAGTGGAAAAGATGCTCACTTAAAGACATAGGTAATGTTATATAAGAGTCTATCATAATTCTCTAAAACTATAAACCTAAAAGGCCGTTGGGTATGTAAGTGATCTAATATTTTTTGATGATGTTGTAAGTTTTGGATGACTAAAATTGTTTCATGAGTTTTGGTATTAAATTCAGAAATAAAAGGATTAGGTTTTTAGCACCAAATCCGAGAATGTAGGTTCAAGGCTATTATAGTGGTAATCAAAGTTGAACAAAACAAGCATTATGATCTTTCACACTAGCACTAGGATATTCCTATAACATCACTTAGAGGTTTAAATAGAACATGTTGATCACCACTAGAGGGAATCTACACTTTATTCTCATTATGAAATAATGATACGACATAGATAAGTTGTTAGATTCATCAGCAAAAAAATAATTCATCGCAAGGTAACTATTTAAATACTTAAATTAATTTTAAATCATTACATGATGTTCCTATATATTGGTTTTAGTGTCCTTTCATTAATTAATCCTTGAATTAATTTCATTGGTTATGATTTTCTATGTTATTTTCATCTCAAAATAATCATTGATTATGAAAAAATCTGAGTTGGGAATGCCCTACCGATGCTTTCACTACACCCAAAACCTTCAGTTAAAGAGTTCATCAAGTTTACAACAGATCATAAAAATTACCCTTTTCAAATCATTTTTCCATGTTTAAATTTTTATTATTCAAGAAAATTTTTTCTAGAGGTGTTGGAAGAACACTTTATTTGTCACAGATAAGACCAAAGTTATAAATATTAGACTAAACACAAGGAATAACTGAATGTTTCTAGTGATTATGATAACACTTCATTTTATAGATCATTTTATATGACTACAACTGTAAACGATGACCAAGATCACGTTGTGGAGATGACAATGATAGTTGAAGATGAGTTTTATGATTGTAAAAATATGTTTTATAATTTAAAGATATGTAAAAATATGGCATTGTATGATAGTTGTATTAAATATACAACATTTTTAGCTGTACTATAGCTATATAATTTTAAAGATCGTAATAGATGGAGCTAAGAAAGATTTATAAAACTACTTTCTATATTGAATGATATTCTAACAGAAGATAATGATATTCTATGATGAACATATAATACTAAAATAATTCTATGTTCAATGGGTATGATCTCTGAAATAATACAAGGTTAGCAAAATAACTATATATTATTTCAAAAGGACCATGAATCACTTTAAAAAATCATTAACTGTAGTGAAAATTGATATAAGAAATATGAATCAAGCCCTTTGATAGTTGTTTAGTAATTCTAATCATTAAAAGGTTAAGAAAACTATATATAAGTGAGGTTGTTGTAAGTTAATTTATGTTGCATAAAAATACAACAATTTATGATGGAAAACTTCACCAACTCTTCTCATTAAAAGAAAATTGATCCTAAGTATCTTTAATTTGGAAATAATCTAAGAAAACACCATCTTATGCTATCTAAAAATGGAATGAATAATTTTGGTGTGTAAATTATCACTCACAGTACTTGGATAATTTTGTTAATAAATTATAAATTTCTATTGTGGTTATACATGAAGTGAAAATACATTATTTTTTCTCTGTTCATATCTAGACCAAATCAACTTGATAATGATGTTGATGTTTATTTTTCACCATTGATCGAAAATAAGAAATTAACGTGGGAATAAGGTGTTATGTTTTATGATTATCATATAAATTAATAGTTAACATTGATATCCATATTGTATGGGATAATAAATTACCTTTATGACTATGTAAAATTATCAAGATATAGAATTAAATGAATGTTAGGGTGTACCATTTATGAAGAAGGTACACTCTCAGTCAAGATGAAACATTATTTGAAGATAGTCTTTCTAAGAAATTGTAATTATCCTATTGACATAAATAATGATCTTAGAAAACATCATTTGATATGAATTTGGATAAAGGTACTCCATTAAGAGGTTCTGAAAATTATGAGAAATTAAAGGATATTTTACCAAAAAATAAAATAATGAAATATTAATTTAAACTTCATCAAACCTTGTAGAGTCTATTTATATTATATTATTATGGAATAAGAATCATATTAATAGTCACTATAAAGTCTCATAGATTCTTTTAGACACTTATTATGAAAAATTATCTTAAAAATTATGAGGGGAAAGTAAATACCCACCCGCCAGCTATATATGGACACATGATTAAATATGAAACCTTGGATTCTTTAATTGGTTGGAGGGGGAGGAAAAATTTAAGGTATATTGTAATTGGTAATATTTTATTTGAAATTAAATTTATTGATCACATTAATTTGTAATTATTGATTTATGAAATTAAAATGGAGTACAAATAATAATCAGCATGCATCAAAACCAAAGTACCCCTACCATAAAGAAATATAGGGTACACTTTACTTGAAAAAAAGTTATGTATTTTAAATCTATATTAAATATTTTACATTCTATGAAATAAAAACATAATTATGTTCCTTTATTTATATGAATATTGATGAATGAAAATGTAAAGCCACCTCCATCCCAAGTCATGTGATATAGAAGAAGGATCTTGTATATAAAAAGAGATAAAAAGTAGATGAAAACATATATAAAGTATGAGAATCACATATAAGGATGATATAATAGAAAATTTTTATTCTTTAAAATAGTTTTACATAATAATTAATACTTATTTTCCTATATTTTTCATCCAGTTTATACATAATAATAATCATCAATAGTACCCAATGAACAACTAATTTTAGTGGATTTGAAGGGACTGGAACATTATGGTCATGTTAGAGGTGTATATTTTGGAGTGTCACCCTGATCATGATTTGAGAAAGAAAATATACAGGGGGATGAAAATTAGAAAATTAAATACATGTAGGAATAGATAGATAATCTAAGATAAAAAGTTAGTTAGTTGTCTTGTGTAATAGACCAATTTATTCAAAGGGTCCAACGAGAAGAAAAATTTCAACAATAACCAAAACACATAGATCCACCAACATATTTAAGGATAGTCATCCCCCTCAAAGGCCTAATTTACCCATGATAATCAATTTTTTCATAAAATGTTTGACTAAATATGAATTAACCAACTTTTTATAGATTTATTATACTAAAATTATATATGGTGAAATCAATTTTTTTCATAAAATTTTCACTAAATGCGAATCAATCAACTTTTTATACCTTTCTTATACTAAAATTATATAAGGTGAAATTGATTGTGATTTATATCTATCACCACCCAATCATTTCTTTGTTGTGAGAGTTAACAAGTAAAATATCCAAGGATATATTATAAATAATAAACAACTTCAAAAAGATCACCTGATAGTAGGGATTCACATAGCTCACAAGATAAACATCGAGCTACCTATTCCCTTTGATTATCTTTATATTCATACGATTTAACTTTATATTGGATCTTTCATATCATGGATGTTTAATATTATAAATATAAATGATGATAATAAGGTATTCCATTTACAATTTATTTTAAATGAAAAACCTTTAATAATTAATACAAAAAAGGTTTTAAAATAGATATGCTATTATAGAGGGATAAATAAAAGGGGAAACAAAAAGTCGACTTAATACAACTTATATGATTAACTAATAGATTGAAAATACCTTATGAGAGTACCTTTACCCTACAAATTCTATTTATACATTTATTAAAATTAAAATTTCATGTAGATACAATGATCTTAGATATAAATATTTCTTATATTGAATTTGAAGAATAAATGTATAGAGTGTGAATTACCAACATGATTGGTCTTGAGAATCTTAATGAAATTTTCAGGAATGAATAGATGGGAGACTTAGTTGTGAATTTATGCATGAGGTATATTTTCATAACATTTTTTAAAATAACTGATCTACTATGTTAGTTAAATTTTAATACTATTCATATATTCTATAAGTGCATATATCACTGCAATGTAAAGGGAAAACATTTCAAAGAAAAATTTGGATTCATTAGTCCCCATGTCACTTCTATAAAAAACTATCAATAGAGGAAGATTGAATTTTAATAAAATTATACTAAGTATATTCAATGTTTGAAAATAAAATAATAGATGGAGAGATATTCTAAATACCTATAATGAAGGGGTAAAACTTTATAATCAAATCATATAAAATAAATTTTTATTTTTTCGTTTATTTATTCCTTATTTGTCTCAATATTTTCTCTTGATCCCATATCTATTTCATTAGAATCCATTTTGGTATGATGCAGTAGTTCTTGTGGGGGGCTTGGGATGCGTTGGTTGAGTGCTCATCATTTTTTTAGGATCCATGATTTGTGTTGGGTCTCTTCTGTCTAAGGGTTTTAGTCTTCTTCATTAGTTGCGATTTGGGCCTTTCTATTATCTGGTGGTATTTAGATCATGGTGGGGTTTTCCAGTTGAGATTGATGTTTAGACTCCTGATTTTTTGGATTTCTCCATGTTTTCATCTGATGAAAATAGAAAATTTTGGTGATGGTGTTTCTGCTCGATGACGTCCACTCCTCTTTACTCTTACTCTAGTATTCCACCATTCTTCTACCAATTGGATTTCAAGGTGGTTTTAAAGGTGTCTTGGGGGGTGAGTTTGAGTGGCCAACAATGTTCAAGGAGGTCAAAATTCTTAGTGATGTTGATTTTTATTGTTTCTGGTTATGTTCACGATGGATGGTCTATTTTCAATCTAGTGTGGTTTTCGGTGACAATGATGATGGTGTTTTTTTGGATATTTTATTTGGAAAGCTTGGTTTGATGATGGTGCTCTATTTTTATCTAATAATGGTGATGGTAGTTCTATGGAAGTTGATGGTCTTCAGGTTATGATGTTCCATCCTTGCATATTTTTATTTCATGTTTAGATTTTAAATTTTGAATTTGGTGCTGTAATTTGTTTGGACTTGTGGTTGTTTGTTTCATCTTGAAGTTGTGTGATCACCACTCAACCTTAAATTGGATTTTGAAAATACCAAAAAAATGGATTTAGATGAAAATATGTATTCTTCTAAGTAATTATAATTTCACTTAAAATATTTATTAACCATTTATCTATATTTTTCCAATACCACTAGGACTATGAAAAGTCAACATATTCACACGTAGAGGTAGATTTATTTAGGGATGACTAAGAAGATTAAATAGAATCATGAAGAGATGATTTACTATCATGTTTGTACTTTTTTTTATTTCAAAGTGATCCTGAAGATTTAGTTTATTTAATAATTATTTATTTAATTTTTTATCATTTTAATTTAGAGTTATGGAGATAAACTTTAAAATCGAAAGGTTTTCATCTAAACGGGAATAAGACATAACATATACAGTTTCATTATAGAAAATGATTTTGTAATTCAAAATTCATGTCCTATACTTAAAATTGAGAAAACACACTTGAATTGTCTTGATACTTAGGACACTGATCCATGAAACCTTTTCCATATAGAAATCAACCGCAAATCAATTTAACACATGATGTGACTAGTATAGATCAAATTGAATGTTTTTAATATAAAATCAACATTTTTTTCTCACAACATGAGTCACATAGTAAAAACCGATAAAAAAAACTTGATTTATCTAAATAATTTAGAATAACTATATATGATTAATTTGTGACATATAGGAATTAATCATACAATAATTTTTCATACAGTGTGGATGGTATGACTCAAAGTGAATGTTTATAGTATAAAATTAACATTTTAGTTCACAAAATGCATCACATAGTAAAAACTAAGAAAACATTCTCAGATTGTCATTATAATTTTTGATAAAGATCAGTAATCATTTTTTGTCATTTAAGAATTAACCTTATATCAATCTGATGCACAATGTGTCCAGATTTATTGAAATTTAATGATTTTAGTTTAAAAGTGACGTTTTAATTCAAAACATGCTCCACATAGTCAAAACTAAAGGAACACCATCAAATTGTCTTTACACTTTAAGAAAATTATTCTTAATTCATTTTTCATGTGTATGAATCAACCTCATAACAATCTGACACCTGATGTGTTCGTTATGACTAAAAGTGCTTGTCTTCATTTAAAAGTGGTATTATAGTTCAGAATGGACATCACATAATTAAAAATAATAAACACCCTTGTATTTTCATTATACTTTAGGAAAATTACCCATTATCTATTTTTGACATGCTAGAAGTAACATCATATAAATACTATAAAAAATGTTGCCAAATTATCTTGATACTTTAGGAAAATAATCCTTGATTTATACGAAACATATAGAAATTAAACCCATGTTTATCTAACACATGGTGTGGTTGGTATAACTATAGGTATTTATTTTTATTGAAAATTTAAACACACATCACATTATCAAAACTAAGAAAACACAATTATATTATCTAGATATTTACAAAAATAATCCATGATTCAATCTTGATGTGCATGAATTAACTACATATCAATTTGAAAAATGGTGTGGCTGTTACAACTAAAAGTGAATGTTTTCCTTTAAAAGTTACATTTAATTTTAAAACATGTGTTACATACTCAAAACATATAAAACATTCTCATATTGTATTAATAATTTATAGGAATTATTTTTCATTCATTTATGATGTGTAGGAATTAATATCACATCAATCTGACACACTGTGTGGATGATATGACTCAAAATTATTATTTTTAGTATACAAGAAATATATTTTTTCTCATAATGCATGTCACATAGTTAAAATTGAGTAAAAGTTCTTGAAATATCTTGATATTTTAGTACAAAAATTCACTATTTATTTTTGATTCATAGAAGTTAATCTCACATAAATCCGACACATGATGCGACCAAATTGGCTAAAAGTGAATACCTTCAGTTTAAAAGTGATATTTTAGTCTATAATGCATTTCACATACTTAAAATTGATAAAATGAACTCTTATTGTATTGATAGTTTAGAAAAATGATATATGATTCATTTGTAATGTGTGATAATTAATATCAAGTCAATACGTCACACGATGTGGATGATATGAATAAAAGTGTGTGATTTCTTTTAAAATTGACATTTAAGTTAAAAATGAATGTTACGTACTCAAAAAACTAAAAAATTCTCAAATTGTTTTAATAATTTAGTAAAAAAATATTTGAATTATTTGTAATGTGTAAGAATCAACATCACCTCAAAGATGAGTAAAAGAGTTCAAATTTTCTTTATATTTTAGTATAATAATTCATGATTAATTTTCGATGTGTAAGAATTAATCTCATATCAATATGACACATGATGTGGTCAAATTGGAAAAAATGTATTATTTCAGTTTAAAAGTGATATTTTAGTCTAAAATATGCATCACATACTAAAAAATAAGAAAATACACTATGATTATATTAATAATTTAGGAATACTATCAGTGATTCATTTTTAATGTATGGGAATTAATATCAATTCAATCAGACACATGGTGTGGATGGTATGACTAAAAGTGTGTATTTTTATTTAAAATTAACATTTTAGTTCAAGAAACAAGCACACCATTATTAAAAATCAAAAAATTACCTATATTGTCTTGAAATTTTGGTAAAATGATACGTGATTCATTTTTTATGTGTAGAAATTAACCTCATTCCAATCTGATACACCATATGCTTGTTATGTCTGGAAGTGCATGTTTTCATTTAAAAGTGACATTTAAGTTCAAAATGCATAACACATACTCAAAAACGAGAAAACATGCTTGAATTGTCTTGATACAATCATAAAATGATTTATGATTCATTTTTGACATGTAGAAATCAACTGATTATCAGTTTGAAACACGGTGTGTCTTGTATTACTCAAAGTGTATGTTTTTAGTATAAAAGTAAAATTTTAGCTTAAAATGCATGTTACATAGTAAAAACCATGAAAATCACTTATATTATCATGATACATTAGTAAAATGATCTGTAATTTATTTTTCACATGTAGGAATTAACTGCACATCAATCTGATACACAATTTGGATGAATTGACTAAAAATTCAATTTTTTCTATTTAAAAGTGATATTTTAGTCCAACAATCATTTAATATTCTCAAAACTAATAAAAAACCCTAATATTGTCTTGATACTTTAGTAAAAGTATCTATGATTCATTTGTGACATGTAGGTAGGATTTCAGCTGGTTTTCTATAAGAAGGTAAAACCCCTAGTTTCCTCTTCAGGGGTGGTTCAAAATTCGATTGCAGGTAACACTAAATCTTTATCTAAATAGATTACAGGTGACAATGAGAATCAGGATTCAACTCTGACATATCCTAATGAGAAAAAGCACCAGGAGATTATGGATCCAATTGATGTAATGACCATTGAAGGAAAGGTAATACCTATGGAAAAAGTCACCTCCCCTGAAAAATATGAGGAATGACAAGAGGACAACTCTGATTCAGAAAGCCCTGATGTAGTGACACTTTACAATAGGCTTCAAGATCTTACTTTAAGTAGGGGATGATTGAGAGGCCGGGGGCAAGGTTGTGGAAGAGTTAACTGGTATGAGCTTCAGGAAGAAGAAAAGTGGCTAGGTGAACGATTGTTAAAAAAGTTCGGTAATTAGTTACTAATTTGGGTTTTGCCTTGTTTTCCTAAACTCTTTTTAGCTACTTTCTTTTTTTTTACTTTATTTTAATAAAAGAGGTATCTGCCTCCAAAAAAAAAATTTGTGACATGTAGGAATTTACCTCAAGTCAATCTGACACACAATGTGACCAATATGACTAAAAGAAACTATTTTCATTTAAAAGTGACATTTTAGTTCAAAACACACATCACATAGTCAAAAATAATAAAACATACTCAAATTGTCTTGATATTTTATTAAAAATATTTATAATTAATTTGTAATGTGTATAAATTAACCTAAAATAAATCCAACACACGGTGCAACTAGCATGATTGAAAGTGTTTATTTTCATTTAAAAGTGAAATTTTAGTTCAAAACACATGTTATTTACTCAAAACCATTAAAACATGCTTGAATTTTTTTAATACATTATAAAAAATATATAATTATTTTGTGATGTGTAGTTTTTAATCTCACATTAATCTGACATATGGTGTGGTTGGTTTAATCGAAAGTGCTTGTTTTTAGAATAAAAATGACATTTTAGTTTAAAACCTGTATCAAATACTCAAAACTAAGAAAACATGCTTGTATTGTCTTGATAAATATGGAAATTATCCATAATTTATTTGTTATGTATATGAATTAACCTCAATTTAATATGGCCTATAGCATGTCTAATATAACTGAAAGTGTGTGTTTTCATTTAAAAGTGACATTTTAGTTCAAAACATGTGTCACATACTTAAAATCTTTAAAAATAAATCAAATTATATTTATATTTTATATAAGATATTTAAAATTCAATTTTTATGTCTATAAATTAACCTCACATTAATCCGACTCATGGTGTGTCTAGTATGATTGAAAGTGCATGTTTTCATTTTAAAGTGAAATTTTAGTTCAAAACACATGTCACATACTAAAAAATAATAAAAATAACTGAAATTATATCGAAACATTATAAAAATGATCCATAATATATTTTTAATGTTTAGGAATTAATCTCACATGAATCTAAAAAACGATGCGGCTAGATTGACTGAAAAAGAAGTGACATTTTAATTCCAAATATGCATCACGTACTCAAAACAGAGAAAATACACTCTGATTGTCATGAAACCTTGTAAAAAACTGATTATTAATTTGTATCTCATTGAAAGTAACCACGTATCATTATAATTTAAATATATTAGGATTATATTACATTTCAATTATAATTATTTTTTATTTTTTATATACTAATATTAATTGAAGCATTGTTTTTATTATAGACACTTGATTCTTTTATATGAGGTTGGGTTGATCATTAGATAAGTTCTACTATGATTGTTTTTTTGTATTGGTTGCAATTTTTTTGAAATTTAATTTTACATCAATTTAATAGCATTTAATTGTAATTATTTAATATAATATTTGTATTGAAATTATAGCACAATGTAAGTATAATTTTTTTTATGTTTAATGTAATATTTATACCACAATTTAATTTAATTTTTATATTTTATTGGTTTCTGAATATCTTTTTATATATATAGGCGCTCTACAACAACTAGTAATGGCCTTTATTAGCATTAAACCTAGAATTGATAGAGGAATCCTTTGTCAGCGTAATAGAACATGCTGATAAAAGACCCCTTTATCAGTGCTTGTTTTAGTGATGATAAATGATGCCTTTTCAACACATTTTCATCACTAATAAAAGGAATTTCTAGTACTGATAAAGACCTTATTGGTACTATACATAACAAAACAAAACAACACATGCTAATGTTTTTTGTATATGTGAAACACAAATATAACTTGAAACATAACATAATATATATAAAAATTGATAAAACATAATTAAAAAAAGGATAAAAAATAGACCAAGAACATATTATTGGAAATCTTTGACAAAAAATCTAATATAATTTTAACCACTGTAACTTATGAGCATAATGAAAAAATATTTGGTGACCTCCATAGTTCAGAATAATCCTTCAAGTTTTATGTACTAGAAGATAGAAATTTATTCACACCCTACTGATGAAACACATAATTTCACATATATTATTATATAATTCAATGTTTTAATCCAAAAAATTTCATATTTTAAGGTAAATTGTCACAATTTTAGGTTTTATTAATATATTGATCTTAATTTTGAAATGGCCTAATTTTGGAATTTAAATATTTTTATAACAGACTAGTATTTTGGCTATAAATTCTACACTAATCCAAATTATGAAATACATTTTGTACAAGATAATTTAATTTATGGGATATATTTCATACAATTGGAACCAAATCTAAATCCAACATTATGATGCCCAAATTAAGCTCACAACTCAAGCCTTGCAATTTGTGTTCAAATTGAATGAATTTTGAAGATGGGACAATATATCACAAAGGGGCATCCTAAATTAGTAGAAATTTCACATTGAGAGCTATAAAATGATGGGGAAAATTTTCTTTGAATATAAACACTCAATATTTGAACATATTCAATAACATAAATTCATGGGAAGTCATAATTTTGGAATTTAAACAGTCTTTAGGCCATAAAATATTTTCAGAGTAAATTTGTCACAACTTTAGATAAAAATGTCCAAATATGCTAAACATTTATGGGTATATACGGATAGAAAATATAAACAACTCTCTAGTTTAATAAATTACCATATTCCACCATTAATTATTCATAATAAGTGAAAGCTTTTGGAAGAATATTTTTGGGGCCAAAATCATCCCCTCTCGTGCTTACAAATGTATACTTCCACTTCCATGTCAAGGTGTTGGAAAATTTTGTTATATATTTTGAGTAGAATTAGGTTTTATGTTAATATAATAGTTTTTCACATGTTTAATATATTTTATTTAGTCTTACACTCTTCTCTTTAATTTTATCTTTTGTGTTCTTCTAATGTTCCCCTCTTAACTCCATGAAAGTAAAGAACTAACTTCGGTGGTTGTTCAATGGAAAATAGTGGTGAATGCTTGAGTTATTTGCACTTAGATGTTTCTATTTATTATATTATAAGAATTTAAGCAGTATATTTTCTGGTTTCAGTGAATGGATCATCCTAATTTATCATATATTTCATTCTTCTTCCTGTTCACATTTATTTCTCTTCATTGTTATCATAATGTTGAATCCACAGGGTTGATGTAGCATTATGGTGACAATGTAAGGGAAATTATCCCAAATGTAGAGGGTCAGTGTGAGTTAATTACAATTTTAATGTGAGGGTGTAGAGTGATAAGGTTTATCTAAAAATTGTGTATAATTTTGATATATATATATTTTTCAAGAATAATGATACCATAATCATGAACTCCTAAGAAAGACAACATCTTCTCACGAACATATTTGTGTGTTAAATTTTTGTGTGCATGTTTTGAATTCATATATATAAATATTAATACCATGAATTTTAAAAAAACTCTCACACAATATTACTATATCATTTGTAGTATATTACTTAGTTTATAAATAGTGATAATAGAACATTAGTGTTGTGTGAGTGGCTACCATGAGAGATCGTCCCTAGGGTGTTTACTATATTAAATAATTAGATAAATAAGAATTTATTGATTAGATATTGGTAAAAGATACTTCCCATAAATTTGGTTCCATTTCCTGGGAGGCCAAGAGATTTAACTCACTATTTTTCATAAAATAAAAAATTAAAAATTTCAAAAACCAAAAAACAAAACATTATCACACATTATTCTTTACTAAGGTCATAGATAAATTTGATAGTGAATTTTATTATTCTTGTCCTATTGTTAAAAATTTTAATGATTCTATTATAATATTATCTTTAAATATTCAATTGGATTATAATTTATAAATTATTGAATAAATAAGGAATCAAATGAAAATTATTTAAACTTCCTTGAAGGAATTAACATCTCAAAAGGAGTCTCAAGAAAAGGAGGAAGAAAATCTTTTTTTTCGAACATTTTTGACAGAATAACCATGTGAGGAAGACATTATGAATGAACTATCCTCAAACCTAACCATACCATATCTAGAGGATGTTAAAGAATAATTATTTCCAACTGATGCACATGTGGTAGATCAATATGAATTGGATGAATACTGTTCTAATTTTATAGAAGCTTAAAACGTATGTGATTCTCCCATATTTTCAATGAAAAATAAGTTCCAATCTACCTATATATATTATTAGAATAATAAACCACCCAAGTGGTAGAATTTCAATAAAAATTTTAGGATATTTACTGCTTTTCTCCATCCACAAAAAACCTACTCCAAGCGGAACTAAGTAATAAAGAATAATTAAAATTTGAGCTTACTCACAGAGTGAATCTTTTCTTGAACCCATTTTATTATGATATTATTGAAAATAAATTGATAATTAACTCCAAATAATTTTAATTTTTAGATTTATCCAACACTTGGGTTCCCTTGGAGTGTGGTGATGAAAAAGATGATATACCTACTAAGACTAAATCACTAGTAGCTTTTCTTGAAGAGATCATTTTTCAAGATTAACTACTTGAAGGATAACTTTTATTTATTTATTAATAATGTTTTAATAATATTCAAGTTGAATTATTTTCTAACTACCCCTTTTATTAATTTTTTTAAAATATCACATGATAAATCCCTATATGTTAAAGTTGAAGAGACTACACAAATAGTTCCAGTAAAGAAATATGATGCAGTATTTATCTTTCCCATACCTTTAATGATATAATACATTGATTTGGGGATGAAATTATTTTAATATATCCTTAGATTCCTCTACAACCGATGCAAAGGAGTTTAATTTGGAATTAATACAATATGGTGGTTCAAATCATGAAATACACATCCACCATCAGACATTGGGTGACCACTGGAACTACTAACTGGAGGTAGTCAAAATCCAATACCACATAGGGGCCCAAACCAAGTTCTATCCCTATTGTTTTCCCTTAATTTTTATTTGTCATTATTTTTATAATGTTTTTTTCTTACTTTCTAGGTCTGTGTTTTATTATCTAGTATCTTAACTCAAGGTATCCACTGGAAAATAAATTTAGGTTGTATCTTTTCAAATCTTTGGTTTTTATGTCCTTATATTCTTTTTTGATCTTAAATGAGGGTATTATAATTTAAGTGGGGGGGGGGGGTAGTGTCAGCATACATAGGAGTCTTTGTGACTTTTAATTTTAATTTTTTATTTTTAGTAACTTTTAACTTTAATGAATATATGTTTTCATTTTTCATACTTGAATTGATTTTGGGTGAGTTTTCTTGATTTTTTAAAAAATGGATCATAAATGATTGTTGATGTGAAAATTTTTCCTTGAATTTGATTTTCAATAATTTTTATGTGTTTTACCAATTTTTAAAATCCATTCCCATGAAACACTATCTCCAATTATTTTTCCCATTCTGCGGGGTATTCAAAATCCTTTTGACATATTTTTCCTAATATCCACACTTTCTTTAGAGAAACATAGATTTTTTATGCAAACCAGAACACGTGATAATTATTTTTTCAAAAAATTTTGAGTTTATAAAATGTTTTTGATTGGAATAAGGAATTTATTTTAGAAATAAATATTTTAACTTGAGACTCACTATTACATTTACCCTGTTTTATTCCTTAAAGTTCATGAATTTATATAGGTTTAAGCCACATTACAAGATTATTTTTCCATACCTACCTTTAATATTAATAGTTTTTCATGAATATTTCAAGTTTGAGTGTAGGGGAAAGGCATTTCTTGTGGGTTATGTGGGATAAAACCCATTTAAGGTTTATGTGAGGTGTGTGTTAACATATTGGGCATTTTAATAACTGGAATGAGTTAATTTCATTTTTTTGTGATTCATTTCTATCAACCAATTCTCCCAAAAAATTGAAAAAATAAAAAAATTGAAAAGTAAAATAGAGATGAGCATGAATTATCTATTGTGATTAATTTTATGACTCATGTACTTATAAAAAATTTAGGGCTTGAATTGCATTTCATTCATTTTATTTTATTATTATCACATCCTCCATGAAAAAATTTTAAAAATAAGAAACAAAAATAAAAAGTTTAAAAAGAATAATTAAGATAAATTATTTATTTTCATTCAATGTTAGAATCATGTACGTTGTCTCAAATGGATATGGGTGTTGGGTTTCAAATGTAAGGGGAATTGAGTAAGGAATATCTTTTCTATGTTTTCAATTGAATATTCTTGTGATTATATTTAAGAGTTTGACATACTCTTATTCATCCATGAATTTTTAATATTTTACCAACCAAACCATATCAAAATAATTCACCTTGAAATAGTCCTCATGATTGATTTTTTTTATGTATTGTGGTGTTGAGAGATTATAATTTTTCCAAGCCTATGGTGACACATGCATTTTACAATTATTTTCATAAATCTAGATTTAATTTCTCTTGAGTGAAGAGTGACATGAATTTTGATGTGAGGTAGGTGTGATTAGGACATATATATATTTTTTAGGTTGAATAAATTTAAATTTAATAGATTAAAATTAAATATAATTATTTTTCATAGATGAAACATGATGGAATTATATTTAGGAAAATATATTGGAAATTTTTCCACTTTTTATTTTGGTTTGAATTTTTATTCGTATATTTGATGATTTCCTAGAAGTGAAATTTTTAAGTGTAGGGGATCGATAAAAATAATAATTTCACATATATTTTTCTATAATTAAATGTTTTTATTCCACTAATTTCATAATTTAGGGATCATTTTCATAATTTTAGGTTTATTTATATTTTTATTTTAATTTTGAAAATGACCTAATTTTTGAATTTAAATATTTTTATATCATATTGGTATTTTGGATATAACTTCTTATAAAATAATAAAAAATTGTGAAATTCATTTTTTAGGACCAAATACTTTATATGATGCATTTCATTAAACTATAAAAAAATGAATCCAAAATTATGAGGACCAAATCAAGATCACATTTCAAGCCTTGTTATCTATTCCCAAATTGAATTAATTTTGGAGATGAGACCATATATCAGAAATCAGTAACCCATATGAGCTCAAATTCCACAAGGAGACTTATAAGGTGATGGGAAAAAAATTTACTGACTATTACCACTCAATATTTGATGGTCTTCAATGCCATAAATGCATTAGAATTTAGTAATTTGGAATTATAAAAGTCATGAGGAGAGGAAATATTTCTAGAGTAATATTATAATAAATTTAGATAAGCCTGACTAAATCAACTAAAATTTTGTGGGTACACATGGATGAAAAATTAGAACAACTTTCTAGTTTAAAAAATTCCTATAATCTATTTCTAAGTATTACAAAAAAGAGAAAACTCTTAGAGGAATAATTTTGGATCCAAAATCATCCTCTCTCATGACTATAAATATACACATCCACTTCCATGTTATGGGGTTGGAAAATTTAGTTTTAAATTTTGAGTAGAATTAGGGTTTAAGTTGATGTAATAGTTTTTAAATGTTTAATATATTTTAGTTCATCATCCTCTCCTCTATTTTATTTTATATTTTGTGTTCTTCCACAATTCATATCTTAAATCCATAAAAATGGAGAACTAAATTTAGTGCTTGTTCAAAGGAAAGTAATGGTGGATTATTGAGTTCGTTATGATTAAATGTTTTAATTTTTTATATTCTAAGAATTTAAGTAGAAGATATATCGATTTTGGTGAAGGGGTCACCACTCTTCATCTGTTATTGTGTTCTTCTTCATGATAACATTTATTCATCTATGTTATTATCATAATTTTACATGTAGAGGGTTGGTTTAGCATTATGGTGATGATGTGAGGGATATTATACCACATGAAGAGGTTTAGTGTGGGGTAATTTCAATTTTAATGGTAGAGTGTAGAGTGATAGGTTTGATCTCAATATTCCATAGAATATTTATATCTATATTTTTAAAATAACAATGATAGCGTCATCATGAACTCTTAAGAACAATAACATCTTCTCACTATTATCTTTTTGTCTTGTCTTATTTTTTTTTGCGTTTTTCATATATATAGATATATATATATATATATTAATGAAATGAATTCTAAAAAACCCCACACTATATTAGTATATCATCTGAATTATACTAATTAGTTTATAAATAGTGACAATAGAACATAAAGGTTGTGTGAGTGGCCTCTACGAGAGATTGACCCTAGGGTGTGCACTATATTTCATGCTTAGGTAAATAAGAATTTATCAATTCGGGATTTGTGATAAATCCTTCCCATTACATACTCACCACACCAATTAGAAATCCTCAAAGAAATTTTCACTCAGTGTCACACACATTAAGATAATTATAAATAATTAAAACAAGGAAATATTGACATTTTTGGGTTTATGTGGTTTGAACACGAGTCCCATGTCCATGGGATAACAACGCTTCCATATTTCATTAACTGAAAGTTATTAGGAATTACAATAACTTTAGATAAGAATGACAATTAGATCACTAATTTTAAGTAATTTTTAGTTACCTCATACCACATGTACAAGTGGTCCCACCTACTTGAAGTAGGTTCTAATCAATCATCCAGTTTCACCAATTTTAGATCTTTGTGGGCATCCCACCATTGAATCATGGTGACTGTTGGTCACTTGTAACAACTTAAACCTTGATTGATACATTCCAATTAACAATGAATGTTTACCCAACCCTTTTAAACAAAACCATTATGACCCACTTCATAACTCCCATATAATACTTGAATTGGACATGACACATCTGGTCATAAGAGAGTATTTTCTGAACAACCTCTCTTCACTTTTAATTTTTTTCACTACCGCTACACTATAACCCAAGGCCAATCCATCTTCCATAGATTTTACTTCTGTTCAAACTAAAGTAAAACTTGAACATGATTCACAATTACTAATAACCCCCCATAAATACTACTTCAAGGAATCCATGGAAACTATTCAACACTTAGGAAAAACAAACCCTCACTTATGGTGTCTGTATGAGCATTTAAAATTCTAGAGTAATTTGAATTTTCAAATTAGTGGCCATTTAATGTTGAGAAATAAGATTCATAATTGTTTTACAAGATTTTGTATTCCTTCAAATAGGTATTTTTGGTTTGTTTTTAGGCCTAAGAGACATCCCTGGGTCTTGGAGGAGCCTCAAGAGAGGCTGGGTGGCTACTGAAGAAAAGTTACATGCTGGACAATGGCCTTTAAAGGGGTAAAATGACATTTTTACACCCTTAGGTTTTTATAGGGGGAATCCACCTTCCCCATATTTCTCTTCTATTCATGTCTAGGGGTCCCCCTCATTATTCCATTTTAAATACCCTCATGGGAGATATTTTTGGTGGCTCCAAACATGGATTTTAGGTACGTATCATCCTCCATCATTATCTTGTGATCCTCAAATACCTTACACTCTAATTTATTATCCTCTAAGTTCAAGATTCAGTTTTTATTCTATCTAATTATTGTGGAATCATATAAGCATTATGGAGCTTCCACTTTTACGAGGAAGAGGGTGACTTGGAACGCCGTCTGCTTGTGGTGGTTCATCGATTCGACCAAGGTACATTGTGTCATAGATTTTTCTATGGGTTTTAATTAAAATTAAAATTAAAATACCTCTTGATTTAGTGTTTGATGTTGGGTATTTTTATCAATGTAGGGCTAGTGATATGAGACTTTCCCTTGAGGATGTGTTGGGTGCAGTCCCGACATGATGATAACATTTAGTGATAAATTGGGCATTATTCCTTTTTGGATAAAATGGTTTAATTAATTATAATTCATTATAATTAATTATTTGTGGTTCTTTAGTGTGATTTAGGTGTTAGGGAGTGCATGTTGTGACTAGTTGAGCCGAGATGATCATAGGTGAGCCGATATGCGCTTGGGTGTGCCTCGGTGAGAGTTTTTAGGCTGGAGAATAAATGAACAAGGCTTATAAAATGGTAGGTGGTCCTCCTGAATTTACCCCTTTTGTATTATACATATTTTATTATTCATGTGGAACACTCAGACAAACTAATTTTGGTGGTGGCCCACCCATAATTTGTTAAATTCTTTTAAATAAAAAAAATCCAACATTTGATTGATACAAGGTGCTGAGGGCCCTAATGGAACCTCCTATACCAGTTAGAAATCTCAACTGCTGATGGATGAGGATATAAATTAGAATGTTTAGGGTGTAGTGGACCTAGTGGGAAGGCAGAATAGAGGCCTCTAGGTACAGAGGGGTGATGAATTGGGATGCATAACCAATGATTTTTCCATGAGAGATACCCTATATCTGATAGGATTAGTGAGATTACCACGGGCTGGGAATTCCTCTACCACTAAAATATTATTACTTGGGTGGTTAGACCCTTCAAAGACTGGTGAACATGTCAGGTATTCTAACCGACCTAGGACACATGGGAAAGGGAATGGTATTAAGAAAATATCCCTTGTGCAACTTTCCTATGAGTCCAAGGAGGCCTCAATGAGACCTAGGGGAACCAATTAGGTTCCCCTATGGCTTGTGAACCTAGAAAGAGGGTGGAATTTGGAATAAGTAGAGATGTTAGAGGGTGTCACCTTAGAACCCACTTATATGATGTAATACTAAGGGGATGTGAATGTTGATTTTGGGATTGGGAAGTTTGAATTCACTTTCTATGTTTTTATTTTATGGTATGTTATTTTCCATGATGTCTAGAAATCAACCATTGTTATTAACACTAACATGATTTCCTGGGATTTTTGAGAATCACCTATTGATTTGGATGAAACCTTGTGAAGCATGATATGTTTGGGATATAGTATCATGGTATATTTTAGGATTACCACAATATTGACCATGGTATATATGGAGGGTATTCCATTTTATTTTCCGGTCGCCTAGGAATTGGTCATTCCTATATGTATAGTATTTCCTAAGGATTCCCCCACCTAGAAATCAATTGTCATCTTGACACTGAGAATTTAACAGAACTAGTATGGGGTTTATCCTGAGGGTTTAAGGATAAGAGATGCTTGGATACACCTTGGGGTCTAATACTCATTAGTTGATGTGTGAGTGTGGGATCCCTAGTGTGTGTAAACAGGTCCCATGATGTGATGTTCATGGTTAGAGACATTATGGAACTATCCGAGGTAGGTATGATTGATCGGGGTCATAGAACTAAGGATAAATGATAGTTATTGGGTTTATATTAGTTTATCTATATGTTCCCGTGGGTTGGATGGGATATTGGTTGGTATGGTCAACATTACGTGCTTAGAGACATTCCATCATTGATCTAAATCATGTACAGTTAGTGGCTTGTTTATTTATTTATTCCTATAGTTTATTTATTTATTATATCTAAGCTTGTTATAGGCACATACACTTCATATACTAGTGATGTACAGGACCACATTGGTGGTTCCCTACTAAGTTTTATACTCACACCCTACTCAGGCTTCTATTGTACTAGGGTACCTGAGAAAAATCTTACTTGAATGTAGGCATTGGTTGGGCTGAGGCCTGACATTATGTGTTTGAGCTAGAGCAGCTCTAGTGGGACCTAGAGATTAGGATGAGGTATGGATCAAAGCGGTTATGTATCCAAGGTGTTTATTTATTTTATTTCATTATATATATATATATATATGTTTGTCCTAGTGGATTAATTTTGATATATTTATTCCCTAGTTGTTTGGTCCTTTACTATGTTTCATTCATTATCAGTCATGCTTATATTTTATAGTTTATTTTTATGCATGACACTTCAATATTTTATCCATTACTTCACACTCTAATACGAGGGGTATAGTTTCCCCAAAGTACCATCTTAGACCCCTACTGCTAATCAATAGACTATAGTGTACATGGAGGCATTCTTGAGGTCATGTGGTGAACTAGTCTGGGTACTATTCATAGAGTGTGATGGGTTAGGGTGTTACAATTTGGTACCGGGGGTCTAATTTTATCCTTATATAACTATTTTGGATTTGGTAGATTGAATAATTTGGATTGTGTCCAAGAATATGATGAATATAAAACTAGTGCATTGATAACACTTCGTCCAATAATAAGTCCAGGTTACTAGAGTTAGGATTTCTATTTTGTTTTCTGATGTTATGGTTTTATTTATTTTTTATCTCAATTAACTCACATGGATATTTTACATTCTTGGAATATTATTGGTTTATAACTTTTATCCCATTGTCAAGAGGCTAGTGATTTTATTTTTACTTTTTTCAAGTGAAGATAATAGGTATATCATGCATTATATCAAGCTTGTAGGTTTTACATGAAATATATACCTGCTAGTGTATGATTTCATAGATGACTGAGTCATAGTTGTTTAAAGTGTCAAAAAATTTTCATATGATGTTTTCTTGTATAATTAAATGGTGGAATTATAACCATATCTGATGAATTGTATTGATATACCCTTCTTATAAAAGGTTATATGAATATATCCCATAAGGAATCTTGAAGATGATGATGTGGTCTCTTAGTGCTAGGAACATGAGGTGACCCTAATAGGTTAGAGAGGCACTTGGTACCATAGTGGGAAACCACTAGTGGGTTGAAACTATGTGGGTTCAGTTATTTAAAGTTTCAGTGAATTCATCTATTTTATTTTCCCATATATCTTGGAATGACACTATTATTAACTGAACTATGTGATGGAAGTTCCCCGGTTGCATATCATCACAGAGAGATACCAATTGAATTTTTCCTATAGGTTTAGTTATTTAAAGGGTCAGTAACAACCTATATGGTGTTTCCCATATATATTAGAATGTAATTATATCTAAAAAAACCTCATATTTATGGAACCTTGACATGTATCCTATGAGGGTGATACTGGTTGTAGGTGCATTCCAGTGTGCTGTGATCAGATGCTCAATTATTTAGTGATAGTAACAACCTATATGCCATTTCCCATATATCTTGGAATTTAATTATACTTAGATAAATCAATGGTTGTGGTTTTGTTGGGTACGTATAGTCTATGATGATAGAATTTGATTTTTATATCCATGGATGAGTTGGGATTCTTGAGGGAGAAGTCTTGTGTATGGATGCTTAGTGAGATTTAGTGCCCTAATAAACTGTTGATTCAGCCCGAGGTGTATAACCTATGTATATGTGAGACCCTTGAATGGGAGTTGGAATGACTATTTCCTTGGTATTTAAGTGGGGAAAATGAGGTTTTCTGTGATTTTTGACATGTTATGCGACTTGGTTTATTGAGATAGGTGGAAGACCCTAGTGACCCTTGAGATATGAATCAAACCTTAGTGAGTCAGTGATTGGTATGATTGGGGGTAACTTGCAAGATGGTTTTTCTTAGTTTAGTGGTTTCCTTAGGGATGAAATCATAGGTAGGTGATTTAGAGATAATATCAGTTCACATGATGTGCTACCAAGTATATAACCTAGTCATGGTGATACCTTTAGGTTTTATGGTGACGATCACCTTCAGTGCTAATGCCTTTGGTACCAAAGTTCAATTTTGAGGGTAGGAACAGTGTGATGATTAACCATATGTGTTTTGGATGCACTTTTAGTAGAATGGTTAGAGTGATAGTGTATGTTCATGAATGGAATAGTTCCAGTTAGAAGCTAAGCATGTGGATGAGGTTGACATGCCTTGGACCAAGGATTGGCTCTTGCGGTGCTAGAACAATTTCATGTGGTGTGCGGTCATGTGATGAATCATGTAATGAGTAAGGTATCTGATTTTGAAGAGGTGTTACAAGGGATTTCCTGGAATATCAATACTGTCATGTTGTGGAGAAGGATTAGCTTAGTCATGATGTCATGCAACTCATAGGAGTGTGAGTCAGGTTTTGGTGATTGAGTGGTGTGGGATCGTATTACCATTCTCTTTTAGATAAGATCATAGTGGCGTAGGATGAATGCATATAACACTCTTGAGTTTGGAATTAGTAACAACTAAAAGTAGGTTGAGGATTGTTGGGAAAGTTTTTGAGTTTCTTATGGGCCTAGTATCCTAGGAACTTGTTTAGTATGGATCAAGAGGAGTGGTACACACACTAATAAGTGAAATATATGGAGAGTGTGCTCAAGGAGAAGTGTGTAGGAAGCTGTATGGTGGGTAGTTCACCAAAGGACATTGGAGGGTGAATCCCTCATCATGTAACAGATACCAGTAATGCCATAGAACCCATTCTTGGAAGGTTGTAATGAGTTGTAAATTATGTTTTCTGTTATTGATTATGAATTAATTGGTTTTGTCCATGGTAGTCATTATATTCTGTGATGGGTGGGGCATGGGACATGGTTATCTAAAAATTATTTCAGTAGTGCAGTAATAAGGAATATCCTATATTGGGAGTGGGATGTCAGTATCAAGTAGAATGACCCTCATTTCGAAGGGTTGTGGGTGAGTGAGACCAGTGGTCATATGATTTTTAAGGAATTTTGATGCAGGTAATAAAATGGTTTTGAATTTATATGGATTCCTCATAGAATTCTAGGTGTGAATTTTTGTATTCTATCAAGGGAGTCAATACATTGGCATCTAGTTTGAAATGTTTTTAATAGAATTTGAGTAGGTGACATATTGATGGTGTGACAAAACATGTGGTGGGACATGATGATATTTTTGGTAAATTAAGGATCCTACTATGGAATTACACTAGAATCCAAATGTGGAATTTAGTGAGAATGTTTGAATGATCAAGGGGTGTATCCTAGACTATGGTTACTAAGATCGGGTGTTGGAAACATGTCGGTGGTTGAGGATGATCTTATTTGAGAAGGTTTGTCTAGAGGAGGCCCAACTAGAATTTTACATGGAATGGAATGTGGTGATCCAAAAACTGCATCGAGTATGATGTATTGAGTGTAACCAGTATGTTTTGGGAATTTTATGGTGATTTTCAAGGAAAATATGATGCAAATGGGTTTTTGTGTTTGATCGATTGAAATTTGACTGATTCAGGTATGAATCAAGGACTTGGAGTAACATTCTAAAGTATTATTTAGTTTATAGTTGATAACTATGACAGGAGCATCATTAGGATACAAGAGGAATATTTTGGTAGGCAATTTCGATGGTGGAGGCACCATGGATTAGAATTGTCCTTCACCTGCTAAGTCCTATGGTGGGGAGTTCCATTAGATATATGATGAATTGGACTATAATGTGATAATTCTTTGGGTCAATAAATCTTGGGTAAGCACCATCTCAATGTTTTGGTGGTGGGTGAAATCATTTGATTGGGTGTTGGAAATTCAATGTTGTATATTTAAAGTTGCACTGAGGGGGAATTGTGAGTGTTCAAGGCGGAAAAATGACCATTGATAGGGTCTTGGAGACCCAGAAAAGTCATGTTTTTGTGTTGAATTTCAAAATATAATTCTCAAGTATGAGAAGTGTTACAATGGGGAGTTTTTAAAGCCTCCTGTCTATATGATAATTCAGAATTCAAGAGGAATTTTAATTTATGAGTTAGTGGGTAGTTCATGTTTGGAACTAGGATTTAGAATTGGGTATTTAGAGTTTGTACACCTTTAAAGAGGTGTTTTTGGTATGGTCAGAGG
Organism: Viscum album; assembly: GCA_963277665.1. Taxonomy (NCBI): domain Eukaryota; kingdom Viridiplantae; phylum Streptophyta; class Magnoliopsida; order Santalales; family Viscaceae; genus Viscum; species Viscum album. The sequence goes on from OY728160.1 coordinate 1,377,219,595, forward strand.
CTCATGATACATAATAGGGTCTTAGAGGATCCTCAAGAGAGTTCGGGTGGCTGTTGTAGCCAAAGTTACCGTAGATCCATCAACTGGCGGTTGGCACTACTGACCCGTCAATGGGGTCTGGTAGTATCAATAGCCACAACTAGTGGCCACCGGTAGACCCCAATGGCTCATCAGTGGCTCTTTAAAGTTGTTAAATGACATTTTTACCCCCTCAAGTTTTTGTAGGGGCACCCTTCCTCCTTTTTGTCTTTTTCCCGTGGCCTCAGATCTCCCCACTTGTTATTCCCTTCAATAACCCTAAAGGTAGGGGTTTTTTAGTGGCACTAAATTCCTATTCTAGGTGTATCTTATCCTTTTTTTTCTCCATTTATCATCATATCCATATTAATAAAATTTATTCTTCTCTTGTTTAAGGATTTTATTTTTATTCCATCAATGTATGGTGGAATCTGCCGAGCACGGTGGGGATTCCAATCTTCTTAGGAAGTGGGTGACTTAGGACACCATCTGCATGTGATGGATCATCAATTCAACCAAGGTGTATTACAACATTGAATTTTTAATTATTTTTAGTTTAAATTTAAATTGGAATTACTTTTTATTTGGCATTGGATTTGGGATATTTCACTCGAATTAGGTCCAAGAATGTGACACAGGCCTTGGGGTGCCGTTGAGTGTGGTCTTGACATGACACAAATGTTTGGTGATAAATTTATCATTATTAATTTTTGGATAAAATGGTTTAATTAAAATTATTCCATTATAATTAATTATTTTTAGTGCCTCAGTGTGACATTGGTGTTTAGGAGAGTAGGAAGTGACCGGTTTATACAAGAAGAGATTGAGAAAAATGAGATGGGGTTGGGTGAGCCTAGACAAGAGTTTTTGAGTTGGAGAATAAATGAACAAGGATTCTAAAATTTTAGGAATTCCTCATTCATTTACCCATTTAGTATTATTCATCTTTTATTACGTATGTGGAAGGTGCAACCCAAACACTTTTGGCAGTAACCCCCTTAAATTGTTAAAGTATTTTAAATAGAAACTAAATCCTCCGTTTGACTTTCATAAGGTTACAAAAAAACTGATGGACCCTCATGTATTGAATGGACATATTACCCATCAAAGAATTATGGTATAAATTATAATGGGTAGGGTGTAGTAGAACTAGTGGGAAATCACCCAAGTAACCACTAGGTAGAGAAGGGAGATGAATCATGATACATGGGTGATGAGTTGGCCATTAGAGATAACCTAGAGCCATAGGTACGAGTGAGATAACCATGGAGAGAGTATTCTATCCACATTAGGAAATTACTAATTGGGTGGTTAGAACTTGCAGAGACCAACTAACAGGTTAGGTGTTCTAATCGACCTAGGACACCTGGTAAAGGGAATGAGCTTAAGTATATATCCCTAATGTGACTTTCCTAGAAGGAAAAGGAGGCCTTGTTGAGACATAGGGGAAACTAGTTGTTTCCTCTATGTATTATGACCCTAGAGAGAGGATGAAATTAATAAGGAGTAGAGACAATAGTATATGTCCCCTTGGAACCAACACTGATGATGTAATCCCAAGGGGCTGTGGATGATGAGATTGGGATTTGGCGTTTGGCCTACCCCTTCTTTATTTTTATTTTATATTATTTGATTTACTAGTATGTCTGGGAATCAGCTATTGAGACTGACAGTGACATGATTTACTAGGATTCCCAGGAATCACCTTTTATCCTAGATGATACCCTTGAATACTTGGTATGTTTGGGATATAGTCTCACATTATATTGAGGGTGGATGCCCAGATCAACTAGCATCTAGTAATATGGATGATATTGGAGTGTATTCCTTGAGGTGGTACCTAGGAAACAACATCAGTGTGTTCATTCCATGCATACAGGAATTCCTAGGATGGTAAGGGTTCCTCAAATTTTGTGATTCCATTATGAATGTCTGAGTAATAGGATTCAAAAGGTGATACTAATAGACCATTATTAACGTCTAGGATGATTGATATTTTAATGGTGGTATATGATTCCAGGTGGGAATATATCCCTTAGCATGGATATTGGAAATCCCAAGGGTGGATATTAGATCATTTTGATCGGTTCCTAGGATACCCTCTAGGTTCAGGTAGACATAATAATTCTAGTTTGACTGAGGATTCATGATTTGTTGGATGCCTATAAGATTTACCATAAGATCTAGGGAGGGTATTACCATTGATTTACTGGGTGTCATAGGAATCAATTATTCCTATACGTATAGTATTTCCTAGTATTTACCCCTCTAAGGAATCATTTATTGGTATGGAATCAATAATTCCTAGGTACTACCATGAGGTTTAGACTTGGGGATTGAGGATGAGGGAATCCTAGTGATTTCCCAAGGCTAGTTACTCATTAGTGGAGGTGTGAGCATGGGATCCCCACTATGTGGATAGAGGTCCCCTGAGTTGATGTTCATACTCAGAGCTATTCCAACACTGTATGAGGTAAGTATGGTTGATTGGGGTCATGAAACTAAGGATTAATGATGGTTATTAGGCTTAGTAATATTTACCTGTATGAGACTCTGAGGAAATTGGGATATTTTTTGGAATGATCAATGTTCTATACTTAGAGACATTCCAGCATTGAGACAAAGCAGGTATGGTTGGTGGTTTTTTAATGATTTTTTCTTGTAGTGTATTTATTTTTTCTAACTAAGAATGTCACATGAACATATAATATATATTATATTCATGTATGGGAACACATTGGTGGTTCCCTACTGTGTTTTTTACTCACACCCTACTCATTCCACCATTGCACTGGGGTATCTGAGCAGGCTCTCCCTTAAATGTAGGCACGAGTTGGTATTAAGCCAAATATTGTGTTGAAGCTAGATAAGATCGAGTGTGACCTGGATATTGGGATGTGGTATGTCTTGAAGTGGTCTTGTATCCAACATCTTTATTTATTTTATTTTATTCTATATATATTTTCAACCTGTTAGGATACCGTTGATATATGTATGCCTTATCTGTTTGAGAATTTGCTACATTTTATTCATTATTAGTATTGTTTATATTTTTTGATTTTTGATTTATAGTTTATTTTGATATATAAAACATTTTTCTTTTATCTGTTACTGAATACTATGATACGAGGGTTATAGTCTCCCTATAGTACCATCTTAGCCCCTTTTAACTAGTAGGAAACCTCTGGTGTATGGGAAGGCTTTCCTGAGGTAACATGGGGAACTCATATATTCATTGTTAAAATAATGAGCTGGTTCAGGGCATTAAAAAGTGGTATGAAAGGTCAATTTTATCCTTTTCTTACTATATGGGATTTGGTAGACTAGAGATTTAAGAATGTTTCAGAGTTTGTGTTGGATATCAGATCGGTGTGTTGAGAACACTTGATCCAACTAATATTATAGGTTACCAGGGATGGGATTACTATTTTGGTTTTATTTTTTATATTGGTATGTGGTTTTATCCTTGAGTTACTCACATGGATGTTTGAGGTTCTTGGTATATGATTGGAATTTGACCCTTGGCCTATTAGCAAGAGGCCGCTGATTTGATCTTGAATATTTTTCTAGAGAGGAAAGATTCATCTCATTCATCACATCAGACATGTAGGTTCCACATGACATATAAGGATTATAGTGTGATATTTCACTAATGAATTAGGACCATTTGTTTAAAGTTTCAATAAATACTCATATGATGTTTTCCCATATAAGTACTTGGTGGAATTCTAATCAACTGGGAAGACTTGTATTCATATTCCCTTCGGATTTAAGGTCATGTGGATCTATGGAATGAGGAATATTGATGAAAACGAAGTGGTCCTTTAGGGAAAGGTACATGATGTGACCTTAGTAGGTCATAGAGGAACTTGGTGCCATAAAGGGAAACCCCTAGTGGGTTTCTTTTATATGGGTTCAGTTATTTAAAGTTTAAGTAACAACCTATAAGATGTTTTACCATTTATATTGAAATGATAATCTACTTAAACAAATCCTGTGATAGTGGTTCACTATATATAGATCATTGCAGGGCAAGGCCTATTGAATGTATCCTATAAGTTCAATTATTTAAAGCGTCAATAACAACATATTTGGTGTTTTATAGTATATATTTTACTGAAATCCTAAATAACCAAACCTCATAATTATGTTACCTTGATACATATAATCTTAGGTAGATTCTAGTTTTAGGTGTCTACCTATATGGTTTGTTCAAACAACCAATAATTTAAAGTTATAATAACAATATATATAGTGTTTTTCCATATAGATTGTAATGAAATTTTAATTATCTGAGCCAATGTATATGGTTTTCTTGGGTACAAATTTCCTAGGATGGTGCCATTTTATTTTTATGTCCAAGGATGAGTTAGGATTCTTGAGGGAGAAATCTTGTGTATGGATACTTAGTGAGAATTAGTGCCCTATTATGCTGTTGATTTGGAAAGAGGTGTATAAATTATGTATACATAAGACCCTTGTATGGGAATTGAAATGATTGTTAACTTAGAATTTGATATGAGAAAAATAGTTTTTTGATGAATTATGACATGTTAAGATACCTTTTTTGTGGGGCTCAGAGGGAGACCCTAGCGACCCTTAAGATATGACTAAAAACTATGTTAGTCAGTGAATGGTACAATTGGTGGTAACTCACCAGAGTGGATAGCCTAGGATAGTGGTTTCCTTAGCGATGGAAGTGTAGGTAGGTGATTTAGAGATGATATCATTGCATGTGAGGTGATACCAGGTATGTGGCCTAGTCATGGTGGTTTCATTGGGGTTTATAGCAATGAACACCTTGAGTATTGGTGCCTTGGGTACCAAGGTTTGGTTTTGAGTGAAGGACTAGTGTTATGCCTAAACTTATGTATTATGGATTTTATTTTAGTAGTGTGGTCAGAGCATGGGCAGAGGCCCATGATTAGAATGTCACTAGGTGGTGGCTAAGCATGTGGATGATTTTGATAAGCCTTAAACTAAGGATGGGCACTTGTGGTGATAGAAAAATTCCATAAGGTGGGATGTTTCATAATGAATCATGTAATGGGTAAGTAACCTTATTTTGAAGAGGATTTCCAAGGGTTATTCTGAAATTTCAATAATAATGTGTTATAGAGCATGATCAACTTGGTCATGGTGTCATGTGACTCATAGAAGCATGAGTTGGGCTTCAACAATCAGGTGGTAAGAGATATTATACTCATTTATTTTTAGATAATATAGGGGTGGAACATGATGAATTTTCATGGAACTATTGAGTTTGTAAGTGGAGATGACAATGAGAATACCGAGGATCGATGGAAAATTTTGTGAGTTTTGTATGGTCCAAGTATCCTAGGAACCTATTGAGCATGGATAAGGAGCAGAAGAACATGTGGTGAGTAGTGAATCCTACCAAAAATGTGATCAAGGAGTGAGTTATAGGAAGCCCTATGGTGGGGAGTGAACTACCATCCATTGGAGGGAAAAAACCTTATCTGGGAATGGATATTAGTAATGCTGTTGAATTCATTTTCGGAAGGTGGCAACATGTGGTAAATGTTTCTTTAGGTTGGAACTCAGGAATGAGTGGGTTTTGGCCACACCATTTGTTATGTTTGGTGATTAATGATGCATGGGATGGGGTGATCAAAAAATTGTTTCATTAGTGTGATGACCAGGAAGCCCCTATGGAGGAGAGAGAGTTGTCGATCATATGTATTATGACCGTCATGTTGAAGGGTCTTGGGTGTGTGGGACCAGTGGTTAAACAGTCGTTAGTGAATTTTGATTATGACGAGAAAATGGTTTTGGATTCATCTATATTCCTTTGAAAATTCTTAGGGTTAATTAATATGTGCTATTAGGGGATTTGGTGCATTGGAATTGGGCTTGAAAGTGTTTTAATGGAATCTTATAGGGTTCATATGGAGGTGCGATGACACGTGTGGCGGGAAACAATGATGATTTTGGTGAATTGAGGATCAAACTAATGAATTAAACCAGAATTCAGAAATGGAATTTTGTGATCATTTTTGAACAATTAATGTGTGTATCCTAAAGTAAGGGAACTGGGATTGGGTATTGGAAACACACCCATAGTTGAGGCTGAACATCTTTGAGAAGAGTCAGCCAGAGGAGGATTGATTGGAATTTTGTGTGAAATGGAATGTGGTGATATGGAAACCATATCGAGTACTTTGTATCATGTGTATCTAGTATTTTTTTAGGAAATTTAAAGGGATTTTCAAGGAAAATATGGAAAAACCAAGTTTTTAGCATGATCGACTGGAATTCAAGAGATTTGGGTCTGAATTGAGGATATGGAGTAGTGTTCTCATGTATGATCAGGTGCTTAGTTGGGAACCATCAAAAGATCATTGCTAGGACACAAGAGGAATAGTTTGGTATTAAATATTATTGGTAGAGGAAACACGAATTAGAATTATCTTTCATGTGATAATTCCTAAGGTGGGTAGAGTCATAGGCCAAGTGATGAACTAGATGATGACATGACCATGATTCAGATTTGGTGGGATCTGGTAAGCATTGTCTCAATGTTTTAGTGGTGTTTGTGGGCATTAGATTTGGTATTGAAAATCCAACACTATATGATCAAAGTAGCATTACAGGGGAATTGTGAGAATTCAAGGAGTTAATGAGACCATTGAGAAGGTCTTGGCAATTGAGGGATTTCATTTTTTTATGTTATAAATCCACTATTACTTCTTTAGGATAAGAAGTGTTATTGTGGGGTATTTTTAATGACTTATGTATGTACATGAATTAATAATTCAAGAATAATTTGAATTTTTGAATTAGTGTTTTGGTCATGCTGAGAAAGGAGGTTTAGAATTAGGTTCCAAGAGTTTGGATACCTTAAAATAGGTTTTTTTGTATAGTTGGAGGCCCATGAGACATCCCGAGGGCTTAGAGAAGCCTCATGAGATTTTGGGTGGCTTCTCTTTCCAAAGCTACAAAATAGGCACTAGTTAGGGGATATGAATCATTAGTCATCTAGAGGCCCTTTAAAGGGGTAAAATGATAATTTTATCCCCCATTAGGTTTTTAAAGGGGCATCCCCTTTCTCTTATTTCTCTTGCGCATGTGTCTAGGGGTATCCCCCTTATCCTTCCCTTTAATAACCCTTAATTTGTGGGGTTTTGGTGGATCCAAAATTCAATTCCAAGTATGTCATAGCCTCAATTGTTCTCCATTGATACTCACATTCATCTTTCTATAATTTATTCTTCTCTTAATTATGGTTTTAGTTTCAATTTCACCATATTATGGTGGAATTGGTTGTGCATGATGGGTATTCCACTCTACCTAAGAAGAGTGTGACTCGGGATGCCATCTTCATGAAGTGTCTCATCGATTCTACCAAGGTATATTTCACAATAGATTTATCTATGTTTTTTAATTAAAATTAAAATCAAAAATACATTCTATTTGGAATTGGATAATATGGATTTCACTCGGTGTAGGTACAGGGTTATGAGACAAGACCTTGGGGTGCTGTTGGGCGTAGTCTTGATGCAACGACGAAATTCAGTGTGAAATTGAGCATTATTCTTTTTTGGATAAAATGATTTAATTAATTATAATTAATTATAATTAATTTTTTGTGGTGAATTAGTGCGACGTAGTTGTTTGGGAGTGAAAGGAGTGACTAATTGATCCAAGATGAGCTTGGTCGATCTTTGGTGAGAGTTTATGGGTTAGAGAATAAATAAAAAAGTATTCTAAAATGGTAGTTTTTCCTGTTGAATTCACTACTTTGGTATTATGAGTATTTTATTATGCATGTGGAATGTACGGTACCTCAACTTTAGGTGGTTCCCCCTTGAATCATTAAAGTTTTTTAAATAAAAACTGAGGCCTAAGTTTGATTTTCACAAGGTGATGATGGCCCTGATGGAACCTCATGTACCAGTTGGAAATCTCATTTGATGAAGACCAAGGATATAAATTGGAATGGGTAGGGTGTAGTTTCCCTAATGGGAAGGCTCCTTAGTAACCTCTAGGTAGATAGGGGTGATGGATCAAGATGCATGACCAAGGATTTATCCATGAGTTATACCATAGAGATGATAGTCTTAGTTATATGACTATGGGGAGATCATTCCTCTCCCAATAGGGCTTGACTACTTGAGTGGTTATACCCTAAAAATACTGACAAACATATAAGGTGTTTAGACCGACCTTGAACACCTAAAAGGGAACAATTTTAAGTCCATACCCCTTGTGTGACTTTAGAAGGAGTACAAGGAGGTCTAAATGATAAATATGGGACAATAGTAGTTTCCACTATAGATTGTTACCCTAGAGAGATGGTAGACTTGGGAATAAGCACAAATGTTAGTGGGTGTAACTTTATAACCTACACTGATGATGTAAGCCCAAGGGGCTGTGGATGATGAGATTGGGATTGGGAATGCAGTGTTCCCCTAATATGTTTTTATTTTATGGTATGTGATTTTCCCGAATGTCTAGTAATAATCTATTGGTCCTAACTGTTACATGATTTACTGAGATTCCCGATAATCACATGTTGGGTTGGATGTGACCCCATGATTCCCAATATGTTTAGGATATGGTCACACGATATATTAGGTAAAATTCCTAGCTCAGATAGAATATAGTAATATGGATAACGTGGGAGTGTATTGCTAGATGTGGTTCCAAGGATTCAACATCAGAGCTCAAGTTCCATTCATACAGGAATTCCTGAGATGGTAGGGCTCTATTGATTTTGTGATACCATTGTGAATGCCTAGGTTCCAAGATTTGAATTTATATAATAGTATACCATTTATAATACCCACGATACCCCATATTTAAATGTTAGTATGAGATAATAGGTGTGAATATATCCTCAATCATGTATGTTGGACATCCTGAGGATAACTGTTGGATCCCTTCGATCGATGCCCAGGATACCCCCTAAGATCAGGTGGTTAACACACCAATGCTGGTTGGGATGAGGATCCATGAGTTGTTGGATGCTGAGGATATTTACCATGGGATATAGAGAGGGTATTTCCTTTGATTTCTTCATTCTCCCAAGAATTATTCATTCTTGGATATATAGTATTACCTAGGTATTCCCCATCCTAGGAATATGTCATCAGCTTGAAATCGAGAACACCTGGGTACTACTGTGGGGTTCATCCTGAGGTATTGAGGATAATGGATTCCTAGTGATTCCCTAGGGACCATTACTCATCATTAAAGGTGTGAGTTTGAGATACCTAGTGTGTGGAAAGAGGTCCTCTAAGGTGATTTTCATTATTGTAGACATTTCAACACTGGATGATGTAGGTATGTTAGATCAGGGTCACAGACCGAGGGATCAACGATAGTTATTTGGATTGGACCAATTTATTTATATATATATATATATATATTTTTGGGGTGGTTCAGATATTGGTTGGAATGATCAGTGTGAAATTATCGAGGACATTCCAACATTGATATGAAGTGGGTATGTTTGGTGGTTTGTTTAGTTATTTGTTCATATATTTTATTAATTTATTCTAGCTAATCGTTTCACATGCACATACACTATATATACTAGTTATGTACCAGATCACATTGGAAGTTCCCTATTGAATTTTATACTCACACCCTACTCGGCCACCTTTTCACTGGGGCACCCAAGAATAATCACACTTGAATTTATCCACAGGTTGGGATGAGGCTTGATATTATTTGTTTGAGTTGAGGAAACTTGTGTTGGACCTAGATATTATGATGAGGTATGTATCATAGTGGTTTTAGATCCAAAATATTTATTTCTTTTATTTCATTATGTATATATGGATGGCCCATTGGGTGACCATTTATGTATGTATTCCTTAGATATTTGTGACTTTAATACATTTCATTCATATTCAACCTTTCTTTATATTTATTTATTTAATTTATAGTTTATTGTGAAATATGACCCTTTTTTATTTTATCCACTACAACACACTCTCATACATGGGGTACAATATCCCCGTAATACCATCTTAGACCCTCACTACTAGTCAACACCCATTATTGTATGGGTAGGAACACCTGAGGTCATGTGGTGAACCAATTTGGTTTCTATTCATAGAGTGATCCTAGTCAGGGTGTTACATCTCACACCTTCTCTTTCTATTCACCCAATTACCACTAAGGTGCAATGTTTCCTTTGAATTTTTTGAACTAATACCTTGGTAAAAATATCTGTTGGATTCTAATTTCTTGTCATCTTCCACTAATATTGTACCTTATGTATATTCCATATGAAATGTTATTATAGGTTTGAGTGTTTTTTTTGTGAGTGAAACATTGGATTCTGAGCCAAATGGATTGCTTTATGATTATCACAAAATAGAGCTCCACCCTCCAAATTCCTTCAAATCTCCATCATCAAGTGCATTAACCAAACCAATTATTTCTCAACATCCATTTATTCCATGTACTTAACTTTTATTATATGCATGCTAACTATTGGGTACGACCATGAATTCTAACTGACTAGCATTCCCTTATAGGTGAACAAAAAATTGATGGTGTTATTCCAAGTGTTTGAATCTCCAACAAAGTCCGCATTAATTTTACCCCATAGAAGATCATCTATCCCAAAGAAAAGATATATATATTTTGGTCCTTTAAAATATTATATGTTCCACTTCAAGACCCACAAGTGTTCCTTCCCTTGATTTTAGATGAATTGGTTGATGACTTTCACTAAAAATTCAATTTTTTGGTGAGTGTACACCATGGAATTCATCAGGATACCCAATACTGATGCAAAAAAACTCTGTCCATACAATTAATCTTATCTTTTTTTTTATGATTACTCCTTGGAAAATTTGAAATTTCTATTCAATTGAGTTGAGACTAACTTACATTTGAACATCCTAAATTTTTTATTACCTTTCAAATGTAGTCACTTAGAGATAAAACAAAATTCAATGATTTCATATAATTCTCAATCATCATTACAAATATTTTCTTTGTCTTTTTAGGATATTTCATCTTGAATATTTTATGAAAATACCATTTCAACTCTTGAATCCTCATAATTTATGAACTTTAGAGAATTATGTCATCCATATATAAGAGAATTATGATAAAGCTTACATAATCCCATGCCAACCAATAAAAAAAGTGACCCACATTGCTCTAAGTAAAAACTTCATGATCCATGGAAACATCTAAAAATCCTTGAACCCCATCGGTTTCTACATGTAAATATTTATCTCAAAGTCAATATGAAAAAAGGGTATTTTACATCCATATTCTCTAGATGATGATTATCAGAAAAAAAATGCTCAACACTATCTAGATGGTATCTAGCTTAACTAATAGTGAGAAAATTTATGAGAAGCCTATACCATTCTTCTATTTAAATCCCCACACCATCAGTCATGCCTTGTACCTTTTCCACTACAATAAAAATGCAATTAAGCTATGTTCTTTTCATTAACTATATTTTAAAATGAAGTTAATGAATTTACCTACAATTCCAAAAAAATATAAGGAAACATACTTCTGCTAATTAGTTGTGTTTATAAATATATAAAATTATCCATTTACCAACATTTTCAGAAATGTTGGTGATTTCATTTTTTTTAACTACCCTTTTTTAAATGTTGGTAAATTTTATTTTATAGTTTTTTTTGGAAATATCACCTTCATTTTATAGTTATTTACCTACGTTTTTAGAAATGTCGGCAATTTCAATTTATTTACCAATGTTTTTTAAACATGGGTAAATTTTATTTTATAGTTTTTTTGGGAATGACCCCCCTACAACAACTACCCCGTGCACCCATTGGTCACCACTACCCCCGTGCCACCAACGACGAATTCTCACACCATTGAACAACAACAATGACCACAATGACTAAAGACTACATCAACCCCACACCAATGACTGCACCAACCACCATCCACTGCCCTCTCTCCCACCCATGCCCCAATAACCACCGACCACCACCCCTGTGCACGCAGAACTTTGCTCCAACCATCTTTGCTTATTAAGAGGTGGACAACCCACATCAAGTTTTCATATGGGACTTCCACAAAATATATCTTTATGTTATATATTATACAAATATATATATATATATATATATATGTTATTGATATAGTTATATATTTATTATCACACACACACATACTGTTATATATTTATATATATATATATACATTGTTATATACATTGTTATTACATCTATCATTATATACTGTTATTATATTGTTATATATTGATAATAATAATATTATATTATTATTATATTTATTGTTATAATATTTATTGTTATATTATTATAACAATATATTTTTATTATATTATATTTCCATGAAAATATATTATTATAATATAATATTTCGATATATTGTTATTATTTTTATTTTTATATGATTATATGATTATTATATTTATTATTATAATATTGTTATATATAATATTTGTAATATTTATTATTAAATTAATAATACCATTATTATATTATTATAACACATATTGTTATATTTATTATTATAATATTTATTATTATATCATTATAATATTTATTATTATAATATTATATTGTTATATTGTTATATATTTATTGTTATTATATTGTTATATATTTATTATTATATGTTATTATTATATTCTTAACAAAATATATTATTATATATTTATTGTTATATATTGTAATATTATATATATATATATTTATACATTTATTTTTATATATTATATATATATATATATATTGTTATATTTATATATTATTGTATATATTTATTATTATTTATTGTTATATATATTTATTGTTATATATTGTTATATATATTTATGGTATATATATATATTATACATATATATATGATTAAGAATAATAAATAAAAATATATTTTTAATATTATAAACATAAATACACACACACACATAAATATTATTAGCTATGTTTTTAAGAAAACATGGCTAAATTATCCACACGTTTTTAAGAAAATACTAATAAATTAAAAATTATCTATGCTTTAAAACATTGATAAAAATGTAGTTAATTTAGCCACATTTTCTAGAAAACATTACTAAATTCAACATTAATTTTTTTTTGAGAAAATATAGCTAACAAATAGATAAATGTAACTTTTTTATAGTGTTCCTACCATTAGCCTCCTCCTTCAAATAGAAAACCCACTTATTCTCTAGTGTATTATTCCGCTATGATAATTGAGCTAGCTGCCGTGTCTCTTTAGTATCCAAAAAATGAATTCATTATTTTATAATAAACGTTTAGTTTTTGGAGTCACTGAGAGTAGTCACGTCTTCTAGGCTTTTAGGTTCACCATCATCCATTAGGAACAGGAAGTTCATGTTAGGTCAAAACCTTTCAACTAGTTTCCTAACCCTAATATATATCTCCACTTCAGCTTAAGGATCTTATCATTCTAGTACTGAAACTTTAAGTAATCTATATTTTGGAGCTCTACTTCACACTTTAGCAGTCCTAGAGAATTTAAGAACATATTACACTGGTATATCTACCAAAATTTCAGTGCTTCCATCTAAACTCTCTGGAAATTTTGTTCTTTAAATACCTTTTTCTCAGACCAACTTGAAATCGGTCAGTTGATTCTTTGATCTCAACTTTCTTATCAACAAAGTTACGATCCTTCCATAAGACCTTATCCTTGAATATAAAAACCTAACTTCTAAAAACATGTTTCTTTCCATCATCTAATATCCAGAAACCAAAATGTTCATCAGCATATCCAATAAATAAACATGTCTTGAAATTTTCCTTGAGTTTTTCCTATCCTTGGAATGAATATAGATGCAGGTGGTACATAAATTTTTTTAGGTGGATAAAATTTGAAGGTTTATTGGACCATAAACACTCTATAATTTCTTATCCTAATGGAGTGGATGGAATTAAATTGACCAATTATACTGTCGTGTTTATAAATTCCAATCAAATTGACTTGAAAATTCTTAAATGTACCCTCATAATCTATGACTCTTTCAAATTTCCAATTCATTCACACTGCTATAAAATTCTTTTGAGATTTACTATGCATAGTTTTCTCTTGTATTATATCTTTCTTCTAACATAAATTCAATAAGTCCATTCCGTTATACTCACTACCATTATTAGATCTTAAGTATTTTAACTTTCAACCAGTTTCCATTTCCCCCATGAACTTCCAGTGAACAAACACTTTAAAGGAATCAAGAATTTTGTTTCAGAAATAAAAACAATAATTTCCTTATTGCATTGTTAATAAAAGTCAAAAAGTAATGATACACTTTGTGGTATTGGAATGGGGAAAGTCCCCAAACATATGATTAGAAAAGCTCTAACTTTCATGATTTGGGCTTCCTATTTTTTAAGTTGAACAACACCCTCTTTTTCTTTCTAAGCACACAACGCTCCAAACTTTTAAACTCTATGTGATCATGATTTAGTATTAATTTTGTTATTATAATATTTATTTTATTTTCACTGAGATGATTGAGTCAATAGATCGACAACTATAGACTTTCATAACTCATTTATATGAAAAATTTCACTCTATTTGATATTATGATCAGATTTAGGGTCATCTCCCTTATTCCTCTTATGACAACCCATATCTTTTATAAACTTTATTTCATGATATTTTACATTAGGTTAAACATAATAAAATCCAAAAAATATCAAGAGGCAAGTGTTTTTGTGTAATTATATATATACCACAATAAAATTAAATAGGTACAAAACAATATTATTAAAAAACTCCATAAAATTCCATAAAATTCCATTGATCTTCTAATACTGCATGAGATAACCTGAGGACATACAGAATAAAGGTGTGGTCTATAAATCATATAAATTGAATAATAAAAACATAACATGATGAAAGTAATAAATGTGAGTTAGGAGGCATATCAAGGTGATATAAAATGGTGATAATCATAAACATAAACATGAAAGCATGATATAAGATGATAATAACAAGGAAACATAGGAATGTGGAAACAACATAAACCAAGACATCATAAATATAAGTCAAGGATAACAGCTGATACGTCATAACATATCATAGTTAGGATAACTACTGATACATCATAACATAGTGTGCTTAGGATAACCGACCTTTCAGCATACCTGGTATCTCATGAGATAAAAAAACATCACTAAATACATTTTAGGGATATATAATTCATGTTCCACCCATCCCATTCATATCATATACATGTATTTTTATGCCACATAGATTAAACCACATAAGAATATATTTATTCACTTTTAATACCATAATTAAGGATTATGTTTTACATACATAGAATTCCCCCATAAATGAATTATATTTAAATATAGGTGAATAACCTTGATTAGAAATGGGTTTTTGTATTCACAATACAAAAGTTTGGCATGGAAAATCACGAGATAATTTCAGAAGCTTAATAGGTGTACATAAAGGTTCATAGGAGTGATTGATGAGAGTGAAATGCGGTATCTAATTATATGGGAAATGTAAGGATAGTAAGAGGACGTGTAAAAAAATATTCTAATAGGAACAATTGGAAATAAAAAAGGATTAATATAAAAAAATTACTTGAATAAAGATGAGGATGAAGATAATACCTTACCTTGAGAGGGTGATTATAAAAACTAGGGAGGAGTTTCTTAAGATCTTGGTAACACCTTAGGTGTGATTTATATAGGGAGAGTGATATGAAATTAATGCAAAATGGGTTTTTAGTGAATAGGAATAGGATCCTGCATGGGTATTCATAGGAAAAGAGAGGGGAATTTGTTATTAATTTCTTAACATAGGTTTTGGACTCTGAGTGATAAAATAATCAGAACCAGAAATCTTCCCATGGTTTTATCCCATGATTTCTACCAAAGAGAAGACTTATTAAATATTTTAAATTTCTAAGAACCCAATTCCTTAAAATAATCTCATTTATGATATTTAAGTGAGTCATGATTATAAAGAATTGTTTTTAAAACCATAAAATATAATATAGCTTTTGGTGGATTCATTTTAGACTTGTAAAATTAATAAAATATCTAAAAAATATTATTTTAAATGGGAAATCAATTTTTGGTCATTAATTCCATTTATATTATTTATTACATCACTTTTGTTCTATTATGATGTCATAATATATACCATATATTTATACCGTATTTAATTTTTACCCCCAAAATTGACTAACTCAGAAAATGTTGAAAAATTAAACTTTGGATAATTTCAACATGATAATTTCAAAAATAATATTTATTTTACCAAAATTATTTTCTACATATGATAATTTACACTTTTAAATAAAAATATTTATTTATTGGAAAATACTAGTTTTTATGACATAACAACTTTATGAACCTTATACAAATTACATTGGGATTCATTAAATTATATTATCATTTTTATATAGTTAAATTTTATTTAATAAAATATTTTATGAAAATAATATTTATTTCATTTTTTTTGAATTTATAAAAAAGAGTATTTTAATTTAAACTATATATTTCATAAAAATATAATTTTGATTTCTTAGTATATAAATAATTTTTTTTATCAAAATTATTATATAATCATGTATAAAGTATTAATGTATAGGGATAAATATAATAATTATTTTATTAAAAATAGAATATAAAAATTTATACAACTTGGGTCTAGATACATCACCCCTTATTACACCAACGTATACCCTAAGGGTAAGGTGTGTGACGATGATACTTTTTGGGGGTAGTTCAGTGAATATGGTTTGGGATGTGATCTCGATAAGATTGAACTTCTCCCATAAATGGTTTCACTTGAGTTTTTGTTTTTGATTCATGATTTGGGATTGGTCAAGGTAAAATCCTAGTGGTTCCATCTCCCTTGTAATCTTTGAAGAATGAGCTTCATAGAGCACAATCCTCATGGTCGATGTCATCCCTTCTTCCATATGTGTCAATTAGACTTTATAATAACCCTTAATATTTAATACTATTAATGGTCACTATATAACAATTATATTATCAATGGTTATAATGATTATTAATATTTTAATCTTGATAAAAAAAATTATCTCTATGATTTATAATGGTCTAAAATAACAAAATAAAATTTAGTTATTTTGTTTTCTATTATTGATTTTCTTAATAATATATTTATTTATTAAAAATAGAATTTTATTTATAAAATGTTGGGTCATTACATCTTTATCCCTTAAAAAATGTAACGACTAATATTTTCCCAGTTCTATTTTTATAAAATTCTTGGGAAAATTAAGAGACCAGGTGCTGAGACAACATGCGATTCTGAGGCCCGGTGTGCCTATAACGATCCGACGAAAAATGCTATGTTTTTAAATAGTGCGCGTGAGAGGTTTTTCTGAAAAAAGTGGAATAACGCCAAAACAGGTGCTTAGAGCAGAAAATAAGAGGGCACCGTTGCATCCATAATGTTGACTTTGCTTTAGGTATGGCCTAACATCATCCAGTGCGGGAGGCGAAAAAGTTAAGAATTGGACGTAACCATCAATAAAATATTTTAAATAAAAATATTTTTGATACATAATGAGTCTTTCTTTTAATGGGACCTTTATCAGAATTTGAGAGTTATTTCAATAACCCTATAAATTATTTAAGACAATGTGGGGAGACTATCTTGATGATGAACACCAATGGATTTGGTGAATTAATATCAGAGCTTAGATCGAAAGAGCGGTGGATCCGATGAACCAAAGATTGAGGAACAACGAACAACTACGACACAAATCTCATTGTAAATGATCAATCGAAAGACCTCTAGGTAGGGGTGTTATTTAAATTCCATCCTTTCACCATCTTTGAATTCCTATGATAAATGTGAATCGACTGACGAATGGATACATT
This sequence comes from Viscum album, assembly GCA_963277665.1. Lineage (NCBI taxonomy): Eukaryota > Viridiplantae > Streptophyta > Magnoliopsida > Santalales > Viscaceae > Viscum > Viscum album. Next base: position 1,377,237,456 of record OY728160.1, read on the forward strand.
CACAGATCGTGTGTATTGTTGCGGGATGGGTTTCAACTTGTAGGTTTTATTGGGGATTGATGATCATTTGATTGATTTCAGGTTTTTTTATCTTTTTCATGATCGTTCTAATGGATTGGATCAAGGATGAAATGAACAAAGAATGGAGGTTCTATCCTCGGGTTTCTTATTGTGCATTTCTCCCCTATGTTATTCACATTCCTCGTGGGTTTGAGAACGATTGATTGTTTCACAACCATTTCTAGGCACAATGATCTGAAATCTTGGATCTATAATGGACACGTCACAATTGAGGTGCGACGGTGACAGTGGTGAATGGATCAAGGTGGTGTGGGAGATATAATCACTTGAACGACATTACAATGTGGTGGATCACAACTAGAATTTGAACCCCAGGTGATAAAGAACGCGACCCGAAGATCCTAAAACCTCTTCCAAATCGAAGAACAGACCACCAGAGTGTGTTTGGTGGCCCACAGAAGGTCCTGCCAGTAGTATATGGTTCTAGTAGCTGCTGCATTGGAGGAGATGTGGTGGGAGGAGCTGGGCCCGCGGCTCAGGCCGTAGGGTGTGTGTAGAAACAGTGGTCGACCGAGCCAGCTACGTGGCACGAAGGGACGTGGTGGGTTTCCACGTCCGGGGTGGATGAACCGGCCTGATCGGAGTGGGCTAGGCTTACTCGGATTATCAGGTCGGACTGGGTACGTCAGGTCAGACCTGAGTCGGGTCAGCGGACCTGGGTTGGGTCGGCGGACCTGGACCCCATCGACCCCTTTTTACAAAAAGAGCCATAACTTTCAAATCATATGTATGGTTAACGAGTCATTTGTGACATTGGTACCCTTGAGATGAGATGGTCCTTTTGAGATGGCTTATTGGGTTGTTAGTAAGGAACATTTTAGGTGAGTATTCTCCCCTTGGTTATTCCTTCGAGGGTTCGATACAATATTTCATGGAAATAACCTCAAGAGATGAGTCCCAGATAGAGTTGTAAATCCTCCTTGGGATTGGATTAATACTCTATCACCCTAGATGGAGTTCATTGGGTATTGACGTGGCCTCCGAGAGTAGGGAATTAATCCTCCATCTAGTGTGTCGTATCTTAGGGTTTTTGGTATTCTTCAAAATACCCTATGTTACGAGCCGCATCATAGGGTTTATGGTATTCTCTAAGAATCCCATACGCTGCGGGGTAATACAGATTGGGTTTACGATATTCATTAGAATACCCTATCTATATTTCATGAACTTTGACCAGAATTTTCTCTTTGGGCGGGGCCCAAGTTCAGTGGGACCTCTTGTAAGAGTCTCAGATGATGTATAGACTTGAGGAGTGGGACTCCGAGAATGATCATGCTTTGAGTAGAATCATGTGACTGATGATTGTCTGTGACTTACCTTCTCTTTCATTGTGACTAGTTTTGAGTGTATCTAGATATCCTTCGTGTCTGTATGGGCGTATACCTGTGTAGAGATGAGTATGAATTCTTTTCTAATTTTACTTTGTGGTTATAGGGTATCCTAATGAGTATGGTTTTACTCACCCATGCATAGGTTTTTCCCAAACATGTCCTATCTTGTGTAGATGCCTGATGCTTTGATGAAGTCCTAGGCAGAGTAGGAGCAGGACTTGGACCAAACAGTGCCTTGTAAGATCACACATTCCAAGGTGTTTCCTGTGGATTTCTATAGAATCTTCAAAACCCTTGTTTGTAGTATGGACTTTGCTATTTTATTTCTTTTATGGGATTTTATTCTGGACCAGTTGTACTTTACTACTTTACCATTTTTCGTTCTCCGTTGTTGAGTTGTGAAAGTATGCGTGCTTTTCTTTACTTAGTGTCTTTACATTCTAGCACCCTTATCATGGAGTTGTGTGTGTGTATAAGTTCTTAGGAAAATTCCTCCATTTTTGTGGTATATTTCTACTCCATGACAGTCGCTATCCCATGGCCTATCAGAGGTGGGATTGGGGTAGTCACGACATGGGCCACAAGGGATGGGTCGTGACAGAGTGGTATCAGAGTAGGTTCAGATCCACATTGGGACTAAGAGTTTGTGAGATTGATTTGGGGCAATGATTTTAAGTGTTTTGAGTTTAGATTTCTGGACATGGATTCCAATGTTGGTGCGGTGACCGATGTATCCATACACCGGGACTATGGAAACCTTTTTCTAACTTGGTACATGAAAACACTATTTGTTGGGAAATGAATGGTGCATATATAATACAGGAACGAGTTTTGTTTTCTATGTCCTTCTTGAGTCATCTATATAGATATACTCAATTGGTTGTGGTAAATATTGTTTTGCTTCAAGATTCCTTCAAAAAGACAGCCTGCCAGGATTCCATCGCGTGATGACAAGGATGATCTTCTAGGTGAAGAGACATCAGTACATGGATTTGTAATGGAGATGGCACCTCCAGGTGGTGCACCAGCCATATCACCACCTGTAGAGTAGCACACGGTACCTGTAGTACCAGTAGATGAGATATGAATTCTGGGCATGCTTCATGGGTTTCAGTAGTAGGGACCCCTCAGGTTTTGAGGCGAGCCTGACACACAGGTGAATAAGGACTGAATTGAGGTGGTGGCTGAGTTTTTCACCTAGTCAGGACATCAAAAAATCAGATGGTGGTTCTAGTAGCGAGCCTTCTAGGTGGCTCAGTAGAGTGATAATGGGGTTTGGTTACCTGTATTTAAGATAAAGTGACTCTTCCTTGGATAGAGTTTAAATTTTTTTTTGGAAAATCCCTTGGCTGAGCGATTCAACAAGTAATAGTCAAAAATGGTCAAGAAAGGATAGATAGATCTGTAGAGTAGCAGACATGGAAAAGGATATGGGAGAACAATAGGAAGTGGTAGAAATTTTTACATGTTACGACCACCACCCCCAGGTGGTCCATACCAGACTCAGGGAGCTGGAGGACAAGGGAGGCGATAACTGCATGCGGTTGAGGCATATCACCCAAGAACTCTAAGAATAATTTAAGGTAAGGACTGTGTCTATTTTATCTTGGATTCCATATTGATAGACATAAGTTATAATCATTACCTTCTTTCCATGGACCTTTCTTCAGGCTCAGAGATTCTGGTTGGACTGTTGACTTGATCCTCATGCTTAGAGACTCCCACTGGAGGAGACCCAATGATCACACACTGGTGCTGACAGTGTGAAATGACTCTTAGAGGTGAGAGTTGCAGTTGTGAAATCTTGGTAGTAGCGTCGATGCATTATGACATCATTCTTGACATGGCCTATTTATCCTCAATTCATGCTCAGATTGGCTATTTTAGGTGAGGAATGCGGTGTGTCCATAGTGGTGGAACAAGGTTTTCATCCTTAGTGAAAAAGAAACATAGGAAGCACAAAATGGACTCAATTTGGATGGTGTATCTGATTTCACACCTGTTAGTTAGCCTCACCCTCGGTGTAGTAGATGAGAGGAGTCCTTAGTTTCCGGAAGTGGTGGCAGAGTATGAGGAGGTCTTTCCCAAAGATGTTTTTGAATTATCTCCCTATAGGAAGGTTGACTTCTGAATTGAATCTGTACCCTAGGATGGCACCGATATCTTCACCTACATATCATATGGATCATGTGGAGCTTCATGAGTTAAGGGTTACAAATAGAGGATTGGCAGAGCAAGGGCTTCGTGAGGCCTAGCGTCTCAACCTGGACAACCCCAGTTTTTTCCAAGAAGAAAGAAGGGGCATGAGACTTTGTGTGGATTATCGATGCCTGAATCAGCTGACCATAAAGAAAAGGTATCCACTACCAAGAATTAAAGACCCCCTTCGGTCAGTAGAAGGGAGCAAAGTGGTTCTCAAAGATAGACCTTAGATCTGGCTATCATCAGCTTCGTCTACGGGATGAGAATGTACCAAATATGACCTTTAGATGTTGGTATGGACACTACAAATATTGGGTGATGTAGTTTGGAGGGACTAACTCCCTGATAGTGTTCCTGGGAATCATGAATGGAATCACTCAACCTTACCTTGACTGGATCATCGTGGTCTTCATTGATGACGTTCTGGTGTACTTGGAAACCAAGGAGGAACACACAATACACCTAAGGATGGTACAAGATATAATCTGAGAGCCCCATATTAATGGGAATCTCTTAAAGTATCAGTTCTAGATTCGAGAGGTCCACTTTTTGGGACATGTCATTTCGGAGTCTGGAGTTGCGGTAGATCCAAAAAAGATTGAGGTAATTCTTTCTTGGGAGCCACCTAGGAGTGTGACTGATGTGAGGAGTTTCCTCATCTTGGCTGGGTACCATCAGAGGTTTGTGCCCAAATTTTCTAGTGTAGCAGCACCCTTTTCGGCTTTGAAAAAGAAAGGACAAACCTTGGTGTGGACAGATAAGTATCAGTAGATTTTACAAGAGCTGAGGCAGAGGTTGATGATCACCCCCATCTTGAGACTACCAAAGGAGGGTGTTGGGTATGTAGTGTTCTACAATTCATCAGGGGATAGACTGGGATGTGAACTAATTTATGGGCAAGTGGTGATTGCCTACGGTTCGCGATAGCTGATAAAGTGTGAGAAAAATTATGCGACCCATGATCTGGAGTTAGCAGTAGTGGTATTTTCTCTAAATATGTGGTGACATTACTTGGTGGGAGAGCGGTTTAACATCTACTATGAAAAAAAAGTCTCAAGTATATCTTATATTAGAAGGGAATGAACTTGAGACAGAGGTGGTGGATAGAGTTTATCTAGGTTTATGACTTCGATATTATCTATACTCCTGGGTAGGGGAACGTGGTAGTAGACAATCTCAGTAGGAGATCTAGCTTGCAGTTTCTGAGTAACTCATCAAAATAGTTACCCGTGATGAAAATATCCTTTGTGTATGGGGATGGAGCAGCTTATATTCAGTCCTTGGTTGTTACTTTTCCACTCTTAAATGAGTCTAGGAGGAACAACTCGGTGATACTGACTGTGAGTCTTTACATGCTCAGTTTTCTATAGGGAATACCCTTGATTGATATTCAAAATGTGGGGAGTACTTTGTTCTTTTAATAAAACAAAAAGTTACAATAATGATCCCTAGAGTGGAGAGATGCATTGGGGTAAGAATTTGGGTTTCAAGGAAGAAACTAGGGGTGACATAACAAGTCGAAGTATGGATTACCTATTGAGATAAAAAATGTAAGCTTGTTTCAATCGGTTTTGTGGGTTGATCCTTCTCTTTATGGGGGTACCAGGAAGGAAGTGGTAAGGGATATCGATTGACTTTGTCATGGGTTTACCACATATGTCTAGAAGACCCGATGCCATATAGGTGATCATTGACCGACTCACTGAGTCGAACCACCTCCTAACTAACCATGATCGGAGTTTAGTAGTGGGTTTGGGATTACTCTATGTGTAAGAGATAGTTCAACTCCATGGAGTTTCATCGATGATTGTTTTAGATCATGATGCTTACTTTACATCCCAGTTGTGGAAGGAATTGTAGAAGATTTTTGTAGAGAATGTGCAGGTCATCTAGGAGTGGAGGAAGTATGCACAAGGCTGTAAAAATTTTTGTGCTGGCAGACGAAGGAGACCTTTGGTGTTCAAGGAAAGAGGCCATGTCTTCCTTTGGGTCTCACCTCAACATGGGTTACAAATATTTTTTTGGGGTGGTGAGCTATCTCCATGGTTAACATACCCTCTTTCAGGTGCTTTGTATAATTGTAAATGTAGTGTACTACTTGGATCTACCCTGCAGTGGGACTAGGTACACCGTATCTTCAACATGTCTCAGCTAAAGAGATTCGTGCTTAACCCTTTTCACATCATAATATAGGATGAGATGGACATCGACGTTGGAGTGGCTTGGGTTAAATACCCAATGAAGATCGAGGATCCTTCTTGGATGATATTTTCCCATGGTGCGTGTCCATATGTAGCACTGGGATCTTAAGAGGTGCATATGGGAGAGGGAGGCTCAGCTTTATGCTCAACACTATCACCTTTTGTTTGAGTAGGCCCTGTTTGGATTTTCAAGGGTGTAAAGCCTTAAGGTTGGGAAAATGTAATGACTTAGATTTTCATAGTCCTATTTTTATAAAATTATTGGGAAAATTACGAGACTAGTCACTAAGATGGTATGCTATTCTTAGGACTGGTGTGCCTGGAACGATCCGATGAAAAATGTCAAGTTTTTAAATAGAGCGCGTGAGAAGTTTTCCTAAAAAAAGTGGAATAACACCAAAATGGGTGCCCAGATAAGAAATCCTAGTACATCATTGCGTCTAGAACATCATATTTTCTTTAGGTAGGGCCTAACTTCATTCAATGTGGGCCAGATGAAAAAGTTAAATTTTGGATGTAACCGTTAATAAAATATTTTAAATAAAAATATTTTTGATGCAGTGTGAATGTTTCTTTTATGGTACATTTTTCATAATTTGATGGTTATTTCCATAACCCGGGAAATTCTCTGATATAAATTAGAGAGACTCTCTTGATGATGAATAACAATGAATTTGGAAAATCGAGATCAAAGCTTGGATCAGAAGAGCATTTGATCCGACGAATCAAAAATAGATGATCGACGAATGGAAACAACACAAATATCTTCATCAATGATCAATCGAAAGACCTCCAGGTAGGGGTTGTTATTTAAATTCCATCCTTTCCCCATCTTTGAATTCCTTGGAAAAATATGAATCGATCGACGAACAAATCGATTCACAGACCATGCGTATTTTTGTAGAATGGGTTTCACCTTAAGGGGTTTATTGGGGATTGTTCATCTTTTGATTGATTTTTTTTATTCTTAATTTTCTAGATTCTTCTAATGTATTAGATCAAGGCTGAAATTAAAAAATGGTTGAGGTTCGATCCTTGGGTTTCTTATTGTGATTTTCTCCCCCACGTTCTTCTCCTTCTTCATGGGTTGATGAATGATCGATCGTTGTGCAACTATTTCTTGGTGCAATGATCTAACTTCTTGGATCTGGAATGGACATGGCATGATGGAGGCGCGATGATGAAAGATGAGAACTGATCAATATGGTGTGGGATATATCGTTTCTCGAAAGAAATTTCACAGCGGTGGATCACAACTAGGATTCGAACCCCAAGTGATGAAGAAAGCGACCCAAGAATCCCAAAACCTCTTTCGGATCGAAGAACGGTTCACCGGAGCATGTCTGGTGGCCTGTGAAAGGTCCCTCCAGTGTAGTGGCTGCATGCTGATGTGGAGGAGGCATCAACCATCATGTTAAAGGAGCCACAACTTCATGCCATGATGGGAGAAGTTCGACCCACGACTCAGGCCGCATGGCTTGTGCAGAAACAACGGCCGGACGAGCCGACTACGTGACACAGAGGGACGTGGCGGGTTGTTGCCTCCAGGGCGGATGAACCAGCCTGCTCGGAGTGATCCAAGATGGATGAAATACTTTCTATTGAAATCTTTGAGAAAATTTATTTGACACATATATTTTCTATAATCTTTAATCTAAACACATAATTGATTGTCCTCAACCAATTATTTACTTGTCTATGATTTTATAGTAAATTGTACATTTACTCAATATATTTTGTTAAAATGATTTGAATTTCATGTCAGAATACTTAAAATTTATTCACCACATTATAATTATAATCATATAAATTGAACTAAATAATTACCTATTATAACTACAATGTTTGGAATTTTTGTTTACATACTAATATTCTATATTGAAGTTTTGACATCATGAGACAATAATTTTAGCATATGAAAAAATGATATATATATATATATATATAATAATATCATATGTAGTGATTTCAAATATAATTATTACTTATACTTTTTAATATTCTTCTTTATAAGAATGATATTATTTATAAATTGTTAAAATTATTGAAGTCAATAGAATGTGTTTTTTTTATGTTTTTCTATTGATAATAATTCTTTTATATATTTATTATTTCAATGTTTTCGTAGATTTTATCAAACCTATTAATTTATATAAAGTTATAAAACCTAATGGACCTATATTTATAAGGATTAAAATGACACTCCAAGATAAAATTTTATTTCATATATACATTTACATCAACTTACATGAACATTACTTTTATTAATTTACAAAATCATTCATTTTATGTTGTATAAATTATCCATACCTATTGAAGTTTATTCTATAATGTGGGATAAAATTATCGAACACATGATTAAATTTTTTAAGAACTATTACAATTAAACAATATTTTTATTATTTAAGATATATGAGAAAAATAAATAAGAAATTATTTATTATTGTAAAATTATTTGTTATCTTTTTTAAAACATGAAAAATATCATAATTTTTTCTTACATTATTTATTGTTATATCAATTAGAGGTTCTATTATAATTGTTAATATTTTAATCCTTTTAATTAATACAAAACACCCCAAGATTTTATGATATATTTATCTATAAATATATTTTATTTCTTTTATATCTTTACTTACATGCAACACCAAGTTTAAATGAACCACATTATACTGTTGAAATATTATTAATTAATGTGAAGGTTATCACCTATACGTTAGACTAGAAGGTATAAATAGAGATAAAAAATTTATTAAAAAATATTTTTTACATATGCATAAAATAAATACACTGGTTTTCAAATGGTTATAAATAAAAATAAAAGCAATTTAAGTTAAAGAGTGATGTTTTTTTGGAAAAACAATTTTTAGACACATGATGTGTTTTTATTTAAATAAATTTGATTAATATTTATTGATGAATTATTTTAATGAAATTAAAATATAATATATTCAATCAAATTTTTTAATATTTATCTAAATATTTTTACTAGGAATGAAATAATAATAAAATTGGTTTTATGTTCAAATATGCATTTTTCTAAAAACGGTTTTGTTGTGTTTTTCACACTTATTGTAAAATGAATTTAATCCACTTCTTGGAATTGAGTATTGATAAATGGATCTCATATTATAAATAAGGAGGTTAAAATTTGGTAAATAGGCCCCATTTTTGGTTATTATGAATATTAACCTTGGTAAATATTTGTCACCTACATAAGGGTAAAATCGGTTAAAGGGGTAAAAACTTTTGGATAAAACTTTAAAATTTATATAATAGTTTCCTTTATCATATTAGATGATTTGGGTTCAACCATTATAATACAAGTCTCAAAAATCTGTCCACTTGGTTTTATATTTCTTTGATAATGACCATAAAATTATTTTAGAAAAAGGATAAATACAAAATGTCACTCTCTTGACTTTCATAACTCTAAATTTTTATCACAAGGATAAAAATAAGATAAGTTAAGTTCTAAATATTTATTTGAAATATGGTTTAATTTTTTATCATGGTAATTTATTTTTAATTTTGAGTAATTGAATAACCACATTAAATTCTTATGCAATACCGACACAATATATATTCAATTAGTAGAAAAATAAAATAAATGATTTTAAAAATATTAAAAGTAATATAATTTGGATGAATTATCATGTTCCACAAATTTTTTAGATAAAAATAACATATTAGTGATATTTTAAAAGTTTTTATTAAAATTACATTTCAATCATACAGTCATTAAAGTCTAACTTCGTGAATATTCCCAAAAATGACCTTAATGGTATCTTTTGTTAAATAATATTTTTTAAATTATTTGAAATTAAAAAAAACCTATATTTAGCTAGGTTAATGGGATATGGTTTAAAATATCAACCCTTTTCCATTAATGGGTCACCTATCATCTTTTTTCAACATTATAGACCCTTAATGTGAAAAAAACATTGATATTATAGTAATTGTTAAATGGGTTAATAGGGGATAAAACTAAGAGTTAAGGTTTAAAACATAACTTAAACTTTTATAAATATTATATTATGAGAGTATTTATATTTTTAATGATAATATATTTTAAATATATCAATTTTGACTCAATTTAATATGAAAAAATTTCTATTAATTTAATACTTTAAGTAATTCCAAGAGTGCCCCTCCCCTCACTTATAAAATGAAAACTCTTATTCTCTATTCCACAAACTGTTTAAGAAATTTATATCATAAAATAAATAACAAAATAACCTTCTATATTCCTCCCCCATTACATGTATCTTCTATTATTTCCAAAATACCCTACTTTCAAGGCTAAAGGTGTATGCCAAAGGAGGGCTCTCAATGAAAATGTATAACTCTTAACTGATTACCTTCAATTTTATTTCCTATTATAACTCCTATAAAATCTATGGTATCTATTATAACTAATTAATTAATAATATATAATTTACTTAATTTTAATTATGATGATAAACCACCTATTTTCCACCCACTTTCATTCATATGGGAAAAGAAAACATCATTCGTACGTACGTGTGGACCACCACCTCCACAAAATGATGTGTTATATTTTCCATAAAAACTTTTTTTCGTTGGTTATAATGATGGAGTTAATAAATATATATGATATTATTATGGTTCTATAAAGTTTAATTATTATTTAACTTTCTTTTTTTCCATCCATTGAAAAAAGGAAATATCACTCGTGCGTAGTTATAGATTACCTTCTTCACGAAGTGATGTAATTAATTTTTCATGACCGATTTATATGAATAGTTATAAATTATATATAATTATTATATATTATACTTAAGAAAATATTAAATTTTTTGGATTGTGGAACCATGATCAATGTATAAGGACCGGGATCGCCGAACTGAAAAATGCATGAAAAATGAAGCAGTTGTCACTTAGAATAGTAATTTTAATAAAAAAATTATTACTAAATGGATGATAAGATGTTTTAAGTAAATAATATATAGAATAATATATATGAGTACAATTCTAGAATAATTTTATAATAAATATTTATTTATTATATAGAAGGTTTGAACCCCATACGAAGAATGTCGAGACTTGAGGTAATGGATTTATGTTTGAATCCCATTTTAATCAGGATTGTTTATGATTGAATTTAAATTGAAGAAATTATATGATATTTATCTAATAAATAAATTTTATTTTCTTTTAATATGATTATTCTTGTAATTTTCAAGTAATTTCACCATTTTCATTTTTCTGGTACTTAAAATGATCTGGAAAATGTTTTTGAGAAAAGATGGACATTATTTCCTATTTTGTCGTGAATCCTTTTCTTTTATATCTATTTTTATTTTAAAATGTTTTCAAGTATGTTTTAGTATTATCATATAAATTTTTAAATACATTTTTACCCATGTTTCACTTTTCATAAAAATGTTTCAAAGTAATTGTCTTGTAATTTTCCAAAGGAGATACTTTTGAATTTTTACACAAAATGTAAAAGGAATATTTGTTTTAACTTACATGACATGAAAGGAATTTCCCAAAATAATTGGAACTCAATTATTTGAATCTTACTTTACAATATTCTATAGATATTTTCAAAGAAAATGTTTCCCATAATATTTTGGATTTTTATTTTATTTTAAATAACTGATTTCAAAATAAAAAGGAATTTTCCTCAATAAATATTTCAATGATATTTTTAAGGAATTTTAATCTATGATAACACCATTTGATTTTAATTTTGCTTCAATAGGGATATTATTCAATGATAAAATAATTATTATTTCTCTAGATGGTTTATGATTATGATGATGATAATTTTATGAAACCTGTTAATTTTCTATGGGTTATGCTATGATGAAATGATGAAATTTTTATGAAACTTATTACCTTGAAACTTGTTATGTTATTATGATATGATGAATGTTTTATTATATTATGGCACATATATATATGGTTTTCATTATGTGATGGTTAGACCCATAATTATTTATCCCTCTGATGCTTTGGGTAAAGCCTTACATCTCATGATATAATTAAGGGAAATGATTTGACTTGCTCGATCCACTATGGGAAACATGTAGTGATTCCTGATGCACTATGGGAAACTTGTGGTAATTTATAATCTATTATGATATGGGAAACAAGTTTTTATTACTGATCCTTTATGATTTTATGGTCTCCGTAGTTAACTTTGATATCCGAAATGGTTTTTATGCCTATGATGGTGCCACACTTTTATGACATGTTTTTTTGCTTATGATTTGAACTCACGGTTCATGGTTGATTAGTGATGATTTCTCACTCTTATAATTCATTAATTTAAAATTATAAATATTTATGTCATGATTCATGATTATGATCTATGATAAATTGGGTATGAACTTTGTATGTTATAATCATAATCTCATGCCCTTATTCTTATATTATGCTGGTATATGATTATCGATTGATGTCTACCTTGTTTACCATTATTGAGGATATGAGATCACAATTTCTTATGTTACCTCTCCCTAGGTTTTAAATAAAGGTTTAAGTTGGGTACTTCTAATAAGAGTACTATTTGGGAAGATATTATTAGGATATGCTGAAGATTTATCATGAAATAAGCAGTTTGCGTATCTAGTTTTCAAAGACACTAATCCTTTATGGTTCTCGAATGGATCATAATTTTATGTATTTAATATTAATTTAAAATAATGTAATATTTATATGCAAAATTCTTGGGCTGCCTCATAATCTATGTAAAATATGTTCCTCAGGTATAAATTTTTTATTCAATTGACTTGATTAATTGATGGGTTATTTTGTTTTGGATTCGTTTTCAGAAAATTTTGGATCACTTCACCTCATTATAATTTTTTACCAACTGATTATAATGAATTTTAATTCAATTTTTATTTATTTAGGATTTTATATTTCTATCAAAATTCAATCCCCTTTTTGGACTCAAATATTTATTAAAATTTAAATTTTAAACTTTACATATGTATTTTTTTTTTCATGATTATAAATATATATATGTTCCATTTTCCTGATTATCTACATATATGATTGATAAAAATATTATACTTGTTATCATATTAGTAGAATGTTAAAAAGTTCAATTTATTTAATCCTTTAAATAACTATGTAAATGTTGTGGAAAATAATTAATTTTTTCAATCGTATATGACATGATACTATCTCTAAGAGTAAATATTAAACAATGATACTTAAATGATCCTTGATATTGAAGAAAATATATATAGGATTACATCAACCCACGTAGTACATAGTGATTGGGAAGTAACTATATATTATTATTGAACAAAACAATTCAAAACTCTATTATTATAATAAGAATTACATAGTTGTGATCACCAACATATTACACAAAGACTTGATCCATAGATGATTAATTAGTACAATGCATTAATTATTTTAATAAAGAACATGAATGAATTTAATAGAACATGAATTTATTTTTACAAAACATTAATTTATATCTATATTACATTACTTTATATTCATAGAACATTGATTGTATAAATAGAAACTTAATTTACAAAAAAAACATAATTTTTTCCAAAATAATTGTCATCCGTATAATAAAAATTACTACATGCTTAACAGAAAATGAATTGATATATAAAAAACAAGAAAGAAACTTTATATACCATCTATTTGTGAAGTTATAAGGATAGGTAACTAATTACAAAATTTTGAGGGGATATTTATTCACATAACTATGGAATGGAATTTTTATGAACCTAAAAACCAAAAACAACATATTATAAAAATACCCAACCATTGGGACAAATTGTGATGAAAATAATTAGAATAATTTAATACTCTATAAAGTAATAAAATTCTAATCATGTTATGGGAATCAATGAAATAATTTCTAATTACCTTCTTAAAAAACAATACCCATAAAATTCTCTTTCCACATGTTCAAGGATTTATAATATTCTCACTCAACTAAAGATGTGTGCAAAAATATATCATTGATGTGTTTTTATAATTATAATAAAGATCTAACTTCATTTGTATAATTAATATAAACTTTAATATTAGGTTTGATTAGTTCCTCTATTTTTGATACATACTTAAAATGTATTATAATTTATAGGAATGAGTTCCTTTTTGAGGTACAATTCATTTCAAATAATAGAGAAGAGAAGTTATTAACATTGTGAAAATAGTGAACACACATCATATGCAATTTCAACATGTTGTATATGTGATTAAAATATGATAATATATATTGATTAAATTATGTTGTAACTATATTATTTACTATTAACATCTATCATATGTAATTATTGAAATCATGTTGTATATTTTATTATAGTGTGCGATAAACATATTGTTTATTGTTATCATGATATAAATGAAATTTGGTATTATAATGAGCATCTTGTAAATATATCATTTACTCTTATATCATGATATGCTATTTAATCTTAGTATACTTTTAGTATACCCTTTATCTATTATGGAGTTCGACCATGACCTGATCACCGTGGTAAAAAACCACATTGGTAATGAAATTTAGACTACCAAGATTGATCTTGAATACATTGAATAAAAGTTGTAAGAAATTAAATGAGTGCTTTTTTTTGGGGTGGATTAAGATTTGGGTTCTATGATAATGTCTGAGTTGAATAGAGAATTTCTAATCATTCAATAAATTTAATTCATTGTTTTATTTCTACATATTACATGTTACAATTTCTTAATATTTATTAGGTTTCTAATTTAATTTTCTCAAATTATTTTGTTTTCTTGATTTTATTTTATCTTTTATATATTTTCTCCTTAATTATATTGTTGTTTTCTTATTTTTACTTTCTCATTAATAATATAATTTTATTTCTTTTCTTAACATTATTTTTTTTATTTAATTTTAACGTTTAAATTAGTTATTTTATTTTAATACCCACTGAATCCTATGTGAATGAACGAGTGAAAGATTAGTATACATATTATATAAATTTATTATAGACATTAAATATATGTTATGTACATTATAACCACATTGATATATATTACATGAATTATACATACATATTATGTGTATTATACAAGAAAATATATAATGCACAAAACATATGCTATGTGAATTATAAAAATATACACAATCACAAAACATTTACATTATGTGTATTATATATATGTTATGTTAACAAATACACCTAGATATATTATATTAACTATCACAAACACATATAAGTTATGTGAAAAAAATTCTTGTTCGGTAGATAAAAATAATAATTAAAAATATTTATAAATTGATTAATACGTTAATTCATTTTTATTGTTAAAGAAATAAATAGATACACATTTTTTTCTTCCAAGAAAACATATATATGGACACATAGAATTTATAAAAAAATTATATTATAAATATTAAAAAAACACATACCATGTGATCTCACTTGGAAACATTTTTTTCAATAATAAAAAATATATCTATTACCATATTAGAAATCTCAAAAAATAAAATCTTTGGAATTATCGATAAATATTTTACCCACAATGTATTTACAGGTAAATTTTTGTGGAAAAAATGTCTCAAGTATTTTAATGTATTCATTATATTTGATTAATTGTTTAAATAATTGTCTATATCACACACCAAGTTCATGCCATCATATTTCATTAGAAAATAAAATACCAACTGTAGTATTGTACTTATTTCATAATAAATTCAAAATATGTTGTAGTATTGGTATTAAATCAATGTTTTTTGTTACATAAAAAAATAGAATACAATATTAGGTCTCATAATGTAACAACATTGATTTAATTTGAGAATGAATGATATATTCATACAGATATAAATCCACATAAATATATCTCTAAGATATTTAATGAATTATGGGTCTAAGTTCCAATTAATATTAAGTAAATAAAAATATCATTTATTCATATAATTATGAAAAATTAATACTAAAAAAATATGGTATTCAGTAGTCACAAAAAATGATTGATAAAAGTCTTTAACAACCACTATTAACAGTCCCTAAAAGTGTTATTCCCAAGTGAATTTGAGGAGTCATAAGAGATAAGAGTGAATCAACGCTCAAAAAATTTTTCCCACAAACACAGTTTTATCCCATTACTAACTAGTGAGTCGGATCCTCCTCTCAACCTTTTGAATCATAACAAATGATAAAATATAAATAAATAACAAAAAAACACAAGGTTTTTTACAAGGTTAACTAACTATTTATGAGTATATATTCCTTGGTAATTATTGAGTGCTATATCACATCTCACAGTCTTGGTATTATTTTCAATGAAGAATGTAAGGGAAAGGGGATGTACTTATACCCTCCAAAATATATATTTATACAAATATTGTTCCTCCTACACGTTATAAAATGGAAATTATAAAACAATTTGAAGAGAAATAAATAATGAAAAGTGAAATGACCCTGAATTTATATATAGAAATTTCATTTATGAATATATAAATGTGTCATATAAGTTAATATAGATGATAAGAAATAACATCAAATTATCATTAAAACAAAACATAACATTTTTATAATATTACCTTTGGGATAAAAATCTAACATGTGGTACTATGATAATATATAATGTTTCATGTTTTAAAATGCCTTTTAAAAAATTATTTTTATTGGATTTTAATCACTTATATATAAAAATATTTTTATCACTTATATAATATGAATGTAATAATTTCATTTCATTTTTCATTCATCATATGAAAATTAGTTTAGGATTATTTTTTTTGATTTTTCTTAAATAATTGTTTTTTTATGAATAGTGAAAAATACAGATTTTTGCTCATACTCTCACTTTTATATGACTTAAATGTTTTTTAAAACCTTTATATATATATATATATTTATAAATTAAAATAAAAAATTTTAAAATATTATCTTTAATTTATAAAACCCAGGAATTTCATTTTTGAAAATCAAGTAATATTTTTTGAAAACTATTCTTTATATGTATCTTAATTAAATTTATGCATGGGGAAATTGGGATTTGGATTTTTTTTAATGTCTCATGAATATTATTTTAATAAAAATAATATTATTAATATCATTATAAATAATAACTTGTATAATTTTGTTCAATACATATAATTTATGCTTAAAAATACACTAAAAAAATTGGTTTTTACTCGTTATGTGCGTTAATACTAAAATTAATTTCTATTTAGATTTGAAATTTTATAATTCAAAATTATTTACACATTTAAAGTAATAATTTTTAAATTAATAAATAATTCTAATTTTAATTTTTTCCATTAAAATTTGTTTCCAATGGTGAAAGTGGAGTTACCACGGTAACGGTAAATTATGGTTAAAATGGTTTAACATTGTGATAAATGTTGAAACATGTGAAAAAGTTATTTGATATTGGATGGTGTAGGGAGTATTAGAATTATATATTTCCCCAAACCATTATTGTCCATTTTTCAGCCTTTTTTACTTGAATAATGGAGTGATATTATTGAGAAATAACGAGTTTTTACAAAAGTGTGCTTTTGTTCCCTTATAAAAGTAGACCACATCCTCCCAATTTCTCCACCTATTAAAAAGATTTGGCTTAATAATAACTCTACCCTATTATATTCTAAATATTATCCCCATGCCTTTTAAGACATGGTATCACCAAATAACCAAGAAAAGGAGTCTTACGAAGTTACCCAAGGGAGAAATTTCAAGGGAAAGGTAGCACTCTCAACCAAACATTTCTAAGTTCTTTTATTTTTATACACCCTAAAGTCCCCTATTTCCATGAATTTATGATAACACAAAAATTTATACTATTATTAAATTTTATTAATATAATGTAATATTGATTTTATTCCTTCCTCCAAAATCATTGAGAAAAATGAAAATGTCATCATTAATGTGTACAGACTACCGCCTCTACGAAAGACATGCTTTGTTTTCCATGACCACCTAACATGGATGACTTTAAAAATGTGTTTATTATGTTAAAATTATATTTTTTTTACACTTTTAATATTTTTAACGATAATATACTAAAATATATGAGTAATAAAAATAATAAATGGTTATAGTAACTTTAACCACCTTAAATGGACTTATCATGACACATTTCTTAATTTGGTTCTTTCTTTGGATTACCTTTGAAACTACTTAATCATTTTTATAATATAATAATAAAACACATAATACTACAAAATTATGGAGATCATGATGTAATTTTAAAAATGTGTTCCATATGTACATAACAAAATTCATAAATCAATTATAGAACTGTTAAATCATGGGAGTGAAATGAATTCATAAAATTATCACAATAGGCAAATAAATCATCCAAATAAATAATATGGATGGTTGAATTCAAAAATATCCCTAGTGATTCATGATAAATTTTTAAATTATTATAACATAAAATTATATTGACATTAATGAACATCTATTAGAAGTTGGTAAAAAGTAGTATAAATATTAAGAAGAAATTATCCTTCACATTTTCACCACTTTTTTAAACCAAAATATTATTAATAAATTATTTAATAGTATAGGGAGAAAGGTAAAATCATTTTTAAAACATTATTGGGTAAAAAAATGTTAAATGGAGGCTTCATAAATAATATAAAAGAAATTAGTATAAGATGAAAAGTGATGAGAAAATAGAAAAGAAGATAGTTAGAAAGGTTACTTTTATTTTTTTAAGTATTTAAATTTCAAAATAAAGTGACCCTTATAAATATTATAAGTATAGATAAGTTCATCCATAAAATAATATAAAAAATTAGAACTTGGAGGAGAAATAAACCCTATCTAATGATGAAATAAAGACAATTCCACTCATAGATATATTTTTAGGTGAATTATAAATCAATGAGAGGGGAAATGGTTAGAAGACATGTGAACCCAAAAAAATTACTATAATAGAATAAAATAAATGGGTAATTATTGAGAAAGTAAATAAAAATTCCCTAATGAAAATTTAAACATAGATAATCTCATTTTTAAAGAGAGATTGGAAGAGAAACCCTTACCTTTACTCATAAATCTCAAGAAGATGATCTCAACCCCTGTATAACCATCATAAAAAACTTAATAACTTATTTAAAAACATTATTCACACTATATATATTACATATTATACTATTTAATTATATTTCTTTTTTACATTGATATCAGTTAATTACAGTTTATTTACACCATCACATGCTGGAAGTTTTGTTTGTTTTGTAGTAGTATTAGTACGAAAAAATTGATCCAAAATGTTTGATAAAAAGTTCATCATTCCTTTATTTTTCAATGAAATGAAATCATAGTTTTATAATCATTTATAAATTCCTATTTTAATTTAATTTAAAGTATGGGTATGGTCTATAATAATGGAATTCACAACATGCATGTTTCATATGATTTTATAAATAGTAACCAAATAATATATCTATATTAGGTAGAGGGGATCTTAAAAAAACAAACAATTGGGAACATAACCATACAAAATTTACTCATAAAAAAAATTATTACAAATATTTATTTTTTAATACCCATTTATGATGAAAATGATGAAGATAGTATAGAGTTGTTATTATAGGTGGTTGAACGGACCAAAATAGGAATATTTTATACTAACAAACGTGTATAAGTAGTGTTATATTATAGTAATATAATTTTTATAGAAGAATAATTATGTCAATATTTCACCATTAAAGTTTAGAATGAGATTTATAAATTTTGGAGATTATAAGATAACTGAAAAAGATAGATAAGAACAAGAAACATACTTTTATGGATTTGCTATCATGAACCAAGCTAGGTCTCCATCCAAACTGGTGCCCGACCTAACCAATGACAAGACCTTAAGGGAGTTCCCTATCTCCATAGGTTATCACAAGTGCCTAGGTATCATAAAAAAAGTATTGGGAATTATTTACTTGAGTTTAGAAACATTAAAAAACCAATAATAATAATATTCGCCTCTCTCACCCTGACTTAGTGGTAACCTGAACGCAATTCCATCTTAGAAAACCACTTTACCCCATTCAACTGATAAAAAAATCATCTATTTGAGGAAAATGATATTTTTTCTTGATGGTTACCTTATTCATCTTCTGGTAGTCAATTCACAACTGAGGGGACCCATCGGCTTTATTCTCAAAAATAACAGAAGCGGCCCAAGGAGAGACACTCGGGCAAATGAATCCTTTGGATTCCAAATTTCTCAATTATATATTTATTTTCCCCAACTTGGTGTGGGACATTCGATACAAGGGAAGAGATATCATCTATGTCCATGGTTCCAAATCAATCGTGAACTTCATGCCCCACTCTGGGGGAAAACCTAAAATATTATATTGAAATACCTCTAGGAACTCATCCACTACATGAGGTAATCCACCCTTAGGTGCCCGACCATCATCCTCTAGCATGAGTGATGATAACTGGAAGATAATGTTTCCTAATTCTAGGATTAGAGGTCCCACAGGACCCGACCGAGGATCCCGTTCCCCAATAAAAACCTGAGGACTTCTATTAGGTTCATTGAAACTCACCCACCGCCTATATAAATTGATATTCACTTGAAAGTGAACTAGCCAATCCATGCTAATAATTACATCAAAAAGGTCCATATCCAAGACCAAGAGGTCCCATTCCATCTCAACCCCTGACATATAAAGTGAACATGACGGTAACCTGAGACCTTTCTCCTTTTTCTTTCTCAACAATGCCACCAACTCTATCGTGAAAGACAACAACTTAGTAGGAAAATTCTGCCGATTCACAATATGTGCATAGATAAAAGAAATAGAATCACTAGTATCAATGAGAACAATAACTATAGAAGATTCAATCAAAATGGTACCTCGAACTGTTGAAGGTCCTTCATATGATCCCGCTGGTGCTTGATCCATAGCACGAAGATGCCTTGTCTCTACCTGAGAATGGTCTCTCTCTAATGGATCTTCCCTGAACTGGATTTTCCCAGAAGATGATCCATCCCTACCTCCATGGACACCAAACCGAGATCCCACCATCCAAGATGGATCCGACTGGACTGAAACTCCCTTAGAAACAACAAATTCTTCCCCACTCTAAAGGGGATACATCACCTTGAAAAATTTATATAAGTTACCCATAGCTCCACACTAATTACATGTCCTCGAAGAAGACATAAATGTAGTTCGGGTGTGACCTGGCCTCCCGCACTAGTGGAACACAATGAACCTTGCATCAGAATCCATAGAAGAAAAATTCATGAGAGGATGGCCTGAACTACCACCTCCCTTATCCCCCAACCACTCTCTCTTCCTTTTCTTCTCAAATGAACTACCACTACACATCACTGATATAGTCTTAGGGATATCAGACCTCCCCTTGTAGTAAATATCCACCATACAATCCTAATCAACCACCTTCATATATATCTTCAACTTAAACAGGAAGACTCAAGAATAGGTCTCTGGCCACAATCCATTTTCAAATCTTCGAGCCTTCATCTGATCATTAGAGACTATATCAAAGGTATATCAGACTAGTTCAACAAAGTAATTGGCACAATCCATAACTGAATAGTTCCCCTGAATGAGATCCATAAACTCATGAGATATAGAATAAGACAATACTTTAGGATAGTACTAGTAATTAAAGATAGCATTGAAGTCCTTGCAGCTCATTTGCTCATGCTTCTAAGCTTAAATCATCGATTCACACCACCTATTGTAAGGACCCGACCTTAAACCATACATAATATTGAATTAAATTAATAATTCACATTGAGGATCTTTTCAGGTTTAGAGTTTTAGAGCATTAGGACATAACTATTACATCTCAAAATATTACAAAGTAGACACTTCTATATAGTTTCCATTTTTTTCATAAAACAAGAATCTTAAAAAAAGAGTCATGTCTTGTTCCATGTTTAAGAAAGCATGACTTTTCCTTGATCCCATCCTTGTCCCTATTCCACATTATGTCCTATGAAAAACATTTCAAAAACTTGGGATGAGTATAAAAAGCTCAGTAAGGGATACACAAAGAAGGAAAACTATTATTTTTTCAAAACAACAAGTAAACCATGAATACTTTAACATAAGTAATACTTTTCACCTTTATGAAGTAGTAAATATTCTCCACTAAATAAAAGATCACTACTTACCTTTTTTAACCAAAATATTACCATAAAACCCATATAAAGAACACATAACATATAAAGGTAACTTGGGACATAAACATACATAAATGGAATAACCATATGGTAGACTTCCAAACATATCACTAAATGGAATAGCCATATGACCAACTTCAATACCCAATGCATTGGAGGTTATAACATAACCACCCGTCCTGGTTTTAATGCCACCACCCGTCATATGGTTTATCACGTAACCACCCATCAAATGTCCAAGTACCATAATTACACATAAAACATTGAAAATATATTCATTTCAATAACAACATTTCATTTGAAATCATAAGATATAATTTCAAGATATTGAAATAAGCAATCCATTTTCAAAAACCAATTAAAAAATAGATTTTTGAATCAAAGTGTCCCATACCAATTTGAAGCCTTTAAAAGAATTATCATTTTAAAACATTGATGTCCATATAAATAAATCCTTAAAAACCATTTTCAAAACATGGACATTAAAGATAAATATTTAGAATAATAAATCTTCAAAACATTTAAAACAATATTTTAGTTAAAGAGTATAAAAAAATGAGAGACACTTGAATACTAATAATTGAGTAGTAACATATAATCAGAACTTTATAATATAATGTGAATAAATGGATTCATTATATAATATTCCATAGGATAGTATATACATCATATAAAAGTGAATTGGTTCATAATAATAAATAAGTCTCAATGGAATGTAAATTGAGACAAAGTCCCTTACAAAGACGGTATCCTTAAATTAAGGATAAATCAATCAGATAATTATGTGTAAAAAATATTAATACACCCAATATAAGTAGATATTAAGTGTAAAACAATCAGAGGTCATTCACACATATTCATAGGATGACATAAATAAGAAAGAGAAGATCAACCCAAAGAATGGGAATTGGGTTAAGAAGTTCCCTTACCGATTTGGTAACTTACAAAACATATGCCACATGAAAGAAGGATAATCCATTGAAGATGTAAATAATCATAAATGAAAGTATATTACACAAAGAGTACAATCATGGGAAGTATATACACTACAAAAAAGGAGATAGTGGAAAATATAACATGAATCTCACGGGAATAAAAACAAGTGAGAAGAAGACCCCTTACCACGTTGTAATTCAATCGAGTCGTATGACCAAAAGTTAATAACCACCAAAATAATAAAAAAAACCATGAATATAAAAATAATAAATATAGTATATATCAAATGTCAGTACAAAATACACCACATGCAATAAATAGGTGGCGAATAATAAAAATCTCACAGAATTAAAAGTGAGATAAGAAATCACTTACCTCGTGTCCGACTTGACTCGATCGTTCTTTAATATCATGAATAATAAACTAAAGTTAATGTATACTTGCTTAAGAGCCTTTTTCAAGTTTAATATTACTTTTATATCACTTATTACCATGTTATAAACATTATGTAATCAATTAATTTAATAATGTTAGTTTTGTCGATATTTGGTACTTGAGTCAAAAATGGACTTCTTATAATTACATGTTGTTCATGTGGTCAAACGTTCATTATATCCAAAATTATATTCATGATTTACATATCATATATATCATATATACCCAGTATATACATTTATTTATAATAGTACGTACCATTTAGAGGTAAGAAATGAAATTCATCGTTCATGGAGATGGTAAGCAGTACGTACGCATGAACGCAACTTTCATTTCTATTTCTTATTTTAATGGAATTAAAACATAATGATACATAGGTATATTATATTTCCAATATAATTTCATATATAATATCATATATAATATCATTAACTCCATCCTTTATATGTCCCACATATGGAATTAACGAGTCATATCACTTTGAGGGGGCGACAGTCCGCACTTCCTCTAATGAGATTATCGTGTTTACCCATAATGAAAACCATAAAGGAATGATATAAATGGAAATTAAAGAATAATAAATGAAACATTAACATAATATATATCATATATAAATATAGTGCCATCATAATGGGCACCATGACAGGCGGTTGGAGATATTTGAACAATCATCGTTTCGCGAGGCGTTGTTTTGTCATCCACAAAAACATTATGTTCTTCATCTATTAAATGGAGGTGTGTGTAAGTGTAGTTCTAATAATTATAATAAAAAAATACTAGTATATTTAGTATACTGGTTTTGTTACAAAATAAAGGAATAAAAAGAGTTTAGGGGTTGGAGAAGTAAAATAAAAGAAAACAATTTAAGAGAAATCATTACCTTTAATTTGGGTAACTCCCTTTGGTTTGAACCAAAGGACTTCTTGAAGTGACTTATTCCTAAGGTAAGACTTCTAGGGAGAGGATAGGAATGTAGGGAGATTAATTGGGTAGATTTTGGATGATCCAAAAGGATTGAGAGGTGTGTGGAATTGGTTATAAGTGGTCTCCTTTTATAAGGGAGAGGAGGGGATCTTTAGGAAAGTGTGAAAACATTATTTTATTATATAATGATATTCGGTTTATAATGGTCCAAAAATCATTATATGAGAAGATAAGATGACTCATGGTCGAAATAAAATCATATAATAGGAATTTTACAGGTTTTGGATAATATTTTAATCATTATATTCTTATTTATTTAAATTATTTATCAATGAGGTAAACACTGCATCATTATTGTGTCATAAATAATTTAAATTATTTGATGTATAACAATTATAAAAAAACTACCATGATATAGGAAATATTTTTATATTTCCAATGAATATTTATAGTAAAAAATATAATTTATATAACCCCTTCTGAAAATTAATTTATTAAAAGATATTTTCTTTTGTCATTTCTGCCTTTACTTTAAGTTAATTAATCTAAATTGTCATTATCACTCCCAAGTGGGTCAATGAGGTCTCAAAATCAACCCAAATATGCCCATGATCATTAATGACTCAACCAATAAGGTTTGGACAAGCGTTAAGGTAATTTTTAATTACTATAATATTCTTTTTACCTTGAATTACCCTATTTACCTTTACACGTGGTAAATAAAAGTCAAAAGTTACTATTCACCAAAAATTATTTTCATCTTAATGAACCACATTTTAATTCTTGATAACAACTATGTATGTTCGATTTTCGAAATTCAATTCACAGAAGCGGTAAAATTTCATTTAAATCAAAAAGTTAGTTTTTTAACTACCACTAAGTGGTTTCACTATTCATCAAAAATTGAAG
This sequence comes from Viscum album, assembly GCA_963277665.1. NCBI lineage: Eukaryota > Viridiplantae > Streptophyta > Magnoliopsida > Santalales > Viscaceae > Viscum > Viscum album. The sequence continues at coordinate 1,377,262,582 of OY728160.1, forward strand.
TTTTTCAGAAAAATACAAAAAATTCAGCTGAAGCTTTATTTGATATTCCGAATTCAAAAATGATTTTTTTTTCCAAATTCAAAACATAAAAGTGTCATTAATTAATTTTAAAATTAATTCCCGTTGTTAAAACAAATAGAGTGTTTTTAAGAAACAATAACTATCAAAAGATCGAAACTTGTTTATGTCCAATTTCAAAGTGAAATTAATTCCAATGACCAAAATTGTATTAAATGGTAAAAATATATTCTAATTACACTTTAAAACCAATTAAAAGATAATATAACCATATAAATAAATTATATTAAAAGACACTTTTGAATTAAAATATAATATTTTCCACTATTCATTAAAAAATGAACTTTATCCGAAAAATAACAAAAAATTACGCAAAGTAAAATTTAATGTCCCAAATCCAAAGAAGAATTTTATTTGGTCAAATAGAACATATAAAAATGACCAAAACTAGATTTAAAGGGGGTTCGCCATTAAAAGGTGGTAAATCGACCTTTTAATATAAATTATGCTAAAAATTAGATTCATTCACATTTTGAGCCAATAAATTTTATTAGATAAAAGTAAATACATCTAACAAACATGTATAATCACATTTTAGTGGGTTTTGTTCATTCCCACCAATACAACGGCTAGGAGTTAACTTCCATTTAAAATAATAATATTTTATTATTAGTGTGAAACGTAAGATTTTAAAGAAACTCGTTGTTGCGTATCGGGTACTCTATTGAACATAGAAACCCCTTTAAAGTAAAATTAATATTTAATTTACAAATATTAATAAATATGAAATATGTCGTATTCTTTATTTACCTGGGATGTTACATCCTTCCGCCCTTTTGGGAATTGTGTCCTTGCAATTTAAAAAAAATAGGCTCAGAAACTTCATTGAAAGTACCACATCGGAAAAAGAGTCAGTAAAACTATCACTTTAAAAGAAAGAAGGAGAAACATAAAGGTCACCTGAGATAACCCATACTAGGATTCCATGTAGGAAAACATGGATATGGAAGAGAAAACAAAGGGTCAAGTTCTGATGGATAGTGATAGAAAACATGTTTAGGAGAAAGATAACCATCAGAAAATCACAAACATGTGTTGGGTTGAATGATCTTCGATTACCCATTAGGAAACGTAAACCAAAAACGTTTTTGTTTTACATTCCATTTCATAATTTGGTGGATTTCATTTTCTACATGGAATAAGAACATAAGGAAATATAATTACCTTCAAGTAGAGTTTCATCCTTTAATAAGTTTCTACCAAAAACTAATCTTTTCTACAAACAAAGAGCATTCAAAAAGACATGGTCACAACAAAATCACTAGAATATTCTGCTTGAGAATCACAAAATCCAAAAAAAACTATATATTTCCCTTGTATTTAGACATCAAATAAAACCAAAATTGTTAGTGCGAGATCAGATAATACCCAAAAAGGATAATCTTTTACAAGAAGAAAAACTACTCTAAATCTCCAAAATTTGTCAAACAAAACCCAAAGATCAACAAAGAGAATTCAATAAACAACTGTCCCTAAAATTATTCAAAAGTAATCCAAACTAAGATTGAAACCCTAATCTCATAAGGATTTAATTACATAGTCTTCCAAGATAAATCTTATTATTTATCACCAAATAACATTAGTTACTCATAAAATCTCATATTGAAAAGTAATTAACCTTATGAAATATTCTCCATGATAGGTTAATCAGTTTCATAAATAAACAAAATCATCATATGTCCATAATAAAAACATAGATTCTTCCTAACTAAAATTTCAACCATTATTCCAAAATTTAAATCCCATATTATTCTATCTTCCATAGTCATATAGTGTTTCCTCAAAAGAGAGAACGTCTTCCACAACAATCTTTATCTCATAATCACAAAATCATTTTTCTATACTAAGTATATCCATTTGATAAAACATAATTACAAAAAATCAACTTATTCTTGTTCCATAAATTTTTTTTACTAAAATAATAAGTCATACTAACCATGGAATTCAAGTAGTCTAGTGGTAGGTGATGCTCCCTTGTCGCCCTTTGGTTATGGGTTCGATTCCTGTGGCCTTACCAGATGCGACGGGTTGTCACCCATCCTATGGGTTGTCCTTTTTATAAAACTCAAAAATAACCCTAACATGTTTTAACCTCAATGGTTTCCTTATAACTCTAATTTTCATCCAAATTCATTATGATCTCAACATCTTAATACTTGAAGTCTTATTTCACCAATATATGATAAAATAATATGATCCCCAAAATGAAGAACATCATACCTTGATCATGGGGTCCATTTGGTTTCATCGTCATCTTGTTCACGTAGGATGAAGGTCCATGCATTGCAGTAATGATTTAGAGATCATTAAAAATCATTTTCTTCCTCAATCCAAATATACCTTGTACAACATGGGTCATATGGGTGTTCATAGAAAAACATTTTTGAAAAATAATCATGTATGACATATAATTTCAAAACATCTGATAAAACATGATTTCTAAAAATAATCAAACCGGATTTGAGTTGAAACTTTTAGTTAATGGTCCTTTTAAAATACCATAGGTATGTGCTGAGACACTATATTGTAAAAGCAAATATAAATAGGTTGTGCAAGGGTCTCCTTCTTCAACACTTTTTTTAAAATCATAAAATGCTTCAAAATCTTGTGATAAGGTAAAATATTTGAAAATGACTTGATAATATTTACATTTCTTGAAAATATGAGAATATTATGAAAATAGGATTTGTCTAAATACAACCCATGATCCACGATGATAGCGAGGTATAGTGGAGGTGTTTGATATCTCAAACAACTGCTTGAAAGTGATTTGTATGCTAGAAAAAGTTTCACAATCATCCGAACATGACTTTGCAATAATTATTGCAAGCATGTCATCAGGAAGAGATAAAAATGTCGTTTGAGATCCTCCTCCTTCCATTTGTAACTGACTTTCCTTGATCTGGAAAAGTTATAAAACAAGTATTTAACTGAAATAATATACAAAGGGACTAACCATGTGTCTAACGAAAACTCATAATCCCTAAAGCTGTCTAAACCAACCTCTGATACCAACTGTAAGGACCCGACATTAAACCTTACATAATATTGAATTAAAAGAATAATTCACATTGAGGATCTTTTCAGGTTTAAAGTTTTAGAGAATTAGGACATAACTATTACAACTCAAAAGATTAAAAAGTATACACTTCTACACAGTTTCCATTTTTTTCATAAAACAAGAACTCTTAAAAAAAGAGTCATGTTTAGTTCCATGTTTAAGACAACATGACTTTTCCTTGATCCCATCCTTGACCCTATTCCACATTATGTCCTGTGAAAAACATTTCAAAAACTTGGGATGAGTATAAAAATCTCAGTAAGGGATACAGAAAGAAGTAAAACTGTTATGTTTTCAAAATAACAAGTAAACCATGAATACTTTAACATAAGTAATACTTTTCACCTTTATGAAGTAGTAAATATTCTCTACTGAATAAATGATCACTACTTACCCTTTATTTAACCAAATGATTACCATAAAACCTATATAAAGAACACATAACAAATAAAGGTAACTTGGGACATAAACATACATAAATGGAATAACCATATGGTCGACTTACACACATATCACTAAATGGAATAGCCATACGGCCAACTTCCATACCCAATGCATTCAAGGTTATAACGTAACCACCCGTCCTGGTTTTCACAACACTGCCCGTCATATGGTTTATCACGTAACCACCTGTCATATGTCCAAGTACCATAATTACACATAAAATATTTCAAATATAATCATTTCAATAACAAAATTTCATTTGAAATCATAAGATATAATTTCAAGATATTGAAATAATCAATCCATTTTCCAAAACCATTTAAAAATTAGATTTTTGAATCAAAGTGTCCCATACCACTTTGAAGCCTTTAAAATAATTATCACTTTAAAACATTAATGTCCATATAAATAAATCCTTAAAAACCATTTTCAAAACATGGACATTAAAGAGAAAGATTTAGAATAATAAATCTTTAAAACATTTAAAACAATATTTTAGTTAAAGAGTTTCTAACAAAATGAGAGACTCTTGAATACAAATAATTGAGAAGTAACATATAATCTGAACTTTATAATATAATGAGAATAAAGGTATTCAATATATAATATGTCAAAGGAAAGTATATACACCATATAAAAGTGAATTGGTGCATAACAATAAATAAGTATCAATGGATTGTAAATTGACACAAAGTCCCTTACAAAGACGATATCATTAAATTAAGGATAAATCAATCAGATAATTATGTGTGACAAATATAAATACACCAAATATAAGTGGATATTAAGTGTAAAACAATCATAGGTCATTCACACATATTCATAGAATGACATAAATAAGAAAGAGAAGATCAAACCAAATAATGGGAATTGGGTTAAGAAGTTCCATTACCGATTTGGTAACTTACAAAACATATGCCACATGAAAGAAGGATCATCCAATTAAGATGTAAATACTAATAAATGAAATTATATTACATAATGAGTACAATCATAGGTAGTACATACACCACACAAAAGGAGATAGTGGCAAATATAGCATGAATCTCACGGGAATAAAATCAAGTGAGATGAAGACCCCTTACCATGTTGTAATTCAAACGAGTCATATGACCAAAAGTTAATAACCACCAAAATAATCACAGAATACCATGAATATGAAAATAATCCTGAGAGTATATATCAAATGGAAGTAAAAAATACACCACATTCAATAAATAGGTGGTGAATAATAAAAATATCACGGAATTAAAAGTGAGATAAGAAATCCCTTACCTCGTGTCCGATTTGACTCGATCTTTCTTTAATCTCCTAAATAATAAACTAAAGTTAATATCTACTTTCTTAATAACCTTTTTAAAGTTTATTATTCCTTTTATACCACTTATTACCATGTTATAAACATTATTTAATCATTTAAGTTAATAATGTTCGTTTTGTCGATATTTGGTACTTGAGTCAAAAATGGACTTCTTATAATTACATGTTGTTCATGTGGTCAAAGGTTCATTATATACAGAATGATATTCATGATTTAGATATAATATATATCATATATATCCAGTATATACATGTATTTATAATATTACATAACATTTAGAGGTAATAAATGAAATGCACCATTCATGGAGACGATAAGCCATACATACGCATGAACGCTACTTTCATTTCTATTTCTTATTTTAATGGAATTAAAACATAATGATACATAGGTATATTATAATTCCAGTATAATTTCATATATAATATCATATATAATATCATTAACTCCATCTTTTATATGTCCCACATATGTAATTAACGAGTCATATCACTTTGATGGACTGGTAGTCCGAACTTTCTCTAATGAGATTATCGTGTTTACCCATAATGGAAACCATAAAGGCATGATATAAATGGAAATTACAGAAGAATAAAGGAAAAATAAATATAATATATATCATATATAAATACAGTTCCATCATATTGTCCACCATGAGAGGCAGTCGGAGATATTTGAACAATCATCATTTCGCGAGTCTTTAGTTTTCCATCCATAGAAACATTAGGTTCTTCATCTATTAGATGGAGGTGTGTTTAAGTGTAGTTATAATCCTTCTCATAACAACATCCTAGTATATTGAGGATACTGGAATTGTTACAAAATAAAGGAATAAAAAGAGTTTAGGGGTTGGTGAAGTAAAAAAAAGAAAACAATTTAGGAGAAACCGTTAACTTTAATTTGGGTAACTCCCTTTGGTTTGAAAAAAATGACTTCTTGAAGTGCCTTCTGAAAAAAGTAAGGATTCTATGGGGAGGAGATGGATTTAGGGAGATTAATTGGGTAGAGGTTGGATGATCCAAAAGGCTTGAGAGGTGTGTGTAATTGGTTAGAAGTGATCTCCTTTTATAAGGAAGAGGAGGGGCTCTTTAGGAAAGTGTGAAAACATTATTTTATTATATAATGATATTTAGTTTATAATGGTACAAAAATCATTATAGTAGAAGATGAGATGAATCATGGTCTAAATAAAATCATCCAATAGGAATTGGATATGTTTGGATAATATTTTAATCATTATATTCTTATTTATTTAAATGATTTATTAATGAGGTAAACACTGTATCATTATTGTGTCATAAATAATTTAAATTATTTGATGTCTAAAAATTATAACAAAAATACCATGATATATGAAATATTTTTAGATTTCCAATGAATATTTATAGTTGAAAAGATAATTTATATAACCCCCTATAAAAACTAATTTACTAAAAGATATTTCCTTTTGTCATTTTTGCCTTTACTTTAAGTTAATTAATCTAAATTGTCATTATCACTCCCAAGTGGCTCAATGGGGTCCCAAAATAGACCCAAAGATGCCCATGGTCATTAATGACTCAAAAAATAAGGTTTGAAAAATTTTAAGGTAATTTTGAATTATTATAATATTCTTTTTACCTTGAATTACCCTATTTACCTTTAACTACGGTAAATAAAAGTCAAAAGTTACTATTCATAAAAATTATTTTCATCTTAATGAACCAAATTTTACTTCTTGATAAAAACCATGTGTGTTGGATTTTCGAAATTAAATCCACAGAAGTGGTAAAATTTCCTTTAAATCAAAAAGTTAGTTTTTTAACTACTACTAAGTGATTTCACTATTCATCAAAAATTGAATTTTTTCAAAAAAATACCAAAAATTCAGCCTAAGCTTTATTTGATATTCCGAATTCAAAAATTATGTTATTTTTACAAATTCAAAAAATAAAAATTTCATTAATTAATTTTAAAATTAATTCCCGTTGTTAAAACAAATAGCATGTTTTTAAGGAATAATAACTATCAAAAGATCGACACTTGTTTATGTCCAATTTCAAAGTGAAATTAATTCCAATGACAAAAATTGGATTAAATGGTAAAAATATATTATAATTACACTTTAAAACCAATTAAAAGATAATCTAACCATATAAATAAATTAGATTAAAAGGCACTTTTGAATTAAAATACAATATTTTCCACTATTCATTAAAAAATGAACTTTATCCGAAAAATACCAAAAAATTACCCAAAGTAAAATTTAATTTCCCAAATCAAAAGAATAATTTTATTTGGTCAAATAGAACATATAAAAATGACCAAAACTATATTTAAATAGGGTTCTCCATTAAAAGGCGGTAAATCGACCTTTTAATGTAAATTATGCTAAAAATTTGATTCATTCACATTTTAAGCCTCTAACTTTTATTGGATAAAAGTAAATACATCTAACAAACATGTATAATCACATTTTAGTTGGTATTTTTCATTCCCATCAATACAATGGCTAAGAGTTAACTTCCATTTAAAATAATAATATTTTATTATTAGTGTGCAATGTAAGATTTTAAAGAAACCCGTTGCTGCGTATAGGGTACACTATCAAACATAGAAACACCTTTAAAGTAAAATTAATATTTAATTCAAAAATATTAATAAATATGAAATATGTCTTATTGTTTATTTACCTGGGATGTTACACCTATGGCTGGTAACTTCTAGCCGAAACGAGGTACATTTCACCCTGACCACCTCAGGTGTGTTAAGGAACTCGAACATGTGTTCGATCTTCTTAAGGCACTAATTTTATTTTTGAGGCACCGTTCTACCTCGGAAAGTAGGAGTCTTGTTCTTTAGAAACTCTTGGTATTTTTCCTTCATAGGAGTAGGTTCATCTTCTCGAAATGGAGCAGGAGAAGGACCCACTCACTTTCCTAGATCTTAGACAGCCCGAACCACAGCTTCTACTAACTTCTGATCAAGCAGTGAGGAATAACTCTCCCCAGATTCCTCTCATGGGTGCATGAAAACTTTCCAAGGAGGAATCTTGATACAAAGAGGCAACAATCACAAGAGAAAAAATTAGTACAACAATTCGGAAAAATTTCAGTAATAACATCAAAAATAAATAAATAAAACTCATCACAACAATGATATAAACTACCACTTAAACCCCAACCAATGTTTACATACAGTCTGCAACCCGCACATACCACCTAAGAAAGAAGTCAAACTATAATCCTAAAATCACATGGTGACTCAAGTTTTTTGATGATAGGTGCGGTCTTGGAACCCTACTCGCATCCAGAACTCCGGGCCCTCACATTCCCAACTCCTATCTAACTAGAATCATCCCAAATAGTATGACCCAAAGATCTTAACCTCCTCTAATACCATTTTTTCATGAATCTAGTTGGGTATACATCCAAAATGGCGCCCAAACCAGCTTAAATAAAGGATTGAAGGGAATTCCCTATCCCTATGGGCTAGAACAAGTGCTTGGGTATCGTAAACAAATGTTTGGGAAGGATTTAACCGAGTTTAGAAACATTAAACAACCAATAATAATAAATAAACTGAATATGAAAATTCAATCCAAATAGGCTTTAAACAAAATTCAGAACTACATTATACAGTATTAAACAAATCCCAAGAGGTCCATAACTAAAAAGGACCAGCAAGTCCGACTCAAAAACCACCACACGACAAGGGGACTTCTCCCTCAAACCATCTCCACAACTCCACATCATGAAAGGAAGCTAGCAACCCGAACCACCATCTCCAAGTACCTTACCCTTACTTGTGTCAAACATTACCAATTATAGTTACACCCAAATGTGTAAGTAGGGTGTGATACTAATACCAATAGGATTCCACCCAAAAAACTTCTACGTGAGAAACATTTTAAGGAAAAAAGTTTTCAAGTTTTCATAAATAGGAATTGCAAGTAACAATTTATAATAGATGAAACTTTAAATCAAAATAGTTTTCAATAAGGAAACATCAAAGAATGCTAATTTTTAAATAAAATACACATCCTACTGAAATTACCATCTAAACATACCGTATACCGATGGTAGGTATAATATAATCAATGATCACTGGTCACGGAACACCCCTAAGCACTAGCTAGCTATGGGGCCCTATGTACATCATATCTTGGTGTAAAATTAACCATAAACAATAGCCTTATGATACATAAGCCACTAGGAGGGTAGACCACAATGTATTAGTGGTCCCCATATATCATCATAGTTTACTTAGTGTTTTCATTGTCAATCTTGCTAAGTGAAATAGGGATGAGGCCATTACCAGATCACTAGCATACTAGTCCTAGTCCTCCCAACTAGATACCTTAATTTCCCTCTTTGTTCTCAAATAAGTTCCACATGTTATAAAATACAATTTTCACATAAAAATACCATTTCTAAATCATAAAAACAACAAATAAGACCAAACCATTTTCACACCCTTTTTGTATTTCAATAAACCATTTAAAATTTTCATAAAACAATTTCAAGAAGTATAAGAAGTCTTTATACATAAAATCCATTAAAAAACTCTTTTAAGAAAAAATGCACACCAATACTCTACTAAAATAGAAATATAATCCCTAGAATTATTTAATAAGATAATTATATGAATCATAAAATGACCTCAAATGATAAAACAAGGATTTCACATGGAAAATACTCATTTTCATACAAAAATTCTATTTTAAAAATAAACACATCATCAATGCTACTAGAAATGGTTTTCACACCACAGAAAATGGATGAGGAACATGATAAATAGGTCAATAAAGTAACATAAGTTCATAAAATAATATTTACACATGGAACCACCTACCTTGAATATCAAAAAACCCAAATCTTTGTGTGAAACTTCGAATACACCACAAATGCACCATAAGTGAGTAAAAATGAACCCTGACTAGGAATATTGAACCAATAAACTAAATATTAAACCCTAGGGATGAAACCACAGATACTGGAAATTTAGAAGCTTAAGAAGGAGGGAAGAAACCCTAAGGAGAAGGAAGCAAAAAGGAAGGAATTCACTTACTTGAAGAATCTTGAAGTTTCCCCACCCAAAACCCCTTAAAACATGGGTACCAAGGAAGCTTGAGGGGTCTTGGAAGCCTTAAATGTCTGAAATGGTTGAATGGGGTAAGAAAGGGGTGCATTAGGTTTATTTATAGAAGGAAAAATGGTCATAATCTATTTTTTAATATGACGACACTGTGCATGTTTTGTCTACACTGTTTAGTAAACTGTGCAGCCAAACCTTGTGGCCTATTCTTCCCCCCCAAAATCCTCATTTTCTTCTAAAAATTCAAGGGTAACCCTAGGGGGACCTTGGGGGAAAGATATGTGAGGAATAAAAGAGAAAAATACCTTAAAAAAGGACACAGATGTGACATTCACTCTTTATTGTAATGAATTACTTTGTAATAAAGGATTTAAGCCTCCTTGAGACCTTAAGCTAACCAATTCCAGGGTAGACCCCAAGGGAGGAATTATTTTTAGGTATTCAAGAGGAATATAATGGGGGAGAATTGGTTTGGGATGTGTAGAGGATGTATCGTTTTATAGATGAATTTGAGTGGAATATTTACAATTTCTCATTCCTAAATGGATAAAGATGGTCAACATAATATGTAAAGTATCCCATAAATTGTAAAAATAGAGGATGATATTATTTCAATTTACAAAATATTTTTTTTAATTTCTATATATCATTTTAACCATATACTATATTTTACCATTTTTATAGTTTCCCAATATTATTTAATATATTTCCCAAATAACTTATTTTTTCACTAAAAATAGAATTGTAACTCTTTCTTAATTTTTATACTTTGATTCAAGTAACTAAATCCATTGTATCAAATTTAATCGCTAAATATTAGAAATTTAATTTTTAAATAAAAAATAATAATACTTTATAAAAAAACATTTTCTTGAAAACAAATTCTTATATTGGGATTGATTATATTTTACATATTATCAATACTTATATATTAAATAAATGTTAAATATTTATTATACATTTTGTATATATGATTTATGATACATTATTCATTTCTAAAAAATAGAATATTTTCCCACTGTAACATTTTTAATAAAATAATTTTCTATATGTATTCCTAATGGTATTATATATATTTATTATAGTCATATTAACTATTTTTATTCCTATATGTAACCTTACATATTACTAAAAAATCTAATCATCCCCTTTGTTTATTTATCCATAAAAATATCTATTTTTTATATTTTTCTCCATATTTACATAATTATAATTGATTGTTTGATCTTCATAGAAAACCATAGGGATAAAGATTTCATGTTCATGATATTTTTTTTACTTACGGTTTTATTCCTATTCTGATTTTTATAATTACGTTTTATATTAATTTCACATAATTTATTAACATTAATTTTGTATTGCAATATTTTATCTTAAATAAATTTATAATTTTTTTATTTTAGTTTGGTGTTGCGTGTAATAAAATCTATTGGTATATTCAAGGAAAAATATGAGGTGTTACATTTATGAGGGTATAGAATTAATATATATGATTATTATTGATAATTCATCGTTGTTTTTGCATAGTGTTGTTCTAAGAATGTTCATTATTCTTATTAATAAGATAGTTTTATTTCTATTTATATTTATAATAGAATACGGTTATATACAATTGGAAGCTTATAAATTTATAGAACAAAAAAAGGACTTTCCAACCCTATATCTCTCATATCAATATACTATGACTCAACCTAAACCAAAGAACCCGTTTAATTAATCAATTTCATGAAAAATTTCACAATAAAAATAGTTAGGGTAAATCCTACCAAACACATTTTTATATTTAGAACAACACATTACAATTCAAACCCAATTGATCTAAGAATAATAGTGTATCATGTTTTTTTAAAAAAAGAAAAAGAAAAAATCCTTTAATTAAAACATAATTTTATGATTCATTATTATATTTTCAACAATTATAATTAATATAGAAAACCCTATTTAATTCTAGTAACTGATTTCACAATCAAAATATCATTAATCAGTAATTTCGTAATTTATTATCACATTACCTAATTACAAATAAACTTTATAGTAAGAAGTCATCACTTTAAATCATTATATTTCCTTTAAGAACCATTATAATCTTATTGAAAATTATTTTTTCTTATTTTATTTCTTTAGACATTATAAACTTTTAATTAAAATAAATGATATATTTATTACAATAACTAATTAAAACCAAAATAATAAAAAATTCTATAAATTAAATCCAAACAATTAATTAAAATTATATAACTCATGGAATTAATTTATATAGTGGTGGAAAATACTTTAATATCAAAACAACAATTTCAACCATCACTTTTTCTTCATTTACTTAAATAAAATTTTATTTATGGTTTTGGAGGTTATAAAAAACAAAAAGAACACAGAAACCCATGTTCTAGCAAGGAAAAATCATACTCCCTTCAAGGTTTGACTTACTCCATAAATAGCCCATTAAAATTTTGATGCCCAAAGGCCCTCCATTTTATGTCCTTAAGGCTCCTTTATCCCAGCCCAAAGGCCTCATACCTATGTCTTATTCTATGACAACATATACCTGGATCTTCATCCTTGCCCAAATCATCTTCCACGTCATCAAACCACCAATAATGATTACATAAAATTCAGATGTAACTTTATCACTTTTCTCATTATACCATCACATTTTATATGCTATTCTATAATTTTTGTGTCAAATAACATTTATAAGGTTTTCATATCTCATAAAATTTCATGAAAAATTATTTTATAATGTTTCCGTGTTTTATCACTCAACTCACACAAATATTTAAATCACTAGTGTAACACACAATTAGTATCAAATCACTCGATTAAACACAAATGTGTGCATGAAGTTACTGAACTCACAAAAGGAAAACAATATACACCAATAGAGAAAACTAATTCTTTCCAAAACATAAGGAATACAAAATATCCCAAATAATAAAAAAAAAAACAAAAATATAGAAAAACACTATGAAAAAACAATGATGAATTATCATAATAGTAATAGGTTATCAATGGACTTACTAAGATGATTTTAAAATACAAATAGATCAGGATTCCACAGAGAAAATAAGAAAATATCACTGCATAAATTTAGAGAGAGATAAAGATAGAGGATAGAGAGGAAGAAATTCATAGAAACGTCCCATGGAAATTGACCTTCCATAATAATGTATATAATGGCATGAAGTATTTTAAATAAAACCCAATAAAACCAATAAGTGGTTGAAGAACATACATACCATGATAAACTACAATGAAGCATACTAAATATTTTTCAATTTATTATAAAACACATGATTTATATATTTACATGGAAATATGTTTACACATACACATAATTATATATTTACACACAAGTATTTAATTTTATTTCTCTATCACACACACACTTATATATTATATTAAATTATATTTATATATACCAGTTTTATTATATGTATATATTTTCTAATTTATTATAAAACATAGTGTTTATATCTATTCTTTTATGTAATTTATATTTATATGTATTATAATTTATAATTATATACTTTATAGTTATACTTTATATAACTTATGTATGTATAAAAATGATACATTATATGCATACCTTTAGTGTATCTATATTTTTTAATATTAATATTGTTTAATCAAATATGATGAATATGAATAAAAAATAGACATATGCCAATCGTATGTTAGAGGAGTTTGAGGATGAAGTTAAAGAGTTCATTAAGTTTATAATAGAGCATGAAAATAACCCTTCTCAAATAATTTGTTTGTGTATAAATTGTTTTTATTCAAGACCAATTTGTTTAGATGAGATAAGATAACACTTGATTTGTTATTTAATAGATAAAATTTATAAACATTTGATTAAATATAGGAAAAATCTAAAATTAGCTAGTGACTATGATAACATAGTGATTTATGGATCATATGATATGATTTCAACAATAAATGATGATATAAATTGTTTTGAGAAAATGACAACAATAGTTGAATTTGAAGTTTGTTATTATAAAAATAAATTTTATAAATTAAATAGATAGGGAAAGACATCATTGTATGATAGTTGTACTAAATATACAAAATTTTCAGTTGTCCTGAAGTTAAATAATTTGAAATATTGAAATAGATGGAGGGATATTAAATTTATAGAATATATTTCCATATTTAATGATATTGGACCAAGATATATTGATATTCCTTATCAAACATATGAAAATAAATAAATGGTATGTTCAATGGGTATGATCATTACAAGAATACATACTTGTATAATTGTCTTTATATTGTCTCTCTAGGATCATGAATCAATTAGAAAATTCCATAAGTGTGGCCTGACTTGATATATGAAAGGTGAATCAAATCCTTCAAATGTTATAGGGTACTTTCCAACAATTCCACGGTTTAGAGAACTATATAGAAGTGATGAGTCCATAAAGAATTTTATATTTCATATAGATATAAGAATGAAAGATAGGAAACTTCATCATGAAGTACACTCTCCTCATTGGTTGAAAATTGATCATGAGTATCCTGAATTTATAAACGAGTTGATAAAACTATATTTTATGCTATATATAGATAGAATGAATCCTTTTGGTGTATAAAATATCACTACTAGTACATGACTAATTATGATGGTAAATTATAACTTTCAACTATGGTTATGCATGAAACAAAAATACATTATGATGTCACTACTTATATCTAAACCGAAACAACCAAATAATGATATTAATGTTTATTTTTCTCCTTTTTTGAATGTCTAAAATTAATTTAGGATTCATGTGTTACATTATATAATGCTCATAGAAATTAAGATTTCACATTGAGTTCCATGTTGTACTGGATGATAAATGACTTTCTTGTTTATAGATATTTATTAGGATATGTCATTATAGGAATTTTTGGGTGTCCCATTGGTAAATAACCAATACACTATGTTAAGTTGAAATATTCCTCAAAAATAGTGTTTCTAGGAAGAAATGATTTTTTACCCTCGTGATATAAATAATGATATTAGAAGACATCATTCAATTCTAATTCATAGGAAGGTACAACACATTCTTTATTAAGAGGTGATTAAAAGCTTGAGAAAGTAAAGGATATTTTAATAATAAAATAAAATAATGAATTTTTGATTTAAAATTCATTAAAACTTGTAGAGTATAGTTATATTAGATTATTATTAGATTAAATTCATATTAATGGTCAAAGGAAAGGTTTATAGAGTATTTGAGACACTTATTATGAAACATTGAGGATGCTAAGGGGAAAATAAATCTCTACCCACCAGCTATATTTGAACACATGATAAAACAAATAACCTCGGATTATTTTATTAGCTGAAGGGGTAGGAAACATTTAAGGTAGATTATAATTGGTAATATTTTATTTTACATTAAATTCATTAATCCACATTATTAAGAATTATTAATTTATGAAATATCAAAGGAGTTTAGAAAATAAGTAGTGTGTATCAAAACCAAAAAACCCCTAACATAAAGTTATGATGATTTACATATGACTTGAAAAAATGGTATGTATATTAAATCTAAATTAAATATTTTACATTCTATTAAATAAAAACATAAATGTGTTCTATTTTTTATAAGTAGATCGATGAATCAAAATATCTAGCCACTTATATCACACATCATGTTCTATGGAAGAAAGAATGTGTAAATAAAAAGGGACAAATAATAAATTAAAACACATTGAAAGTATGGGAATCACATGTAACAAAGATATAACATTTAATTAAAATGGTATTATATAACAATGATTACTTATTTTACTATATTTTTTTATCCAATTTATAAAAATGAATCCTTATAAAATATACAATATTAATAACTACTATAATAGCCCTAGATCCACACTCCCAAATTCGGTGTAAAAAAAAACATCTTTACATTTACATATTTGATTCCAAAAAATGTGACCCAATTTCAACCATCCAAAACATAAAAAATAAAAATAAAATATTTGATCACATTTATACCCAAGTACCTTTTAGGTTAATAGTTTTAAATAATTTGGACAAACATTTACATGGAAATTTGGATACATAAATAAATGGTTCATAAAAATCTATATCATATCCCATAATTTTTTTCACCCATGAAGCCTTTATAAACAAAAATCATTTAAAATAATTCTTTATAAATTGGGTAAATGGAAACATCATAAGGGTGAGAATAAACTCTCAATTAGGTAGAACATAATAATTATCAATTGAATGTCATCAATGAGAATAATATGAGAATCAGGGTATGATGAAATAACCAAAGTGCATGAGAATAATATACGATAATTCATACCAATAAAATATTGGATCATTAAACATGTGACATGGAATAAATATTCAACAAAGGAAAGAGTCATCAGAATCAATAATCATGATCCATGTAATAACAATCTTGATCAAATTAACTATTAAGAACTCACAGTAATCATGAAAAAAACATGTTGGTATCTTGGAACAATATCTTTATAAAACCCTTACAAGAACACTTACAAGAGTAATAACCAATATGTTCAACTTACAATATAATTATATGGAGAACATAATCACTAACCAATGAAATGGAGAGCTATGTTGGGATCACCCATCATCATGAGATATATAGATCTCTCCCATCATCAAGAGCTATATTGATATTTCTTATCATCATAAAAAATTTCCAAGAACCATAACAGACTCATAAAAAATTAAATATTTCATTTTTAAACATAACAATAACCATTTTTCTTTAATATCTTGACATACTAATGTAAAAGAAATGAGTTCCATGAAAATATAATAGCCCATAAAGAGAAGGAATAAGTATCATATCATTACAACATATCCCTAGTGGAGAATAATTAATATAAAGGGGTGTTTTCATTAATGAATAGAAATACCAAAAAAATATCATTAAAAAAATTCATGAGGATAATACACTTTCAATAATTAAAATCAATTTTAAAAACTAAAAATTCACAAAATATTTGGGTAATAATTTTCTTTGAAAATAACCATATAATCCTATTGATAGAGTTTCAAATAAAATAATGGTCAAGATGGTGGGAAAACCCATTCAATAAATAAGAATTAAAAATAAACATTCTCTTCAATCTAATGTAAAGAGAGTCAAAATTAACCCTTGCAGAAAAGACTAAATAATTTCTTTTAAAACATTTTAAAATAATTTTAAAGGTCATGTAAAAATAATTTATGAAATAACTTATTATTATAAAATAAAATTCTTGAAATAATTTTATAAATCATGAATATGGAGAAGAAATATTACCGATCTAAAAAAATATGAGATTAATATCAATTATAAAATATTTTCTTAATGTTTTTAAATCAATAAGATAGAAAATGATAACTAAACTTATAAACCACATTCATAACTATATTAGAATAAAACATATTTTTTTAATAAAATAATATCACATTATTTTCACTAAAGTAACATTAAACCTAAAAAATCTTGAAACAAAATGAGATTGTAACATAAATCCTTTACCACTTTGGTGACTTTCAAAATAAAAAGTCATTGAAAGAAATAATATGACATGGATTTATTTATAACATTAATTACATTAATTATTATGTAAAAATTGATTCATGGGGAATTAATTAAACTATTAAATGAAATAATGGTGCATGAAATGAAACATGTCTTCGAAAAATGAGTTTGAGACAAAGAAAACCCTTTCAAAGATCACAACTTTTAAAGTGACAATTAATCCATGGATTAATTATGTAAAAATATTTAAATCCATATAAAACAACTTAAAATAAATTATTGAAAATTTTAGATATAAATTTACACATAATAATTTCATAACAAATTCAATGAATGGGTTTTATAACCCAATTAAAGGGAATTGAGTTAAGAAGCCCCTCACCACCTGGTAACATTCAAGTCAAATATCATTTGATGAAATAATTTGAATAATAACTTAAAACACCATGAATTATTAATTATTCATGATATAACATGTAAAATTGTAGTATATATTCTATATAAATTAAATTAGGTTTATAACATATAACTATGCCTCAATGAAGGGAAATTGAGATGAGATCTCTTACCTAGATTATAGACTTGCCATGTATGCCCATTAACTACTATAAAATAAACTTATATAAATTATTTAATTGTTTAAAAACCATTTCCAGGTTTATTAAATTATTATTAAACCATTTTCTTCAGTTATTTCAATGAAATATTTAATTACTTAATCTCTTAAGTCCATGTCTTGTGTTTTGAGGATGTTCGGTTCATAGTTGGAAAACGACTTTGGTATGATGATTGTGGTCAAAGAGGTAATTGTTCCATAATATATAGAATAATAATAATTAAATAATAATAATTTTTATTAATTAATTATAATTTTAAAACCAACTATAAAATATGGTTATTAAAAATTTATTACATTATAATCATGGAGATGGTAGGTTGTACGTACGTATGAGTAACGATTCCATTTTTCAAAAAACATGAGAGAAAGAAGGTAAGTATTATTATATCTTTACATAATTATGATTATATAATAAATATAATATTATATACTTAAATATTTCATATATATCATCCATGTGACGTGGTGATGAAAAATGAATCACATCACTTTGTGGTGGTGGTAATCCACACATACTCACATGAGACATTATCATTTTTAATGGATGAAATGTTATGAAAATAGATGATATATTATGATTTAAAAATGATAATTATTTAATGAATATAATATATTTAGATTAAATACATCATTATTAACATATATGATACTCTATGATGGAAAACGAAACACATCATTTTGTGTTGGCGGTAGTCCACTCATATGTATGAATGATGTTTTCAATCCCCATAGGATGGAAAAATAGATAAAAAGGGTTATAAAATATTCATAATAACAATTTAGTATATATTATACAATAATTTTATTATATAATCGTAGTTTTATAATATTTTAATGGGGTATAAGAAGAAATAAATTAAAAGTGGTTAGGTTGGATGATTACCTCTTATTCAATAGTCCTCTTTTAGATCCCATCTCAAGGATTCTTGGAATGATATTTTAAGATAAAAAATTATAATTTATGTATAAGGAAGTTTATAAAATAATTGGGTAGATTTTGGTCTAGCTTGATGGCACAAATTGGTGTAAATAATTGAAATTAGGGGTTTTATTTTTTAATGGAGGGGAGTGGAATTTCTAGAAATTCATGAAATATTATAATATAATATGTGTCTAACTCATGTAAAATGGTTCCAAAATGAAATGGATAAAAATAAAAGGAGGATATAGTTTTAATATAATCATAAAATAAAATTTATACTGATTTATATATTTTTTAAACCTTATCTGTTGGTTTAACCTCTTGGTTAACCAATTTTAACCATAACCATGGTTATGAATTTTTCAATATTAAGGGGTTATAATTTTATTTATAAGGTGAAATTTGATAATAAGGGACCAAGGGATCAAATTTTATACCATTTATAATCATAACTGTACTCTTGAAATATTTTTTAATATTTTTAAATAATTTTATAACTTATTATTTAACATGAAATATCATTAATATCATTTTTGACACTATTCATTTAGTTTGAATTTAGAGACAAGAATATAGAAATTAATTTAAAATATAAACCTTTAAAATATATCCTAATATGTTATGTTGATATATAATATTCATGGGAAACTATAAATCTCCCAAAAAATATTACTTTTAGTGTTTTAAAAACCATTTACTTGATTTTTCTACTTCTTGCACAAACACAATGTCAGCATTGCGAAGAATTTAAGTTAATTATTTCATCACCGAAAATATAAAATAAATTACCATGGAATTTTTTTTCTTTAAAGTAGTCATTTAAAATATAAAATAAGTTTTTTTTATCCATTTTACAGAATAATAAATATATTAAAATCAAGAGAGTGAAATTTTTAACTTTATCCTTTACTTAAAATATTATAAAGGTTAAAATCCAAGATAAACGAAAAAAGGTAATATTTTATAATTTTGGATGATTATGGATGAAATATAATCATAAAAATAAATTAATTAAAGCATTTTAATGAATTTAAATCCTTATTGTGTTAGTTGAAACCATAAGTAACCATTATAACATTATCATAGTAACAAAAATTTACTATAATTACTACTCATATTGACCAAAAATTAATTTGACCTCATTAACTGATATTAATTATTATTATTCAAAATATTGAATCAATTTTATCAAATTTTTTTAATATAAGTGGCAGAATTTAATTTAAAATTAACATGAAAAACACATCGAAAAATGATATTCCAGAAAAATGCCTTTTTAAGTTTGTAAATATTTTTATACCAAATTCTAGTACAATGTTTATTAAAATAAAATTTATTGGATTATATTTAATAAAAAATAAATAAATTAATTTTAAAACTAATCCCAAATATAATTTTACTTTCTATGTAATTGAAATGAATATATATATATATATATATATATATATATATATATATATTAGAAAAGAGAGAACCACGACTCTTAATATATAAAAACAAGGTTACGAGAGTCTGAAGGAAGGAAATTTACTTTTTTCCTACTAAAGAATAGTAATAATTTCACAAAGAAGATTAGAAGAATATGTGAAAACCTCATCAAATACACCATTTTTGGCATGACTGTTAGCAAGTTGATTAGCTTCACGAAAGATGTGCATGATTATATAGTTCATTAAAGAAAATATATCAAGACAATTAGACCATTTTACTATAAACTTCCATGAGATATGGATCTATCCCATCCTGAAAACCTGGACAATGGTAGTGGAATCACTCTAGAACCATACATTATTATAATTAATTTTCATGCAACTAAGAAAACATTGATGAAACTTGTCATCTATGCTTCACGAGTAGTGGTATGACCACAAGGACTATGTATGCACTCTATAACATCACTGCTATGATCTTTGAAAATGATCCCATAACCTTTCGGGCCTGGGTTCCCCCTCGAAGTGCCATTTGAGTTGCATTTGATCCATCCACCGAAGGGGGGGGACCAGAAGACCTCAATAATACTGAGGGGTTTAGGAAAATTACCACGGGTTCTCAACTTTCTATGAATATAGAAGTCTATGACCGAGCTGCTATAATGATCTCCATGCAGCGTGTTGGTGTTTTGAACAACCAACATTTTATCTATAAGTGAAATCCTCAGATTGAAAGCAATATGTTCATGGATGTGATTATATACTCTTCTATAGATAATGTAAATAACCTCCACACAAGACAGTCTGAAGAGGATCATGAGTTTTTTTGGACATTTGAATATCCAGAAAAGCAATCATAAAATATTCAAGGTTGTTAGTACACAAGGGATGTAACTTAGACAACTCAAAAACTACTCTCGAAATAAAGGAAATAGTATGAAAGCACATGAATAAGCATTCCAAATACTCACAATGTTTATGACACAAAACACATCTTGATCATAGTGAAATACTGACATGCTTAAAATAAACATCAACTGCCAGCTTGTTGACAGATAGATGCCAAAGCAGTGTAAATCTTGATGGAGATAACCATTTATTATTGAATGTACCAATACATTTGCAGTTACCTTGAATCAGATGCTTATAAAAATTCTTGGAATCAAGTATAACATTTGGGTTTGGTTTCCATATTAGAATGTACTCTTTATTGTTCAGGAACTTGTATGAAGAGACAGAAAGTGAAATTTCAAGTGGTAGCATATTCATATTTTCCAACTGATCTTTAATGGAGATATTGTGGTCATTTTTTGGATCAGGGGTGATGACACCATCAATCAAAGGAACTCCAGTCCAATTATATTTCCAAAATATCCGGGAGAAATTAACACTAACCAACTAATGCGAGTGCATATTAATTTTTAGAAAAGTTCTTCTAGGACCTGGAAAAATTGAGGATTGAATGTAGCTCAATTTTCTTTCAATCAGTTTGTTCAAAAATCTAGATCTGAGGAAGCCCAAGGAGTCATAATTTTCATTTATGAGTCTCCATATAAACTGGTATTGGAGGGACCGATTGAAGAGATCAAGGTTTTTTATACCAAGGCCTCCTAGGACCTAAGGCATACATCACTGCTTCTAAGGATCTGTGATAATTTTACCTTCTAGGATACTAACACTCCATACAAATATTCTCATTAGTGAGTTGATGGTTTTGATAACAGAGGAAGGTGAAGAGTAAACCCTGAAATAATATACCATATTTGAAACCACTACATGCTTGAATAAGCATAATATCCCTTCCATTGAGAGAGAATTTCCCTTCCAGGAGGATTGGGTTATTCTAATCTATCTCAAACATTGATAAAGTAATAATCCCAAGGTATTATATAGAACATTTGAACTCCAAGATAGATGAAGGGAAGGGAGCCTTACCTTATTCCCCAAACATTCATCATGCAAGATTTACTGGAGGCTAATATGTTCCTTCCAAAGTAGATGAATAACTTACTCCAATTAATTTCATGTCCTAATACACTTCCATAGAGAATTAAGATATTCTTGATGTTTTTGATGTTCCTCCTATATCTCTAAGTAAAAATAATAATGTCATCAGCAAAGAAAAAGATGAGAAGGACCAGAGATACCACGAGCCGCTCTGATTGTTTTAAGATCACCCTTTCATTCCATGTGTAGAAGAATCCTACTTAGATAGTCCTCAACTATGGAAAAGATGATATCAGAAATGGGATCACCCTATATCACCCCCCTGGAGCACATGAAGTATCCTTCTGGGGACCCATTTTTGAGAATGGATATGTGAGAAGACCCAAGTGGGTCTTTAATCCAATGAATGAACCTCATGTTAAAACTAAATTCATAATGAATCCAACTAATAAATCCCCAGTCCATGGTGTTTAAAGCCTTCCTGATGTCAATATTAAGAGCTATATTTTCTCCCCTAGTGGTCTTCTGAAGAAGGTTCCCACATTTAGAAGTAGTGAGTAGGCAATCTTGTATTTTTCTCCCTTTGACAAAGCCAAACTTATTCTAAGAAATAATTTTATCTGAGACATAAGAAATTTTATTGGAAATAATTTTGGTGATGAATTTATAGATGGTGTTGACTAGATCAACTAGTCTGAATTGGATGATATCACTTACATTCTTGACTTTTGAAATTAAGGCTATGAATTGAGCATTTAAGCCTTGAGAGAAATATCCACCCATGAAGAAATGATTAACAAGTATTCAAACATCATTCTGAATTATATCCTAAAAGAATTGAAATAAATGGTTAGTAAACCCATCTGGACCCAGTGATATTCCCTTATTGAGGCCAAGAACAACATCCTTGATCTCAAAATCCAAAGGACCAGAGGCAAGTAAGTTGTTATCATCCTCATTATTCTATTTTGGAATGATGCCTTCCATTATTCCCAAACTCTTTTCAGACCTCTGAAAATATTCCTATAGAAGGAAATAATGTGGTTTGAGAGGGCATGTCTATCATACAGAATTGTGTCACCATCCTTTAGAAATGATAGGGGCCTATTGGATTTTCTTACCCTTTGAAGATCATTGAAGAGATTGGTGTTTCTATCCCCTTCATTGAGCCACCTAAACTTGAAGTGTTCCTTTTGAATATTATCCATTAGAATGATAAGATGCTTCAATTTAGAGGAAATAATATCTTCTTGACTAATATATCTAGAGAATTTGTTATGAGTTATGGATTCTTGAATACCATGGAGACATAATTCAAGGGAATCTATCTCTTCATCAAGGAAGCAGAACATTTTCTTACTCTATTATTTCATTTTAACCTTGAGAATATTAATTTTGAGAATAAAAGACAAGGGATTACCATTGTGATCATCCATTTCCTAGGTGTCATTAACAATTTGAGTGTAATCTATAAGTTCTATCCACTCATCATTGAACCTAAAAGTAATTGGATGATTTTCCTCCTTTT
This sequence comes from Viscum album, assembly GCA_963277665.1. Classification (NCBI taxonomy): domain Eukaryota; kingdom Viridiplantae; phylum Streptophyta; class Magnoliopsida; order Santalales; family Viscaceae; genus Viscum; species Viscum album. The sequence goes on from OY728160.1 coordinate 1,377,286,513, forward strand.
CATTAAAATTCTATAGAATAGGATGGTGGTTTGAGTTGTGTTTTTCTAGAGTGACAAATGAGATTTCTTTCCAATTTTTAAGCGAAACATCATTGAGAAAAGATCATTCAATTATTATTACCTTCATTCGATCTAAATATCTTATGTACCATGTGTATTTGGCCCCAATCAGATTTATCTCAGTTAGTTTATCCTCTTTAATATAAGCTTTGAATTCCTTCATTGAAATAGTGATAGAAACATGTCCAATATTCTCATCAACATGAAGTATAGAGTTAAAATCCCCCATTATAACCTAGGGATTTGAGATAAAGCTGAAAAAATCCTTGATGTGCATCCATATAAGTCTTATATCAATATATTTCTTGGAAGCATATACCATTGAGTAGAAAGTATTTAGACCATATCTATAAAATCTTCATGTGATGAATTGATCATCCACTCGAACAAGACCAGGGTTTTCCACATTATTGTGTACCAGAAGCCATAGCCTGTCATAGCAATAAGAGTTATTAGCTTTACCGAGTAACGAGTAACCCTTACTATCTAGTGGATACCCTTGATTGATGGAATTTTTCCTTGGTTTCAAAATACCAATTATTTCAGATCTATACCTACCTGTAAGGATCTTAAGGTAACTTAATGTTGTAGGGTTGTCTAACCCCGGGAAGTTACAAAATATAATCTTCATTTTTATTTTTGGTTGGGGGTGAATCCCTCCTTTTCTTTTAACTCCAATTGCTTCCTTATATCATATTTTCTAGGATTTGTCTTTTTGGAAATGTTATCAGATGCACACCTGAGTTAAAGAATTTCCTTCATCCATTGTATATTTTTTATAGGGGTTTCCTCTATGAAAGGATTGGCTATTTGATTGTCCTGAAGAGAACCAGTCTCTTGTTTTAAAGGTATAATCTATAGGTTATCATCTTCTATAGGCCTGTATATATTATGTGAATCAATAAAATATGATTTTATCTAATCAAGAAAGAAGGCCTCTGATTTGATAGTGAGGGAATTTGATAGAACATCTAATGATAAGTCCAAGAAATGAGATAAATATTCATCAACATCAAAACCCTTCTTATCTTCAACAATTTTAATGCTTTGATTCTCAATATTTTCATCTGGGAAGGTCTATTGTTGTTATTCCTCTTCAAACCAATACACCCATATTGTTCTTGTGCCAACAGACTTGTCCCATTTTACCCCTTGGATTTCTCAATTGCATTATTTTTAACATATTCCATTGTTCTTGGATTCTTACCTCTCGACACCTCCTTAAACACCATGTTTCCATCATCAGGTTTGACAATCTTCTAGACCAGATGAAAATTCTTGATAACATGACCCACTATTCTACAATGTTCATAGTATTGAGGGATATTTTCAATTTCAAAGCTAACCTCTATTATATTATCATTAACATCTAGAGAAACCTGGTTAAGGGATGGTGATTCCAAGTTGATCTCAACAAGAACTATTTCATAAAGGATAAGGTCTCCATTTATTGTGTATTGATCAATCTTTAAGGGAGTACCAATTATAAAGGATAAATAATTTAGTATTTTAGGATTCCATTAAATCCATGGAATCCCATGAATCATGTTACATACCTATCAAATGTAATTATTTTAAGTGAAAGGATTAAATTTTGTATCCCATTATGAGAGATGAAAAATCCCTAGTTTCAGATTGAGGGTTCCTGAGTTCCAAGATGCATCAATGTCCCCCTATTTTTTCAATATGACTTGGAAGTAACATTTTACAATCAGAATCAATATATATTTATAGAGATTAAAACAGTGAGAAATTATTTCTTTTAGATCGACATTGGACCTAGGCTTTACACCTTTTTCATAAGAAATGTGACCAAGTGCCAAGTACCTGTAAATCTCCCTCCTTTGCTATATCGCATCTGGGTTGGAAACCAATGTGATGGAACATTCCCCCAAATTATTCATGACATGGGGCCTGTTATTATTAGTTGATTTTTCACCAAACTTTCAAGAGATTCCACAAAGAAAATTTCCTTACGAGGCAGAGCAGAGGAGTCAGACCCTGTAGCGAGCTCATTCTGATGAGGCTTGAATGATCTCTCCCAATCTGGATTAAATGATTCCATAGAACAAAAACATCGATATTATAATGAGATCTATTCCTCATCAATTCAAACAAAGGAATCTCCCATGATAACCCTCTCTATCACATCCACTTGAAAGGAAAATATTGTTTTCAATAAAAATCATTATTTTTCACTATTCATTGAATAATAAATCTATCCAAAAAATTATCAAAAATTTATTATATGTTAATTTTAAAATGTTGAATTCAAAAATTAAAATATTTTAATGAAATAAAATTTCTTTAAGTTTGATAAATTAATTATAATATTCTCCCACAAAAATAAATAATGACCATTTTTGAAGAAAAAATATTTTTAAAGCATAAAATGAATTTACTGAAAAATAGAGTTTTTATCTCCTATGATTTAATCAATAAATTTTTATTGATTTTGAACATTATGTATATAAAATTAATAATATGGTCAATCCTACTCATATCAACCAATTTAACATTTATTATATATGTATAATATATAAATATTAGTATTTCAGGGTTTATTTAATCACGGTGTTGCATGTTGTAAATGCTATCAAAATGATTTCCTTTTAAAATATCACGATATTACATTATTCCCCATTTTAAATAAATTTAAACCTTACAATTTGAAATTCATTTTGGTAATAAAGGGTTTGACATTTGAAAATATCTTTGTTGAAAACCCACATCAAAAAAGGGTTAATATTTAATGACTCCAGTTTTCATAGTTTGATCCTATGAATATTTCTATATATATAGGATGTTTTTCTTAGAGTTAGTGTAGTGTTTTGGGTGTCACAATACCCCATAAAAAATATATTTATACTATTAATATATATTAAAGCACACACATGATTATTTTTTGGAATGAATAGTTTTCCGGTTGATCATGACCTCTAATGGAAAATCAAAAATCACAATTGCTTCAAAGGTACAAGGTTTACCCTAGTTGTGACATAAGGTTGGTCAGTATTGTATGTTCTATATAATATATTCATTGGTGTGTGAGTGAAAAAAATTAAATAAAAATTTTATTTAATATATTAATTGTTTAATCTATCTCACTCTTCTATTTATATGTTGTTATAGAAAATCTCCAGGGTTAATCGTATAGCCCCTGGAGAGTAGGGTAAGAGGAGGAGAGCCACTGTTAACATCATTGGACATTGGAACATGGATTCAAAATGAATAATTGATGGGATTCAAGATATGAACGATGAACATAGTGGGGTCTTCATGATCATTTTTAGTCATGTGTTCTTCACCAATGAACAATCCATTCTTGAGGTAGGTCTCATTTTTTTAGATTTATTCCCTTTTGATTCAATTGCTGAGCATTGACTGAAAATATGCTTTACTAAATCAATTTTTTTTCTTCACATGTTCCTATACATTAATTATTTTCTTGAACCTAATTATCTATATTTGTTTGACCCATAATTAAACCTTTTTTTCTAGGACTTGTAATCATTGTCTAGGATCACATTAGATAGCGAAAATATTACCTCATTCAAGTTCTTTTTACCACCATCATTTTTCACATTCTTCATTGTTGACCCATAGGGTCATAGATTCAACATTTTTAGGCTGTTTTGAGTGTGATAAAACCCTAAAAATTGTGATAAATCTATGATCAAATTCGGGATCAATAGTTTGTGGATGGATCGAGCCAAATTTGTGGAATATGGGTGTTGGATTCAAGGTTTGGAACCCCGAACGATGATGGGGGGGGGGGTGAAACAACTTCCGTATGGGATATCAGAGATCTAATTTCTAGAAACCAGATGTAGATAATTGATTATTTAAGGATTTCCCCTATGTTTTCAGTAGATTTAGGAAGGAAAAATAGAACGTTTGGTGATGAGAATTTTTGATCTATTATCTGCATAAAGACTTGAGCTTTTATGTGTCAAAACACCATTGAACTCTATTTATTCTAGAGGAAATCATATAGTGTTCCTAAACATATCATGGATATTAAGTATTTTACCCACTATAAGCATCAAACACCATGTGGAGTACCCACACAATATGTGAAATTGGCTGGGTAGCCTAGTCGGGTACTAGAAGTACACGCTTAGGCTAACCATGTGTCTTACACACCATATAAATTAGAGTAAAAATTGTGTACCTATAATCGGTTAGATAACCTATGTTCTGTGTGGAAAATGGATTAAACCCTTAGTGGTACTACACTTCATTTCATCTGGAGGACACACTGTGTACTTTGGACTTTACACATTGAGTGCAACGATGGGACCTGTCCATGTTCATCATCATGAGACATGCTATGTACCCTATCTAGACATGTCATATACTACCTTCTAAACCTTCTAAAATGTGTAAATTGTTCTATAGGACTTGTATTTGGGCCCATGAATAGACTATATTGAGTAATTTTCCATTTAATAAATGACGGTGGACTTAATTTTGGCATCAGAGATATTATGAGAGGAAATATGAGTGGAACACTTCTTCATTGATGCTCAGAACATGAAAGTGATTGGGTTTGATCATTAGAGAGTTCCCAGGGTTGGTACTCTCTTGATACACTAGGTCATAGGTCCCATAAACTCTTTATATAGGTATTTTTGGTATTCCCTAAACATTACAATGGGTGTGGGTCCTATCTGTATGAAGTGGTACTCCCCTATCATCATCTTTTGGAAGGGAGGGTGTCCACCAATGTTGTAATGCTCCATTGAATGTGGAGAAGTAGAAAGGAGTGATCACTCCACCAAATTATTATGAGTTTGTGTGTGGTGTTCGACATGGAAAGTTTGGACCTTGGGAGCTACATGCAGACTCATCATTGTTATTTTCTAGCTTTAGAGACAAATATCCTCTTTCTATCTTGGTATGGGTTTCCATCTAAGCATATCTGATGTTGGGATTCTTTACCCTCATACATAATGGTGCGAGTTAGATATTTTATTCTATTTATTCCCCATTGGTTTTCAGATCATCCAACTATGTATGTTTATTATCATCCCTATACAGGCTATGCCCACACATGTCATGTCTTATTTATATTAATGTAATATTGGTGGTGACCTTTTTGGATTGGGTTTCAATGAAGTGTAACATTACTTAAAGGCACTAACCATGTTCAGTGGTCGGTCTCAGAGATTGTGTTTTGGGTTCTCTTCGGTTTCCCTATTTTCCAGTTTTTGTAAGATATTAACTCTTTTATAATTGGGAATGAATTACCCCCTAAAATCTCTTATATTACCATGTTTTACTTTGATTTATTTCATAGAGGTTGTTGCATGCATTAATTGCACTCCATATTTTTCTTTTATTTTATATATCTTCACTATTTCATAGAGTTTTGTGTGTACATGTTCCTAAAGGTATATTAATATAAATCTTCCCATTTCTATGATATGCCTACTCCATGATTTTGGTCAGCCCTTGGCCTATTGGGTGTAGGCTAGGGGTGTCACTCTTGTCTTTCTACCAGCCTAGGTGGGGACCCAGTGGGTCGGGTCATGACAATGAGGTATCAAATTTTCTTAGACCTAGGATATATTTTTGGAGTTGGACATGTCATGGGGATTGGTTTGGGAGCTTAGGTAAATTATTTGGAGTGTTTCAACTTCAGATATCAGGATTGGAAACCTAATAATGGTGCGATAACCAACGTATCCATAAACTAGGACTTTGAATACCTGATTTTCAAATCAAAATGTCATGGAATTGGTTTCAAGGAAACCAATGGTACATGCATCATATAAGATTGCGTCTTTTGACTTTCCCAACCTACTTGAGTTATCTCCCCAAAATATTCTCATCAAACTGTGGTGCATCTTGTTAACTTTTTAGCTGCCTCCATGATGACTGCCAACTATGATACAAATATAGTTTCATGATGGTGACTTGTTGAGAGATGAGGAATTATTGAAGGGACCTATTCACGATGTGTTCCCAAAGATCATAGAGTAGTGATTCCACTAAATGGGTAGTGTGTGGATCTACCTCCAGTGGTGAAGGAAGATGATTGACTACATGTTTGGCAGCTGATAGCTCCAACAGTTCAGGATGATGACACCTATAGGCTTAACATGGTATGAAAGTTCTAGAGATAAATATCACTCAGGTTTCAGGGTGATCTATACCCTCAGGTAGCAGAGGATTAGATCAAAGTTTTGGTCTAGGTTTTTAGGATTGTTCAAACCTCGCTCAATGAGATGGTTGTTCCTATAACTAGTCTTCATGATAGGGAAAGAGGGCGCTGGTGGGGTTTGATCCCTGAGACCCATGATGAGAATATTATCTCATATAAATAATTTTAGTAGTCATAACATGATGAGTATTACTCTTATATATTTTAATCTATACAGATCTAGTAGATTTTTGAGTTGTGGTGTGGTGAAATGTTTTTTTCTCAGTATGCCTCAAGGTTTAAAAATATCACGTTCTATTCTATCTATATGGTGAAAGTTGGATTATCTTGAGATTAGAAGTTTTAAAAGGTTCTTCACAAATACATTTAATCTAGTGTGGTCTCCTTATGAATTTTCACTTATACTGGAGTGATAGAGAAGGGTTTTTTAAAGATAACTTTATAGAAGAGGCTCCAGTCATCCTGGAGAGGGACGATGCTATGCTTATGACTGATGAAATCATATGGATCATGATTTCCAAAATCTTTGGGATGAATATTGTAGGAATTCAGTGGATGGTCCTCCATGAAAGAGGTAACATGATTATTATATATCTCCTAGGTATGGTCCGAGCATCCCCCAGGGAGGTGATACTGATAGGGGGAAGGAATATCCTTGGATGGAGGAGCTAGAAGTAGATAAAAATGCTACAACCTACTCCCACCACCAAAACCAGGTATTCAACTCCAAGACCAGAGATATGGTGGTTGAGGGTGTATATAGTTATAGGATATTAATGGATAGGACTAGGACAAACATGAGATGATTTGAGATATGATCTGTGTCTTCTCTACTTTATCTCCAGTACTTGTGGACATAGGTGTAATTCATTCCTTTAGTTCTACATCTCCCATATGGGATCTAGAGCCTCCAATATAGTCTTCGATCCATCAGTAATTTTGAGTGGTTATGAAAGGAAATTATTCTTCTATATCTTACATATTACTATAGTGAAATTTGGATCTAAGTGGAGAGAGATTGTCATGGGACCTCTGGGTCATTTTGATGAAACCTTATGATATTATCCCGGGTATGTTTGGTTGTTTGTAGTGAATTAATATATAGACTATCATCTTAGGGGATCTAGATACCTTCATAAATATGGTATGAGATTCTCCTTTAGGTGTGATAAAGATATTATAGCTGTGAAAGTCGGGATCATGAGTAGGAAGCTATAAACAATCACACATTAATTAGTGAGTTTGGACCCTAGTGTATGGGGTCTACGAGCATCTAGATTCCAATGGTAGTGGAGGATTATATTGATGTATTTCCTAAAGATTTTCCTAGACTACCATTGAGTTGGGAGATTGAATTCTGAATCAACTTTCACTCTGGGACCACTTTGGTATCTTCTATGACATTTCAGATGGCCCCTACGAGATCCATGAGATTAGGGTACAGTTGGAAAACCATTGAGAGAAAGGTTTTATTAGACACAATGTGTTTCCCCTATCTAGAACTAGTGTAGTTCAAGAAAAAAGAGGGTAGGATATTGAGGATTTTCATTGATTATGACCACTTAAACTTGGAAATCTTAAAAAAATCATCCCTTGATGGGGATTGATGATATCTTTGACCAGTTGAAAGGTGTGAGTTGGTTTTCGATGATTGATCTCAGGTTTAGATACCATTAGTTGAGGGTTCATGAGGATGATATTATGAATATGGTATTCTGATATTGATATAGGCAATATGAGTTCTTGGTGATTCCTTTTTGTGTGAATAACTTCCCTACTATTTTCATGGAACTTATGAACCATCTATTCTAGATATAAATGGAAAAATTCATGGTTTTATTTATTTATGACACTCTCATATACTCTATGTATGAGGTGGAATATATATATAATTTTAGGATAGTCCTAGACTTACTTCTAGATCACCAACTATACAGTAATCTCTCAAAGTATCAGTTTTAGATTTGATAGGTTCACTTTCTTGGGAAGGTTATCTCTATGCATTGTGTAGCTATGGATTCAATAAATATTGACCCATAACTCTCTTGGGAACCACCCAAGATCATGTAAAAAGTCAAAATATTCATCTATTTGATAGTTTACTATCAAAAGTTCCTGGAATAATTTTCCATGATTGAATCCCCTTTGAATACCTTGACATGAAAAGGGAAGTTGTTTTCTTAGACTGAGCAGTTTCATAGAGCCATTGAGGAGATAAAGAAGAGGTTAACCGGTGCCCCCGTGCTGAGAAAACTAGATGAGGGTATTTATTATGTGGTTCTATGTGATACCTCTAGTGATGGGATTGGATGTGTTTTGATGTAGAGGCAAGCAATGATTTCTATGGGCTGAGGTAGTTGAGACTCTATGAGAAAAACTATGTGACCAATGGCATGGAGTTGGAAGTGGTAGTATTCACATTGAATATATAGAGGCATTATCTACAAGGTGAGTGTTTCATTTTTTACTCATATCACTATAATCTTAGGTACATCTTTACCCAGAGACATCTTGACCTAATACAAAGGCATTGGTTTCAATTCCTATAAGAATATGACTTTGAGAAAGTGTATACCCTTGGGAAGTGAAACTTAGTAATAGATTTCCTTAGTAGAAAATATCATTCTCTTTTAGTGGAGGTGGAATCATAGTATTTGGACTCATTATAGCTAAACCTAGAGGAGGAGAGGGATACAACTTATCTTTTGTTTATGGTTGTGACTCCACCATTACTTCTGCATGTGAGAAAAGCTCAACTAGGAGATATAGACTATGATGTTTTATATGAATAGATATCCTCAGGTGATGCACCTGATACATTTTATGAATGTAGGGAGCAAGGTACCCTTTTCTAGATATAGATGGTCATTTTGATAATAATTCACGAGGATGTGTTGATGGAGTTTCATACCTTCCACTTGGATTTACATAGACTATTTAAAATATATACAATGACCTTAAGAATTAGTTTTGGTGGGTTGGCATGTGGTGGAGTGTTTCTAAGTTTTTTTTTCTCAAGGCCTCAAATATTAGCAGGTAAAGAATAAAAATTAGGTTTGGGCAGGATTGACTCAAACAATTGATATCCTATATTGGAAGTGGGATAACATATCAATGAGTTTTTTGAGGAAGATTACAAGGAAATAAAGAGGCCACAATTCCATCTAGTTTATTATTGGACAAATTACCAAATCATAACCCTTTATTTCCCTCAGGGTAAAGAGTTCGATTGAGATTATTAGGCCGTTGTACATGAATGAGATCATCCTATTTCATGGGGTACCCATGATGATCATCTTTGACTAGGATACTCTATTCATGTCATGGTTATGGAGAGGTTTGCAGGAGGATTTCAACACCTAGTTATTGATGAGCACGACATGTCACCCCTAGATGGATGACCGAGATGAGTATACCATTTTGGTTTTGGAGGATATGCTAAGATCCTATGTTTTTGACTTTGGTAGGAGTTCATATGATCACTTAACATTTGTGAATTTTTACTATAACAATAACTATCACTCTAATATTGGTATGAAATCTTTTGAGGAATTGTATGAGTGACCCTACAAGTTAAACTTATACTAGACTGATATTGTAGAGTCATCTCTTGTTGGGATAGATCTAGTTCAAGAAATGATAGAAAAGTTTCAGGTGACCCATGAGCATATGAGGATATCCTAGAGTCAACAATAATCCTATACAAACTAACGTCATGGACCTTTGGAGTTTGAGTAGGGAGAATATGTTTTCTTGAGGGTATACTTGTAATGTGGGTCACAAATATTTGTTCTAAGAAGAAGTATATCCTCAAGGTTCATTGGGCTATTCTAGATCATATATATGGTTGAATTGGTTACTTACCTCTTTAACTTTCTCCCACAGTTGGACCAAGTGCATTAAGTCCTCCATATTTTATAGTTGAGGAGATACGTGCATGAATAGTGACACATTATTGACTGGGGAGAGTTAGATATTAAGGATGGGGCCACCTTTACAGAGTACTTGGTGATGATCAAGTATTTATAGGATAAGATCCTACTTTGAGGGACCATTACTCTAGTTCAAGTGATTTAGAAGCATGGGAACATGCATGAGAGATTTTTGGAGCGTGAGATTTAGATGTTGTCATATTAAACCCACATTTTTTTGTACAGATTGTGATTTTTGGTGTTAAAATCCTTGAATGAGGGGAGAACATAATGAATTCAGTTTTAATTGGATGATCCTTTGAATATATATATATATATATATATATGGATTTTCTTTCTTAGAGTTTTCATAGTGTTTTGGGTGTCGTCGGGCCCTGAAATTAATATATATTAAATCAATCATGCACATATTTTTCTGAATAAATTTATTTCCCATTGACTGGGTCCTAGAATGGAAAATATGAGACCGTAGTTGTTTCTTAGATGCATTTTTCACCCAAGGCACGACCTAAGGTTGGCCAGCATTGGATTTTCTGTAGAATGAATTCATTGGTGGGTGCATTAAAAAAATTAAATAATAATTTAATTTAATCTATTTAATTTTTAACATGGACATATGCTCTATTTTTATGCTATTATTTCAAATATCCATTATTAGCTGCATAAACTTGGGTAATTAGAGAAGGAGGAGATCCAGTGTTGGCGTTGATATACTTAGGAACATGGATAACCAATGAAAGATTGAGGGGATTCAGTGGATGAATGGTGAACATGATGAGGTCTTAATCATTATTTCTAAAGGATATGCTCTTCACTAATGATTGATCAATTCTTGAGTTAGGTATCATTATATTAGGGGTTTTTCCCGTTTGATTAAATTTTTGAGAATGGATTGAAAATATTCTCCGCTCTATCGATTTACATTCTTCAGATGTGCTTAGAATTTAATTATAGATCTTAAAAAAATTATCTATCTTGGTTTCACCCATAATTTAACCCTTTGTTTTCTATAATTTTTAATCATTTTCTAGGATTATATCATCCAATGATAATCTGACCTTTTTATTATGTTTTTTCCCACCATCGTTATTTGTTTTCTTAATCATTGTCCCATGGGGTTGGTGATTCAGCATTATTAGGATAGTTTGAGTAGGATAGAACTACAAAAATCATGATGAATTCATGATATAATTAGGGATTGGTGGTTTTCGATATATTAATTTAGATTTAGATAATGATGTTCATGTTATGGATTCAAGTTTTGGGACCCCGGACGACATTGGTTGGTGCGATGACTACCACTCAAGAGATAGGAGTTCCAATTTCCAGCTCCCAGAGGTCAAGAATTGATGATAAGAGGCTTTATGAAATTTTTTTAGTGGATTTTAGGAGGTTGAAAGACATGATTGGTAGAGTGAATATCAGATCTAGCATACTCATGAAGAACAAATCTTCCATGTATGAAAAATGTGACTACACACCATGTATTCTGGAGTAACATTCACCGTGTTCCTCAAAATCTAACATCAGCTAGGGTTTCAGCTTGTTATAAGTATCACAAACTATGTGGAGTTCTCACACACTAGGTTACCTTGGATGGGTAAGCCAATATTATACTGTAAATACATGATCAGGATAAATATGTGTCTTAGATTCCATGTTCATCAGAGTACACCCTACGTACCTCTACATGGTCAGAGGACCCGTGTTTAGTGTGAAAAATGACTTTATCCGTGGGTGGTCCCACATGATATGTCACCTAAAAGAAGTTCTGTGTAATTTGGTTTTTATACACCAAGTGTTGAGGTGATACATGGCTGTACATAAGCTTTATGTGACACACCATGTACCCTAGTAGGACACATCGTGTACTCCCCTCATAAACTTCTAACTTGAGTATACCCTTTTCTAAAAGTCAAATTTGGGATTTTTAATAGCATATCCTAAGTATTTTTCCATGTAGGAAATGATTTTTTTTATTTTTTTCATTATAGATATTGAACTTACAAAGTTTCAGATAAAAAATGAGAGTGGGGGGGGGGGGGGGTGTATCTGTTTTTCACTTTTATATGTTTTAATACTTTTGAAAACAAAACCCCTAAAACCTATTAAAGTTAATAACATTATCATATTTTAGTAAATACTCATTCATGAAGAATTAGAAATGCAAGTAATGGAAAGAATATTTACATGGTTCAACCTAATTTTTGGGACCTACATCCTTTCCCAAGCTACCCCCATGGGTCTATAGAAATTAACTATAATGAAAATTTGAATACAACTTGTGTCAACTCCCATTAGAAACTTTTTATATCCTAGTTGGTATTATTATACTAACTCCAATTAGTTTTCAAAGTTTTCATACAAACAATTTTAGCCACAAAATAAAAAGATCACAAAAATATTTTCTCTATAAAAATCTATCCAGAATCTTAGTTTGCTGTCCCCGGGTCTGATTGTCTTCGTTCAATGAACTCATTATGATGAATTTTTTTTCTCAAACTTCACTTATCAAACTCTAATCAACTGTTCAGATCGATATTCCTCAGTCTGATCTTCTTAGTCCGATAAATAAAACATTTAGTAGTATAATATTCCTAAGAGATATCTATCTGGAAATAACTTTGATTCAAACTCTACAGTAATCCTCCTTTTTCACACATGAAAAGGTTTTAAAGTATTATTGTTCTATGTATCTATTTATAGGTGTCCCAAAATAGAAAATATGATAAATGGAAAAAAATTTCCCTATCAATTGAATTTAACAAATTTCAAAATTTGAACTTCACCTTGGACTAGTTCAATTCTTCTCAACTCTTCTGGAACATTCTTGAATCTTGTTGAGTCTTCTAAGAAATCAGCCTTCTCAAACTTACTAAATTTTCATCAGCATTATTATGTTTTCTGATTATATTTCATTTTGTGACTATGAATGTTTTTCTATATCAAAATTATTCTGGTGGAATTTCTTGAGGAAACTTTTTTGATGATGTCGACACCAAAATATGAGAAGAAAGAAAGGACACGAAAGAGAAACCCATCCCAAAAGGGCTGACTCACGTAGCCTTTTCGCAAATCCCCTTAGCACTGTGACATTCATGGAGCCCCACAGTACTGTGGCTGACGTGGATCTAAATCACCCTCCGTGGTCGCCACAGAGAAAAGAGATGGGAGGCTCCGTGATTACGACACAATTGACCGGGAGATCTGTGCTGTGGAGGGAGAGGAATCAACCTCCGTGAACCTGTCAAACTTGATGGAGGGATCTTTAAGTGCTGCACAGAGTACCCAGAAGAGCTCTGCGCCAAGGAGGGATGACGATCGACTCCATGGTTATGAAAAACTTGACACAATTTGCGTCTGATCGTGGAGCACCACATGGCTTCACACTGAGCTGTCCCTGCTTCGTATCATCCCTTACCTATAAATACCGGGCTCCCTTGAACCCAAAGGATGTATACTCCGACCTTTCTCCTTCCTTTCTCCCAAATCGCAAATAACCTTCTTCTTTGTGAAACCTTGAGAAAAATTGGCTCTTCCAAGTACTTGAGCCTTGCGAAGTACCCTTCCCTTAGCTCGAAAAAACCCCCTCTTCAAGAAGGGATTCCCTTCGCGGAGCCCACGAGCCACTGTGAAGGAAGAAGACCCTCAAGGGGACTCAGGTATTTTCAAATCACTCATGCTTCACTAAGTACCCTCCATACACATGTGAACCATATGCTAAGGTAGGGTCACTGTGCTTCACGAAGAACATTGCTTCGAAGATCTATGATTTGCACGGTACCCTTGCTTCACGAAGTCCTACCCCACGAAAGCCTTTCCACTTCTCAAAGAACCCTTCATATGTACCTATTCCCTATTACTAGGCTAGGCCACCCACTTTGCAAATCATACCCCTTCGTGAAGCCCCTCCACTACACGGATCACCAGAGCTTCATAAGGTCCCTTCCTGTGAACCCATTTGCTTCACAAACCCTTCTCCCATACAACCCTCCCGGTTTGTATGAAGTGATTTCAAGGTCCCTAAGGCGATTCTTTACATTGAGTTTCTTATCCATATGCTTGTTCTCATAGGCACACTAATGGCTATTTCTTCTTCGCATAGCCACGCTAACGTGGGACCCTCAGTATATCACTCCACAACACCACCCCAACATGGAATTCCCAGTGCCTTCCCTTCACCAAGGGTTAAAGTGTGCCGGTTATGTAAGTCCTATGGGTGCTGAGTGAACCCACCTCATTCGAGCTAAAAGACGTTAAACTGCTAAGAACCATCCTCCTCAGCACATTATGTAAAACTGTGGCCTCTCCCCATGAAAAACATGTTAGGGTTGGTGTCCTGAGAACCAACTATTTTTTACTTTGATTACATGAATGTACACTTATTATATATTGTTCATTGTTTTGCATGACTATAATATAATAATGTCCTGGAATATTTGATGCATTGATACGGTCATAAGAGATCCCAGATATGATGAGAACCTTGAAATGATATAACAATATTCTTAAATAAATTTCTACGGTTGGATGACATACTATGATAGGACACATAGTATACATACCGTCATGTGCGAGTACTCATAAGAAGATGAGACTCTCTCTCATGGAGTTTTCACTTGGTAATCTCCAAGATGGGAGATTATGAGAACAAAACCGCCAGTAGAAATTTCGCATGTTTTGGTGTCATCGGACATTTCTATCTACAAACATGTGTAATGTTCCTTAGACTGGAATATTATCATTAACTCATGTCATGACTCACACACTTAGATTTGCTGATGAAAACTGTCACGAAGAGTGTTGGCGGGAAGTAGGGTACGTTGGGTGTGTCATGAATGACATGTTGTTAATGGATAAGTCGAGGACGGATTTGTACATTCCATATTTATGGAAGTAGATATCTCGGGCCCTTTGATTGAAATTGAACTGTAGAACAAATTCCATGGCCAAGGTGACACGATGATTTTATTTCTGGAAGTCAAAGAATGACAGATCAAACATATAGGTTTATGACACTACCATGAAACCTGCTTGATGAGATATTGAGACAAATGGATTAAATTACATAGTAAGCATTCGTATGAGGTGAAAAGTCATTGCGGCGTCAACTTCTTTCTCCTGGGTGCCTTGACGCGTTTCTAGACAGTAATCTTGGAATTTAGGCAAGCCCGCCTAATGCCAATGAGAAAGAGGCCTAGAGGGTAATACACTAAGTGTATTCATGTATCTCAAGTAGAATAAAGATTATTCCTGTACGTGGTTTAATAATTATTCAAGGAAGCCTAAATCATTTTAATGTTAGAGGAAGAATAAAAACAAGTACACGCCGTGTATTAATGATTACACGTCGTGTAGTTTTTATTTTGAAAACAAGTACACACCGTGTATTATTGAATGTACACGCCGTGTAGTTTTCATTTGGAAGGGAAATGAATAAATGAAAACAAGATATACATTCCATGTACATTGAATGTACACGCCATGTAGTTTTCAATGAAAAACAAGTACACACCGTGTATTTATGATTACATGCTGTGTAGTTTTTCCAGCCAGGATTTTGAGGAAATATCATTTTATTAAATGATATTTATTATAATCAGTGTGGGAGCATGTCAAGGAATTAATGACTCGACATGTGGTTTTCAAAAGAGTTAATGAAATAAATAAAACACATAACGAGTTTATTTATTGTCATAACTCTACAACCTCAAACCCGATTATAAATATCCTCACAACCCCAACTCTTTGCCTAAGAGAATCATTGTGCACAAAAATTCTGGATAATTCTCTCATGAAAAAAAGAAATCCATCCTCCAAGAACATTCTCAAGACCGAGAGAGATCCATCTCCACCGGATCAAGGCGATCTAAGGCGGACAACACAAGCAAAGGCTTCTCCACGCCAGCACCTGGAGATTCCTTTGGCGATGTCCAGAGATACATGGTGCACGTGTGGATCATTTCTAGAGGAATTATATACTTGGATTATACGACACAATGAATAATCACATGAGAACGTGATCAGAAATATCAACGAAGATAGAACACCATAAGAGGTACTTCTTTTCAATTAATTAAATTAATTATAATCAACCTGCGATGATCCACATTTATGGTTCCGGGACTATTCCTCTTATTTGTCTATTTCTATGATTCTATCCATGGATTCTGGCGTTTATCATCATATTGATCCCGAATTGATCATTTATAATGAAAAAAGCCAAGTGGGTACATCCACACATGAGATTCCGCTGTGCCCGAGACCTTTAATTGGTATCAGAGGGAGGTTACAACGTTGATTATAGTTATTTAATTTTTGTTGATAATTTACACATTTATATTTGATTCAATTCAAGATAAATCATTCTATAAAACTAAATTAAAGAGATTTATTCTTCCTCCTTCGTTTCTCGATTCACATCACAGAAACGATCTTTTAATTTTAATTTTGATTAAATTAAAAACAAGGATCTCATTCGGATGAGCCACTATTTATGTTCGTACAATACAAGAATACATGGCGTGTTGTGAAAACTACATGCCGTGTACTTATGTTCAATGAACCGGTACTAGTCTGCCAAACCACGCCGTGTGAATTGAGTATAACTAAGTTTTATTACACCATGTTGACCAGAATTGAATGGCGCATGGAAACCGGAATACACAACGTGTATGTTGAATCAACACGCCGTGTAGTCCGATCCTGTCCAGGTGAAACTATGTACAAGGAGAAGCTGTGTTCCGCATACAGGGGATTTCCAGGCCGGTAACCACATAATAAGGAAGTACACGCCGTGTTAGATTAATCTACATGTCGTGTACACCAAAGTTTCCAAATTACAAAAAACATGCCAAACCCCCGGCGTGTACTTTGGATAAAGGGTGAAAAATACACGGCGTGTAGGTCATATTACACGCCGTGTACTTTCAAGAAATATAATTTCACCAGGTTTCCTCCAAAAGTACAAAGACCTGTACAAAGAATATAGATGAAAAGAATCTCAAGGAAATTCAGAAAGGAATTTAAGATAAATAATTGATTAATTATAAGATCTTAATTAATTGAATTCAAGTGTGACTTATCTTAAATAATAGAATGATTAAAAGAATTTGAATTCTAAATATGCATAAATTTCGTTGCATGCTATGGATGATCATGAGATAGACCAAAGACCCTTTGTATGTGTGTATGGTTTCATTTAAATTTGTTTAATTTAAATTTGTTGGCCTGTGAGCTTTCTTCTAATAAAATGTAGGGCCTGTGTTCCCATGGTTTATTTAATGTAAACCCCATGTAATGGAGGATCTCCCAAGCCAGTGGAGATGGTTCAAAAATTCGAAGCCAAGGTGAAACCAACCCAAGAAGATGCAAAGGTGGGCAAATGGGAGCTGCAAAACACGAACCATCGGGTTCAACGTGTTTTACCTAGGTCAGGGTTAGCTTATCAAACCTCTAGATAAGCTAACCAATAGAATCTCATGATCATGACATTTTTTTTATTTCTGTCTGATTGCATGGTTTATTTATTATGTATGTGTTATCGCGATCACATAATTAATGAAATAAACAAGAAGGCAAGGATGGAATAAAATAAAAACTGGACTATGCGTAAACATTATCAGAACATGGTTTATCACTTAAGTAAGCATCACTTAATATTAACAAGCATGTGATAATGCAAAAATATGCATAAAGAATAAAATCCCTCAAATACTATATTAATTTAGACCAAGCCTTTTGTTACTTGATTAAGGTCAAGACTCAATAAAACTATGTATTTGACCAACCCTTGTTGGGACAATTACTTTTATAAAGTAATCTCTTATGAAAGTTTCAGGTTGACGTAAACATTTTACATCAAGAGGAGTAGCCCTTGCTAGACTTGTTTTAAAATAGAGGCAACTGTTGAGGAAATACAAGTTAAGATTTCAGGATTGGGGAGTCCACTCAACAGATTAAGGAACTGTAAGCTCACAGTTGGCAAAGAACTACCTACCTAAATACCTTCGAATAGCTTAAACAACCCTTTTGGGGGTTATACGAAGGGGAATATGGATCCTTTCCATTATAATGTCAAAGAAACTGGACATTCCGAGTTCAATGGTGAGGGCCATTGGGACTTGATAAAATAGTGGGAGAATTAATAAAATTTATTATTTCTCATAAAATGTAATCAAGAAAGTACTGATAAATATGCTCTTTTAAATTGTAGAATCAAATATGAAAATCTCATCAACCACAATTTCTCTGCGATCAATTTTGGAAAAGACAATATCCTCACCAATAGTAACTTTCAAGAATGGATTAGTCACCTTCGGGTTATCCTACGCCATGAACGAAAGTTTTATGTGCTGGAGTCCTCACTTCCTGATTCTCCTGCCCAAGGGGCAAGTGATCAAGATTTCCTGATCTATGATCAACATTTGAACGATTCACTAAACTTTAAATGTTTGATTCTATCATCAATGTCTAGTGAGCTCATGAAGTCTCATGAAGACCTGGATTCCTATAGCATGCTCAAGCACCTTTGTGGTCTATACCAGGAGAGAGAAAGATAGGAAAGGTTTGATATATCCAAGGCTCTATTTCAGAGCAAGCTTAGAGAGGGTGCCATAGTTGGTCCTCATGTAGTCAAGCTCATTGGATACATTGAGTGCTTGGAGGTTCTACGATGTAAACTCCCTGAGGAACTGGGTACCGATCTCATTCTCACATCACTCCCCCATAGATTCTCAAACTTTGTTGTGAACTTCAACATGAACAACATTCATAAGTGTCTGTCTGATCTTCTTATCATTATTCTCCAAGTGGACTATGATATGAAGCATGATAAACCTTATGTCCTTATGGTGAATAAAAGGAAAGGGAAGGAGAAGAGATTTAATCCCAAAGATTCTTCAAGGCCTTCCAAGAAAAGGAATATCAAAGGGGAGGCAACAGAACATGATGCTGTTTGTTTCACATGTGGCAAGAAGGGCCACTGGAAGAATAACTGCACCCATCCAAGGAAGTAAGGGGAAGCTTCAGGTGCGTTTTTCATCAAATGAAATATATCTATTTATACAAATTGGTTATTAGATACTGCTTGTGGTTCTCACATATGTATCCAAATATAGGAACCAAGTAGATTCAGGAAGATTGATCGAGGGGAGGTAGATCTACGAGCAGCCAATGGAGCCAGAATTGCTGCTATAGCTGTCAGGGACTACCACCTCACATTACCTACTGGGATGGTATTGGTTTTAAAAGGATGTTATTATGTACCCTCTGTAACCAAAAACAACATTTCAGTATCCATATTAGATATTGATGGATTCATCTTCATGTTTGGAAATGAATGTTTCTAATTTTATAAAGATAACATTTGTTTTGGTAGGGAACATTTATATAACAACCTTTATGTGTTAGAATACACTAACCAAGTAATGAAAATTGATGAAAAAGTTAATTCACATGACTCATACCACACCCAACTTTGTCATCACCAGCTAGGTTATGTCAATGAGAAACGTTTGACAAAATTACATCAAGATGGGTATTTAGATTCTTTCGAACTAAAACCACTTGGTGTATGTCATGTGTGTCTACAAGGCAAAATGACCAACGCCCCATTTAGTGGGAAAGGTTAAAGGGATAAAGAGATTCTAGAATTAGTTCACAGATATGTGTGTGGACCATTTCCAGTTGAAGCAAGGGGTGGGTTCTCATACCTCATAAATTTTACTGATGATTTTAGTAGATATGGATATATTTACTTAACGAGGTTTAAGTCAGATTCTTTTGATCGGTTCAAAGATTAAAAAAATGAAGTTGAGAACCAGCTTGGTAGGAAGATTAAGAAACTCTGCTCAGACAGAGAAGGATAATATCTTAATCAGGACTTCATTGATTTCTTACGGGAGTTTGGGATTCTATCTCAACTCAATCCTCCTTACACACCTCAGTGGAATGGTGCAAGTGAAAGGAGGAACCACACCCTGTTGGACATAGTGAGATCAATGATGAGTAATGCGAGTCTTCCATTATCCTTTTGGGGATATGCATTATAGACAAAAGCACAGATACTAAACCAAGTACCAACTAAATTGATAAATGGTATTCTATACGAGTTATGGAGTGGATGAAAATCCATGTTATCGAATTTACATGTGTGGAGTAGAGAAGCATTTTCTAAGGCCTCTTCAGGTAACAAACTTTCACTCCGAGGTACAAAGTGTATCTTTATAGGATATCCTAAGGAAACAAGGATATATTACCTATACAACCCCTCAGAAAAAATGTCTACAGTGGAAAGACACACCATATTCTTTGAGAGGGATCACATCTCCAAAAGAGATAGTGGGAGCGAGATAGACTTCGATGAAGTCGAGGCTCAAGATACATAGGAGTTGGTACAAGAACAGATTCCACAATGCCCCATGGAAGAACAATCTATTCCAGAGACACAAGAACTCCATAGGAGCACGAGAGAGGTAAGATAACCAGAATGATATGGTTTTCTTATCATTGAGGATGGTGACTCATTATTGGTTGACAATGATGATTCTCTTACCTACAAGGAAGCAGTTGATGGCACAAACGCTGCTATGTGGCAAGAAGCCATGAATTCTGAAATGGATTCCATGTACCAAAACCAAGTATGGATTTTGGTAGATCCTCCAGTTTATGTAAAGCCTATTGGTAATAAATGGGTATTCAAGATGAAACTGGACATGTAGGGGAAAGTAAGCACCTATAAGGCATGACTGGTTGCAAAAGATTTTAGACAACATCAAGGAATTGACTATGATGAAACCTTTTCACCGGTTGCGATGCTGAAATCCATCAGAATCCTATTGGCCATTGCCGCTTACCATGACTATGAAATTTGGAAAATGGATGTCAAAACAACATTCCTTAATGGGTACCTCCAAGAAGATGTCTACATGACACAAAATTAAGGGTTTGTGACTCCAAGGATACCAAAAAAGTATGCAAGTTGCAAAAATACATTTGTGGATTGAAGCAAGTGTCAAGGTCATGGAACATTCATTTTGATGATGCCATGACAAAATTTGGATTTGTTAAGAATGAATGTGATACTTGTGTCTACAAAAGGTTTAGTGTAAGTGCATTTGTTTTTATAATAGTATATGTTGATGACATTTTACTAATTGGAAATGAAGTACCTGTCTTACAGTCAGTTAAAGCATGGTTGGATAAATGATTCTCTATGAACGACTGGGGCAAGGCAACATATATTTTTGGGATCAAGATCCATCGTGATAGATCTAAGAGAATGATGGGCCTAAGTAAAAGTACATACATTGATAAGATACTGGAGAGATTCAGTATGGAACAACCCAAGAGGGGATTGTTGCCAGTGTCACATGGCATTCATCTTTCCAAAAAAATGTGTCCTCAGACACATGAGGAAAGAAAGAAAATGGCAAGGATCCCTTACGCATCTGCGATTGGGTCAGTCATGTATGCTATGATATGTACAAGGCTAGATGTTGCTTACGCATTAAGTGTGGTAGGAAGATATCAAGCTGATCCAGGAGACCACCATTGGATGGCAGTCAAGACTATCCTTAAGTATCTGAGGCGTACTAAGGATATGTTCCTGGTTTATAGAGGATATGAGGAACAAGTTATCAGAGGACATGTACATGCTAGTTTCTAGATTGATCAAGATGACATGAAGTCCGATACTGGATACATATTCAGTTTGAATAGAGGTGCAGTGAGCTGGAAGAGCTCAAAGAAAGGTGTGGTCGCAGATTCTACAGTAGAGTCTGAGTATATCGTAGCTTCTAAGGTAGCTAAAGAAGCAGTATGGATGTGAAGCTTCGTCCAAGAGCTGGATGTATTACCTAGAAGTAAAGATCCTATAACACTCTATTGTGATAATACTGAAGCGGTGGCACTTGGAAAAGAGCCAAGGTCACATCAGTGGACAAAGCACATACTTCAGAAGTATCATCTCTTGAGGTATTTTTCTCAGAGAGGTGAAGTTGAAGTGAGCATTATTTCCATGGAATACAATGTGGTGGAACCCTTGACTAAAGCCTTGACTTAACAGAAACATGATCATCATGTGAGGTCTAGCGGACTAAAATTTATAGGCACTCTAGTCCAAGTGGGAGTTTGTTAGGGTTGGTGTCCTGAGAACCAACTATTTTGTACTTTGATTACATAAATGTACACTTATTAAATATTGTTCATTGTTCTGCATGACTATAATATAATAATGTATTGGAATATTTGTTGCATTGATAAGGTCATGACATATCCCCACTATGATGAGAACCTTGAAATGCTATAGAAATATTCTTAAATAAAGTTCTACGGTTATATGAAATACTATGATAGGACACATAGTATATAGACCATCATGTGCGATTACTCATAAGAAGATGAGACTCTCTATCATGGAGTTCGCACTTGGTAATCTCTAAGATGAGAGATTATGAGAACAGAACCGCCAGTAACAATTCCACATGTTTTGGTGTCATCAGACATTTCTATCTACAGATGTTTGTAATGTTCCTTAGACTGGAAGATTATCATTAACTCATGTCATGACTCACGCACTTAGATTTGCTGATGAAAACTGTCACGAAGAGTGTTGGCGGGAAGTAGGGTACGTTGGGTGAATCATGAATGACATGTTGTAAATGGATAAGTCAAGGAAGGATTTGTCCCTTCCATATTTATGGAAGTAGATATCTCGGGCCCTTTGATTGAAATAGAACTGTCGAACAAATTCCATGGCCATGGTGAGATGACGAGTTTATTTCTGGAAGTCAAAGAATGATAGATCAAGCATATAGGTTTATGACAATGCCATGCAATCTTCTTGATGATATATTGAGACAAAGGGATTAAATTACATAGTAAGCATTCGTATGAGGTGACACGTTAATGCGGCTTCAACTTCTTTCTCTTTGGTGCCTTGACCCATTTCTAGACAGTAATCTTGGACTTTAGGCAAGCTCGCCTAATGCCAATGAGAAAGAGTCCTAGAGGGTCACACACTAAGTGTATTCAAGTATCTCAAGTAAAATAAAGATTACCACCGTACGTGGTTTAATAATTATTCAAGGAATCCTAAATCATTTTAATGTCGGAGGAAGAATAAAAACAAGTACACGCCGTGTATTAATGATTACACGCCGTGTAGTTTTTATTTTGAAAACAAGTACACGCCGTGTATTATTGAATGTACATGCCGTGTAGTTTTAATTTGGAAAGGAAATGAATAAATGAAAATAAGATATAAAAGCAGTGTACATTGAATATACACGCCGTGTAGTTTTCAATGAAAAACAAGTACACGCCGTGTATTTATGATTACATGCTGTGTAGTTTTTCCAATCAGGATTTTGAGGAAATATCTTTTTATTAAATGATATTTATTATAATCAGTGTGGGTTCATGTCAAGGAATTAATGACTCGACATGGGGTTTTCAAAAGAGTTATTGAAATAAATAAAATGCATAACGCGTTTATTTATTGTGATAATTCTACAACCTCAAACCTGATTATAAATATCCTCACAACCCTAAATCTTTTCCTAAGAGAATCGTTGTGCACAAAAATTCTGGAAATTTCTCTCAAGACCGAAAGAAATCCATCCTCCAAGAACTATCTCAAGACTGAGAGAGATCCACCTCCACTGGATCAAGGCAATCTAAGTCAGACAACTCAAGAAAAATGCTTCTCTATGCTAACACCTGAAGATTCCTTTGGCGATGTCCAGAGATATGTGGTGCACCCGTGGATCACCGCTAGAGGAAGTCTACACATGGATTCTGAGAAGCAACGACGAATCACATCGGAACGTGATCAGAAATATCAATGAAGAAAGAACACTATAAAATTTACTTCTTTTCAATTAATTAAATTAATTATAATCAACCTATGACGATCCACATTTATGGTTCTAGGAATATTCCTGTTATTTGTCTATTTTTGTGATTCGATCCATGGATTCTGGCCTTTATCGTCATATTGATCCTAGATTGATCATTTATACTGACAAAAATCCAAGTGGGCACATCCACCCACAAGCTTCTGCTGCACCTGGGACCTTCAACACACACGGGGAACCCCGTCTCAGACATTCTCCACACCCTCTCATCTCCATGGAAGTGATATCTTCCTCACACGGAATGAGATCCTCTTTGTTGGAGCGATATCTATCTGCGGGGAAGGGAAACCATCATGGTGTAATCCCCTATCCTTTCTTGTGGGAGGTAGAATCCCTACTCCTCCTTTATTCTTTAGTGCCAAAGACCAGAGGAGAGATGGGCCATGGTCCTTTGTTATCCCATCCCTCTCCCTCTGAGCTTTGTCTCCATCAGGCCTCCATCCTGGAGTAAGTCCCAATATCTATCTCTTTGTGATTATAACCACACATAAGCCCTTGTTTCCTCTATGGCCCACTAACCATGTGTAAGCTCTATTCCACTTCTCGCAGACGCAACTTTCTCAACGTGATCATCAGGTCTTTGCTTCCTCTTTTTTCTCACAACGAGAATGAAACACATGGGCTTTGAGTAAGCATTGACCATGGAATCTTTCATGGGCCTCCTTAACGTGTAAGCCTTAGACATTCTCGAACTACGTGGACTTTGATCCTTGTTTCCTAGGAAGGGTAATTAGGAATCCTCCCTGAGGGTGAAGTCCAAAACCTAATTGTCCCGACCCCTTCACTTCGGTTCACCTTCATCCTACATGATGTTAAACTATATCCGCCATCCTAAACTATGTGGACTTTGATCCTTGTATCCTTGTTAAGATATGTAGGAATCCTCCCAGAGGATAAATCCCAACACCCATTGGTACCGACCACTTCACGTCGGTTCACCTTCCTCCTTCATGATGTTAAACTCTATCCACCATCCCAAACTACGTGAAATTTGATTGTTGTCTCCTAGTCATGGTGCGTAGGAAGCCTCCCTGAGGTTCAATCCCGACACCCATCTATCCCGGCCACTTCACATCGGTCCACACTCGTCTCGCATGACGTTAAAATGTATCCACCATCCCAAACTACCTGGAATTTGATCCTTGTCTCCTAGGTAGGGTACATAAGAAGCCTCCCTAAGGTTCAATCCCAACACCCATCAGTCCCAACCACTTCACATTGGCCCACCCTCATCCCACATGACTTTAAACTATATTCCCTTTTCATCATGAAATATGTTAAACAGTATCCATTCGAACTATGTGGGTTTTGATCCTTGTATCTCAGACAAGGTACGTAGGAATACTCCCTTAGGTCCAATCCCAGTCTAGATGAGTATCCGTTTTGTTTTCTAATCGACGGTAAGTCGTTGTGTTTCCCAATCGAAGGTACGCCATTGTGTTTTCCAATCGAAGGTAAGACGTTGTGTTTCCCAATCAACAGTAAGCCATTGTGTTTCCCAATCGATGGAAATCCACTGTGTTTCCCAATCGACAATAATCCGTTGTGTTTTCCAATGTAAGGTAAGCTGTTGTGTTTCCAAATTGACAATAATCATTGTGTTTCCCAATCGACGGTAAGACATTGTGTTTTGCAATGGACAGTAGGACGTTGTGTTTCCCAATTGATGGAAAGATGTTGTGTTTCCCAATTGATGGTAAGCTATTGTGTTTCCCAATCTATGGTAATCCGTTGTGTTCCTCATCCAGTAGTGATCCATTGTAGTCCTCAATCGATGGTAAGTCGTTGTAGTTCCTTTAATTGGGACCCACATCTCTAGTCTTCCCCCAGGAATTTGACCTATTCAGGCTCATAACAACGCATAAGCCCCCGTATACCATCGGGTTGTTTTCCTATGTGTACACTCAGATTCTATACCCTCATATTGAACTACACGAAATTTGATTCCCTACCACAGGGGTACATAGGAACCCTCTATGTGGTTCAAGCCCATCACCCACGTCTCATCCTGGTCTTTTTCTTGAGCCTATGTGTTTTAGGAAGGTCATTCCCCAGCACGAATGTTCCACTTCCTCTGAGTCCCATCCATATGTCCAATCTTACGAGTCACCTCCTCAGGTGTACCATCACCCCACCAAACTACATGGACTTCGATTCCCTTCCACGAGGATACGTAGGAAGTCTCTTCGAGGCTAAATCCCAACATCACCATCGCCCTCGCATTGGCTCTATATCCCTCCCCATACACTATCAACAATCCATATCCATCTTGATTCTTACCCGAGCCTCCACATACTGGTAAGATCATGTCACCCACTTTCTTATTTCTCCTAACAGTAATCGGGTAACTAACCACACGTTATCCCCAACATCAGCGATCCCTCCTGGGGTTTCACCCATCTGATCTACTCCCATCAGTGTTCTAATTATTTTGATCTATATCCGATAGATGTTAAATTCAAGGCATACCCTGTGTTAAATATGGGAAGCTAAGGAAAACCTTAGAGACATGAATTTGGCATAAAATTCTCTACATTCGACATGGGATTCCTTGGGAATCTGTGGCCTCAAGAAGATCTATCATAAGGGGAAGAAACCCAGATGCATTAGTGTTCTAACATCCAGACATGACAGTGATGTCCAACATGATTACTCCTCTAACTGAAGGTTTCTGCCCAAACTTTACCCCTTATAATGTCCTAATAGAAGCAGCATAATTAACCGGTGTCCATGAAGACATGACATTTGGAATATTTTCATGAACAAAGTCTTAAGTATATGGGGGATACTCAGACTAGGAAACAAGTTCTGAGGAGAAATCCATGAAAGGAGGAACCTACATCCCATAGTCCCTTTTCGATCATGTAGTAAACATCCTTGAATAAGTGACAGATTCCACCTGCCCTTGGAAATCGAGAATTTGGGGCAACAGTTGTGCGTACTCTGAATAAGATGGATGTATGCCCCAGAGAAAGTGTCAGAAACAAAAAATGGTAAAGCCGATGTGAAATTATTATCCTCAATGTGGAGATTAGTAGCACTCAAGGAATCAGTGGATTAACGTTTCATCAGATCTAGTTATCTGGCGCCATGTCCCACCAAGAAAATAGCCAGCCTAGCGTGAAACTCACAAGGAATTGGGTAAGTTGAATGTTGGATATCCCGGTCTGTGATGTTGTCAGCGTTGAT
Organism: Viscum album; assembly: GCA_963277665.1. Lineage (NCBI taxonomy): Eukaryota > Viridiplantae > Streptophyta > Magnoliopsida > Santalales > Viscaceae > Viscum > Viscum album. The sequence goes on from OY728160.1 coordinate 1,377,313,782, forward strand.
TCTTCTTACCAACCATGGAAGATAGAATGGTGCTGGGGAACTGTATTTCGCTTTCCTTCTTTCAAAACTAATGGTTAAATCACACTACTTTGTAGGACCCAATCTGTCATGATAGGAAACCAATCACCGTCCACCCACTGATGCAGGGGGCTGGGGCAAAAACAATGTGAAAATACCGTGCAGCCTCATCTCCCCCACAACATCCTCTAGGTCCATGGTTTCTGGTCACCCACGCTCCATCTCCTCATCTAAATTCATTAAAAGAATGGTAATTAACGACCTTGTTCGAAGATATGAAGAGGAGGGGATTATACAAACCTGGGAAATGGTCTGAAAAGACTTAAAGACTTATTCCCCTCATCACCACCATCGCCCCAAGGGCCATGCAGGGAGACACTTCTCCACACTCCAACATATAATCATTTCGGAAGCCTCTCCCCGGAACAATTTGATGATTCCCTCCCCAATGCCAATGAGTTGAGGGATGCCCGGGATAGCCTAGTCGGAATCCCACCCCAAGGGCTCCCAAGGAAGGCTCCCACCAGGCCATGTCAGCACCACCACCGAGTCCCACGGGTTGACGAGAAGGTGAGCTATGTGCCTGCACCACCAGCCTCAGTCTAGTTAACTTGAAGATAGCATTGGGTGTCAACATCAATAGATACCATGAACTGTGACACCATTGACGCATAACATAAGTCCCCTATTTATTCCGATAAGGGGAACTCATACACCCAACTCAGATCGAGGCCCCAACCACCCCACGGGCAGGCTGGGACGACTCTCCTAGTCACCGACACAGGTAGCACCCATCACGGGCCAACCCACAACATTGACATTAAGTACAGAGGTCCTCCACCAATGAGAATGTGAGTCCTCCCTACTCCCAAGCTCGGCATGAAGGTCCTCACCATTCCACCTTCAATCTGAGTGAAGGTTATCCCCACTACAGTGATACTCAGTACAAAAGCCTCTTCTATACCCATGACCTCAGGTATGGAGTCGTTACTTTTATCACAGGTTGCCGATGTAAATATACTACCCGTCCAATCAACCATCAGTGCGGGGGTATTCCCCATGTCCTTATAGAAACCGACAAAGGTCATCCTCATCTGAGAAATTAGAGAATCCAAGGTTTGCCTCACTTCATGGGAACCCAACACGGAGGTCCTAACCGGGTTTCGAAAGACCAGTACGAGGACCCTCCTTGCACCAACACTACCAAAATAAATAATCACGGGGGCCCTACCCATGCTCCGACCAGCTCCAGTGGAGGTCCTACCCACTCAAGAACACCCCTTAGAGATTCCCTTTATGCATAATCCAGTAGACACAGAGGTCCTCCCCATGTTCCCTTTGACATTTTTCCAGGTTCTCCTTACACCCCGGCTTACCTAGGCAGAAGTCCTCTCCGCCCCAGTGTCAATTTGGTCAAAGGTCCACCTCGAGCCAAAAACCTACCCTATACCAAAGATCCATCCTAGGGTAGGAGGGCGGGTCTCTAATTCCATAAAAAGAGTAGTGAGAAGATTCAGACCACAATTAGGCTCATATGATTCTTGGATTCTGAGGAGGAATGCGATTCGGAAATAGAACCCTCACCTCGATCCTCTGTGTCAAGGTCCAGAGTAGGAACATGACATATCAGACTCATCATTATAGAATGTGAGGTCCACCGGATTCCCACCTCCCTCCGCAAATACATCTCAGAGGAATATTTTCTCCCTTCCCAGGTCTTAGACATGAAATCCTCCCTATCATCATCAAGGTCATTCTCTACATCAATAAGAGACCATGAAGAGTTTTTCTGGGGACTGGTAAAGGATGAACAACAGCATGGAACTCCATCGGTGACCATAGACCCTGCATTAGAAGCCGTGGTTTCCAAACCATATTTATAATATGTAGTGGTTCAATTGTCAAATTCATCACAGGATATCTAGAGATGTGTTGGCTTGTCAGCTCGTTCTACGTATTCTCCACCGACTGACCTACCATCTTAGCGGTCTACTTTAGTGTCATTTCTAGTCCCACAACCACCCCAGTAAATGATTGGGGAAACCAAGGTCTAGATACTGAGTCTGAGCCAAGGATATTTTGAGACATCCTTATAGCGAATCACTTCCCAGAAATGTTCTGGCCAATTCCAACCATAAACTTCAGTGCGCCAGAATCTCTTACCCAAGAGGAAGTCGCGTGCTTTCGCCAAACCCTATGGGAGAAGAACTTATGTCCCTATTATCAGTGAGTGGATTACCCCAAGAGTTAGGCACACTTTTTGGACATTGTCCAACAATGTCGTATGGTTTACTTGGCTGCGCTTCCTGTGGCCCAGTGCCCCGAGTCACCCGGTTGCCAGTTGAACCTCCAAAAAACGATGCGTTTAGAGCTTTAAAGTAACCCACAGAATTATCAAGGAGGATTCCCCCCACATCCAGGTCCGTGGTTGGGGAAATATTTTGCCCTCCATTTTAGTTATATCTCGAACCAACCTGATTTACAGGTGATATTGAGGATATGCCTCCAGGAGGAGCCACAGTTAACATGGATGATCTATCAGAGAGGGAGAATGTGCTAGATATCCTTGATGAGAACTTAACCCCATGGGGGGTGGGTGCCGTAATTATTGGATCCATTGGGAAGGGTTAATTTCCAACGGAGAAATCTACTGGGCTTTCCTGTGCCCACGAAGCATTAGTCCTCATTCGGAATCCCAATAAGGGTAAGGAGCACCTTGGGGTCATCAAACCATTTGATCTATCTAGATCAGTTCATAAGATGGAAGATGATTCCAAAAAACTTCATTGTGTCAACAGATCATGGATCATAAGAATATGATCAATAAACTCCTTGCTAAACACACCACAGAGCAGTGACTGGTCTATGTTGATCCTCGGCCAGGGTAGAAGGGAAAGGTACAACAATTCCCCGATGAATTGCCTCTAGGTGACCCTAACTATCCTGCCCACATAGATAGGGTAGAGGCCGAATCTTATGGAAATAGGGAACGGTATGTGTTTCCAAATCCACCCAAGCGGCGTGATAATCCTAGGGACCCAACTCAGGTTCTCCCAGCCGCTCTGTAGGTCATCCCACCAGTCACTCCATAAGTCGTTGGGCCTTCTTATCATGTTGAAGAACCTTCAAATGCACTGGTTGTGAGGGAACCTCTTCAAGACAGAAATCCTTGCCCAGAGGATCTGATGGTGGCACTTATTGCTCACCTCGAGGCATTGGAAACTTGACAGGTGGAAATCCCACCAAATAGCAAGCCATATCCGGCATGGGTCGATGATATACTGACACCCCCGGGTTTCGAAAGTCCCACCTTCTCCCCCTTCAATGGGACGAGCGACCCGCTACAAAATCTAGCCCACTTCATTTCAAGGTGCTGACCCATATTGGGAACTGTTGCGCAGCAAGGGGCCACCAAACTCTGGTGTTTCATATAAACATTGGAAGGGACTGTGATTTTATGGTACAACCAGCTACCCATCAGGTTGGTCACCTATTGGGAAGATCTTCACAGATAGTTTCTTTACTAGTTCAGTTCTTCCACCCAGAAGACGAGTATTACAGACCTCTTCAAGTGTAAGCAGAGGCCTAATGACAACATTGTGTGCTTTTTCGCCCCATGAAAATTCCTCACCTACTCCTTGGATATTCCGTTGAATCTGGAACAGCTTCATCCATTGTGTTTGTGTAATGTTAAAACTGTACTAGTCCCCTCTCTCATTACTCAAAATTACCACAGGGGATTCTGAGACTTCTCTAATAAGGTACAACGTCTAGATAAAGCCTTGCAGCAGGCCAACTAGGCACGTCCGTTGCCTCCTTTTATTCCTGCGAGAAGAGCCACTAAGGCTGAGCCCACCGTAGTGACACAAATAGAGCACCCGAGGCACCTGGAGTTGTTACCATTGGATCCACCTCCACATCCTCTTAGAGGCTTTCCACCTTAGGCGTAGCCTTAGGCCCAGAAGCACCAACCTTATAATTGGAAGGTACCCCCCATGTAACACGTCACCACCATATATGCGAGATACGCGGGTTCTACCTCCTCGACAGACTCATCTAGCCCCTCTTCAGGGCCAGGCTCCCAGATCCCCCTTTCTGGACAGGAGAAACCAGACCTAATCATTAAAATAGGCTCAGTTCCATAGTTATTTCAGAAGTTCCTTGGAATAGGGAATTATAAAGTTGCCAAATACAGGAGGCCATAAGAGGTAGATCTCACTAATCACCCCAATTACTTCCCCTATCACTGTATCCTATGGTACACCCTCAAACAATGTTATGTGTTTAAATAATGTCATCAAGACCAGGTTAATAACAACATAGTCAGGTTAGGACTAGATCGAGCATAAGTTTCATGTGTATTCGTGAATCAATACAAAGATAGTGACAATGAAGGTGAGTGACATTAGGTTCCTAATTGCGGGTCCCATAAGTATGAAGACTGGGTGGCTCGTAAGGCAGTCTCCCGTGCCTATGGTATTATCCACACACATCTGAATCGAACTGAGCTATAAGAGGACACCGCATCACCTGAAGCCAGTACTTCTACGTCAACAGCTCAGCCTCCCTCTTCTCAGAAGAGTAGGTATCAGCGATGCAAGGGAAAACAAAGTTCCCCATTGATGCTGTCGTCATCTCGTACTCTCAGAGACTTCATTCCATAGAAGATAGAGATTCACCCCCATAATCCATCTAGTATTGGAGGATTCTTCGAGTTATGATAAAGAGTACCCCTCGGTTAACACTGTGGACCTAGTAAACCCCTACATAATTTCTGATAACGAGGAGTGCCATAAGGATCCTCCCAACATCCCCAGCTTTCACCAACATCGATAGAGCTGCAAATATATGGGTAATCAGAGTTCCTCAGTCAGTACTTCTAGCTGGGCTATGCATGCCAGCAAAACCAGAGATTAGGCCCAGCGTAGAGCCCAACATGAAAAACCTTTTAATGTGGTGTTATCTGGTATGAATTCGCCACCGTTTGTGTTACTTGATCAGGTAGAGCCTCCTCAACTAAAACATGATCAACCACACTCTGTTATGGAATGACCTCAGTCATCTGGCCCACATCTGTTAGTCACTGCACAAGATTCGACTAGAAATCATCGGGACATTCCCATCACCAGCCAGCTGCCAGTTCACCGAGAAGGGCTTTCCATACCCCGCCATAGAACGACCTCCTGTAAGTAGAAATTCACACTTGGCACGGAAGTATGATGTCCTTAATAATCTTTCCATAATTCCTTCAAGGATCTCTATCCTTGAGGCCCTTCTCCTATCAATGAATATGCATGAAGCCCTAGTTGATTCTTTAAAAATACCCCTCTAGTTCGAGATGAAGGTAGCAGATGCAGAATCCTTCCATGCTGAGGAAGTTGAGCATGCTTAATGTCAGTACATTGTACATTTCTCTAGAGAAGACGATGGATCTCCCATACAGGGGCACATCCGACCACTACACATCACTAACTACTTCAATGGCGTGGAGTTTTGTCGCAGTCTTGTCGACACGAGATCTAGAATCAACCTGATCCTAACCCAAGCACTCCGAAATATGGGGATATCCAAGGATGATCTGAGTCCCTATGACCAGAAAATCCAAGGTTATGACAGGATGGAATAGACGCCGGTCGACAAGATCTACCTAAAGACCTAGTTTGGTGGCCTAGTTTCCAGCACCGAGTTCATGGTTGTCTCCCAAGACACCGCCTATAACGCGTTGATGAGTAGGCCATGGATTCAACTACATGCACTGGTTCCTTCATCATATCACCAATGCCTTAAGTACTCCCCTAATGGTCGAGTGGGTGTACTCCAAGGTGACACATAACCCTTTTCCAATTTTGAAGCCTACTATCTGGATTCCGACTATTACAAGAGCAAGGAAAAGCAGATCCAGGCTAACAAGGTTGAACACGCTACTGTTGCGACCGACATGTGGACAGACCTAGATGATGCCTATATTTTTCCGATCCACTAATTGGAGGCTACGACCCCATATCTGTGGAAATGCTTTGTTTTTCCTAGAAAGAGGGGGAAGCACATTCCCAAGTCTAAGAGACGCCATAAGATCACCTTGTATTCCTACACAAATCAGGATCAGGTGATCCCAAAGCCCCCTACCCCATAAGTTATCAATATTTCCACCCCACGGAAATAGAAATATGCCATACTTACTTGGATTTCCAGGATTGGATAAACCGGCTCAAGCCGAAATGTAACTATTTCTCTGACATCATCAAGTGTGGCCCCTTGGGATGAAGACCAGATGGGAGCGGATAACACTGCTATGCTTGTCGAGGAGCAACAGAAGAACATGGTAATCTTGATGCATCATCGTGATGTATTTTCCTAGAGTTATGATGAAATTTCAGGACTAGATCCTCAGGTAGTCATCCACCACCTCAGTCTTCCAACAAATCAGCACAGGTTCAAATAGCCTCCCAGAAAGATGCACCCTTCTCACGGTGCCATGGTCGATGCCAAATTTGATAAGCTCATCAAATCCAATTTCATCAAGGAGGTCCAGTACCCTAGATAGTTAGCCAACATTGTGCCCATCAGAAAGAATAATGGACATATCAGGTTCTGCATCGACTTCTGATATCTCAACTGTAACTGTCCGAAGGATTATTTTCCCCTTCCTGTGACAGAGTTGTTGATTAATGCCACTGATGGGTTCCAGGCCCTCTCCTTCATGGATGGGTATTCTAGATATAACCAGATTCGAATATCTCTTGAGGATGAAGATTCTACAGCCTTCAGGGAACCACAAGGTACTTTCTTCTACTAGGTAATGACATTTGGTCTAAATAATGCAAATTCCACCTATTAACGTTCCATGAACCAAATTTTTAATCCGATCCTCAAAACATTGGTGGAGTTCTACATGGACAATTTGGTGGTCAAATATCACCAACGTCAGTACCATATCAATGTACTTGAGAAAGTGTTCGGCTTCCTCCGTTCTCACTAAATGAAGATAAACCCATTGAAGTGTGCCTTTAGGGTCCACTTTGTAAAGTTTATTGGCTTTGTTGTCAGATATAGAGGCATCGAGATCGATCTAGATATTATTAAGGTCATCATTCAAATGTCTCCTCTAAGCAACATTCGGGAGCTTCTGGGCTTTCAAGGACACTTGGCCTACATATTCTGATTCATCTTGAATTTGGATGGAAAGTGTAAGACCTTTTCTCAACTCATGAATAAAGGAAATATCTATCAATGGGATGTGGAATTCAGACTGATTTTGAGGAAATCAAGAAGTACCTGTTCTAGCCTCCGGTCTTGATGTCACGTGTTTTTAGAAAGTTGCTGGTCCTTTATGTGGCCACCCTGAAACGATATCTTGACACCCTTCTCACCCATAAGATCAACGAGGGAACTAATAATAGTCTCTATTATCTTAGCCACAAGCTCCTCGATACAGAGACCAGATACTCCTCCATTGAGAAGAGATGCCTTGTGTTGGTATTCACAGTGCAGAAATTGTGACATTACTTGCAGCACGATGAGATATAGTTAGTGTCTTGAGTGGATCCGCTGAAGTGCATCCTGAACCACCTCATGTTGATAGACCATATAGCTTGGTGGGAAATAATCCTCTAGCAGTTTGACATTAGGTTCATTCCCCATAAGTTTATTAAATGGTATGCATTGCTAAACTTCTTGGCCGCCCATCCAGATCCCACAGACCAGTCCCCAGATCTTGATTTTCCCAATGAGGAAATCTTATCATTAGACCAAGTCATTATATGTTGGAAAATACACTTTGATAGTGCTTCATGAAGTACTACCAGTAGAAGATTCAATGATCCCAAACTCAATAGGGTGGGTTTGGGTATCATCTTCATCATGCCAACACAAGCCATTCTTCCATATTCAGTCATGTTGTTATAATGTTGTACCAAAAATGAGGCAGAGTACTAGTCTCTCATCACTAGCATCAATTTGGTCCTCATTATTGATGTTACATTCTTGCAAGTGAAAGGGGACTCCGAACTAGTCCTCAAAAAGGTCAACAATGAATATGTCATCAGGAAGCTAGAGTTCGCGCCACTGTTGGAACTTACCCTCCAGCTAATGGCCCAGATCCAGTCTTGTCCAGAAGTTACCCATGTCCCTCGATCCCAAAATGGTCGAGCCGACGCCTTGGATAGCCTAACTACATTTCTTGCAGAGCCTGATCAGGATGATTTGATTATTCACATGGAAAATCAGAGAGTTATTTCCCCCATCACTATGGATGACGGTGATAGTCCACAGGTAAGGCACCTTATCATCGACGCCTCTACGTTAGGACCCCCAAGTCCCCCTAATGCAGCACTGGAAGGGACTCTTGACTAGAGGAACCCCTTTACTGAGTAACTTGGCATGGATGTCTCCTATAATATTGACCCGAGCATGAGTGAATAAGATGCTTCACATTGCAGTTTACCCAACATGGTGGCCTCAGTCTTGAGAAGATCCTCTATAAGTGGAGGTTTGATGGGGTTATCCTCCGTTGCATTCAAGGAGGTGAGATTCCTTAGGTCATGCGGGAGAATCATGCCGGTTCATGTGGGGATCATCAGACTGGGCTGAAGCTATCTCACCAAATCTGATGGTTGGGGTATTTTTGGCCCCCATGAGCTGTGACTGTATTGAGTTTGCAAAGAGGTGTCATGCCTCCAAAATCCATGCCAATTTTATGCATCAACCACCAAAGCCTCTCCACACTACCAAGTACTCTTGTCCCTTTTCAGTTTGGGGACTCGATGTTGTGGGACCATATCAACCAGTGATAGCTCGCCAGTGTTGGTTCATCCTGACTGCTATAGATTAATTTTCCAAGTGGGCAGAAGCAGTTCCGACAAAGGAGGTCAAGGCCCGTTCTATCGTTGAATTTGTGTGCACTAATGTTATCTACCGATTTAGAGTCCCTCATTCCATCCTCACCAATAACAACACCAAATTCCAGGAAACTGAGTTGGAGAAATTTTACACCAAGTACAACATCTGTTCTAACCATTCCTCCTGCTATCATGTGCAAGAAAATGAGAAGATCTAGGCATTCAAAAAACCCACTCTAACATCTTGCAAAAATTTGTTGGTCAGAACAAGAAGAGTTGGCTGGAAGAACTCCCCAACACCCTCTAGGCCTATCAGAAAACGACTCTCAATTCCACACAGGTGACCACATTTTCCCTAGTGTATGGAATGGAGGCCGTCCTGCCCATCAAGATTCAATTTCCCTCATTACGCACAACTGTCTATGATCAGAAAGAACTAGATAAGGTAGCTAAAATCTATCTGGCTGAATTGGAAGCACTTGACGAGAAAAAGATTCATGCCCTACACAATCTGTAAAGGCATCAAAACAAGACATCCAAAGCTTTCAATAAGACAGTTCACCTCCGCTCTTTCATGCAAGGTGACCTGGTGTTGGCCCTGAGAAAACCAACAATACCTGGTGGGAAACCAAACAAGCTAGAGACCAAATAGGATGGAACTTACATCATTCACAAGGTTTAACCCAATGGCACGTACTCCATGGTTACCATGGATGGATAAAGTATAACTCCTCCCACCAATGAAAAATTTCTCAAGAGATACTTTTCCTAAGTAGGATGGTCCTACATGACCTTAAACTATTACGTCCTACATGACGTTAAACTACTTTGTTGTCTTGCATGATAATAAACTACAAGATGGTCCGAGCTCTATGACCATAAAATAAGATCTCTCCTTATCCCTTGTCCTGCAATACATTAAACTGCACCATCAAGAACTACATATGGATTTATTCCCATCCCCAAGAGATACGTAGGAATGCTTAAACGCCTTGTCTGAGAGTCTAGCCCCCAAAATATTCTCTTTGAATACCCCCCATGGGTTTAGTTCTCTTGGAGGATCCTGAATGGTCTAGTGTAGGCTTCTTTGGACCCACTCATGTTGGGATTACGATGACCTCACAATGTTCCCCTCCTCATTCTCATATTCCTCCATGTCCTCACCACATTACATTAAATTGCATGGCCCTTTCAGAACTACATATGGCTTGATTCCCATCCACATGGGATACATAGGAACGCCCAAACATTTAGTCTATAGTCCCAACCCCAAACTTTAAGATCTCCACTTAGGACGAAACACATGGTGTGGTGCAGGCTTTTTCCCTCATTCACGTCGAGTTCATCATGACCGCACCATGCATCCCTCTCCTTAGAGATCTCCACCTCTTTCCTCGCCCCACATTATGTTAAACTACACATGCACATTCATGCTCTACACACTCCCTTTATTTGGGTCTTCATCATATTTCACATCCAAAAGGACTCCCGAACGACATAGAAGCTAGGATCTAGGGATCTTCTACCATTTTGGGCCAACTTCATTGAGGATCTCCAATGAAAAATTTATACAAGTCCCATGTTGTGAATATGGTCAGTGGTTGACACTCATTTGTTTCTCCCATTCTAGGTCACACGATGTGGATTCTATGTTTGGAATGCGGCCAATAGTAATCCTTTATCATTTCCACCACCCCCATATATACCAAGTATTGGGAGCATTGATTGATTTTTTCCTACAATCCCTTCAAACATCAGTCTGCCTCGGGCATGAGTGTTAGACTGGTTTTCATACCCTTATATATTGGGGAGAGCCAGATCCCATTCCTTTTTACCACACCAAGAATTTCTCAAATGGGATTATGAGCTTTGGTAAGGCAATACCCACATAAAGATTCATATATCTATGGTCCATGACCTATGACCTTAAAATAAGATTGCCCTCTTCCTCACCTCAAGACGTTAAACTGAAAACAGGCTGTGAATTTCTATCTGTGGCCTAGCCTCAGGTCCCTTGGCCTTCCCAGCCCCCTGGCCCAAGTTCTCACCTAGGATTGTGTGGTGTGGTGTGGACTCTTTTTTCTCATTCACATTGGGCTATTTTTTCCACACCGCATACATCCCCTTGAGACGCCCCTCTATCCATCGTACTTGCCACAAGATGTTTAAATTGCACAGGTCCCATCATACTTTACACATCCCATCATTTGGGTTTATAGTATATCCTACATCCAAAGAGACCCCCGAATGGCATGGATTCTAGGACCCATAGCTCTCCAACCATTTTAGGCCAACGTCCCTAAGGATTTTGGATGGCAAATTGATACAGGTCCCGCGTTACGAATATGGTCAACAATCGATGCTCATTTTTTTTCCACCATCCCTGGTCACACGATATGGACACTATGTTACAAAAATGGTCAGAAGTTATCCTTGATCATTGTTGTTGTTCTGTTGTATTCCACATAATAGGCATGATGATTCATCCTTTCTACACATCTATCCCAAGCACATGACATTAAACTGGGCATCTACGGTCCGAGCTCTATGACCATAAACTAAGATCTACTACGTAATTGTCGCATGAATATAAACCACACAACACTCCTAGAACTACATGTGACTTAATTCCCATCCTCATGGGATACAGAGGAAAACCCAAAAATTTTATCTTTGGGTCTAAACCAGGTTCATTTATTCTTTCTCTTGGCCTTTTGGCCCGAGCTCTCTCTGGGAATTATGAATGGTGTGACGTATGTGGGCTTATGTCGTTATTCATATCAGGTCACTTACCATGTCATAAACATTCCTTGTTAAGATACCTCACCCCTATCTACATCCTTTCCGCATGATGTAAAACTACACAACATCCCCCAGAATTACGTATAGCTTGATTTCCATCCTTATTGGATATATAGGACTACCCGAACATTTAGTTTTCTGGTCAAGCCCCATTTTTTAGAAACCTCCTTATCATCCTGGACCCCTAGCCCGAGTTCTTCTAGGAGAGGGGTATACAGTATGGTATGGGATTACATTCTCATTCACATAGAGTTTGTAACAACCTTGCCACTTAACTATTTCTCCCAAGATTTCTTTGTCCCCTTGTTCTATACTCATCTATTTGAGTCGGCGAATCTTGAGTTGGTCCCCTCAACCCTCTTTGGAAGTTCACCAATGTACCCAGGAGCACTCTGGTTCAGGACCTAGAGTGTCAGATCTCTACAGAAATGTTTTTTCCCACATAGAGTGTAGATCATGAGAGCTTGGGGATTTGGTTTAGGTTTGCACCCATTTGGAAGAGGCTCGCTTTTCTATGGTCTGAGCTCTAAGACCTTAAACTAAGATCTTTCTACATATTTTCCACAAGGCGTAAAAACTGCAATCTCAAAACTATGTATGACTTGATTCCCATCCTCATGGGATACATAAGAACACCTTGAAATTTTTTCTTTGGGTCCAGCCCCATATTCCTTGAACCTTTATGGCCCCTCGACCCAAGGTTTCTTCCCAAGAATTTCACATGGTGTGGTATGGGCTTATGTCCTCATTCACGCTAGGTATGCTTCATCACTCCATGCATATTCCTTTTAAAACCTTGTTTCTTCTACAATTTCCAATACATATGATGTTAAAATATGCTTCTTAGTACCTCATGACTTTAAACTATTGCGTCTTTTTTGCACGATATTAAAATTCATTGGTTGGTCCTATCATACGACCCTAAACTATGACATTATCGTCCGGAACACATGACAAAAAAAAACAGCACTACATTGTGATGTTTTCACATGAATGGAAATTATGTTTGGTAATGGTTATCCACCATACCATTTTCAATGCATACATATGGCTTGATTCTTGTAGCGACGTTTGGATTCTTCATCCTAGGTCTATCGCTTCACAAAAAACACACATCCATCCTAAATAACAAAAAAGATCTATCAAATGCCGCTTCTTTTGGTGCATGGGCCTGACCCGCAAGAAAGAATTATATCTAGAATTAGTACCCTACCATTCAACTTCTAGAACTATGTATGGTTTGATTCCAATATTCATGGGATACGTAGGAACACCCAGACATTCCATCTGTAGGTCCAACCCCAGGAATCTTAAATCCTGCTCCTTTTTCTTCCCCTTGGCCCAAACGTCTTTAGAAGAATGTAGTGTGGTGAGGACCTCTTGGGTATCATTCACATAAAGTTTTTCAACAACCACACCATGATTCTTCCTTGTCTATTCCCAACCTGGTCTGAGTTCTATGACCCTAAACTAAGATCTACCTATCAGAGTTGTGCATCGGGCATGGCTACTTCGCCACCCTACGTACAGTCCATCAAATCAGGTCCCCTCTTAATGGTCCACTCTATGACCTTATGTTAAGATCATGAGACACCAAGACCCTTCCTTGTAAAGGGATTTGACTCCCTATATCTGATATGTCTTATTGATGTACTCAAATGTGTTGTGAGAAAGAAACCAAAGTGCAGAGTTTTCATATGGACCTTCTCTCATTTCATGTCCATGATTCATGAGCCCTTTATTTGGATTATCATCCTCTTACAAGTCTGAAGGGACCCCCTTTATGGCCTGGTCTTATGCCACATTGGCTCACCTACCGTCTTGGGCCAACTCCCCTGGAGACCTCAGACAACATTTGCAATAGGTTCCCTATTTTGAACATGGTTAACGATCAACCCTCATTTGTCTGTCCCCATGCTAGGATAACGTGAAATTGATGATGCGTTTTGAACATGGTCAACATTTATCCTTTATCCTCACACCACCATAATTGTGATCCAGATATCAGGTTCCATGATTCACATCTTTCCACTACCGTATGTTCAAGTGGAATTCCCGCACACTCTATTTTACACCTCCGTGCATCTATGTGCATTAAGCAGGTGGGTCAATAATTTTGGGATGTCATTCACCTGGAATTTCATTGTTCTTAATGTGTGACTTCATATACCAGGAAAATCCCATTGCCAGTCATTGTTTCCCATATCGAGCATGGTTCACGTGGGTTTAGTAGTCTTTGTGGGGTATGTACTGGTGTAGCTGTGCCACACATGCTTTTTGTCTCGCATGACATTAAAATGTGATCCCAGAACTATGTGCAGCTTGATTCCCATCCTGATAAGATATATAAGAATGCTCGAACAATTTGCCTCGGGCCTAGTCTGACTTTCACTTTTGGTCCCTTGACCTAAAAAACTTCCTCTAGGGATACATGGTGTAGTGAGGACTCCTTATGTCCTCATTCATGCTAAGTTCATAGCTACCGCATCACATAATCCATTTTTTGGGATCTCCCCTTTCACTCTTCTCATCCTACGGTATAAAGTTAAAATGAATGAGTCTACATGTCCTTGACGCATGAAATTAAACTACGATTTTACCCTGAACAAGTTTAGGATGCCCCATGTTAATTATGGGATGCATCAACTTCCTTGACAGATAGGATTCCCCCTATCGGCATTGGTATCTGACCATACTGTGCTCAAAAACTACTTTTTATTGATTCCTGTTCTCATGGGATCCGTAGCAATATCCAAGAAATTTACCTTCGGCCCAACCCCAGGTCCTTTAAACTATGTGAACCTTCCTTACCATATGAAATTTAAACTACATGTTTATCATCATTATTGGTATGATGTGAAACTATAGATCATTATAGTTCCTTACTAGAGAGGTCCTGTTCGAGAGTAACATTGATCCCTAATCAGATCGATGCATCCACCTAATGTGTTTTCACCATGGTGGCATAATTTTGAGAGTGTTGGAATCTATTCGAACAACCCATCACTCCACCCTCCACGCTTTGCGTGTCCTTTTTTTAGAACATTGTCCTAATTAACGTCTAAAGGAACCCCCTAATAGTATGGATTCTCAGCCTATGGCTTGCCTACTACCCTGGGCTATCATTTCATAAGACAAAAAAATGAAATTTTGAGTTAGGCCCCATATTATGAATATGGTCAGTGGTCATCCCTCATTTGTCATCCCCATTTCAGGATAACGTAATAGGGATACTGTGTTTCGAACACGGTCAACATTTCTCTCCCATTTTAATTCTAACCCCCACAGTTTTCTGAATTTGGGGTATGGTAATTCACACTTTCTACTCCCCTATGTTCAGATTGATTCTAACATCCCTGGCATTACCCTACTCGTGCACCAGAGCACATTGGGAAAATGGAAATTTGACTGTTCTAAGAACTTTATCTTCTAGTCAGGCCTCCCTCTTTATTCCTGGAAATTAGGATTGGTTTTTCAAACCCTATATTCCCGAAGCATGGTTAGCACTCTCATATTAGGATGGGTTAACAAAGCAGTCATCCATTGTTTCTCACATCGGGCATGGACCATGTGAGATTAGGGATTGATCACTAGATATTTCATGAATGTGATGGAAATGCAGTAAATCAAAACAAATAACTGAACTCATGCATGCATCCATCATAAAATATCAATTCATGTAATTACATTTTAAAGTTTACACGTACTACAACACCAAAGGATTGGCCCCTCCCATGGATGGGTTGCCCACTTCAATAGAGAATTCTAGCTCCGTCACTCTATATATTGTGGCGTCCATGATCCACTGTCCCCTGTTTAGATCCTGATCCTCCTCCACAGTGATGTGGCGTAGTTCACCAGCTTTGATCCAGGCCTACTCCTCATTGGTTCAGATGATTTCCATCTCCTCAAAGGATTGCATCATCCATTCTTCGACCTCTACCAGCTGGGCATTTAGGTACGATACGAGCCCCAATTGTGAATCAAGGAAGGAGGAGTTCTCGTTCTCCCACTCCCTCAACCGTTGGATTTTATCTTCGGCTTCCAAGATCCTCTTGATGTTTACCGATTTCCTCTGCTGTCAACTTACACATAGGCCACGATCATGATCCCGAATCTTCTCCTCCACGAAGTCTCTAATGATTATATGAGGGCCATGGGCATCCACTCCCTCAATGCACAACTCGTGTAGCTGGGAACGAATCCTCCCTATCTAATCTAACCATTGCGCTTGAGGGGTCTCTCTGATGAAGGGATTGATCATCTTCCATGACTGGAGATAGATAATTTTTCTATCCTCTTCATCAGAATCCGTCTAATCTCGGTCTGCGGGGTTGTCGGGTTCATAGGTAGGGAACGCCTCCAAGAATCCATCAGTTGGATCTTCATCTGGCATCTAATTAGGTAGTTCAGGACCCATGTCATCTGGTTGATCCTCATTTTCAGACTCCATATAAATGATTTCAGGATTGGTACTGCTATTGGGCCCACCTGTGATTGGGAGGGCTTCATTTTGGTCAGCTCAGGTGCCTGCTTCCATGACCACCAACATTCCCCTGGGAAAGGAAGAACCAGAAGCTCCAACCAACCTCACCAAGGCGGACCATGCTATTAAAATAACTGTGCATACAAGAGGCACACAAACATCAGTTAACCTGATCGACGGATGACAGTTACAAATTCTGGGAATAATACTTACAAAGATCAAATAGTTGGTCTCTATCCAGATTTGTTACCATTGGAACCTTGAGGTGTGGCCCTACATATATTTTTGCGAAGTCTGAAGGCTCGGGTAGGACCACCCTGGGTGTTGCGACCCTACTAGGCATGATGATCACCATAACTGTGGGTACAGATCCCGAAGTTCCTGTAGCTGCATCTACTGTGGAGCAGAAGTGGGTTTTGCATATGAGGCCCTCCTATACTGGTCAAATTTTAGTCGAGAAGTCATAAATGACCCAGATGGAGACTACGGGTAATTGGTTTAAGGTTTACCTCAAGGGCCTCTACAAAATCTTCCAACTCTGGGTCTCAGTTTCTGAATTCACCCTCTTCCATAGTAATCCCTCCACCGACCTCCTCCCCCTAGGAGGACTCATTTATCTCTTCTGGTAGAGGAAATATCTCTCTCAATTCGGTGATCAAAAACTGTGGAGGGACCACTCGATCAAACTGTACATTTAATCAATACTTCATTAGACGCGGAGCACCCCAAGAGTGCACAAATCCCTTTATCTCGGCAAGGCACTGCTCCCCCTATGCCTAAGATACCGCAAATCTGGCCCTAATAGGACCGATCCCCAGAAAATCCATCCCAAGATGATTCAGATGTTGCCACATCTTAGAAGGGTTGAGGAATTGTCTGCTAACATCCTAGATGTCCCAAGCCTTCAGGAAGATAGAATTACCAGGCATGCCTATGTGGCGTAGCTACTTCCCCAGAGTCTGGATGGGTTTCCTACAGAATCCCCTGTGTGGAATTTCCTTCAGATAATTTTTATCCTATGGGACCGCTGGGTCCACCACTGTTGCCTACCTCCCGATCTGTGTAGGTCTTGCCTCTATTGTAGCCTCACCACCATAGGATTTTCTAATTGCCTTCCAGCCCCAACCTCGAGGTTGGGGAGGCACTCCATCACTGGAACTGATGGTCAGATGCTTTAGTATTTCCCCCGGGTAGGCTGCCTCCCAACTCTTGGCATATTCCTTCACTATCCCGTAGATAGCTATGGACAGAGGCAGCTCATTTCACATCTTCCCATCCTCCTGTGTGAACATGATCCACATCTTCCTAATCAAACATGGGTGGTCCTCGTGGCCCACTCCCAATTAGACCTGCATTTTCAGTCCCTGCATACACCAGAACTGCCTCGCGAAGCGGTGCGGGGTGTACGACTCACAGAGAGGCTTGCGGTCAACCCACACCACCATGACTCTAGCCCGAAAGGCCAAGAGGTAGGGATGATTCTATTCAGTTCCCTAGACATAATAATTAAACACACTCGTTGGAAATGGGAATTGATGGAAGTTGAACTATTCCGCCTTCTAGACCCGGTTCATCACCAACTGCAGGGTCAACTTGGTTGGAAAACTCCACACCACGTTCAGAATGGACAATTAGAAGTATGATCCTGGAGGGGAAACATGGTTCAGATATTTGTATATGCCCCTAACATGCACTGCTATCCACTTGTACTGAAGATGTAATGACCCGTAAATCCTATGCGGATTCTTCCCTTAGCTGATGTGCCACAAATCCTTATATTATTTGGTGAGCATTGGGATTCCTAGATTGACCCAATCCCCTATCACCAACGCAGATTACATAATGAATGTTCTCGGTCTCACACCCATGTTCGTGTCCCTCACTGGAAGAATCTAGCCACAGATAATCACTGAGATGAGTGCATCCAACCTAACCACCAATTGCTGCTCATTACTGACACTGAATCCCATGTGTTCCACTGCCTGTCCCCTAGAAGTCACTAGTATGAGTGCTCTTTGCCGTGCTGAACCCCCTTCGGGCATGTCCGAGGCCTCATGAGAAACTTTTTATCTTTAGGGAAATTTAGGAACTGCTTGAACTAGTGATTGAAGTGGACATCCCTCATAGAATTCTTGTCCTCCCCTACACCAGGTCCATAAATGCCTTTGCCAGCAGCGACATCTGCTCTGGGTCTTCCCATGTATTCATAGTGGAGAGGAACTAGTCATACATTTCTCTCATTATTGGTACCCCAGAGATCTAGTGAAAGTCCTAGAGGCTGATACCAACCTCCCCATGGTGAAGATGGAAGGTATTGGTCCTCAAAAACCACATACTCAATAGCTCTGGCATCAGCTGCTTTGGCTAGTAGATGTGAAATTGGGAAGCCTAATCCACCTCATACATGCCCACTAGCCTCAACTCTTCCCCAAACTCCTCGCATGAGGCACCTATCCAGTAGGCCCAAGTCTATTCGTCTATGAAGTTGCCGCCCGGGCATAAATCCAACTCATCAGTCCACCCCTTCTCCGGGTTCCCCTGGGCCACCTTAAGAATGTTGTGGTATAGCGGGGGAGATACCTCTGGTTTCAATGCCTTCCCATCAACATTATTCATGTGGTTATACAGAAAATTGACTTTGAAAGGTGTGAAATCCTACCAAGTATGGATGTCAGCCGCCTTGAACGACTGGCATTGGAACGACGTACTCCTGAACCAGTAAGTCGGCTCATCCCTGCTTGCTTCAGGAATGAAAACATCACCCCACAGATCAAATCCATATAGAGGATACATTTTTCATAGTGGGTAGTTCTTATAAACCTCGGATAGTAGCTCCAATATAGAATCATGGTCCTAATGGATCTGTATATGTTCCTCGATACCCAAGTTATTTTCCATTTCTTCTCTCCGGGCAGCATCCGCAAGGACCCCCTGGAAGCTTCCTGACGAGCCATTCAGTCTTAATTTTTTTGAAATCTTGTCCTGGATCACGAAGCTCAATTGTGAAGCTTGATCGCAGAGGAAGATCATAGAGCCCTACCACAGAACCTGCAGATGCAAGACACATAGCACGCACTCACGGAGTTGAAGGAATCACTGTGCACCGTGAAGCAGAGAGGCCTGATTCACAAAGATCAATCGCAGAGCGCATGGAGCTTCACGAATAGAGAGAAAAATTTCCAAAAACACAAATATGATAAAGGAAAAAGGAGTGGTCATCCTAACATTTTATAGGAGATGCCCCCCTTGCTTCATGGTGTATCTGGTCATAACAAGATTCAACGAACTCCCATCCTGTGCATCACCGCTTTGCATCGCGACCCTACTTCACAGTCGTGCTTTACGATTCATCTAAACATTTTGGAAATTTTACCTCAAACATTAACCCTAATTTTCTCCTTGGATATATGAATGGGGGGGGGGGGGAGAATTTGTTGGCACCAAAATATGTGAAGAAATAAAGGACATGAAGAATAAACCCATCCCAAAAGGGCTTCCTCGCAAAGCCTGTTCGTGGAGCCTCTTAGTACCATGCTATTCGTGGAGCCCCGCAATACCATAGCCGAAGAAAAACCAAATCACCCATCCCTGTTTCACACTACCCCATGTTTATAAATACCAGGCTCCCCTCAAACCTAGAGGATAGATACTCTAACCTTTCACCTTCTCTTCTCTCAAATCGTGAAACACCTTTTCCTCTGTGAAACCTTGAGAAAAATGGGCTCTTCCAGGTAGTTGAGCATTGCGTAGTACCCTTCCCTCAGCTCAAAAACAACCCCTCTTCAAGCAGGGATGCCCTTCGTGGATCCTATGGGACACCACAAAGGATGGAGACCCTCAAGGGGACTCGAGTCTTCACAAATCACTCATTCTTCATGAAGTACCCTCCATGAACATGCGAACCATATGCTATGGCGGGGTCACTATGCTTCACGAAGCACATTTCTTCACAAAGCTATGCATTTCATGGTACCCTTGCTTCATGAAGTTCAACTTTGCGAAAGCCTTTCCACTTTGTGAAGAAACCTCCATATGCACCTATTCCCTATGCCTGGGCTAGGCCACCCTACTTCACAAAGAAAACCCTTAGAGAAGCCCCTCCACTATATGAGGCACTATAGATTCACAAGGTCCCTTCCCGTGAACCCATTTTCTTCAAAAACCCTTCTCCCATATGACCCTCCAGGTTTGTACGAAGTGATTTCAAGGTCCCTTGGGTGGTGATTTACGTTGCATTGGTTAGCCCTATGATTCTTCACATACGCATGCTAATGACTACTGCTTCTTCGTATAGTCATGCTAACGTGGTCCCCTTAGTGGATCACTCCACAACACCACCCCAACATGGAATTGTCGGTGCCTTTCCTTCACCAATGTTTAAAGAGTGCTGGTTATGTAAGTCCTAGGGGTGCGGAGTGAACTCGCCTCATCTGAGATGCAGGATGTTAAACTACCAAGAACCATCATCCTCAACACATGATGTTAAACTATGGCCTCACCCCATGCAACACATGTGGGGCATCCCATCTCAGACATACTCTATGCCCAATCGTCTCCACGAGAGTGAGATATTTCTCACATGAAATGAGATCCTATTTTTTGGAGCAGCGTCTATCCGTGGGGAAGGGAAATCATCTTGGTGTAAGCCCCTATCCTTTCTTGTGGGAGGTTGGATCCCTACTCCCACTTTCTTCTTTGGTGGAAAATACCATAGGAGAGATGGGAACATAAACCTTTATTATCCTATCCCTTTCCCTCTAGGCTTTGTCTCCATCGGGCCTCCATCATAGAGTAAGTCCCAATTTCCATATCTCTAGGCTGCTAACCACGCGTAAACCCCTGTTTCCTCTCTGGGATGCTAACCACATGTTAGCCCCATTCCACTTCCCATGGACGCACCTTTCGTGACATGATTATCAGGTCTTTTCTGCCTCTTGTTTGTCCCACCGAGCATGAATCACATGAGATTAGAGTAATCATTGACCATGGAATCCTTCATGGGATGCATTAGGGTGTAATCCCCAAATATTTCTGAACTATGTGGACTTTAGTGCTTCTATCCTAGGCAAGGTACGTAGGAAGCCTCCCTGAGGTTCAAGCCCAACACATTCTTGTCCTGACCCCTTCATGTTGGCTCACCTTCTTCCTTTTTGATGTTAAACTATATCCACCATCCTAAACTATGTGGACTTTGATCCTTGTCTCTTAGGCAGGGTACGTAGGAAGTGTCCCTGAGGTTTAAGACCAACACCCATTTGTCCCGACCACTTCACATAGGTTCACCTTTGTACTGGATAAAATTAAACTATATCCACCACCCCTAACTATGTGGTCTTTGATCCTTGTCTCCTAGGTAGGGTACGCATGAAGCCTCCCTTGGGTTCAAGGCCAACACCCATCTATCCCGACCACTTCATGTCGGTCCACCCTCATCCTACATGACATTAAACTACATCCACCATTCCAAACTATGTGTACTTTGATCGTTGTCTTCTAGGCAGGGTACGTAGGAAGCCTCCCTGAGGTTCAAGCCCAACACCCATCAGTCCCAACCACTTCACATCTGTCCAACCTCACCTCGCATGAACTTAAAATGTATTCCCATTTTCTTACCGCAAGACGTTAAACTATACACTTTCAAACTACGTGGGTTTTGATAATTGTCTCCCAGAAACGGTATGTAGGAAGACTTACTGAGGTTTGATATAAATCAACAGAAAGCCGTTGTGTTTCACAATTGATGGTAAGCCATTTTTTTCACCAATCTACTGTAATACATTGTGTTTCCCAATCAATGGTAAGATGTTGTGTTTCCCAATCAAAGGTAAACTGTTGTGTTTCCCAATCGACAGTAAGCTGTTGTGTTTCCCAATCGATGGTAAGTCATTGTGTTTCCCAATCGATGGTAAGCCATTGTGTTTCCCAATATATTTTAGGCCATTGTGTTTCCCAATCGACTATAATCCATTATGTTCCCCAATCGATGGTAATCCGTTGTGTTTCCCAATCGATGGTAAGTTGTTGTGTTCCCCAATCTATGGTAAGCTGATGTGTTCCCCTTACAGTGGTAATACATTATAGTCTGAAATCAATGGTAAGACATTTTAGTTTCCTTCATTGGGACCCACATCTCTGGTCCACCCCTGGGCATCAAAACAATTCATGCTGCTAACCATGCATAAGCCCCAGTATACCATCGGGTTGTTGTCCAATGTTTACAGCCCGATTCTATACCCCCATATTGAACTACATGGATTTTGATTCCCTGCCACCAGGGTATGTAGGAAGCCTCTATAAAGTTCAATCCCATCACCCACGTCTCATCCAGTCTTTCCCTCAAGCCTATGTGATTTGGGAAGGTCATACCCCAACATTGAGGTTCTACTTCCTATGAGTACCATCCATACGTCCATTCTCACGGGCAACCTCCTTAGGTGTCTCGTCACCCCACATAACTACATGGACTTTGATTACCTTCCACAGTGATATGTAGGAAGTCTCTTTGATTCTCAATACCAACATCACCAACTCCCCCGCATCGGCTCCATCTCACTCCCCATCTACTCTCAACAATCCATATCCATATCGATTCTTACCCGGGCTATGAAATCCCGGTGAGATCATGTCACTCACTTTCTCATCACTCCTAGAAGTAATCGGGTAACTAACCACGTGTTATCCCTAGTATTAACGATACCTCATGGAGTTGTAAGTATCTAATTCACTCCCTTCAGTGTTCTGATCAGTCGTATCTATCTCCGCTAGATGTTAAACTCACAATATACTCTGTGTTAAACATTGGAAGCTGAAGAAAACCTCAGAGACATGCCTATGGCATACATTACCCACATTCAATATGGGATGCTTCGAGGTTCCACTCCCTCAAGAATCCCTATCATTAGGGGAAGAAACCCAGATGCATCAGTGTTCCAGTGTCCAGACACACCCGCGATGTCCAACATGACTACTCCCTTGACCGAAGGTTGCTGCCCTGACTTGACCCCTTGGAATGTCCTAATAGAAGTAGCATAATTAACCGGCATCCATGAAGACATGACAATGGGAAGAGTTTCATGAACGACGTATTAAGTCTATGAGGGAGGCCCAGACTAGGGAAAAAGTTTCAAGGAGAAATCAACATAAGGATGAACCAATATCCCATCATCCTTTTTCGATCAAGGATAAAATTTCCCTGAATAAGAGATAGATTCCACCCACCTTTGGAAAGCGAGAATGCGGGGCAACAGTTGCGCATCCTCCAAAATAGACGGAAGCGTGCCCCAGAAAAAGTGTTGAAAATAGATGAAATTTCTAAATCTGAAGGAATTTCAATGTGTGGTTCTCATCAGATGAAATAACCAACTGAATTGAATCTTCCACAAACATGGTTTCAACTTATAAAGACTTAAGATACTTATAGCAAATCAACTCTTCTCATATATTCAAATGCTTCTTCATTACTAACGTTTTTCTCATCCCGATGGCCTTATTCAAACAATTTTCTCATATTTATAATTTATGAGTGATTCCAAATTGGTCCATCTGATGTTCTTCAACGGATGTTTTTGTTGGTGTGAAGCATCATTCTAATGGATCAATGCATGTTCCTGATCTCATGAAACTTACTTATCTCAGTTTGATTGACTTTATCATTATGAGGGAATACTCATTAAGATGTTATTCATCTGATGATGACTCCACTCAGAAACTTTTAAATTATTCAAACCTCATCATCTATAAGTCATTTAGATTCTTGAAAATTGTTGTGTCCTATAATTCTATACTTGATGAAAACGTTTTCTTATTTTATGGAACTAATAAAATCTTATGATTCCTTAATTTCTTCAAAAAATTTTATCATAAGAATTTATCTTCATCTATGAGTACTCCCGGAATGGAGAAGCATAATCCTACTTGAGTTATAAAGTTAAAGAACTTTCTAAATTATGACATTACTATCTTTATTCAACATCTTCAAAAACAATATGACTTCTTAACTCAGTAAATTTTTTACTCTCTAACCAACACCAACTCCAATGAACCTTAAAATTTATGCTGATAGATCTGATATTGATGATGCATCCAATCAATTTATTTATCTTTCTAAAAACTTCTACTTTTATTGTTTCTCATTCTGATACTCTTCATCCAGAAAAAAATTTCTAAAAAAACTCTTGTCCCCCTTTGTGTTTGGGTTCAAACATTCAAAAAATTTCACCTATTTTTTAAAAACATTATTTCACAAAATATTAGTTGTCAAGAGATACAAAACGTTTTTAAAACAAAAACATCACAAAGGTTCTTCAATCTCCCCATTTGGATTTTTCTAAAAAATTTCGCTAACAACCTTTTCAAGACCCCATTTTCTAAACACTCATACCTTTTCACAATTTTTTTTTGAAAAAAATCAACGTTTTCAACTTTTATTAAACTATAAACGTTATCAAAGGAGAGTTTCTTGTCACAAAACTACTGGATAAAGTATTTTTTTGAAGGAATTCCATCCCTCTATGATAAGAAATTTTTGTGTCCATGTAAAGATAAACACCATCTAATGACAAAGGATTTTCATGCATGGATATTATGTCTTTCTAGATAAATATTAATTACATTACCCAAACACTTGCTTAATGAATCTAATAGTTTCATGCCTTTGGAAACATGGAACAAAAAATTAAAGTCAAGTGAAATATCTTCAATTCTTCCTACAAAGATCTTCCCTTTTAGAACTATTAACTAAAACCTTTCTTTATAACCTGGGGGAAAGAAACATAAGAAAAGGGTAAGCTCAGATGCTCAGTAAGGGTAATAAAGGTAGATAACATAATCATAAGGGAATAATAATACAAACATAAATTGTGAAAATAATATCCTGCGTATCAAGGATTATGATATTGAGTCTTGGAATAAACCATAGAATTTCATAAGACATGAATTATAAAATAATCAAAGAACATAATTAATGGGAGTATAACATAAGACATGAAATTTTGGAATACACATAAGAATGTAAAATCATTTTCATATTAGTCAAGGGTCACTGTCAAGACCATCATAGAAGAAAAAGTCCCTTACTAAACCAAGTTCACTCCTCATTCTATCCATGTATTATTGAACCATGTTTACTTCCCGTTACTACTTTGTATTACTGAACTAAGTTCCCTCCTCATTACAATCCTATCTATCTCATGAGATATAAATATTCACCCAATGCATTGGAGGGAGATATAGGTCTCACCCACAAAATAATTAAAACCATACATATGTTTCCCACAAGAACAAAATTCATTTATCATATTAGAACCCATAAAAAGAAATGGGTTTCATAAACTTTTCCTCATAACATAACTTATGGAAAATAAACTGAATTCATAAACATCATTCCATCATAGACATAAACCATTCAGATAAAAAATAAGAATGTTATCATTGGATCATATCCCCAGTAAAACATAATTAATATAAAATAATGTTGTCTTATATGGAAAATAGTTTTTTAACATCACTTTAAAATAATTCTTTAGGAAAATATCCATTCCATTTTGAAAACATTTTTTATAGTCACACCATTACAATGGAAAACACTTTCTTTGAAAATAACTCTTTAATATTTTTAAGGAAACTTCAATAGATTAAGGAATCATAAAATCTTTAAAATCCATTAATTCTATAAAATTTTAAAAAACATTCCTTTCATACTTTTTTTCTAGAAAAGTCACAAAGAACCTTGTTTGGAGGATGAAAAAAAGATTCCTTTCAAACCATTTAGTAAAAATTCACACATGTGTAAAAAAGAATTTAATTCATTGTATAAGAAAAATAAAAATACATTTAAACACATTTTTAAGAAACATGAACATGAAATATAAATATTCCTTAGAATATACTTATGTATAGAAAATCATGAATAATAATGAAAATGTGAAAATAACCCTTACCACTGTATAATCATTTGAATCATATACCCCATGAAGGAAAGAAAAATATATGTTATGTAAATAACATAATATTTTGGATAATAATCATAAAATAAATTCATGTGTAGTATATACACAAAAAAATGAAATAATTATTGTATAAGGCATGTGTATCATAGAAATAAACGTGAGACAAAAATCCCTTACCTTAGGTCAGATTTCCTTCATACATTTCTGAAATTCCTGTATAATGTTTTAAATGATGTTATTAATTTATACCAGAAACATATTTATATTTATTATATGATATAAAATCATCTTATATGATCTTATCACGTTTTTGTTAATAATATTTTGTTATTACCCTTTTTTTAGGTGTTAACTGCTTCATTTTCCTATGCATGTTCGGTCATATAAGTTACAGTTCTTGTGCATAGGATATAGTTTTTTTTATCTTCAGAATTATATTAAGGTAATATATATCATATTTGTTCATTATATATATTTATATAATCATTATTTAATAGTGATTGTTAAAAATGAATCACATCGTGTCGTGGAGATGGTAGGCTGTACGTAAAGATGAGTGATGATATCATTCGATTAATGTAGAAAGGGGAAGGAAGTAGATGATATATTATTTTTGTCTAGAATAAATACCATGTTATAATTATAATATATATATATATATACTATTTCCATAATTTTACCCATCCATGTAAAGTAATGATAAAAAACATATTACACCATGATGTGGAGACAATAACCCATACATACGCACACACAATGCTTTTGTTTTTTGTAGGATGGATAAAAGCTGGAATATGGTTGTTTGATAATCATAATAAAATATATGAATATATATGATACTGTATTTATTACTTAATAACAGAAAAAACACATGAAGAGGAAGTATAAGAAAAAAAACTTGAAAGAGTTGGTAAAGACGATTACCTATTCATCAGTGAACTTACTTTAGATATATTCTTAGGGACACTAGGGTTTGAATTTTGATTATAAAATAACATATAGAATGTGTCTAGGTATGTTTTAAATAGAAATAGGTAGGGTATGGTCGAGATTTAAGGATCAAAGTAACACGAATATGTGAGGGAGGAGGTGTCCTTTTACAATTGTGGTGAGGGGCAGTTTAGGAATTTATCAAAAGATTAAAATATAAAAAATTAATTTTCTATTAAAATTCCACTGAATTTAAATGGATTATAATATAATATAATATAATTTTTTAATCTCATAGACTCATATATTTTAGACAAGTTTCGATATTATTTTAAACCTTATCATTTTGATTAACCCTCAGTTAACCTATTTTAATTTTAATTATGGTAACAAATTATTTAATATTAAAACATTATAATTTTTACTTGTGTGATGTAAATTGAAAATAAATGAATAAATTAGACCATATTATAATTACTTTGTATTTTTTGATTTTTTTTATTTAAATAATTTAATAGAATATTATTTGATAAAATATCATTAGTGTCAATTTTGACACTATTCATTACTTAGACTTTTAAAAATATCAATATAACAAGTCAACTTTGAAAAAAATATTTTATTATATCCCTAAGAGGTCATATTTATATATAAAATTCATTGATAACTTCAATTATGTAAAATTATATTTATTTTAATATTTTTAATAACATTTATTTGAAATTTCCATTAATAAAATAATTGCTTCATAAGATTTGTGTAAGAATTTAAGGTAATTATCTATTCACTAAAAAATTTAAATAAATTACCATTATGTAGAAAAATATTTTAGTTTCCAAAATAATATTTATGATCTAATATATCCTTAGGTTAACCCAATATTAAATATGATATAATTTTTAAAAATAGAATGTGATATATTTGAATTTTTATTTAATAAAATACTAAAAATATCATAATCTCATCCATGTGGACCAAAAATTAAAAAATAAATTTATATCACAAATATATTTTTATTAATTTAAAAATAGATATTTATATTCATTCATAACCCACCTTTTCCCCATGCTGGCACATATGGAATATTTAAGACAAAGAAAGTGACATTTTGAAACTTTCTTTGGTTTAAATATTATATAAGTAATTTTAATGGATATGTTTCCATTAAAAAACTTAATTTAGATCCTTATCTATTACTATAAGAAGCTGGGTTTTTAGAATAGGTCAAAATCCTAACCCTATTTGAATTTTTGAGTTGTTCCTGAGAAAACTGGAGAAATTGGGTAGTTTCTAGAAATTTCCAGACTACACGTCGTGTACTCTAGAGTACACAACGTGTATGGGTTAGGCGAGCACCGACCGTGTGCTACCGAGTACATGTCGTGTGATGACCGTGTATGAATTTCTTACTACACAGTGTGTAGTTATCGACATGCCGTGTAACCGTGACCATGTGGAGGCCATACATGGTGTGCAAGCCTATTGTCCGGGTAGAATCATTTAACCAAGTACACACCGTGTCCTCCATGGACACGCCATGTAGTCTAACCATGTATGTGGGATATACATGGAGTGTGGGTAAGATGATGAAGAAGAGAAGAAAAACTAAGTACACACCATGTACCCCTAGATACAAGCCGTGTACTCATGTCGACAGGTTCTGGAAAGTAAGTCGGTGAAATATCAGTTGTCTTATGAACAGTAAAATGATACATAATGTGTACTTAAAGTACACACCGTGTAGTTTTTTTCTCTTGCTAAAACGGGTAGTAGCCTCTTATTGAGGTAGAACCTCAAACCCTCGACGGGTTTGAGCTGGGAGAGCTGGGCGAAGCTCGTTCTTGCTCCCGTTCCTTCATCTGAGACCCGATTCAAACACCAGTTGATCTGTTGGAACCCCCTTGGTGAGGACTTGATTCCTCTTGAGCCGTTTCTCTTGTTTTATGATCAGGAAAGTGTTTTTGGGGTTTGAGCGGTTTTGATTATTTTGTAGATCTACCACGTTTTAAACCTAATTGGGGGATGTTATCGGTGGAGTAGCATCATACGAGTCTCAGGTAGGTGGTGCATACATCTTTTTGTGTTTTTGTAGTCATTTGGGTGGTGCGACCTTTGGTTCTTTTTCATGTATTTTGAGCAGGACCCAATTTTATATGTAATTGCATATTTAATTGTTCACTAGACCCCTGGGATGCCTTTGGGTATTCCATTTTACCTATTTTTCTTTAGCGGGGCAGAGCGAGGGTCGTTGCTCAATTGGCGTATTTTGGACGGGGAAATATAAAATGGTTATGATTTAACTGTGATGTTTTATCTGATAATTTTAGTTTATTAAGCCTGATATGAATTGTTAGAGGCTCTCAAGACCTCAGTGATGGAATGGGACAACACCTTGCTAGTGTAATTCAACTGTTTTGTTGTCTTACCTATTTAAAGTTTTCCATTGTGATTATATATGTTATATGTGATATTGCATATGCTTGAACCTTCAGGTTGTTCGAGGCATGACCTGAGTATTGTTGAGTGATGTAGATCACATTTTGGGCTTGGCCCATGTTATGTTGGGTGGTTCTGACCACGAGATTTGGTGTCATGAGTGTCGGTTTGAGGCAGGATGATTGTCAGGTTGGGCATGGCCCTGATTACTAGGATGGAAAGGCCATCAGACTTGATTGGCATATTCATAGGGAAACGAGGTGTTAGAGGTGTTGTATCTTTGGTACTATTTTGGTGATTGCCGCTCACCCTGAAACTTTGAGTAGTGTGCACATAGAGAGACTCTGTGATGGGGTGGTTTTGACCACTTGTGTGGGTAGAGGCACCCGTTAGTTGCGGTTTAGGTACTATTAGTTTGGGGGTGCTTGCAATAGGAAGACATGTTGAAGGTCAGGAGCCTTCAGAGGATAACATTAAGGCAATCGGGTTGGGGGAAAATGCTTGCCGTTATTTGAGGGCAGACATCACTGTCCCTCCGGATACTTTATTTTGAGGGAAGACATCGTTGTCCCTCTGCCTACTTATTTTGAGGGAAGACATCACTGTACCTCCAGTTACTTATTGAGGATATGCATCACTCTTCCTCCGGGTTACTATTTCTCGAGCGTGCCTTCGGGACGTCAGTACATGAGACACACAGTGTCAGGGGGCACATAGTGTCGGGTTATATGATAGAGATTCCGACATTGGTCGGAGCAGGTGACACTCCATGGTGGCTGCTGAGCACTAGTGGACTTTGTGTTTATTTGTGCATCGTACTGTTTACTACTTTCCTTGAAAACGCATTCCTTCTTAAACACTTATATTAGGTACACACCGTTGGGTGGTATCCTATTGAGATTCGTCTTACACCCTGCACGGGCCCTTCAGGACACGTGCATACTTTATGGATTTATGCGCAAGAAGGAGGCCAACTTCAGAAGCTGGGTTGCATTATCTGTTTCTTGGAGATGATATGGACCTTGAGGTCTTGCCTAACTAGAGTTTATTATGTTTTGCATACTTCCCTATATCAACATTCTTGTTTATAGCTATAGTTGGTTATCCATTGGCGCCCTATATATTTAGATTTTTATGACCTGCTTTGGATGCATGTTTTGTTGTTCAGTAGTATTTACAAGTGATCATTATGCTGTTATGTTCATTTCCGCTGCTATTGTTTATATTTATTGCTTCCGCTGTTTGTTGATATTGAATGTGCTTCCCCTCTATGGGTCTATTTCGAGTCTGTTGGGTCCTTTATTCCACTGCATATTTATTATTATACTTAGACCTGTACCATTATTATTATCCTCTGAGAGGGTATAACCTCCCCACTATACCTATAAGACCCTCACAACCAGTTGGTAGCCTTTGGCGTTCGGGGAGGCGTGCCTAAGGTAGTAGCACCCGACCTGTTTAGCACTTTTTGGGTGGATGTTAGGGTTCGGGTCGTTAAAAAGTGGTATCAGAGGAGTTCTTGACAAGGATTTAGTAGTAGTGTTTTGTTGGCTACTAATGAGAGTGAGACTTCTCTTTTATTTCAGCTGGTTTTACTATTTGGGATATGGTAGACTGGAGATAATTTGTTATTGGAACAAGGTTTTTAGCTTGTGCTTGGGTGCCTACAGCCCCAGGTACGAGTGATGGACCAAGTTTCCATGGGAGGGATTTGTTGTTTTCTTTTTCTCAGATTACAGAATATATGATTTCCACCTCGGTGGCTCACTTGGCATGGGATGTTATTGATTGTGATATGTGACCCTTGAACCGGTGCGGTAAGGGAGAATTAGACCTTGGACTGGAATGACAAGGCTTGTTTTCTTGGATTTTGATAGGAACATTTTTAGGTATTTCAATTTCATAACTGCACGTATTCTTTGTGAAGTGATAATGCCATGTGAGGAATATCAAATTGCCATGCTTTATATGCTTTGAAATTTGGATAGGTGAAATTCTGGATATAATTGCTTGTTTGTTGCAATGTTTATCCCATGCTTTATATATTTTTAGAATTGCTTGTGATGGGGTATTTGGGTATGACTCTTGTACGAGTAGGCATGTAATATTGGTTGTGTTAATTTTGATCACTAGGATTTGGTGACTCAGTCGTTATTTTGAGGCAACGTTGGTTGTCGGGATGGGCATGGCTCGAGGTACTTTTGATACTTGGCTCTGTTAAGAGAGGGTAAGGATTCCATGAGGCCGGGATGCCATGGGCATGGGTTGCGGTGGGAGAGAGTAAGGGTAGTAGTTATGCTTTTAATTTTACTAATTTCCTTATCTGCATTGAATATATATTGTTAAATATATATATGGGCTGTCTGACCATTTATGGTATTCAGAGGGTCCCCCTTATACATCTCGATGGAGCGTCAGGTGAGAGATGATACAGTGCTGTAGGATTAGGTTCAGGATCTGGTGCAGGTAGAGCAAGAGCCGCAGGTATAGGCTTAGGGATAGGATCAGGTTCAAGATCTAGTACAGGCAGGACATTAGCCGGGTTTGACAACGTTTAGACCATGGATCGATGATCAACTCCGAGCTAGCCTAGTACGTGTCTTGCAGTGAATCGATAAAGGCACGCATGGTAAATATCCATCAATGGAATATCTGACGCGTGAGTTCTAGTAACAACACCTGCCACTTTTTTAGGGTTAGTGTGGTCCACAGGCAGCTGAGAACTGGATAGAGAGCATGCAGATGATCTTCGAGCAGCTCGAGACGCCTCTAGTGTGGAGGGTCAAGCTGGAGACATACATACTATGAGGACTGGCAAAGTGTTGGTGGGATGTGTAGGTTTAGGCTCGCAGGCACGAGGGACTAGCATGGAAGGACTTCTAGGATAGGTTCTTTGAGCACTTTTACCCAGAGACACTGAGGGCCAAGAGAGCTCAGGAGTTTTTAAGCCTTCAGCAGGGAGACATGTCCATCATAGACTATGAAACTAATTTCCCTGATCTGCCTTGCTTTGAATCATGGACTATGACATGCAATTTGGATCCAGGTGAATATCTTCAGGCTCAGTTCCTTCTTAGAGGCGGTGAACCAGGTGCTCATAACAGAGGGAAACCGGAGGGATATGCCCCAGGTTGGCCAAACGAGAGCTTCATGTGAGAGTTTGGAGAGCAGGAAGCGAGGACGGGATGAGTTACAGTAGGGCAGTCAGGCTAACAACTCATCTAGGCCATCTCGTAGCAATTCTTCAGTGATTTTATTTTAGTGTGGGAAGCCTGGACATGTTCGGACTTAGTGCGATAGGCCTCCAAAGGAGTGCCGGGCATGTGGACAGGTCGGGAATCTAGAGAGGTTCTATAAGAAGACCTCTCAGATATCTGGAAGGTAGGGACCAGGACAGACGGCGACATCTAGAGTTGGCTCAGGTTCGGTACTAGGAGGGGGTAGCGGAGGTTCAGCTGCATGTGGAGGACGTGACAGAGACAACAGGATTCAGATGAGGGGTCAGTGGCCGGTGGCTGGAGCAGCACCGTAGGGAGGTCTGACATCAAGCAGCCATACATCAAGCCAAGTGCATTCCATGGAGCTTCCAGAGTCTGAGCAGGCTGGCGAGCCAATGAGAGTTAAAGGAACATCGCAGGTGTGGCTGTGATTTCCATGTTTTTCCTTTTTGGCATGAACTATAAAGGCATGTATGCTTTGAGTGCACATGATGCATAAGACCTATGTGGACTGACTAAATGTTGGTCAGTGGGATTGGAACCATATCAGGTGCGTGATATATATATATATATATATATATATATATATGTATGAGATGCGTAGCATCGGGGCATCGAGGATGCGGGTTACTTGAGGTTCTAGGCACCAGGTTTGTTTTTGAGCATCTATGGGTTGTAAGACCTCGTGGAGGAAGACAACGATGCAGTGTGGGATACATTGGGTGTTAGGAAGGACACAAGAGCACCAATGAGGCGCAGGGGTGACGATTCGTCATGGAAGGACTATGCATCCAGAAAACAAGTTAGTGAACCTTTGTTTGTTTTGAGTTTTTTCATGTTGAGACTGAGTTAGGAGAATCCAATGGTGGGGATCCTCTTAAGGAAATTAGCCAGAAACTTTGAGATTGGGGTAGTATGGGTTATCTTAATTGGGGTGGTATGTTCAGTTCCATCTCCGGGTATCGTTTGATAGCTTAGGGACGAGCTATGTTAAGGTGAGGAGATTGTAAGAACCCATGTTTTTAGAACGGGTCAAAATCCTGACCCTGTTTGAATTTTTGAGTTGTTCCTGAGAAAACTGGAGAAATTGAGCATATTCTGGAAATTTCCATACTACACACCGTGTACTCTAGAGTACACACTGTGTATGGGTTTGGCGAGCACTGACTGTGTGCTGCCAAGTACATGCCGTGTGATGACCGTGTAGGAATTTCTTACTTCACAGTGTGTAGTTATCGACATGCCATGTACCCATGACCATGTAGAGGCCATAAATGGCGTGTAGGCCTGTTGGCCAGGTAGAATCGTTTAACCAAGTACATGCTGTGTCCTCCTTGGACACTCCGTGTCGTCTAACCGTGTATGAGGGATATACATGGCGTGTTATTAAGTCAGTGAGAAAGAGAAGAAAAACTAAGTACATGCAGTGTACCCCTTGGTACATGTCGTGTACTCATTTCTGCAGGTTCTAGAAAGTAAGTCGGAAAAATATCAACCGTCTTATGAATAGAAAAATGATACACGCCGTGTACTTAAATTACACGCCGTGTAGTTTTTTTCTCTCACTAAAATGTACATTCGCCTCGTATTGAGGCAGAACCTAAAACCCTCGATGGGTTTGAGTAGGGAGAGCTGTCCGGAGCTCATTCTTGCTCTTTCTCCTTCATCTGAGACCTGATTCGAACACCAGTTGATCCGTTGGAACCCCCTCGATAAGGCCTTGATTCCACTTGATCTTTTTCTCTTGATTTCTGTTCTAGAACGAGTTATTGGGGTTTGAGTTATTTTGATTATTTTTTAGATATACCGCGTTTTAGACGTAATTGGAGGCTGTTATCAGTGGAATAGCATCATACTAGTCTCAGGTAGGTGGTGCATACCTCTTTTTGTGTTTTTGTGGTCATTTGGGTGGCGCAGCCTTCAGCACGTTTTCAAGTATTTTTATCGGGACCTAGTTTTATCTATTATTACATATTAAATTTTTCACTAGACCCATGGGATGCCTTTGGGTATGCACTTTTACCTGTTTTGCTTGAGTGGGGCCGGGCGAGGGATCATTGCTCAATTGGGGCATTTTGGCTGGGGAAATCCAAAATGGTTATGATTTAACTGTTATGTTTTATCTGATAATTTTAGTTTATTAAGCCTGACATGAATTGTTAGAGGCTATCAAGACCTCAGTGCTGGTATCGGACAACACCTTGCTAGTGCAATTCAACTGTTTTGTTGTCTTTCCTGTTTAATGTTTTACATTGTGATTATATATGTGATGTGTGATATTGCATATGATGGAACCTTTGGGTTGTTCAAGGCATGGCCTGGGTATTGTTGAGCGATGTTGATCATAGGTTGGGCTTGGTCCAAGTTACGTTGGGTGGTTCTGACCATGATATTGGGCGTCATGGGTGTCAGTTTGAGGCAGGATGACTATCAGGTTGGGCATGACCCGGGTTACTGGGATGGAAAGGCCATAAAACTTGAACGACATGGTCGTAGGGACACATGGTGTCAGAGGTGTTGTGGATTGGGTACAATTTTGGTGATTACTGCTCACCTAGAAACTTTGAGTAGTGTGAACATAGAGAGACTCCGCTATGGGGTGGTTTTGACCACTCGTGTGGGTAGAGGCCCCCATTAGTTTCGGTTTAGGTACTATCAGTTTGGGAGTAATTTCCATAGGAAGCCTCATGGAAGATGAGGAGACTTCAGGGGATAGCATTGAGGCTATCGGGTTGGGGGAAGAGGATCATAGTTATTTGAGGGTAGACATCGCTGTCCCTATGGATACTTTATTTTGAGGGCAGACATCTCTGTCCCTCCGGTTACTTATTTTGAGGGTAGACATCGCTGTCCCTCCGGTTACTTATTGAGGACACGCATCGCTGTTCCTCCAGGTCACTATTTCTCAGGCGTGCCTTCAGGACGTCAGTACGTGAGACATGCGGTGTTCAGAGGCACATGGTTCCGAGTTATATGATAAAGATTCTAGTGTCAGACAAAGAAGGTGACACTCCATGGTGGATGCTGAGCACTAGTGGACTTTGTGTTTATTTGTGCATCATACTGTTTACTGCTTTCCTTGAAAATTAATGCCTCCTAAAATAGTTATATTAGGTATGCACCATTGGGTGGTATCCTACTGAGATTTGTCTCACACCCTACACGGGCCCTTCGGTATGTGAGTAGACTTTATGGATTTACATGCAGGAAGGAGGCCAGCTTCAGAAGCTAGGCTGCATTAGCTGTTTCTTGGAGATGGTATTTACCTTGAGGTCTTTCTTAACTGAAGTTTACAATGTTTTGCGTACTTTACTGTATCAGCTTTCTTGTTTATAGATAAATTTGGTTAGCTATTGGTTCCCTTTATATTTAGATATGTATTACCTTCTTTAGATGCATGTTTTTTTGTTCAGTAGTTGTTACAATTGATCAACATACTGTTGTGTTCATTTCCGCTACTGTTGTTTATATTTATTGCTTTCGCTGTTTACTGATATTGAATGTGCTTCTGCTCTGCGGGTCTGGTTCGAGTCTACTAAGTCCTTTATTTTGCAACATATTTATTATTATAATCAGACCATTACCATTACTGTTATCCTCTGAGAGGGTGTAGCCTCCCCACTATACCTATAAGACCCTCACTGCTAGTCGGCAGCCTTTGGCATTCCGGGAGGTGCGCCTAAGGTAGTAGCACCCGATCCGTTTAGCACTGTTTGGGTGGCTGTTTGGGTCTGGGTTGTTACAATTACGGGATAAATTATTTTCATCTGATAAGATTTGAGAAAGTTTTAGGATTATTTTTTAATCCTTATCATTTTAACCTAAATTACTCAATTTACCATTTATTATGGTAACACAATTTACCAAGGTTACTATTAATTTTGACAATAAAATATAATGGTCCTATCTAATAAAAGTAGACCTTATGATTCAAAATTTTGAATCAATTTTTAAAAATTTATAACACATAATTTTCAGAATTTAATTTAAAATGAAACCGATAAAAACTATAATGAATAGTATTTTGAAAAAAATACCCTTTTTAAAAAAATATTTTTACAATAATTCATGAATAAAATAATTTAAAAGATACATAATTGAATTATTTTAAAATAAAATTAACTAACTAAAATTTAAAACTAATCCAAAACATAATTTTACCGTGTAAATATTTTAAAGGAAAATACCGTTTTCAATAAAAATCACTATTTTTATTATTCCTTGAAAAAAATGTTTTAGAAACTTTTATAAAATAACTAAAGAAATTTTTTTCATTCAAAATTAAAAAGTGAAATTAATTTTTTTAAATCCATTTTATATAGCTTTTGGAAATTAAAATTCACTCATAAAAATAAGAAAAAATCATTTTCAAAGAAAATGTATTTTTGATGAATAAAGTGACATTACAAAAAAACGTGTGATCATTTTCTATGAATTTATCAATAAATTAATATTGAGTTGGTATTTTATATTTATTTCATTAATCAATTATTCATATCAATTCCCACCAATTTAATAGCAAGGTTTTAATAGACATATAATATTTCATGGTCTATGCAACACAAGATTTCAATTAAATCAAATCATTTAAGGATCTATTTCATAAAAACTCAGTGCGTTACACCCCATAAATTTTATATTTTATAATTTTTCTTTTTGTATACCCCTATATTTTTATCTCCCCCATTATTTAATAAATATAGATTTATATTAATAAAATAAAGAAAATTAGAAAACATCATACAAACTATAAAGTTGTTACTTTCTATCCCAATTTTTCCACCCAATCCAATTTGATCCCATTCTTTCTTAGATAGTTTTAAAAAGAATTAAAAATAAATTATGTGCCATTATCTATTCCCAACATCTTTATATAAACCCCCATTTATTTCTCAACATCAAAATCAATTCCATCAACTTTCTTCTTTCTATATTCCTTTTTATTTCTACCATAATAAAAATTTTCTAGAAAGAGTTTCATACATATTTCGACATGATGAACATCTTGATCACATCTTCCAAAAACTTCTTTGATACATTAAAATCGATTTTTTGTTGGAAATCATATCAAATATTTAGATTTTTATTTTCCAACTTCCTATGAGTTTGGAAAGTTACTCGTTATACTTTCACTATTTCTTCCCCTTTATTCAGTCCTTCTCCCGAGAAGAGATATGTTATGGCAAAAATTATAAGCCTTATGTATGATAACACTTATTTTTATTACAAATTAATATATGATTTAATTTCATAAAATTACACTAAATACAACATGAAATATCGATAAGTATAGTTCATTTTAGGATTAGGTACATTTCATTACAACTTTAAACATTATTTTCAACATATATATTGAAAAATTATTTAACATGCTTGAGCTTAAAACTGCATTGGATAACCTGGGGAAAATACATAAGAAAGGGGAGAACCATAAATCCCAGTAAGGGAATAAACATCCCATAACATGAAGATAATAATACATGTTATACAAGGCATATCAATGAGGCATAAAGGAACATGAATAATAAGGTGTTATATATCATGATAATCATAATATGAGAAATGTGGAAACAACTTAAAATACTTCATCATAAATATAGGTCAAGGATAAACCTCCAAGACTTCATGGTGGAAAACGTACCATAATGTAACCAGGTAAAACCCTATCCCAACATGAAATATGATTATACTAAACATTACCCAATGCATTGGATCACTATATAATTCCACGCGCACCCGCCGCTTTCATTTTATTAGCATGCTTAAGTGTTCCACATAGATCATAAAACATGGATCCATTCATCATTATAATTTATTACAAAATCAAGGAAAGTGGAATAAAAACATTTAATTATCCAATAAAAAGGTTTATATTCATAAAATCTAACACCCTTAATAGGAAATTCACATGACATTCACTACATAAATGGTTTTGCATGAAAATTATGGTGAAAATTTGACAGCAAAACAATGTCACATAAAATTTTATAAATTGGGTTGATGTGAGAGAAATGGGCCTATCTTTATTTGGACATGAATTATACAGTAGTAGGGATATGGGAGGAAATTTCCACACATTTAGAATCTAAAAAAGGCATATGATAATAAATTAGCTTGAATAAAAAGTGAAAATAGAGGATGCTTTTAAAATTTCTGCATGGTAACAGGTGTACATGGGAGGTATTAATGAGAGAGAAAGAGGTTTATCATTATTTATAAATAATAAGGTAAGTATTGGGGAGGTTCTAAAATATACCCCATCATTAGTAATTGAAAATAAATGGTCTTAACAAGATAATGAAATTTGGATAAGGAGGAGAAATGAAAGAACCCTTATGAAATTTCGGCATGGTGACTGGTGTTCTTAGGAGGGATTAATGAGAGAGAAAGGGGGTATACCATAATTTATAGATCATAAGGGAAGTATGGGGGAGTATTTTAAACATACCCCATCATTAGGAATTAAAAATAAAAGGGCATAATACAGAGGGTATTCTTGATAAAAGTGAGAAAGAGAGGATCCCTTACCTTAAGAGTATGACACCAGAATATTATAAGGGTATTATTGAGAGCTTGGGGGAATCTTGGGAGGATTATAGAGAGAATAGGTAATAGTAATGTCATGATACATGGATTTTGAGTAATGATAAGTGATATATTGGGTGATTTTATATAGTAAAAGAGAGACATTTATTTAATATTTAGGGTTTGGACTCTACAAAATAAAATATTTCAAACCATAATCCTTCCCATGGTTTTTGAACATGGTTTTTTTCCAAACTGTATACGTTTTCATTATTTTATTAGAAAAAGGAAAAAATTATTAAAATATTACCCTTACTTAGGTGGAGGTGATTCACACATTTAAAGAAATGAATTTAAAATCAGAAAATATATTATATGTTTTAGAGGATTCATAAAAGATTAATAAAATTAATAAATTAAAAATAAAATCAAATTATTTTAAGGTGAAACCATAGATTTGTCGAATATACCCATTATAGTATTTATTACATCATTTTTGGGTCATTATGATGTTATAAAACACATCATATATTTATACAGTATTTAATTTTGACCCAAAAATTCAACTATCTTAGAAGATTATGAATAATTCACCATTAGATAATTTAAACATTATGATTCCAAAAATAATATTCATTTTATCTAAGTAATTTATTAAATATTTTCATTTTAACTTTTAAAATATGATTTTATATTTATTGAAAAATGTTGGGTTTTTTAACAATAACATTTTTTGAACCCTTTTAAAAAGTACAGTTCACTCAATAAAAATTATATAAACATTTATAATTAATAAAAATTATTTAATAATAACATTTTATTAAAATGATAATTATTTTAAACAGCAATTAATTCATCAAAATAAACCCCTTAATTGAATTTGAATATTACTTGAAAATACAATTTGTGTTTAATTGAAAAAAATTAAAATCATTTATATAGTAACAATAAAAAAATTAATATAAATTCATTATTATATACAATATAAATATACATATTATTATGGTCTAGATACATATCCCTTTATTACACCAGCTTATTCCCTAAGAGTAAGGTGTGCAATGGTGGGACTTTCATGGGGATGTTTGACGAACATGGTTTGGGCCGTGATCTCGTTGAGCTTGAATTTCTTCCATAAATGGTTTCCCTTATGCTTAAGTTATTGGATCTTCGCTTGCGATTAATAAAGGGAAAATTCCAGTGATGATATCTCCCTTAGAATCTCTGATAAATGGGCCTCATAGGGTATAATTCTACTATAGGAGGCCATCACTTCCTATTCTCGAGTCAATTATATTAATTAAATCACTATATTTATACTAATAATGTTATCACTGTTTAATGGCTATATTAACAACGGTAATATTTATAATCGTCTTTTAAATCCCAATATATAACCAAGAAAGTTCATGTGTTTTATATAACCATTTTACATAATCAGACATTTAATTAAATCACAAAGGGAAACTTCATTGATAATAGTTCGGGTCGTTAAACTGTTCCCATAGATTCCACAGCACCAATAGAAACCATTAAATCATGATTTTATATTGAATTATTTTATTTCCCTATAGAAACTTTGTTGACATTTGTAACTTCTTCTTACTCTAACATACTCTGGGTGTCGACAATATTTCTTTCTGAAAGAGTTATTCAACTTTTGTATATGTTATAGGTTCCTCACATCCTTCCCCCCCCCAACTTTCCCAGTTCTTTTCTTATCACCTAAAATGTTAGAAAAATAATATAAAAGATTATTTTTAGAGGGTGAGGATTTCACTTGATTCTTGATTTTATATTTCTCAGCAACTTTATAAGTCTCAAATTTTACTTAGAAGGGTTTGTTAAAGTTTTCATTTATCTTACTCAAGGTACATTTAGAATCAAGAATTTTTTATTGATACTTTTTAACATCTCCTACTTTAGATTCTAACTTCTTACTGAGATATTCAACCATTTTTCTATGTTTAACAATTATATTTTTGTAACTTAATATCTCCTGGATGTATTCTTCTAATTTCTTGACAATATATTTTTCACCTTCAACAACTTTTCCACTACCTTTATTTATCATTATTATTTATTTCTTGAGAGACCTAATTTTCTCAAGACATGTAACAAGTTCTGTTCAAAGATGATATTCTCTATAATATTATTTACCTCATTCTTATTCACTATTTGAAATGTCTTTTATTTTATAAACCTTTTCAAGGAATGTTCTAACCTGTTCTAAACTTTCATCTTTGGAATATTTTGTTTTCCAGTTGTGTTAAATTTACCTTTCTTTCTCAGCATACTTCTCTTGTTTCTAGTAAACATCTTCTTATATTTGTTTGATGAATTTTCATATTTAGAACTTTTGTTCCACTTCTTACATTGAGGTTTTTCATTAGAATCATATTAATATTTCCAACATTTTCTTGGGAAAATTCATAGAAAAGTATCTAATTCTACCACACTTAAAAAATTTGAGAGGAAGTTTACCTCCATAATTTCCTCTTCCTATTTGATAGTTATTTTATATAAGAGACATGATTTTATTATTTAAATCATCATCTTACTTATCTTTGGAATCATAAGGATCAAAAACTTCATCATCTTGAATATTCATTTTTATCATAAATTCAAAATCCATTTCATCTTTAATATCTTTTTTAAAAATTAGAATTTTTTCATTTCATAAGGAATAATAAATTTATGAAATTAATCAAGATATAAATCATCTTTGTCTTATAAATAGGAAATTTTAGAATTAAATTCTTTTAGAAAGTTTCTCATTTGTTTCTTTACTATTGTTGAATCTACATGAACATCTGAAAAACCATTGATATTGAAAAAACCTTTATTCACTATGGTGAAGTATTCATTAATTGTTTCTTCATGTCTCATTCTTATTTCAAAAAACTTAGTATTCTATATTTGCAGCTTTTCTTCCTTCACTTTAGTAATCTATTTGAAAATACCTTCTAGCTTGTCCCATAAACACTTTGAAGTTTCAAGACCCATCAAATTCATGTAAACATTTTTCGATAGAGATATAATTATAACATTTATAGCCTTTCCATCAGCTTCAATATTTCTTTTGTCATTTATCATCATAGGAGTATCTTTCTCAATAGGTAGAAAACTAATTGTAGCATCATTAACAACTTCTAGGCCAAGATATAGGATATATGAAATCTTAATATTTTTATAACCATACTAATTTTATCATAAAATGTGTGAATCCCTCTACGATTGAAAATATTATGATTTTCCATGTTAAGGATTCAACATGGGAACCTTGCGCTGATACCAATTCAAGTTCCAAAGGATCGAATAACAACTAAGAAGGATGGGGGGGGGGGTTGAATTAGTTGTTAACTTTTATAAGTTTCAATAATTTTTAAAAACTTAACCCATGAAACCAATTTTAGTACATATCCTTATCATATTTTAGTAAATAATCATGCATGAAAAAGTAAGAAAAAAAGTAATGAACATGAGTTTTACAATGTTATGCCTCAATGTGAGAACCTACATCCTTTCCATAGACACTCCTGTGGGTCTATGGAAATTTAATATAATGAAAAAGTTAATACAACTTGTCTAAAATCCTACTAAAAACCTTACACATCCTGATATATATGATTCTAATGACTCACATTGGTTTAGAAAGTTTTCTTACAAACACTTTGAGTCACAAAGAAAAAGATCAAAAAAACTTTGGCTCCACGAAACTCTATCCAGAACCTTAGTTCGATGTCCTTAGGTCCGATTGCCTCAGTTTGATGAACTCTATCTAATGGATTCAGTATGATGGAATCTTTTCTCAAACTACACTTTTCAAACTCTTCTCAACTACTCAGACTGATCTTCCACAGTCTGATCTTATTAGTTTGATAAACAAAACATCCAATAGTCTCATCTTCCTATAAGATCTCCATATGTAAATAAATTTGATTCAAAATCTGTAGTTCCCTGCATTTTTCACATGTGAAAAGGTTACAAAGTACAATTGTACTGTTCATATATTTATAGTTGTCCTAGAATAGAAAATGTGGGAAACTAAATTGTTTTTTCTCAATTGAATTCAAAAAATTTTGAAACTTGAAATTCAAATTTTACTGGTTCAATTATTCTCAACTTTTTTGGAACATTATTGAATATTATTTAGTATTATTAGAAATAATTTTTCTTAAAATTACTAAATTTTCTTCAGGTTTGTTTTATTGTATTTCATTTTATGACTCATATTGTTCCTTCTATCTCAGAATTAGTCTAATGAAATTTTTTATAGAAACTGCTTCTGATGGAATTTCTATGTTCATTGGAATATCGGTGTGTGGTTATCATCATATGAAATAAAAAACTATAGTGAAACTTCCACAAAAATAGTTACAACTTCTTAATACTTTAGATACCATTGGAATCTCAACACTTCTCACATATTCAGAAGATTCCTCATTATGATAGTTTTTCTCATCCGGATGACCTTTTTCAAACATTTTTCTCAGACCGATGATTTATCCATGTCGTCTGCATTGGTCCATATAATGTTATACATATAATATTTTTACTAGTGTGAATAATCCTTCTATTGGATCAGTTCCTATTGTTGATATGATGAATCTTCCTCAGTTAAGTCCAACTGATTTTCTCATTATGATGGAATACTCATTACGATGTTCTGCATCCAATGATGAATCCACTCAAAAACTTTTAAATTTGAATTCTTCAAACTTCATTAGCTGTAACTCATTTATATTTTTGAAAAATGATGTGTCTTATACTTCTTAATCTTATTCAAAATGTTTATTTTTTTTGGAAACTATAAAATATTATGATTCCTTCATTTATTCAAAATCTTTTATCATGATTTATGAGAACTCTAACATCATAAAATCATCATCTCTCTTGCATTATAACGTTAAAGAACATTCTAACTTCTGACTCTACTATATTTATTCAACCTCATCAGTAATATAAAGACTTATTAAATTAGAAACTTCTTACTTTATGACTAACACTGAGTCTGATGAAACATTAAAGTCATACTGATGGATCTAAAATAGTTGATGTGTCAAATAAAAAAATGTATCTTTATAAAATAATTCTTCATTTGGTTCTAATTAATTTTATACTCTCCATCTAGAAAAAAATTTCTCAAAAACAAAACTTTTTCCCCCTTTGTGTTTGGGTTAAAAAATTCAATAACTTTCACCTATTCCTTAAACAAATTATTTGAAAAAATATTAGTTGTCAACAAACACAATTTTTTTAAAACAAAAACATAACAAAGGTTCTTCAGATATGA
Organism: Viscum album; assembly: GCA_963277665.1. Taxonomy (NCBI): domain Eukaryota; kingdom Viridiplantae; phylum Streptophyta; class Magnoliopsida; order Santalales; family Viscaceae; genus Viscum; species Viscum album. Next base: position 1,377,358,277 of record OY728160.1, read on the forward strand.
TACAAAGTGACATGAGTTAGAATATACTTTAGTAATACTCAATAGGTGGCAATGATTGGGTTCGATAATGAAAGAGCTACTGGGGTTGGTAATCCCTGGATGCACCATGGCATAGTTCCCCCATACCCTTTATACAGGTGGAATTTGTACTCCCCCTTATTACAGACCCACTCACAAAGTTACGTCATAGTTAATGCTAACCATGAAGGTTAACTATTCACTCTTTATAAAGAGATCCAAATCCTTGAAATTTCAATATGCTCAACCTGAAACTAGAGGAAAAGACAAAATATAAATAAAGGAAAAAATTAATTAAAATGGGAGAGGTTGTGGGGTTAATAACCTCCCACTATATCTCTTTATTTCCATATAAATACATTGAGTGTTTAAATAAATGAAAAAAATCCCAAAGTTCTAGCCAAAAGGAGGAAGAAACCACTAACTAAATCAACAAAAACTCACAGAATCAACTAAATAATTGAAAATTAATCTATATCTACACACACTCACACAAGACCATTCTAATAGGAAACCTAAAAAATAGAGAGCTATAAAGGATCTCCCCACTATTTAAGAATTAACTAACCTCGTGGATTGATAAAAAAGGCCCCACTCAAGGTCCTAAATCAAGAAACTCAAGAAACAAAACTAAGAAAATTTAAATTCCTAAATAACTAAAAAATAACTAGCCACAATCCAAATGAGTATAAAAAACATTACATAAAAAAAATATCACACACAAAGGATCATAAATATCTTAAATATGATTAAAAACAAAAAAAAAGTAAAATGGAAATAACTAAAAATATTTCGGATCCACTATCAATATCTAGTGGTTGATAAGAACTCTTTCCTAGAATATTATTTCACTTTGAGAAATTCTGAAGCTGTCCTACCCAAAAAATGACGAAAATTCTTTTGAACACATTAAAAATAATACTTTGAATGGTCAAACTAACCACACTAGAAGTATATAAGTGAATTTTTTTGATTTGATGTGGTAGATTACAAAGGAGAGGACTATTCTCAAATTGTTTCCTCTAGTCTCTACTCCTCACAAGATGAGGAGCCCTCTCTACCAACAGAAGAGATAGAGTCACTTCCAGTTATTGGCTATCCACTAAATTACAAGTCATCTAGATAAGACTCATCCACTAACTCCTTAAATAATTTCTATCCAAATATAAGAACTACAGAATCAAGATCCAGATGAATACATTTTCAGGATAGAAGAGGATTTACATATTCACTTGACGTGATCACTAGGGAGAAGGGAACTAGCTTATTAAAAGGGTTGATACACTCCTCCCCTATTATTTGAACATAATGCAGATCCATGAGGTAAACCACCTTATAATACTTATACTCCTTAGAAAGGAACCCCAGAACAAATGTGTTCTTAAATAAATCTTAAATCATCACAACTTACAACTGAGCTAGATTGAAGATCTTCCACTGATCCAAAATTGTCTCTTCAGATAGACCTAGGATAGATCTCAAACTTACAAAATCATGTGTTCCCAAATATTAAAAGACTTACTCAACACTATTTATCCACTCCATTGATTCTAAAAAATATTTATCAACCTAAAATATTGAAAAACCATAATAAAAAACTAGATTCACTACCCTTTCATAGGTCTAGATGTTATCGATATCCGACCACGCCATAAAAAAATATCAAGGAATCCTCAAAACTCTTATAGGAGGTATAATTTTAATTTAAAAATGTATAAAAGTTCCCTTAAATATCATCTCAAACTCAAATCCAAAAGTTTCAATTTGAATTTCTTATCACAATTTAAAAATTTCCCTTTGAACCAATTTGGAAACTTCACATTTTAAATTCCAAAAAATTTCAAAATTTACTTGAAAACCACTTTAAATTCCACACTTCAATTTTAAACTTTAATTTTATACTAAAAACATTTAAAAAAATACATAATTACATATTTAAATCATTCACAGGTCATATTCCACAAACTATTTACATTTTTTTCAGGGAACACCCTTAAAAGTTTTCCAAAACTGTCCTCCACCTTTGAAAACCAAGTTTTAATTTCATATTTCATTTAAAACTAGACAAATTTTTACTAAAATTCCATGAAAATATATTTAAAATTATATTAAATAGCATAAAAAAATTTGAATGAATTTGGATCGAAGTGGTACTAATAAAAAAATGTTTAAGGGAGGCTTGTGGAAGCACATAGTTTGGCCACATAGGTTGGTGGACCACACATGTACTATTTATATTGCAACCAGAAGGTAGGAGGATCACTTATAATTTCTCCACACTTTTCTCTTCACCATGTTGGGTAATTGGGAACCTTTAATTATTCCTTCCCATTCACATAAAAAAACCTATAATACCTTTAAATCACTCATACAACTTCAATATGATCTCAAACACCACCAATATAAAATAGAAATATGCCATGAATAAATAAAATACCCAAAATTCAAGACTTATCACTAGAAAAAAAATTTAACTTGAGTATCAGGGTGAGTAAGATCTCATGACACTCATCCCACTCCTACAACTTGAGTTATGAAATTCTTATCTCTAATTTACTTAACATATCAAATAACAGAGGGTTATCCAATATAAAAATTATTCTAGAATACTAGGATCTAATACCCTTATTTCACAAACAATCCTAGTTTATCCCTAAACTAGACACCAAGATGACCTAAATGATATTTAAGGGATGTACCCAATCCCCCTGATTCGAAAAAAATAATCGAGGAATCATGGGCAATAATTGGGGTTTATTTTACCAATAATCTTTTTTAACACCTTAGAATTCCTGTGAAAATTATAGCATGACCCAAATATAAATTTTTCATCCACTGTAATTCAAAAAATATACAAAATTCAAAATTAAACTGAACAACATTGAAAATATAGAATACATAATCAATTTTTGATAAATAAATATCTTTGGTGGTATAATAAAAAACCCTCCAAGATACAGAAGGCCATCATGGATGATATAACAACTAACCAAAAATAAAACTCAATAAAACCCAACACAATGTCCATGTAATCTTTTGGTAGCCATCTATCCATACCACCACTCAATACTGAGAAATCCAAACCAAATAGAACCTAGAAATAGACTTGGGTCTTTCGATGCCGAGGGGCAGAAGTAGGGTGTGATCATAATAGAACTCGGTAGGTAATCACCATACTATTTGTACATTGAATTTTTTAAAATAGCAAAGTAATGCTATTTTTAAATACAAATAAAAGATAAATTTTATTATTTTAATAAAAAAAATATCATAATTTTTTCTAAAAAATCATATTTTAATCCAAAATTAGTTTTAAGGAATGATTTAAAACCTTCCCAACACTATCTCTTTTAAAATACACCTTTAAAATACGCATTTTAAAAAAAACACCCAACTAACACCAAAGGAAACAATTAACTAAAATAAGATAAAAAAATCATAATCATAATATAAAATTGGAACTAATGATATAAGTCATAGAAAGAAAAGTTTAGGGAAATAGTGATGTATCAAAATATAATAATTAGGAAAACATGAAGAATAGGTAATATTAGTATACTCCTAAACATCCTACAAGGATACCCTAGAATAACTTTTTTAGATCCCTCGGTAGGCCTATTAATGAATCTCTATGTTAGTAACCAGCCAATTACCCATAACTAGCCTCATCGGTGGTACTCCTCTATGGCCTTTGAATATCCATCCCCATGGAGGATCTGGTTTGTCTAATTGGGACTAGGTATTAGTCATCTATTGATGCTCACTAACAGGACTAGGATCTCATAACAATGGTACTAGTGGAAGATTGAGAATCCAACATATCATACATATCAATCAAGGTTCTACATAAGTAAAACAAATTTATCATCCAATCTCCTTGTACTAATGTATGCAAAGTCTCTCTGTTAGTTTTATGGAATCCATGGGGTACATAATTTTAGATGAAAAGTTTCAAAGTGAAAATCAGGCCTCACACATTTTAAGGTATTTAAATTTTGAATAATCTCTTTGGAAACCATTTGAAATACAATGTAAACTCAATACTCCTTTAAAGGTTCTAAAGATGCCTAAATATTTCCTGAGAAGGTTTCATCTGTAAGTCAATTTTTATGATCTCTTTGAAAGCCCAATGAAATTTTGAAAGTCCTATATCAAATCAAGGAATCATATGAAAGTCACACACACACATGCACAATATATATATGTATACACCTATATATATATAGTGTCCCAAGCCTTTTACACATATTATTACGTGATTCTTAACATAAATATCCAATAAGTACATAAAAAATATTGTGAGTCTTAGTGTCTTTGGTATACTTGGTTCACAGTACATCAAAATGAAACTAAAACATGAAATATTTATTTTATTCTCTATAATGATATACTAAATCTATTTGAGCTACTACAATTTTATAAGATAACATGGGGAATACATAAAATAAAGGGGTGAGCTATAGATCCTTGTAAGGGAATAAATATTATAATGAAACATAACATGTAAGTCAAATAACATAAAATGATATCATAAAAGAGAAGACCCATGAATAATAACATGGGAGAATAAAATAATAAAAAGGTATTATATGATCTTGGGAATAAGAAAAATTTCTGAAACATAAAACATTCCATAATAATAAGTCATGGATAACTAGAAATACAACATCACATGGTAGATAAAATCCCATCATGGATTAGGTTTACTCTTTAATACTATTCATAATGTTTCATGAGACAAAAACATTATCTAGTGAATTGGAGTGTTAAACAAGGAAAACATAATAATATTTACATTATTTTGTTTTATAAAATTAAATAAATTATAATCCATAAACATAAGAAATACCCATATAGAGAAATGGGTTCTATAATCTTGCCTCATATCATTATCAAAGGAGATTTCATAAAGATGGTATTTAAGAAATGACCATAAGGAATGTATTAAACCATAAAAGGTAAGGATAATAAGATAGGTATATATGTGAGAGACATATATATAGAATTTATAAGCATTACATTTCATAAAAGAGATAGATATAAAGTGAGTTAGAGTGAGAAAGGTTATAACCCAAAGAAAAAGGGTGGGTTGGAGAGATCCTTTACATTATGCATCAGAATCATTCTGTGATTTAACTTAACAAGCAAGACAATAAAATTTGATTAATTAATTATGTAATTTATAAGATTTTCAATCTATATATTACTTACTATATTATTATTATTTTTATTTGTAACAAATTCTATTAGATATAAGGTCTAGCTTCACTATTCCTAGGGCGGTCATTTCTTGGTACTAAGGTCGGATCACTTGAGGATAATTGTTGATGTTATTTTAAAATGGTAATTAAACTCTATAATTAAAATAAAATGGTATTAATTTAATTTCATAAATTTAAATTCTATCAAATACTCATATGTGTTTCCAAATAATGACGATTCTTTTGGTAAAAAATGATTACATTAAATGGTTAGTTCATTTAGGCCATTTTACTGTCCACCATGAACTAGATTCATTTTATTTAATTAAGTAATTATTAAAAGATTAAATAAAATTAAATAAGTTATAAAATAATTTTCATAATATTATTTATCCATAATAATATTTTTTTAACCACCCTTGAAGTCTATAGAGAAAAATGAAGTACTATGTTCACCACAGTATTGAACCAACAGTATTGTTAGCAACATTTTTGTTTAAGTAAAAAAATAGGGTGGATTTAATAATAATATTAAACCATAATAATAAATTATGAGTATATTTTGGATACTTATGTTACTCTATTTAGGTATATGGAGATTATATGGGATGGTAGAAGAAGAATAAAATTGAACGAGATTAGTCAAAAAATTTACCAGTTCCTTTAGTCGCCTCCTCTTAAGCCACCTCTTAAGGCTCCTTGAAATGGTCTTTAGATGATACCATTATTACTAATACTTGAGGGAACGGTTTGTAAAGATATTTGGGAAGAATTTTGGCATGATAAAAACTAGTAGTTGTGAGGATAAAGGGTAGTGATTAGTGGTATTTATATGGGGAGAAGGGGGTGTTTCTGGATGTTATATTCACTAGTTTTTTTATTCAGGATCAAGACTTATAATTATATTGATTATTGTGACTATATAAAGTAAAAATTTTATTTTATTTTAAACTAATGGATTATTATAACATTCATGACTAAACAATTCATATATCTTTCATATAATGTTAAATACCACATTTTAGCATATTTCACCATACAAAAAAATCAACTATTTTTTAAAAAATACCAAAAAATAATCCTTAAATTCTTTTGACATCAATATTAAAAAATGAAGTTAATTTTATGAAAATAATTTAATAAAAATGTGAAATTTAATTTTTAAAGAAAATTCTCATTTATTTGAAAAACATCAATTTTAGTATTATAATAGATTTTTTGGCCCTTTAAAAAATTAATTATAATCTTATAAAATTACATTATCATTATAATAAAACATAATATTCATTTAAAAAATAATTTTATTAAAATTAAATTTGTTTTAAATAATTATATTTATTATAAAAGTGAAATTAATACATTTATGTTTTACAAAAAATAAAAACACTTAATTTATCATCTTTAAAAAATTTATTTACTTGTATAATGATTAAAATATATAATAATTTCATTTCATATGATAAATAAATTTTATTTTACACTTACAAAGGTGAGTATAATATTCTAATGACTAGGTTACTATTCCTAACAGTCAGATTACTATTCCAATGGTCAGGTTACTATCCCAATAGTCATATTATTATCCCAATAATCATATTAGTGATAGTCATATAGATTAACTAATATCTATAAATACCTCATATTTAATTCATTAATTATTAAATTATATTTTATCTAAAGGTTATATATATTTTAATTTTATAGATTAATATTTCATTACTAATTTTTTGATTTATTTCTATGGAAATTTTCATGAGTGCGGTTATTTTGGTGGATCAAGAAGATCCAAATTTTCACATTTTAGTTATATTATTTTTCATTTTTTGTCCCCTTGTTATGTTTTCAATTATTATGGAAATTTTTATTCTAAAAATATAATTATTAAGTTGATATAATAAAATGTTTTTGGTTTTATTATGTTGTGTGTGTGCATTATGATACATTAATAAATATGACACAATTATAAGAAGGGAAATTCCATTGATAAAATTTTATGCCATTACATTTTCCCCATTTTAGAAATTTCTCAATGAGAATTTTATTTTACATACTAATTTGAAAATAGTTGAGGGTACTTTTGCTTCATGGATTCCTTCAGTTCCATGGTCACATCCTTGTACTTATGGTTTCACTATAATACTTTGACTAGGTGAGTTTTCTTGTTTCATAGAACTTTAATTCTATAGTGCATGATCTTCATTGACTAATCATCATAAGAGATATCACTTTTCTAGTTATAACACCTCTAAATTTAGTACATATGATGGATCCAGTATGCACTTACTTAAGTGGGATACATAGAATACATCATGTACTCGAGGAAGGGTTGGTGGGATGCAGTCGATAAGCCGCATATCTAATGAAAACAATAATATGAAAGCAGTAGAGGTACCTATGAATTATATTTCTCTCCTTCCAAAATCTCATGAAATATTCCATAGAGATATATGGAGTAATAATTTATCTACAAAATCTAACTCTATGCCTTATTGATGATTGTCAGTATAGCTCGTCTATCTAATTCGAGCATCCCTAATGTTATACTGAATAATATTGACCAATTCTACCATTTCCTTTACCCTTTCATGTCTCATCATACTGTGTACACTAACTTCATCTCAGAACATATGTGTTCTACATATCCTTCCATAATAGGATTCATATGGATCCATTTAGATGCATGATTTGAAACTATTATTATACGAGAACTCAACCAGAGGAAGATGCTGATCCCACCCTCCATTAAAGTCCACCGAGCATGCTATCAACATGTCATTTAGTGTATGAATAGTCTAATCATATTTTCAATTAGTTTGGGGGTGATAACCTGTACTGTACTTTAACTCAGTGTTTAGATCATGATTAGAATTTTCCATAACTTAGAGGTACATATTTTATCATGATTAGATGCAATAAATTGTTTTGTTCCATACAACCTCACCACTTATCAAATGTATATCCTTAAAATTGGTCGAGTGATAATTCCTCTCAAATTGGAATGATGTAAGAAGTCCTTTTAATATGATCCACCACAACCAATATTGCATTATTCCTTGTTGATATCCCCAAATGACCAGTGATAGAGTCCTTGGTGATGTTTTCCCATTACCATATAGGCACGGGTAATGTTTTCATTACAAACTTGTAATTTTTTCCTTTGAACCATCAACTGTTGACATACTAGGAATTTTTATGTATATTTTATGATATTATTCTTCATAATGTCCCAAAAATAGTGCACTTGGCGATCTCAATACATCATTATACTCTCTGGGTGGACAGAGAAGGTTGGGATACAGACATCATTCAATAGATCCATATTTATCTTAGTATTTAATAGTACATATAGTCATGAACCAAATCTTAGAACTCTTTCTTAATCATTTTTTAACTCTTAGGATTTCGCTTTTCTTATTGCTTCCACCTTCTTCTGAATTCCCATATCATCTATTTGGGAATCCATTATCTTCTCTAGGAGGTATGTTTAAGTAATCATTTGTGAAAAGAATGATGATTTCCATTCCATTATGATTCTTATATCCATACTTTTTAGGTCAAAAGAGATTAGATCCTCCCCAATTTTCATCAGTGTTAAGGTTTCTAGATCCTTTCCACTTAGAGAATCTCCTACTTAATTTTATTTCCAAGTATGGTAGTGCATTGAGTAATCATAGTACTTGATCATCTCTAACCATCTTCACTGGTGCATATTAAGATCTTTATATGTTAATATATATTTGATGCACTTATGATCCATATATATTTCAAACTTCTCTCCATAGATATAATGATACCTGATTTTCAATGTGATGATCATTGTATCCAACTCCAAATTATGTGTTGGGTGGTTTTTATCATGAGAATTCAACTACCTTGAGTAGTAGTCTATCACTTTTTCATTTTTCATCAATATAAAAACTGAGATATTCTTTGAATCATTGTGCACAACGAAAAGTTATCCACTTTAGGGAATCATGAGGACTGGTTTAGTAATAAGTCTATTTTACAATTCCATGAAGTCGTCTCTTAATTTATTATACCAAATAAACATGAAACCTTTAATATCCAACTTGGTTATTGGGTTTGAAAAACATAATAATTTTTTCAAGAATCATCATTAATACCTTTCTTATCCAAGGAAACTATAATAATTCATTATAGATACTAGTTTGGTCCACTCCTCAATTCCTTTTTCCTCAGAAGGTTCCACATATATCCCATTTGTGGTGATAAAATGAACCAAGAATGATATTATTCCATCCATAACTCACATTTACATTAATTTTCATATAGATTCTCTTTTTCGAAAGTATTTAGAACAATATTCAAATTCTCCTATTGCTCCTCCTTTCTTTTAGAGTGTATTTGAATATCATCTATAAATACTACCATAAATTTGTTGAGGTAATATATAAGACTTTTTTCATCAAGTCTATATAGTTTTTAGAGAATTATTGAGTCTAAAGGGTATCACTTTGAACCCGTGATGTCCAAAACTTTCCGAAAGAGAGTCTTGAGAAAATATTCTGTCTTTACCTTTAATTGATGATATCCTAACCGACGACCCAAATTAGATAAATAATAGGCCCCATATAGTTGATCGAATAAATCATATATTCATGGAATTAGATACTTATTATTTATCATGATTTTTTGAGTTCATCATAATTAATTCAGAGCCACATTGACCCATCCATATTCTTGATAAAGAAGATCGGTGCACCCTACAGTGAAGCACTCAGGTATATAAAACCCTTGTAAAAATTCTATTGTAATTTCTTCCTCATTTCTTCCAAATTAATGGTTGATATTATATAAGGAGTATTTTACATGGGAAGATATACATGTATAAGTTCAATTGAGAACTCAACCTCTTAGTAGGGAAGAATACCGTACAACTGTTCAGGGGATAAATTTTCATAATTCCTTACAATGGGCATGCCTTAAAGCATCCTGAATGGATCAAAGGCCTTCATATTTTATTTTTATTTTACAATAACCCTTTTATGGGTTAAAGGGGAACACTTACATAGACTATAGGCTTAGTGACACAATACATGACCCGAAGGCCTTAGAGGAATTCATCCTAAATAGACTGCATGGAACTGCCCCTCCCTAGTATATATCTTGATGTCATCTCTCCACCTTCACAAGGCTAGTCGGCTAGCTGTCCTGTGCTGAGATTCACAAGCCTGGTAATGATTGAAATTCCATACCCTATCATTCTCCCAATTCCAGTGATCTCCTATTTTGTGAATGTACATAATCTGAATCATTATCTGAAGCCTTATTCCTTTGAAATCTATCTGGTTACATCAGCATTTCATGCGACCTAAAGGCCATGAGGTGGCCCAAAATCCTTATTAGCCTGAAGTCCTTGGGTGGCCCAAAGTCCTTGAAGTAATTTAGGACCTAATATGTGAAATAGATGAATAATTACGGCTACTACAATACTGAGTAGTACCAGCTACAGTGCTTGCTACATTACTTCTACAATACCTGAAATATGCATCCACCGGGATTTGATCTCGAGACTCTTGGATGCACTTTAAGAGTCCTCACAAATTGGGATAAGGATCATGTGTCATGAATTAAATCATGATTCTCTCATTTGTATCAATAAATTGAGCTCTATATTCTTGTTTATAATGCAGTAATATACATGTGTGGGAAGAATATCCAAAAAGAGTGTCACCCTCCTTCTTATACGTGTACAAAATCAGAGGAAGACTTGGGATATGAATATTGATCTCCCTCTCCCAAAAGATGATGTTGGATTTATATAGGGGTAGATAATCTATTCCTAATATAGAATAAAACTCCACTAATGGAGGTATGAAAATATTTTTTTGGGAATTCAAGTCTACAAAAGTTGACTAGGAAGGAGTTATATACTTATAATGTGGTAATTTCTCCATTTTATATTCTTAAAGATAGATAAAACCCCTTGTTTAGAAGTGATGTTTGAATAGTTCTACTAAACTTTCAAGATATGAAGGACTGTGTAGAATTAGAATCCAAAAGTACATTCAATATTCATGAATGAATATCAAGTGTACATATCACCATGCCATATTTGAGTTTTACCTCAATAGTAGTCATATAATATGAGTATCTTTACTCAATAGAAGTTATATGTTGTTATCATTGATTGTATCCAACAACCCCTGCAATAGAGAATTTGTTCACTAAATTCACATGTTCCTTTTAGTTGAAACATAAAACTGTAGGTTTATTATTGGTATAAAATTTCTTTCCATCTGTTTAATTAGTGATATTATTCATATCCATTCAGAATTTATTATCCTGATGCCCCTATTTTTCACACTTGAAGCATTTCTCAGTTATCTCCAAATAGTTTCTAGGATGCTTCTTCCCAAAAATTTGACACACGGGATGTTGAGTTTTCTTTCCTCTATGTGATCAATCTTTTGATCCTCCTGAAGAAAAATCTATTTTACTCTTATTATATCTAGGATCATAAGACCAATGAGAGTCCCAAATATTTATCTCAACCTTGAGGGTAGAATAATCAATGTCTTCATAAATTTAAAGGCTCCAATCACTAATGTTTTATGGGCTCAAATCTAACCCACTAAATAAGCGGTCCACCATTACTTCAGTGTTCATGACAGAGTTAGTGGCTAACCCTGAATTCCTTGTGAAGTTTTTATCGTACAATCCTATAGAATCATCCTCCAGTTTCTTTTGTTTAAGGAACTAACTCTCTATTTTAATATGTATTGTTCAGGGAAAATATTTTTGTAAAATATTTTCTTGAATCCTTCCAATTCCATAGAATCAATTTCCTCTTTGGACTTCATGATCCTGATTAGTGTACACCACTAATTGGATTACATATCGAAATGATAGATATCCAACATGAATTTATCTTTTTATTAGAATTAGAGGACAAATAATATCTTCTCAATGGAGTTAATCCATTATTCCTGAATGAGGGGATCAAAAGATTCACTAAAGGTAGAAGGCCTTTTTCATATAAAGTAATTAACCACAACTTTCTCTTACGTAGAAGAAAGAGGGTGCTCCACATGAATAAATTTACTACTCATAGCTTGAGTTAGCTGGTCTAGTACTTATATGAAGATAGAAGCTCCCACTTTCATATGGTTAAGCTTATTATTAGGAAGATCATCACATTTCTTATCTTTTGGGTTTTTGGAATGGTTCCTATAATTTTTCACCATTAACTAAAATAAAGGAATAATGGGATGAGAATACTTTAACTCGTAAATATATAAAAGGGAAATAATGAAATAAAAAGGAATAACTTATAAATGAAAAGTATATATTAACTTCTAAGTATCTATATTTCAATCTATGTAATCCATGGTAATTTACCAATTATGTTTTATAACCTAATAATTTGTTCATGTCCTTCATAATGGATCATAAAGATGTTTTTAATTTACTAAGGTGTATCCCCTAGGAGTATGGAACTAGATGTGTAGTAAGATCCCATTCACTATGAACCGAGATGATGATTGAGATATACCCGACTAACTCTTTTTTGGGGTTATTATCCCTAGATCCATATGATCCAAAACCATGTCCACTTGTAGTATCAAAACATTGATGTATTTTATTAGAAACCACTAGCTCTATACTCAAACAAAATTGCAGGATATTTTCCTGTAATTAGACTTATTTCTAGGGTTCTCATTAAAGTATTATTGTCTTAATAATAGAAAATAACCTGAACATACTCTGGTACCAAATACAATGAACCAAAACTTTTACACAAATTATAACATGATTATTGACATAAATATCCTATAATTACAACCCAATGAACATGAGTCATAGTATATTTGGAACACTAGGTTCATAAAAATCAAAAGGAAACTAAAAATTGACATCTTTATTTTATTATCACAATGATACCATAAATCCCATATAGCTCTAAAAACTTTTTAAGATAACTTGGGGAATATATAAAATAAATTATGTAGGTATAAAGCCCATTAAGGTAATAAACATGATAGTGAATCATAACATGTGAGTAAAATTCCATAAAATGATATCATAAAAGAGAAGGATCATGAATAATCACATGAGATAATAATATAATAATAATTGAATCATATGATCATAGAATCTTTGGAAAGTGGTAGAAATATGAAACATGACATAATCATATTACATGACTAATTTCCATGATAACATCACATGGTGGACTGAGTCCCATCATGGATTAGGTTCACTCCCTAATCCAATTCATAACATCTCATGAGACAAAGACATTACCCAACGAATTGGATCACTGTACAAGGGAACCCATTATAACATGTACATGATTATGTGATCCATAAAAAGAAATAAATCATAATTAATAAACATAATAATTACCCATGGAGAGAAATGAGTTGAATAATCTTGCCTCATATAATAATCAAAGGATATTTCAGAAAGATGGTATGTGAGAAATGACCATAAGGAATGAAATATCCCATAAAAGTAAGGGGTAATAAGATAGGTATAAATGTGAGATACTTATATAAATAATTTAGAATTATTTCATTCCATTAAATAGAGAGATAATGTGAGTTAGAGAGAGAATGGTCTTAACCCAAAGAAAAATGGTTGTTCATGGAGATCCCTTAGCTTATGTTAGAGAATCATTATGTTCTTACACTTAAAATCCTAGATAATTATATTATATTAATTAATTACTTGATTCATAATCTTTTCCATCAATATTTTATTGAATATAATTTTATTTTGTTCATTTATAACAATTTATATGAGATTTAATGTTTAGTTTCACTGTTCCAAGGGAGTTCATTCGAAGGTTCCAAGGTTGGATCACTTACGGATAATTATTAATGAAATTGTCAAATAGGACTAAAACTATAGAAATTAAATTAAATGGAACTAATTTAATTTAATAAATTTAAATGGTCTCAAATACCCATATCTTTTCTAACATAAGTATGATTATTTTAGTAAAAACTTATAATGTTAAATGGTTAGTTTATATAGGCCATTTTACCGACCACCACGAACTAGATTAATTTAATTTAATTAATAAATCATTAAAAGATTAATGAAATTGAAATAATCAATAACATAATTATTATAATAAAATTTAACCATATTATTATTTTTATAACCATCCTTGAAGGAGGTAATAAAAGACGATGTATGTTGTTCATGGAGGCCATGAACCAACCATATTGTATACTATGCTTTAATTTAATAAATAAAAATAAGGGTGGGTTTATCATGGATATTACATAAAAATAATAAAATATTAATTTATTTATAATACTAATGTTACTTTTTTTAAGTGGATAGGGATTATATGGGGTGGTAGAAGAAGTGGAAAATTGAATGTGATTAGTTGAGAATCATACATCTTACCTTAGTCACCTCCTCTTAATACACCTCTTAAGGTTACTTGAAATGGTATTTATATGAGTAAAATAGACCTATGACATGTGTTAGAGGTTTGGGAGGAGATTTGGGTGGAAATTTGGCATTCTCCAAGGCTTAGAAGTTGGGAGTAGAAATGGTGGTGATGGGTGACATTTATAAGGGTAGGAGAGCGGTGTTTTTGAATACTATATTCATTAGTTTATTATTTTGAATCATGAGTATCAATAGTATTGATTCTTGTGAAAATTTATAGTAAATATTGCATCTCAGTTTTAACTAATGGGTTCTTATAACATGAATGACTAAACAATTTATGTATTTAGCTTATAGTGCTTGTTAGGGTTGGTTTCCGGAGAACCAACTGTTTTGTACTTTGATTACATGAATGTTCACTTATTATATATTGTTCATTGTTCAGCATGACTATAATATAATAATGTCCTTGAATATTTGTTGCATTGGTATAGTCCTGGAAGATCCCCGATATGATGAGAACCTTGAAATGCTATAACAATATTCTTAAATAAAGTTCTACCGTTGGATAACATACTATGATAGGACACATAGTATACAAAACGTCATGTGCGAGTACTCGTAAGAAGACGAGACTCTCTCTCATGGAGTTCACACTTAGTAATCTCCAAGATGAGAGATTATGAGAACAGACCCACCAGTAGCAATTCCACATGTCTTGGTTTCATCAGACATTGATATCTACGAGCATGTGTAATGGTCCTTAGACTGGAAGATTATCGTTAACTCATGTCATGACTCGCACACTTAGATTTACTGACAAAAATTGTCACACAGATAGTTTCCGGGAAGTAGGGTACATTGGGTGCATCATGAGTGACATATTGTTAATAGATAAGTCGAGGAAGGATTTTTCCCTTCCATTTATGGAAGTTGATATCTCGACCCTTTGATTGAAATAGAACTGTCGCATTAAATTCCATGGCCATGGTGTAAACGATGAGTTTATTTCAGGTAGTCAAAGAACGACGGATCAAACATATAGGTTTATGAAAATTCTATGAAACCTTCTTGATGAGATATCGAGACAAAGGAATTAAATTACATAGTAAGAATTTGTATGAGGTGATACGTCAGTGTGGTGTCAACTTATTTTTCTTGTGTGCCTTGTCCCGTAGCTAGATATTAATCTTGGACTTTAGGCAAGCCCACCTAATGCGAACGAGAAAGAGGCCTAGAGGGTCACACACTAAGTGTATTCAAGTATCTCAAGTAGAATAAAGATTATTCCCGTATGTGGTTTAATAATTATTAAAGGAAGCCTGAATCGTTTTAATGATGGAGGAAGAAGGAAATTAAAAACAAGATATACACACTGTGTGTTAAAGATTACACGCCGTGTAGTTTTTCATGGAAAACAAGTACACGCCATGTATTAATAATTACATGACATGTAGTTTTCTTTATGGAAAGGAAATGAATAAATGAAAACTAGATATACACGCCATGTACATTGAATGTACACTCTGTGTAGTTTTCAATGAAAAAAGTACATGTCGTGTGTTTATTAATACGCACCGTGTAGTTTTTCCAGTCAGGATTTTAAGGAAATATAATTTTATTAAATGATATTTATTATAATAAGCATGGTCGAATGTCAAGGAATTAATTATTCAACATGGGGTTTTAAATAAGATTCAATGAAATAAATAAAATGTGTAACACGTTTATTTATTGTTATAACTCTTCAACCTCAAACCTGATTATAAATATCCTCACAACCCCAACTCTTTTCCGACACACAAGAGAATTGTTGTGCACAACAACTCTGGAGAATTATTTCAAGGCCGAAAGAACATCTTCCTCCAAGAACGCTCTCAAGACTGAGAGAGATCCTCCTCCATCGGATCAATATGATCTAATGTGGACAACGCAAGCAGAGGTTTCTCCATGCTAGCACCCAGAGACTCCTTTGGAGACATCCCGAGATACGAGGTACACGAGTGTATCACCGCTAGAGGAAGTCTACACTTTTCTTCTTCGACGCAACGACAAATCACATCGGAACGTGATCAAGAATATCAATGAAGAAAGAACACCCAAATGGTATTTCTTTTAAATTGATTAAATTAATTATAATCAACCTGTAACGATCCTACTTTTTGGTTCTGGGACTTTCCTTTTCTTTGTCCATTTCTGTGATTCGATCCATGGAGACTGGCATTTAACATCGTATTGATCCCGGATTGATCATTGTTAATGACAAAAAGCCAAGTGGACACATCCACCCACAAGATTCCGCTGTGCCCAGAACCTTCAAATGGTATCAGAGGGAGGTTACAACATTGATTATAGTTATTTAATTTTTGTTGATAATTTACACATTTATATTTGATTCAATTCGAAATAAATTTTTATATAAATATGAATAAATGAGATCTGTTATTCCTCCTTCGCTTCTCGATTCATATCACAGAAACGACCTTTTAATTTTAATTTTGATTCAAATAAAAATGAGGATCCCATCCGGAGGACCCGTTATTTCTGTCTGTATAACACGGGAATACACAACATGTAATTAAAACTACACTCCGTGTACTCAGGTTCAACGAACCGGTACTGGTCCGCCAAACCACTCCGTGTGAATTGATTACACGTAAGTATTTAACACCCCATGTTGACCTGAATTAAACAGCGTGCGGGAACCGGAATACATGACGTGTATGTTGGGGAAACACGCCGTGTAGTCCGATCCGGCCCAAGTGAAACCGTGTACAAAATAGAAGCCCCTCACCACGTACATGGGATCACCAGTCCAGTTACCACGTAACAAGTAAGTACACGCCGTGTATGATTTATCTAAATGCCGTGTACTCCAAAATTTCCAAAGTACATAGCACACGCCAAAGCCCCCGGCGTGTACTTTGGATAAAATCTGAAAAGAAATACACACTGTGTAAATATAAACTACATGACGTGTGCTTTCAGAAATTTCACCAGGTTTCCTCCAAAAGTACAAAGACCTATACAAGGAATATGGATGAGAAGAATCTCAAGGAAATTCAGATAGGAATTTATGATAAAGAGTTGATTAATTATAAGATCATAATTAATTTAATTTAAGCATGAATTATCTGGAATAAATAGAACGATTAAAAGAATTTGAATTCTAAATACATGTAAATGTCATTGCATGCTATGGATGATCATGAGATAGACCAAATACCCTTTGTATGTGTGTATGGTTTCATTTAAATTTATTTAAATTTGTTGGCCTGTGAGCCTTATTCTAATAAAATGTGGGGCCTGCGTGCCCATGGTTTATTTAATGTAAACCCATGTAATAGAGGATCTCCCAAGCCAGAGCAGACGGTTCAAAACCCAAAGCTGAGGCAAAACCAACCCAAGAAGATACAAAGATAGAAAAGTGGGAGCTGAAAAACACACGCCATCGGTTCAAGGTGTTTTTCCCTAGGTCAGGGTTAGCTTATCAAACCACTAGATAAGATAACCAATAGAATCTCACGATCATACCATCTTATTTTATTTCTGCCTAATTGCATGGTTTATTTATTATGTATGTGTTGTCGCGATCACATAATTAATGAAATAAACAAGCATGCAAAGATGGAATAAAATAAAAACCAGACTATGCGTAAACATTATCAGAACATGGTTAATCACTTAAGAAAGCATCACTTAATATTAACAAGCATGTGATAATGCAAAAATACACATAAATATTAAAATCCATCAATACCATATTAAGTCATAACAAGCCTTCTGTTACTTGATTAAGGGCAAGACTCAATAAAACTATGTGTTTGACCAACCCTTGTTGGGACACTTACTTTTATAAAGGAATCCCTTATGAAAGGTTTCAGGTAGACTTAACTATATTACTTCAAGAGGAGTAGCCCTTTCTAGACATGGTGTAATATTAGAGGAAAGAGTTGAGGAAATCCAAGTGAGGATTTCAGGATTGGGGAGTCCCCTCAACAAATCAAGGAAATGTAAGCTCACAGTTGGTAAAGACTTGGCTACCTAAATACCTTCAAATAGCATGACCGGCCCTTGTTGGGGTTATGAAAAGGGGAATATGGATCCTTACCACTAAAATGTCAAAGTAACTGGACATTCTGAGTTCAATGGTGAGGGCCATTGGGACTTGATAAAATAGTGGGAGAATTAATAAATTCATTTATTATTTTTCATAAAATGTAATCAAGAAAGTATTGATAAATCTGCTATTTTAATTTGTAGAATTGATATGAGAAACTCTTCAACCACCTTTTCTCTATGATAAATTATGGATAAAGACAACATCCTCAATGAAAGTAACTTTCAGGAATGGTTTATGCGCCTTCGGGTTATCCTACACCATGAATGAAAGTTTTACGTGCTGGAGTCCTCACTTCCAGATCCCCCTTCCCAAGGGGCGAGTGATGAATATTTCCTCATCTATGATCAACATTTGAGAGATAAACTCAACGTTCAATTTTTGATGCTGTCATCTATGTCTAGTGAGATCATGAAGTCTCATGAAGACATGGATGGCTATAGCATGTTCGAGCACCTCCATGGTTTATAATAGGAGAGATCAAGATAGGAAAGGTTTGAGATCTCCAAGGATCTATTTTAGAGAAATCTTGTAGAGGGTGCCCCAGCCGGGCCTCATGTAGTCAAGATCATTGGCGTCATTGAGCACTTGGAGGTTCTAGGGTTTAAACTCCCCGAAGAACTAGGTACCGATCTCATTCTTGCATCAATCCCCTAGAGCTTCTCAAACTTTGTTGTGAACTTTAACATGAACAACATTGAGAAGTATCTGTCTGATCTTTTTATCCTTATTCGCCAAGTAGATAATGAAATGAAGTGTGAAAAACCTTCTGTCCTTATGGTGAATAAAAGGAAAGGGAAGGCGACGAGATTTAATCCCAAAGATTCTTCAAGGCCTTCCATGAAACGGGAGATCAAAGGGGAGGCAAGGGAACAAGATCCTGTTTGTTTCGCATGTGGCAAGAAGGGCCACTAGAAGAAAAACTTCACCCAGCCAAGGAAGCAAGGGGAAGCTTCAGGTGAATTTGTTATTGAATGAAATCTATTTGTTTGTACTAATTGGGTATTAGATACTACTTGTGGTGCTCACATTTGTATCCAAATATAGGAACCAAGTAGATTTAGAAAGATTGACCGAGGTGAGGTGGATCTACGAGCAGCCAACGGAGCCAGACACGCTACTGTAGCTGTCAGAGACTAACATCTCACATTGCCTACTAGGATGGTCTTGGTTTTGAAAGGATGTTATTATGTACCCTCTGTAACCAAAAACATTATTTCAGTATCCAGATTAGATAATTATGGATTCATCTTCAAGTTTCCAAGTGGATGTTGCTACTGTTTTGGTAGTGCACATTTATATAACGACCTTTATGTGTTAGACTACTCAAACCAAGTAATGGAAATCGATGAAAAAGTTTATTCAAATGACCCATACCACACCCAACTTTGGCATCACCGTCTAGGTCATGTCATTGTGATACGTTTGACAAAATTACATCAAGATGGGTATTTATATTCTTTCAAACTAAAACCACTTGGTGTATGTCATGCATGTCTATAAGGCAAGATGACCAAAGCCCAATTTAGTGGGAAAGGTGAAAATGCTAAAGAGCTTCTAGAATTAGTTAACACAGATGTATGTGGACCATTTCCAATTGAAGCAAGGGGTGGGTTCTCATACTTCATAACTTTTACTAATGATTTTAGTAGATATGGATATATCTACTTAATGAGGTATAAGTCAGATTATTTTGATCATTTCAAAGAATACAAGAATGAAGTTGAGAACCAGCTTGGTAAGAATATTAAGAAAATCTGCTCAGATAGTGTAACATCCCAAGATTCTACGGTACACTTCTCTTTGAATAATGCAATAGCGTGTGTTGTACGCAACATCGAGTTATAACACACCAAAACCAATCAAACTAGCCGTTATGAATAGTAATACCCACTTTTTGAAATTTATAAATTTTATTTTTCAAAATGGACTTCATTTTTGGATTCAGAATATCTAAATTAGCCTAGGGTGAATTTTTGGTATTTTTCTGAAAAACTTCATTTTTTGATGAATAGTGAAACCACTAAGTTGTAGTTAAAAAAACTAAACTTTTCATAAAACATAATTTTACCACTTCTGTGAGTGGAATTTAGAAAATCCAAGAGACACGGTTAATATCAAGGATTAAAACGTGGTTCATTGAGATGAAAATAATTTTTGGTGAATAGTAACTTTTTACTTTTATTTACCACGGTTAAAAGTAAATAGGGTAATTAAGGGTAAAAATGATATTAATATTACCCTAACACATGTCCTAATTCTATTGGACAGGTTTATCTCAACGAAAAACAACCTTAGGAATAAAATATTATCATTTAGGTCCACTTGGGTTAGATTAGGACATTTATTATTATTTAATTCAAAGAAGAGTTAAAAGAGTTAAAATCAAAGTTTATTTACTAAAACATTATTCATATAGGGTTATACATAATATAAATTCGATTGAAAATATTAATTAGAAAGATAAAATTATTTAATACATAATTATATTTTATTTATAATTTTAAGACATTATATAGGTTAATTTATTTGTGACACAATGATGATGCAGTAATTACCATAATAGTGAAAAAATTAAAATAATTGATATTATAAATACACAAATAAATATAATTTGAGACTTTTTATGAATTAAAATAACTTTATAGGTTAATATGACATGTTAGGATTGACTTAATTAACTTTGTTCGAAGTAATCATTCTGTTATGATTTTCACAAAAATCAACTATTGAATAGTGTCAAAATTGATATAAAAGAGTTTTTAAAACAAATATTATATTATTAATTGATATTAAATTCCTCAAAATCTAAGGTTCGTCCAAAAGACTTATATCATGATAGGTTTATCATTAATGTACCACTTGGGGGTCGCTTGGATGTATATAGTAAGTTTATTAACTATATAATATAAAAATACAAAGTGACATGGTAAGTGTGAAACTAATTAACTAAGAGTTAAAACTAAAAGATAAGGTTAATATAATGAAAGAAACCTGTATAAATTCTATTTGTTGAGTGTTTTTCGACCCATACCCAATTTAAACTTTAAATAATACACTTTGGAGCCATTAGAAACCGAATATAAATTTATTATAAAATAATATTTCTAGCTTTTCCAAAGGTTCCCCTCACCCCTCTCATAAAAGGGCACCCCCCCTTCTCATTAATTCACACCTTAAAAGACTTTTGGTTCGGCCAACCCATGCCCAAATACTCTCTAAACTTCTCTCACTACAACCTAGAGTCCTTAGTTTGATCAGAAATCCTACCTAAGGATCCCTTTTGATCAAATCAAAAGGAAGAACCTGAAGAAGAGGTAATGTTTTCACCACCCTTTTTCAAATTTGTTTCTTCTTCAACTTCTTATTTCTTTGTTTTTACCATTCTAAAATAATGAATACAATATCTACTATATACTGTAATATTATTATAAATATGGTACAACCATATTAAGTATTCTATCCATCCTTTGCATGACATGTCACCATACGCGCGTACATACGGCTTACCGTCTCCACGTTGTGGTGTAATTGTTGTTCAATATATTATTATTTGGATGGGTATAATAATTATTTATAATTCATGTAAATAATAAATATAACATGATAATGATTCTGTATATATGATATACCATCCAATTATATATTATTTTAATATCAAAATAATGATATTGTCGCTCTTGCGTACGTACGGACTACTGTCTCCACGAACGCGATGAGATTCATTCTCCATCATATCCATTCAAGTATAATTATCATTTGATGATTTAAAAATAATGTTTAAGGACTTGATATCATTCTGGATATGAATAAGATACAACCTATCCATGACAAACATGGCTTACATAACAAAACATATAAAAGAAAATGAGTAAGTTAACACCCGAAACAACGATAATACTAAGATATTATTAACAAATCAATGTTAAAAGATAATATATGATATCATATTAATGTATATGATTATTGTATAATTTAATAACAATTAATTCACCATTATAAATGAGGTTAAACTACCCCCAACCAAGGAAAAGTACAAGGTAAGGGTTTATTTCGCAATCTCTTCATTATCCGAGGTTGTTTATATGTAATAATCTACTGGGACTTCTTTATCATCCACATCCATGTTTCTTAAAAATGTATTTCAAAACATTTTTACTATTTACTAGAATATGTGTTAAAGTCATTTATACCCTTGTTGACTTTTTTAAGTGGTTTATCAAGTAATCTTTCCGTCGTTTTCCAAACAAGGTCCTTTTAACCATTTGACAGAATTAAGGTAAGAATGTTTTTTAACTTATACGGTGGGTGCGGCTATTTTCTGCCGTTATAAAATCGTCGAAGCTTCCCTTACAAGCTTATAAGAATATTTTCAAAGAAAATGTTTTATTTTATAAATATATGACTCTTAAATGATTTCAAAATAGAAAGATATATTTCTATAAAAAGAGTTTTGATTTCATCTATGTCAACATCCTTTGATGGATTTTACGCTTATTTGAAGTTGATTTGTTATGATACAAAAATTCTATATTGTATTGAAGGTTTTGTGATATGTTTGATTGTGGATGTATTATTTTTATACCATTCACGGTTTATGGATGAAGTATTTACATTTCATATTCTAGTTTTATTACGATTGTGTATGTTATGTTTAAATCTTTTCATATGGGAATGCATTGGACTTAATATGTGACGGGTGGAGCCCGCTATAGCTCCTTGACGCATCGGTAGGTCTCATGAGACAAACTAGTGTCTTGGAACAAGGCCTTGACAAAATCTTATTTGTAGTCTTGGCACAAGGCCTTGACTATGTGGTTATGATAGTCTGGCATTATGCATTCCATCATTATGAAAGTGGTTATTGATATTGCATGTGATTATTCGATTAGTAGAATATCCATGTGAATAAGTAAATGCCATTATTTCATTTTATTTTTTCCATACTATGTTGAAGTTCAAGTTTAAAAGGATTTTGTTTTAGTTATACATTGCCTTAAATGTTTATTCTTATTTATGAAAGTTTCTGCTATATTGTTATCCTTACTGGGCATTTGAGCTCACCCCTTTTCTATGTTTTATTTTTCCCAGGATGTGAAGAAGTAAATTATGAATGACCTGCAGGGATAGTATGAGGGGATAAGAGTGTGGAATATGGAGACTATGTTGTTGTAGTTTTCATTTTTATGATGTAATGTAAAACTTTAAGAATATATCTAGTTATTCCAAGGCTACTAAACTAATCAGTCTTTCGAGATTTGATCTTTCTTGTGATCATGCCAATGTTATGTAATAATGCACCGACTCTAGATAACTGGGGTCGGGGAATTACAGACAGAGGAGGAGAATATCTTAATCAGTACTTCATTGATTTCTTACGAGAGTTTGGGATTCTATCTCAACTCACTCCTCCATACACACCCCGGTGGAATGGTGTAAGTGAAAGTAGAAACCACACCCTGTTGGACATGGTGATATCAATGATGAGTTATGCGAGTCTTCCATTATCCTTTTGGGGATATGCATTACAAACAGCAGCACACATACTAAACTAAGTACCAACTAAATCAATAAATGGTATTCCATACGAGTTATGGAGTGGACGCAAAACCATGTTATCGAATTTACATTTGTGGGTTAGTGAAGCATTTGTTAAGGCCTCTTTAGGTAACAAAATTGCACCCCGAGGCACAAAGTTTATCTTTATAGGATATCCCAAGGAAAAAAGGGGATATTACCGATACAATCCCTCAGACAAAAAGGTTATAGTGGCAAGACACTCCATATTCCTTAAGAGGGAGCACATCTCCAAAAGAGATAGTGGGAGAGAGATAGATTTCGATGAAGTTGAGAGTCAAGATACACAGAAGTTGGTACAAGAACAGATTCCACAAAGCCCTATGGAAGAACAATCTGTTCCAGAGACACAAGAACTGCGTAGGAGAACGAGAGAGGTGAGAGAACCAGAATGATATGGTTTTCTTGTCACCGAGGATGGTGACTCATTATTCGTTGACAATTACGATCCTCTTACCTAAAAGGAAGTAGTTGAAGGCACATGCGTTGCCAAGTGGCAATAAGACATGAATTCTGAAATGGATTCTATGTACCAAAACCAAGTCTGGATTTTGGTAGATCCTCCAGTTTATGTAAAGCCTATTGGTAATAAATGGGTATTAAAGAAGAAACTGGACATGGAGGGGAAATTCAGCACCTATAAGGCATGACTTTTTGCAAAAGGTTTTAGACAGCGTCAAGGAATTGACTATGATGAAACTTTTTCCCCAGTTGCGATGCTGAAATCCATCAGAATCCTATTGACCATTGCTGCTTACCATGAATTTAAAATTTGGAAAATGGATGTCAAAACAACATTTCTTAATGGGAACCTCTAAGAAGATGTGTACATGACACAACCTAAAGGGTTTGTGACTCCAAAGGATTCCAAAAAGTTATGCAAGTTGCAGAAATCCATTTATGGATTAAAGTAAGAATCAAGGTCATGGAACATTCATTTTGATAAAGCTGTTACAGAATTTGTCTTTTTTAAGAATGAATGTGAGACTTGTGTCTACAAAAGGTTTAGTGGAAGTGCAGTTGTTTTCATAATTGTATATGTTGATGAAAAATTACTAATTGGAAATGAAGTACCTGTTTTACAGTCAGTTAAGGAGTTGTTGCATAAATTCTTCTCCATAAAAGACTTGGGCAAGGCAGCATATATTCTTGGGATCAAGATCCATCGTGATAGTTCCAAGAGAATGCTGGGCCTGAGTCAAAGTACATACATTGACAAGATACTAAAGAGATTCAGTATGGAACATTCCAAGAGGGTATTGTAGCCAGTGTCACATGGCATTCATCTTTCCAAGAAAATGTGTCCTCAGACACATGAGGAAAGAAAGAGAATGGAAAGGATCCCTTATGCATCTACGATTGGGTTAGTCATGTGTGCTATTCTATGTACGAGGCTAGATATTTCTTATGCATGAAGTGTGGTAGGCAGATATCAATCTGATCCAGGAGACCTCCATTGGATGGCAGTCAAGACTATCCTTAAGTATTTGAGGCATACTAAAGATATGTTCCTGGTTTATGGAGGAGATGAGGAACAAGTCATCAGAGGACATGTAGATTCTAGTTTCCATACTGATCAAGATGACATGAAGTCGCAGACTGGATACATCTTCAGTTTGAATAGAGGTGTAGTGAGTTGGAAGAGCTCAAAGAAAAGTGTGGTGGCAGATTCTACAGCGGAGTTCGAGTATATCGCAACTTCTGAAGTGGATAAAGAAGCAGTATAGATGCGAAGCTTCGTCCAAGAGTTGGATGTAGTACCGAGCAGTAAAGATCCGATCACACTCTATTGTTATTATACTACAGCGGAGACACTTGCAAAAGATCCAAGGTCACATCAGCGGACAAAGCACATACTTCGGAAGTATCATCTCTTGAGGGATTTTTCTCATAGAGGTGAAGTTACAGTGAGAAATTTTTCCACGGAAGACAACGTGGCAGACCCCTTGACTAAGGCCTTGACTCAGCAAAAACATGATCATCATGTGAGGCCTAGAAGACTAAAAGTCGTAGGTAGTTGGATCCAGTCCAAGTAGGATTTTTTTAGGGTTGGTTTCCTGAGAACCAACTATTTTGTACTTTTATTACATGAATGTTCACTTATTATATATTGTTCATTGTTCTGCATAACTATAATATAATAATGTCCTGGAATATTTGTTGCATTGATAAGGTCATGGCAGATCCTCTCTATGATGAGAACCTTGAAATGCTATAACAATATTCTTAAATAAAGTTCTACGGTTGGATGACATACTATGATAGGACACATAGTATACAAGCCGTCATGTGCGAGTACTTGTAAGAAGACGAGACTCTCTCTCATGGAGTTCGCACTTGGTAATATCCAAGATGGGAGATTATGAGAACAGACCTGCCAGTAGCAATTCCGCATGTCTTGGTGTCATCAGACATTGCTATCTAAGAGAGTGTGTAATGGTCCTTAGACAAAAAGATTATCATTAACTCATGTCATGACTCGCACACTTAGATTTAATGACGAAAACCGTCATGCAGATAGTTGGCGAGAATTATGGTACGTTGGGTGTGTCACGAGTGACATGTTATTAATGGATAAGTCGGGGAAGGATTCGTACCTTCCATTTATGGAAGTTGATATCTCGTCCCTTTGATTGAAGTAGAACTGTTTCATTAAATTCCATGGCCATGGTGTAAACAACGAGTTTATTTCAGGTAGTCAAAGAACGACAGATCAAGCATATATGTTTATGAAACTTCCGTGAAACCTGCTTGATGAGATATCGAGAAAAATGGATTAAATTACACAGTAAGAATTCGTATGAGGTGATACTTCAATGCGGCATCAACTTCATTTTCTTGGGTTCCTTGACCCGTTGCTTGACAGTAATCTTGGACTTTAGGAAAGCCCGCCTAATTCTAATGAGAAAGAGGCCTAGCGGGTCACACACTAAGTGTATTCAAGTATCTCAAGTAGAATTAATATTATTACCATACGTGGTTTAATAATTATTAAAGGAAGACTAAATCGTTTTAATGATGGAGGAAGAAGGAAATGAAAAACAAGATATACATTCTGTGTATTAAAGATTACACACCGTGTAGTTTTTCATGGAAAATAAGTACACGCCGTGTATTAATAATTACACTCCTTTTAGTTTTCTTTATGGAAAGGAAATGAATAAATGAAAACAAGATATACACACCGTGTACATTTAATGTACACGTCGTGTAGTTTTTAATGAAAAAAAGTACACACCGTGTATTTATTAATACACGCCGTGTAGTTTTTCCAGTCGGGATTTTGAGGAAATATCATTTTATTAAATTATATTTATTATAATCAGTGTGGGTGCATGCCAAGGAATTAATTATTCTACATGGGGTCTTAAATAAGAGTGAATGAAATAAATAAAAGGCGTAACATGTTTATTTATTGTCATAACTCTACAACCTCAAACCTGATTATAAATATCCTCACAACCCCAACTCTTTTCCGACACACAAGAGAATCGTTGTGCACAACAACTCTGGAGAATTATTTCAAGGCTGAAAGAAACTATTACTCCAAGAACTCTCTCAATACCGAGAGATATCCTCTTCCATCGGATCAAGATGATCTAAGGCGTACAATGCAAGAAAAAGTTTCTCCACGCTAGCACCCGAAGACTCCTTTAGCGACGTTCCGAGATACGAGGTACACGTGTGGATCAACGCTAGAGGAAGTCTACACTTGGATTTGGTGACGCAACGAAGAATCACATCAGAATGTGATCAATAACATCAACAAAGAAATAACACCCAAAAGGTATTTATTTTTAAATTGATTAAATTAATTATAATCAACCTGTAACGATCCTACTTTGTGGTTTTGGGACTTTCCTTTTCTTTGTCCATTTCTGTGATTTGATCCATGGAGACTGGCGTTTATCATCGTATTGATCTCAGATCGATCATTGCTAATGACAAAAAGCCAAGTGGGCACATCCACCCACCTGCTTCCGCTACGCCTGGAACCTTAAGTGCTAAATACCGTATTTTACCATCTTTTACTATGCCTAAAAAAATCAACTATTTTTGAAAAATATTAAATATTTACCCAAACCATTATTAAACATGTAGATTCAAATAATAAATTACATTTTATGAAAATAATTTTCTACAAATGAGAAATTTAATTTTAGAAAAAATCCTCATTTATTTGAAAAATAACAATTTTAATATTGTAATCAATTCTCTGACACATTGAAAAATTATTTATAGCCTCATAAAATTATAGTATTATTATAATAAAACATAATATTAATTTATAAAATAATGATTTTAAAATAAAAATTATTTTAACTAATTATAATTATTATAAAAGTGTAATTAAAACATATATGTTTTACAAAAAATACAAACCGTTAATTTATCATTTTGAAAACATTTATTTTCTTATACCACAATTTAGATATATCAAATATTTATTTTATATGATTCCTAATTATTATTTTCAACTTATAGTGGTGATGATACTATTCTCACAGTCATTTTATTATTCCTAATGGTCAGATTACTATTCCAATAGTCAGGTTACTATTCCAATTGTTAGATCACTATTCCAACTATCATATTTATAATGGTTACATGGGTTCCCTAATTTCAATAAATATCACAAGATTAATTATTTTTTATTATATTTTATTTTATTTTAAGGTTATATATTTTCATTTTTTAGATTAATATTGCATTACTAATATCCATATTTAATTATATAACGTTGTTCGTGAGTGCGATTATTTTGGTTGTTTGAGGAGATCAAAATTTTTATATTTTAGTTATCTTATTTTAAAATTTTTAGCCCTTGTAATATTTTCAATTATTATGGAAATTTTTATTCTCTAAATTTAATTTTTAAAATAATATATTAATATTTATTTGGTTTTATCATGTGATGTGTGTGAATTATGGAACATTACTAAATATGACACATTTATAAGAAGGGGAATTCCATTTATAAAATTCAAGGTTGTTTCAATATATGAATGTATAAAAATTAATATATAGGTTATTAACCAAACATACATATATATACCTATATTCATAGGAATCAACAAGGTATCTAATGAGAAAACCAAAATGAAACCATTAATCAAAACCAAAGGGTTCAATATGGTAAATCACCAAAAGTCCACAAGAAGCATAAAACTAGGAAAAACCATACCTTTAAACCACAATAAAATAACATGGAAGCATTATAAATTTAAAAAATCAATTATTAAATCTAATTCACTTAAAAATACTCTTATGAATTCTACCAAACATATGGTATACACATAATCTCTTTGAAGTCAATTAAAAAATTATTTAATAATTATTTTATAATCCCTTCATAAATCATCAAACATCCTTAATTTTAATGAAAAATAATTTAAAAAGGATCAATAATATATATTTTTTAAAACGAAGGAAAATAAATGAAACCGACCACCTCAAACCATGTGCAGATGCAAAGAAACCATTAGAAATGGGAAGAAAAAGACCCGAGACATGATCCACACACTCAACGATAAATAAAAAAATCACATTATGTCTAAATAAAAACTTATTATTTTTAAGATATAAATATAGGGAAAGTAATAATGGGAAGAGAAAATAAAGAGGTATGTATTGGAAAAACATAGCCCATACCTTAAAGTCCACACCAAGCATCGAATTGTGAAGCCATAAAAATAGAGGGGTAAATAAGGGAGAGGAGAGCCCTAGGGTCCCTTGTATGAAAAGACTAAATGGAAAGGAAAAAACATTTGGGGTTTTATATAATGAGTTATGTTTTTTAATTTCATTTTTTAATGATTTTAGGCATTGGCCATGGTTTATCTGCATTGTTTACCCAACCAGGTACCAACCGTGCAACCCTTAGTGGAGAGAAAAAGGGAACTACATGGTTGAGATGAAAAGTAGGAAAAAACATATTAAAATAATTCTATATGGATCTACCATGATTATAGATCCACTCATATGGTTACCAAAAGGTTAGTACTAATGTTGAGGGATAGCCGTGTTCCCTATACAAAGGGTCCCGAAAGTTAGAAATTCCAACCGACTCAATCTGAATCTCATAGAAAGGATAAAATATAAATAAAGTGAAATGCTTATAATAATATGGAAGATTGAGGTATAAAAATATTCCCACCATACCACTTTATTCTCCCATAAATCCATCGAGTTATAAAGAGAGGAAAATAAGGTAGGGGTTCTAGCCAAATAGAAGAATTCACAACCAATCAAATCACTAAAAACATGATGAATCAACTTAAACCATTGAAAATGAATCAATATCCCAACAAAGTCACACATAAATAATTGAATAAGAAACCCAAAAATTGGATATCCATAGAGGATCTCCCCACCATTAAGGAATTTATTAACTCGGTGGATCAAAAAAACAATTCGAGGCACCCCCTAATTAAAGTAATAAAAACAATAAAACTGGGAAAATAGACATTCATAAATTCATAAAATACAACAATTCACCCTCCAAATAAGAACATAAAATCTGTTTCCCAAAAATAAATCACACAAAGGATAAAAACTATCTACAAGAAAAAATAAGGAAACAAAAAGAAAAAGGGATATCTATCAAAATCTTTTCTAGTCACTATCAAGATCCCAAGGATGAAAATAAATCTTCCATTGAAGAGTATTTCACTTACAATACTTATGAACCTGTACCAACTAACCATATCAGTGAAAATGCTTTGAAACATCCAAACAATACAACTTGAGATTCAATAACTGACCACATTGGAATCACATGTGGGCATTACTCTACTATGATGAGGCTGATTCCAAAGTATGTGACCTCTCCCAAATATATTCCTTTTTTTATTATCCTCACTATATAGGGAACCCTCTCCATCACTAGAAAATATAGATTTACCACCATTCATTTGTTTCCCTCTAAAAACTACCTTAGCCAGATAAGCCTCATCCACCAACTCCTTGAACAAGCATAGTAAAGATGAAATCACTTTAGAATTAAAGTCTAAATGAATACATTTCATGAATATTTGAGTCTTCAAGGATTTAATTGACATGATCTCTAGGGAGATGGGAAATTACTCATTAAAATATTCAACATAATTTTCACCATATATTGATCCAATTATAGATCAATGAGGACCACCACCTTTTCTACCTTGTAATACACAGGAAGGAACTACTGAAAGAATATGGTCTTAAAGAACACTCATGTTATTACAATTTTCAACTAAGCATGGATGGTGATCTTCCACCAATCCAAAATAATATCTTCAAAGAAGCCCATGACAACTATCACCATTACAACAATAAAAATTTCTAAAATATCAAAATAATACCGCACTACTATTAAGGAAATCCATATATTCTAATATTCCTTTATCAGCTTGAAAATATAGAGAAACCTTGAGAGAAAACTGGCTCCAACACTCTCTCATGAGTCTAGGTAGTGTCGTTACCTAGCCCAACCACACTCAAATACCCAAGACTCTTCTAAACTATTCTAGGAGCTATAATATATATAAAAAAATAATAAAAAATATAAGAAATATCAACCCAAAATAAAATCCAAAATCATCAACTAAAATTGTTAATCACAATTCCAAATGT
Source organism: Viscum album (assembly GCA_963277665.1). Classification (NCBI taxonomy): domain Eukaryota; kingdom Viridiplantae; phylum Streptophyta; class Magnoliopsida; order Santalales; family Viscaceae; genus Viscum; species Viscum album. Next base: position 1,377,390,179 of record OY728160.1, read on the forward strand.
TTCCTTTGAAACCATTTGGAAACTATACATTTCAAATTAGAAAATTTCAAACAATACTTGAAAACAAATTTAAAATCCACACATCAAATTTCAACTTTAATTTTACATTCATTTTTTTAAAACTAATTAAGTCCCTATTTAAAACATTTGAATTTCTTTGAACTTAAACTGTTTCCATTTCATTTCAAGAATCACCTTTAAATATTTTTCCAAGACCAACCTCCACTTTTGAAAATAAAGTTTTAATTTTATATTTCATTTAAAATTAAACCAATTTTTATTAAACTTATATAAAAATATATCTTAAAATATAACAAATATCATTGATAAAAAATTCAAATAAATTTGGATCAAAGGGGGATCTACAAAAATTTTTAAGGGAGGAAAGTTGCAATACACAATTTGAATTCATGGTTTGAAGGATTGTGTTCCAACCAAGATGATTTCCACCAAAAAGGAAAAATAACCAATACATTTTTCTTGAAATGATTTTCCAGACCATGTGGGGTAACCTTGAGCCCCTAATTATCCCATTCCATTCACCTCCAAAACATATAAAACCTAGGAATCACCCATAAATAATTAATAGAATCTCGAATATCACCAATATACACTAAAATAAGTTCTAATTAAAAAAGGAAACATAAAATTTAATTCTTAACACCCCAAAAAAATGGAAACTAGAGGATCAAGATGAGTAAGTTCTCATAGAAATTGTCCGACCCCTACCTCTTGAGATTTGATGGTCCTAGATCCAATCTACAAAACATACCAAATTACATAGGGTTATCCAATAACTTTGGTTAATAATAAACCTTTTCATTTATACCATTTTTTCATTAACCATATTTATTCATCCCTGAACCGAATCCATATTTTGATAAACTGAGGGGAATCCATGACCCCCTAGAGTTGATGATTAGAATTTAGTAAACACAAAGAATCATTGTGGATATTTTCCTAATTAGAAAAGATTTTAAAACAGTTGAATTCTTTTGAAAATCCCAATATGAACCATCTAGGCATTAGAATTCCATGTTAAATAAAAAAATAGGAATATAAAAAATAAAATAGAGAAACAAGAAAAATCAATAATACACAATCAATTGAACATAAATAAATAACTAAAATGATACACAATTGGACCCACTATACAAAAGTCTATTGTGACCGATATAGCTACTAGCCCAAAATAAAACTCAATGAAACCTGAGACAATATCATTGCGAAATCTGGGTCACCATCCATTCATAATATAACTCACTTCATGAGAAATTACAAATGAATAAAACCTATAAAACAAACTCAGTTTTACTAATTTTGAGTGGCCAAAGTAGGGTGAGAGCATAAAATATCTTAGTAGGTAGTCACCAGAGAGTCCATTCATTTACTTTTCTGAAATAGGCCATCAATGCAAGATCGAAATATAGAAAAAACATATATTCTATTCTTTTAATAAAAATACCAATCAAGATGTTTACCAAAAAAACTATATTTAAAATCAAAACACTTATTGAAGAAATATTTAAAACCTTTCCAAAACCCTCTCTTTTATGTACACCTTTGAAAACCCTCTTTAAAAAACACTCCCAACTCACAACCATGGAACTAAATAAATGAAACAAGATAAAAGAATAAGAAATATAATATAAAATTTGAATTAGGTGGATAATTCATGGTTGTAATATAAGTAAGGGTAGTAGTGATGTATCTAAATACAAAAAGAAGGAAAACATAGAGAATAAGTAATCATGAGAAATTTATAAACATCCCATGAAGAAACCCTAGACCTACTTTAGTGGAACCATTTGTATTCCTATAAATTTATCTATATTTCAATATCCAATCATATTTTCACAAATATCCTCACCATTTGTACTCTCCCATATCCTAGGAACATCTATCTCTTTATAGGATTTAGTCCATATAATCAGGACTAGTTAGTAACCGTCTATCTAACCTCTATATGATTCATAGGATCCCATGAAAATTATACTGGTGGGATAAGGGGTATCCAACACATAAAACATATCCATCAAATATATGTATAATCCAAACACCAAACTAAACTCATTTCACTACAATTGGGCATTTTAAGTCTCTATGTTTTATAGAGTGCATTTATGGGGGTCACTACATCTAGAGAATAAATTTAAAAATTTGAACTGGGCCTTACACATTTTGAGGTCATAAAATTCTACAAAATTCCATTGGATGTGATTTTAAATACAATGTAAACTCAAACTCCTTTGAAATTAGTAAACATACCTAAGGTTTTATTAAGAAAGTTTCATTTGGAAATTACTTTTTAAGATATATTTGAAAACCCAAATACATTTTTAATGTCCATGATTAAATCAATTCATCATATTACAATCATGTATATATATATATATATATATATATATATCCATATACTGATATATGTATGAATACATATAAATATAGTGGCACATAACCACATGTATATATATACACCTATATTCATAGGAATCACTATGGTTTCCAATGAGAAAATACAATTCAAACCGTTGATTAAAACTAAAGGGTTAACTATTATAAATCACTAAAAGTCCACAAGAATCATTTCATGAAGAAAAGTGATACCACAAACCCAAATTAAAATAAATAAAAAAATATTTTAAATCCAAAACATATATTAATAAATCAAACTTCACTTAAAAACCCACTTGGAAAAGTTTTCAAATATTTTACATATGCCTAATATGTTTAAAATAAATTAACAAACAATATTCTTCAAAAATTGTTTTATAAACCCATAAAAGTGATTAAAAAACCTTAATTAGAAATTAATAATTTTAAAAACCCAATTATACATGGTTTTAAATAAAATGGAAAGTATTTGGAAGAACCTATCTCAAACCATGTCTGGATGTAATGAAACCATCAGAAATAGGAAGAACAAGACCTAAGACATGATCCTCACCCCCTAACATCGAGAAACAAAGTGAATTAGGTTTAAATCCATCCATATAGTTCTTATAACATGAATATAGGGGAAGGGATAAGGATAAAACCAGATAAATAGGGAAGAGGGGGAAGAATACATCTCTTACCTTGATGAAATTACAGAGAATCAAATAGAGATACCACAAAAATTGAGGAGGAAGTATAGTGGAGGAGTTACCGGGATCCCTTGAAAACCATAGAAAAATGGGGAGGAAAACACTCCATTTGGGGTTTTAGATCAAGAGTGTAATAGGGTATTTTATTTTTTAAGTATTCTTGGAACTACACAAGGTTCAACATCACAGTTTACCAATTTGTTCATAAACCATGAACTTATCATTAGAGGGAAAAAGGGAACTGTATGGTCAATCTTCATTGTTGAGAAAACCTTAACCAACTATTATTAATGTATATTTAAATAATATATAACCACTCACATGGTTACTACATGGTTAGTACTAAATGTGAGATCTAACCATGCACCCTGTAAAAAGAAACCCGAAATGTAAAATTTCAACTTGTTCAACTTGAAAATCAAGGAAAATAATTAATATAAATTAAATGAAAAAAATAATAATTCTATGTGAGGTTAGGGTGTGAAAAAATCCATTTCATACCACATTATTCCCACATAAATATATTGAGTTTTGAAGAAAGGAAAACCAACTAGAGGTTCTATCAAAAAAGAGGAAGGAACTACTAATCGAATCTGCAAAAAATCATCAAATCAACTAAATCAATAAAAAAATATATCATTTAACATAATCACACTGGAATTATCCAACCAGAAACCAAAAAAATAGAGATCCAGAATGGATCTCACAAATATTTAAAAAATTACTAATATAGAAGATCGAAGAAACAATAAGATGCCCCACTTGAGGACGCAAGTCAAGGAAATCAAATAATAAAAATGAACAAACGTACATTAATAAATTCCTCAAAAAATATTGGTTACTCTTAAAATGTGCATAAAACAACTAAAATCCTAAAAATAACCCACACCAAGGACAAAACATATATAAATTAAGATGCAAGACAACAAAAAAGAAAAGGGGAAATACCTCAAAATATTTTTGAGTCACTTTTAAAATCACATTTTTTAATATAACTCTTTCATAGATGATTCTATCACTTATAGAACATATAAAGGTGTCCCATTCAACCAAAATGGTTACTAGTCTTCGAAACATCTAAAAAGAATAGATATAATTCCTGAACTGACCACACTGGAAGTGAACTAGGATATATTTATGATTTTAGGAGGAAACATTTAGAGTAGAGTACCTTTCACAAATAGGTTTCTATATTTTTTCCTCTAACTTGATAAAGAACCATCACCCACACCCAAAGAGATAGGGACACATCCTTTCATGGGATTCCCTATAGAAACCAATATGTTTAGAAAATCTCATCCACTAAGTCCTTAAAAAAATTTAGTATATATGAAATCACTTTGGAAATGAGATCCTGATGAATTCCTTTTATGAATAGATGGTCTTTTAATGGTTTAATTTACACAATCTCTAGAGATACGGGAACCTGATCATTAAAAAGGTTGATATTATACTTCACTATTCATTGAACCTACTGGAGACCCATGAGCTCTGCCACCTTATCCATTTTATACTCCTTATAAAGGAACCTATGAATGAATTTGGTCTTAAAAAAATCCCCCAACATCACAACTTACAACTGATATGGGTCGTCAACTTTCCACTGATCCAAAATCATCCCTTCAAACAAACCCATTATAGCTCTCAAATTTATAGAATAGGTAGTTCCAAACAATAAAAAGACTTATTTTACACTATAAAGATGCTCCTAAACTTATAATATGTATTGATCACCTAGAATAATAGGAATACCCTGTGAGAAAACTGGACCCACCACTCTTTTAAGAGTTTTGGTGGTATTGCTAGTTGACCAAGAAATACTTGAATCCCTAGTAATATTCATAAAAATTTCAAGAGGTATACTATAATTAAAAATTGAATAAAATATCTAATCAATATCAAAATAATTTCAAATCCAAAAGGTTCAAAAAAAATTGTGACCACAATTTAATTTTTTTTCCTTTGAATCCTTTTTGAAACCTCACATTTCACATTACAAAATTGTAAACATTACTTGGAAACCTATTTAAATTCAACACCTAAATTTTAATCATTAATATTTTAACCCTAAAATATTTTTAAAACTACACAAGTACCCATTTAGAACATTCAAAAGTCCTCAAAATCAATCTATTTCCATTTAATTTCAAGAATCACCCTTAATATTTTTTTTCAAAAAAAAACCTCAACTTTCAAAAGACAAGTTTAAATTTCATAGTTCATTATAAAACTAATATTTTTTCCATTAAAATTAAATTAAAATATATTTTAAATCATATCAAATAATATTCATAATTTTTTTGAAATAATTTGAATTAAAGGGGTCAAAAAACGTTCAAGGGAGGTTAGTGGAAATGCATAGTTTGGGTGAACTATTATTTAGACAATACACCAACTACATATATTACCACTAAAAGGGAAAAAAACTTCTCCCATGGTATTTAAAAGTTATTTTGTATCATGGGGGGTAATCCTGGGATTCTAATTCGCACTCCACATTCACCTTTAATGCCTAAAAACCCCATAATTCACCCATACAATTTCTATATAATATCAAATACCACCCATTTAAATAAAAAATCCAAGAATAAATAAAGAAAACCCAAAATTATAGAGTTACCACCATAAAAAACATTGAAAATATAGGATCATATTGTGTAAGAGATCAAAAAACTCTTCCCACTCCTACCACTTGAGTTCTAACAGTCCTAGCTCTAATATTCCAAATATCCCAAATAATAGAGGTTTCTCCAAGAACATAGGTCTCCATAAAACCTAGGATCCGATACCATTTTATCACGAACCATACCAAGTCGTCCCTGAACCCGACCTCAATATAATAGGTGAAAATATTGAGGGGTTCCCTTGATCCCTCTAGGATGATTACAAGCATGAGGAATCATGAGAAATCATTGGGAATCATTTTTTCTAATAATAAAATATTTTAAAAATAGTGTGATTCCTCAAATTTTTTTGGTATATCTCATCTAATAATTAGATGCACATGCTTTGTCAACACATATAATAATATATAAAATAAAAAAGAGGAAAACAGTAAAGATATAATACATAACTAACTAGAAATAAATAAATAATAATAGTAGTAAAAAATTGTATCCAATATACAAAAGTCATTCATAGATGACACAACTACTAATAAAAAATAAAACAAAATTAAACTCAAGAAAATGTATTTATGATCTCTTGGTCACTATCCACCCATAATATTAATCACTTCATGATAGATCCAAACCAAATAGAACCTAAAGAATAGAGTTTATTCTACCAATTCTGAGTGGAATAAGTAGGGTGTGAGCATAACCGAGCTTAGTAGGCAATCACTAGAGAGTCTGGGAATTTTATTTTCTAAAATATAATGTAAATGAAAGTTTGAAGTATTTATAAAAGATTAATTTTATTCTTTTAAGAAAAAAACCAATAAATATCTTTATCAAACAATCCATCTTTAAAACCCAAAAATGTTTTAAAGAAACATTTAAAACCTTTCCAAAACCATATATTTCTAAACACCCCTTTGAAAACACACTTTTAAACAAACACCCTACTCAAAACAAATGAACCAAAAAAATGAAACAATTTTATGAAAGTATGAAGATAATATAAAATTGGAACTAATAGGATATTTCATATTAAGAATATAAAATAGGGAAATAATGATGTATCCAAATATAATAATTAGGAAAGCATAGATAATATGTAATCATGGGTGATGCCTTAACATCCCACAATGAGACCCTAGATATACAAAGGTGGAACCATATAAAATCCTATCAATTTATTTAAAAATAAAAAAATAACCAAATTCTGTCAACCAGAGTTACTGGTGGCACACATTAATGGCTTAATGACATCCATCCCCATGAAGGATTTAGTTCCTCTAATTTGGAATAAGTAGTATCAATTTATCAACCCTTACTAAAACACATAATATCCCATGATAATAGTAATAATAGGATATTGGTTAGCCAACACATCAAACATATCCATCAAGGATCAATATAATACCAACACCATACATAGCCTATCTCCTTACTACCTTACATGCGAAGTCCCTGATTTATCTAGAGGGCTTCTATGAGGCTACATACTTTTAGAGAAATATTTTAAAAGTTACAACTTGACCTTATGCATTTTAAGGTAGTAAATTTTTACAAAATCTATTTGGAAACCATTTAAAATCCAATTTCAACCTAAAACTCACTTGAAAGTCCCAAATAAGCCTAATGTTTTCTTGGGGAAGGTTTATTTGGAAATCAATTTTTATGACCTCGAAAACCCAAATACATTTTGAAAGTCCATAATTAAATCATGGAATCCTATGAAAATATTGTATATATTTACTTACTCTTTTATATGTATACATATGAATACATATACAAGTACTTAACCACATGTATATATATAATTATATTTATAATAAGCAGTAAGTTAGATAATAAGAAATACCAACACAAAATATTTATGAAAACTGAAGTGTTTAATATGGAAAATCACCAAAAGTCCACAAGAAACATGACACATGGAAAAGACATACCTCAAACCAATAATACAATCTCATAGAATAATTATAAATTAAAAAAATCTGTTAAGAAAGAAATATTCACTTAAAAAATCACCTAGAAATTTTATCAAACACATGTGATACACCTAACATCAAGAATAGAAGTTAATTAGGTTGAAATACCTTCTTAGTGTTTGAAAAATATGAATCTTGGGATAGTGACAGGGATAAAATAGGATAATGAGAGAATAAGGGAATTAATGGAGTTTATACCTTGATGAAGACAGAAAAATTGGAAGCAGAATCCTAAATATAAAGGGTGAGTTGAGGAGGACGATATACCTAGGATCAATTAAATTCCAGAACTAAATTGGGAGGAAAACACCCTATTGAGGGTTTATTATTATGAGGTAAATTTGTGAATTTCAAGATTTTTAATGATTTAGGGCACTATACCAAGTTTTTCCACATGATTTTTATAATCATGTACTAACCATGCACCCCTCTCTAGAGAGAAAAAGGGAGACACATGGTTGAACCACATAGTTATAAAAAATATGTGTCAACCATGCCAAATTACTCTGTCAATTTTGAAGAACCACTTGCACAATTAATAAACTGTTAGTAATAACCATGTGGGATAATCATGCACCCTTTATAAAGATCCCCAAAATATAAATTTTTTAACTAACTCATCCCAAAAGAAGAGAAAATATGACATATAAATTAAGTGAAATAATATTAATAATGAGAGAGGTTAGGGTGTGACATCATCTATTGAAAATAAAATATATGTATCTTACAGTCCTTTAATATATTTGATGATGAAGTTAATGGCCTCCCAATGTTCCTTCCCTAGATTTTCCAGGAACTAAATGACTACTTCCACAGCAAATTCAATTTTTAAGTGAGCCTACACCATGGAATATAGTAGATTATATTCAACTTATATTAATATAACTCTCCATATAAACTTCACTTTGTCTTTTATTTTCAATTTTTATCTTTATGAAATTTGAAATTAGTATCCAATGAAGGTGTGATCCACTTACATTTGAACCCAAAAAACCTTTTGATTACCTTTTAAATGTAGTACATTTGAGATATAATCAAATTAATAGCTTTCATATCTCTCTTTATATTTATTTCCATGAATTTATTATCTTGAACAAGATATTTCATCTAGAATCCTTTATAAAAATTCAACTTCAAATCTTGAATCCTCTTAATTTCTAAACCTTCCCGATGCATGTCATTCATGTGTAAGAGAATTATGATAAACTTTCCATCATCACATGCCTTCTAGTAGAAATAGTGATCCATGTTACTCAAAGTAAAACCTTCATTAACCATAAAAGAATAAAATTTATGATTCAAATTACTTGGGGCCTGAATCAAACCAAAAATACTTCTATTTATTTTTCAAAAAAAATCATTATTCCAAAAATCATCAAAACCCACCAATTTATTAATGTAAATCACTTTATATTAGAATCCATGAATAAAGTACATATTACATCTATTTTTTTTTGTTTGTTATTGTCATAAGAAACCATTATCAAAACTTTCCAAATGGTAGAATTATTAACTATTAGTGGGAAAATTTATGAGAATTAAATGCATTATTTCTACTAAAATCCTATCACCATAAGTCATTCCTTGTACCTTTTTCTACTATTATACTCTTCCTTCAAAAGTAAATCCCACTTATTCTCAAATTCATTCTTTCCATATGGAAACTCACAATAATATCATTCTCTATTAGTATCCAATAAAGGAATATATTATTTAATAATTGAATCAAAGTTTCTAGAGTCACTAAGGGTGGCCACATCTTCTAGGATTTTAGGTTCACCATCATACATTAATAATAGGAAGTACATATTTGGTCCGAAACTCTGAAATGGTTTTGTAACCCAGATAGATCTATGAAATTCATCTTGTGGTTCTTCTCTTTTGGTACCATATTTTTCAATTCTCTATCTTTAATAGATCTATATAACAATTAAGTAATCAAAGATAATTCCAAAACAACTTCCAATGGACTATATACAAGACTCATATATTCCACATGAACTCTATAGAATTTTTTTATTCCAATACTCCTACTTAGATCAACATGAAATTGGTTTTATTATTATTTAATATCAACTTCCTTCTAATCCAAGTTCTATTCTTTCCAAAAAACCATCTCATTGAAGACAACATCCCAAATCTTTATGAATTACTATTTGCTATCATCCTATAGTCAGAATACAAAAAATTTCATCCCTATATCCCATAAAGAAACATGTCATTGAATTTAACTTGAGTTTTTCCCTATCCATAACATCAACATGGATTCATAAAATATTTTTAAAATTATTAATGGAGCTAAATTCAAAAGGTTTACCAGACCATAACTGCTTGGGAATTTATTATCCCAATAGAGTGGATTGACTTTCGTTGACCAATTATAGTATCGTGTTCATAAAATATAGCCACATTTCCATGTTAATTTTCAAGAGTAACCCCATAATCCATGTCATTTTAGTAATTATCCAATTTATTTAATTTTCCATATAATTCTACTGAGGTGTACTAGAAATGTTTTACTTCATAATCTCATTCTTCTGATAAAAATTCTATAAGTCCCTTCTATTATACTCACCAATGATTTCATATCTTAAGTATTTTAAATTTAAATTAGTTTCCATTTCCACCATGTCCATCCATTGAATAAACAATTTATGGCATTAAGAAATGTGTTTTTGAAAGAAAAACCATTCTTTCCTTGTTTCATAATTAATGAAATTCTTCAAGTAAAGAGACTTTTTGGGAGATTGGACTAGGTTAGGTCCCAAAACATCAAAATAAACAATATATAACTTCAAATATTCGATATTCCTATCATTAAAGTGGAATGACACCCAATTATAATTACTAGGAACAATAATCTAGTGACTTATTAACTCCATGTGATTGAGATTTACAATTAATTTTGTATTATAATTTTTATGTTATTATTAATGAGATGAACAAGTTGAAAAATCCACAATTCCAAAGTTTCAAAAAATGTGGCACAAAAAAACTTCACTATATTTGATCTTTAGGAATGATATAGGGTCATATCCTTTACTCATCGTTCCACTACTATGGTTCCCTGAGTGATTTTACAAAATCCAATATAAAATTTTGCACCAAAGTTTACCTTATCATGTTTTCCTATGGAAATATATTTTTATGTAGCCCTTATATGTGTCTCACTTATTTTAACAACATGAAGCTACCATTTTCCCAACTGATGTTAACATCACCTTTCCCCTTGATTTCATGAGCCTCATAATCTAAAAAATTATCTTTTCCAACTATTCTAGAGACATAATAGACCATGAAAATTTTATTTTTCATTGAGTGAAATGATGATATTGATTCAATCATCCATGACTCCACCAGTATATTTACTCCTAGAAACAAATACTATTCACCTTAGCTAGATTTATGGAAATTTTACTTCAAGAATATTCTATTATAGAAGTTTAAATGTTACTATTTTAATCCTTATTAGGATATCATATCTTCCTACACTACTAAAATATTGTTCCTTGATCATTCTAATTTCCTCAACTCCTTTTTCATGAATTATCTTATGATTTACTTAAATTTCTATATTTAGGTGACCATTCTCTTTTATAAAAAGTTAGAATGTATCCAAAAGGTGATTGGAATTACCTCTGTATTAATTATTTATTAACTATTAGAGTTAAGAAATCCTCCAAGACCAAGCTAGTTTTACTACAAGAGTTTCTTATGGTAGTTACCAACACTTTTCAACTTTAGAGTTTTGATGATACCAATATAAATTTCCTTACATAATCCACAAACTTCACTTTGACTAATTTGAGATACACCAATTCTTATAAATATAATTCATGTGATTTTACATAGGTATACCATCTGATAGCCTCATTATGAATATCCTTCACTTCATTAACACTTTGTTCAATGTTTCTAGATTCCCATACATGTATACTAGGGCCTTCATTAACTCCATCATGATATTAAATTATGGAATGTTAAAGTCTATGTTCTAACATAATGAAATCTTGACCGACCTAATAGCATTATCATATAGCTATTTATATTATTAATTTTACATATTCTTTGGTCTGAATCCAACCAATAAAACTTTTAGGCCCTTTTTAATGTGACAATATTTCATTTATATTCTCTAAAATCTAAATTCTCTATCATTTAACATTTCTATACATACCATACCCTCTTCAAACACTATACCTCCCAAAAATAGTAAACTTTCACCAAAATGAAATAACTTGAAGGCTACATATTGTTACCTAATATACCCATACATATGAAGTTGCGTGAGATAAAACAACTACAATCTTTGATACCACATTTTGGGAATCCACAACTATAAATACAATGTTAGTTAAACTACCATAACTTATGAGAATAGTAAAACAAGATCTAATGAACTACATAAATTGGAAGAACACCTTGAGATTAATATACCTGATGAAAATATGTTCTTAAAACCCTACTCACATCACCAAGTCAAACACATTACACACACATTCACTTAGACTCATAAATGTTCAGATGAGAGGAAATAAACAAAAAATGAAAAGATTAACACTTTTGGGTTTATGTGGTCTTGATGAGAATCATACATGTAAGGGAGAACACTATTTCATCTTTCATTAATCAAATGTTACACAGAATTAAAACACTTTACCTAAGAATTATAATTTGATAACTAATTAAAAGTAATCGTTTAGTCACATTGTGTAACGTTTACAAGTGGTCCCACCTACATAAAATAGGTCCTAATCGATCTTCCATTCACACTGACTTATAATATTTGTTAAAGTTACATTTTTAAATCATGGTGATTGCTAATCAACTATAGTAACTTCAACCAGGGATACTAACTTTCTCTGAAAAATGTAATTTTACCCATGCATTTCTGTAAAAACACAACGACTCACTTAGTAAATTCTTTTAAACAACTATCGATGAACTGACCACTGCACATCAGATTAGAAGATATTATATTTTGATCAAAATTCCTTCACTATTGAATATTTTAATTATCACTGCACTAAAATCCAATACCGATCCATCTCTTAGTGTTTATCCTTCCAGTAAAACAGAAACAAAATGTGAAAAGGCACCACCATTCTTAAAAAATATCACACAAAACACTTTTTCATTTATTAGACACATAACTTTATTAATATTATTATCATATAACATAAATAAAATGTAAAATGAGAACAAAATATGTCACATGTTAACATAAATAGAAAAAAAAACAAAATAAGATGAGACACACAATACAAAACAATTTTTACACAATGTGGATAGAAAATGAAATAACATGTTTGGTACTTACGTAAAGAACAATGGAATAAATAATGTAATAATCATAAAAAAATAATAAAAAAATAAATTTCATATGATATTTAAATTATTGAATATAAAATTTAATTGAATAAAGAAATGGAATTTTTGTTAACATTATACAAATATAAAAGTGAGACACATGACATGTTACCAATGAATCTCAAAACAAGTTAACATATATGAATAATATTTCAAATATATAAAGATACCAAAATAATGACCATAATAAATATTTATAAAAAACTTAAACTAATTTAAATACAAAATATATTTTGTATCACCTAAAATCATGAAAATAAAAATAGTATAACACAAATACATACAAAATATAAAGAACATGTTATATGATGACACATATCATTTTAGTTCAGAAAACATTTTTCTTAATTATTATAAAATTATGAACTTTGAAAAAACAATACAAATACACATAATAGAAAACATAGAAATAAATTAAATTATAAAACCTAAATAGATATACTAAAAAATTGAAAAAGAATATAATAACTTCAAATGAAACATGTTACATAAATAGACACAAAACATGGTAACCAAAAATTTTAGAACACATGATGGTGAAAAAAACAAAAAAAATTAACTTAAAAAAATTGATGATAAAATAAACACATAATAACCTCATAGAATATAACACTACACAAAAAAACAAATAATTAAAAATAATTCACATAAAATTAATAATAATATATGTATAAAAATGGATGAGACAAAATATATGTTACATGTACAACCCATTTTTTTGGATTTCCTTTATAATAAAAAGAATATAATTTAAATAAATGATTTAATTCATGAATATGATTATAAAAATATAAATTTAAAAAATTAAATTTACAATTATTACAAAAATCACCTCTAAAATTTTAAAAATATTATTTTAACTTCTAGATTATTTTTTACATAAATACTTCAATTTAAATCATAAAAAATTCTTAATGTATGTATATAAATAATGATCAAAATGTAAATATTTATACATATTATATTGTTCTTGTAACACACATTTACTCAAACACACAAAAATATGTGTGTGAAAATGTTATATTATTACATGTAAACGTATTAATGTTTTGTTAACACACACACATACACAAATATGTGTCTATGTGTATAAATATTATTTAGAAGAAAGTTAATATCTAAATATATTCAAAAAAAATAATATGAATTTGAACAATTAAATATTTTTTAGTGTTAAAAAGTTTAATATATAAATAATTAAAAGACATATATAATAAAAAAATGTCAAAAATAATAATAAAACATATCTATATAACTAATATTTTGGAAATTCGTAAGGGAAATATTTTTTTCTTCGACTCCTTACGCAAACTGATATGGGATTTTAGTTTAAAAAAATCCTATATCACTTCCCTCCACCCTCTTAAATAAAATTACCATCACTCTATACTCGTAATCTCTCTCCATACTCTCATCCATTTCCCTCCCACGATTCTGTTAAATGCACTACAAGAGTGCCATAAATCTTTTGTGCTCAATATTATATCACCCCAGTCTTCATCTCCACATTCCTTTGTTTATTTATTATAAATGAATAAACCCTCATTATTACCATACTACTTCACTATAAATCCTCCACTATCATCACTGATGATTTTCATTGACCAACTACATCGGATACACACCCTAGATCTACCATATACATACACATTTAATTTTTTTTCTATGTTTATAAAGTCATGTATTTTTTAAATTTATTATATATTTTCAAATTTATATATTTTATAATATATTTCATATATATTAATCAATATTTTAGATTAGCTCATAAAAACACCTTGGGCCTGCCTACCCCGGTCTGGTCGGGCTGACCCTAAATATGATATTCTTGGGCTTGAGGGAACTATTTAGGCTAGGTCAGACTGGCCCAAATATACCCACCTAATCCAGGATTGACCAAACTTTGAGCATAAGCTTGACCTAGTCAAGGTTTGTTAGGGATGATCTTAGTTATGATTTTGGGACAAATTTACACTCGTAATTTTAGGTAAAGATATGTGTAATTTGAATTTTTTCTTCCCTTCATTTTGAGGAATCACACACTCAATATGTTATATTTTCTTTTACTATATTCCCACTAAAAACCCCAAAACCTATTTTGGTATTTTTTCATGTATTACTTTTGTTACAACCATAATTCTAATTTCAAATGGATATATTGACCCTTTAAGGTGGGATTTGATTATTGATGGTGGTTTTTATTAATATCTATTTTCATTAATGCTTCAATTTTAATTTTAATTATATATATTTTATTTAATATAAAAATAATTTTATATCTTTATTTAATATTTAATTAATTTTTTTTCATATTAAATCTTTTATATCTCGTACACATTTTTCTTTAAAGTAGTCACTATATTATTATCTATATTTTCATTGTATTTATTTCTATTATGAACCTCTTGGTATCCAATCAAAAAGATAAATTTAGTTATTCCTTTAAATAAATATGAAAGTTATAATACTAATGTTTTCAAATCTTACATGAATTATTACAATCTTTAGAGGACAAATTTTGAACAATTCTACCACAAAAACTCATTATATTAATAAAAATGAAATATTTTTGAGAATTTAATATAATAATATACTCTAAGGTGCCACATATTTTTCAAAAATTTATCTTTTAAGGTCAATTATTTTATTTATATTTTATAATACATATATATTGTTTTTCCCACTCTTAGTATTTTTTATTTTCATTATGGATGTTTATTACATGTTTTTTATTAGTATATTATCTGGTATCATTTATTTTATAATATTTTAATTGTAACTATTTTCAATATACTTGTATTGTCGATATGTGTTCTTGAAAAATAATAATCTATTTAATTTTTTCCCATTTTTTATGTATATTCATAAGGATATTTTCTCATGTATATAATTTATAGGGTAGTGTTTCAATTTTTTTACTTGATTCAAGAAATTTATGACCATATTGAATTCTAATGTTTTGTATTAAAATATTTATATATGTCATAGTAAATATCATATATTGAATTATAATTATTTCTTTACTTTATGCTCTATAATATTAACATTTTCTATGAAGAGACACAACCGATCTTTCCCATTATTGGAAATGTGTCAAATTTATATCGAAACTCATTGTATACTATTATGGAAACCATAACATCAAAAGAAAAATATAAAATATCTAGACCTTGAATTATTAGAATTCCTCTTCAAGTGAGCTAAAAATTACATATAGAATAATTAGTTTTATTTAAATTTTACAATCCATCTAGTGTGTTATGCACCAATTATGAACCATATAATCAATTTAATATCACTTAACTCATTTATGTAGTGAAATAATGAATTTAAAATTTTGATACTAATATGACCAATATAATATGAAATTAAAAATATTATATTCGAGAAATAAGAGTCTTATGATGAAATATTAATTTAGTTGACTTTCAAATAATTTTTTTATAAATCCATGTAATTGTTTGAAGGATGATTTTATTTTTTATCTATTTTCCCGATAATATGATTCTTTTAAAAATAATTTGTAGATTAAATTACATTAATTATTGATATACTTTTAAAATAATTGTATTTCTATCATGAATTTAAAATCATCTATTAGATTGAATGAATTTATTATTTTAATGTTTGTCATTGATGGACATGTTTTATTACTGTCAATATTTTAAAATAATTTCTATTATATTTCTTTGACATTTCTATTACATTTAAATAAAATTGTTATTACTTCCATGAGTTTAAATTCATTTAGTATATCGAATAACTTTACACTGTTATGGTAAATTAAAGTACATCCACTTCCATTTATCTTACTTATTACTTGAGGTTAACACAAACTTTGATGAAATAACTTATGTTAAACTATTTTAGAAACATTAGTTGACCGATATATTTTCTATAAGTTTCACTATAGCACATAAATGATTATTTTCAACCTTATATTTACTTGTCTAAGATTTTATCGTATTATTTACATTTAATCTATATTTTTAGCTAAAATAATATTAATTTCATGTTTGGATGTTAATTTTTTTTCACCACATTGAAATTTTATTCTTATAAATTGAATTAATAAAATACCTATTGTGAATACATTGTCTTGAAGTATTTTTAGATAAAAATGTTCTATATTATTGTTTTTGAATCATGATAAATTTATTTTAGTATATGGAAAGATTGAAAAGATATATAATAACACCATATGTAGTGTTTTAAAATATAATTATTACTAGTATATTATTATACTCATCCTTATAATAATGACTTAATTTATCCTCCATTAAAAGTGTTTAATTAAATGGAATATGTATTTTTGTGTTTTTATTTCAATCTAAATATTTTTAATTTTTTATTATTTCTTTATTTTCATAGATTTGATTAAACATATTTCTTAATGGAAAGTTATAAAATATTTTTACATTTAGTATAAAGGATGAAAATGTTACTTTAACATAAAATGTTATTTCATATATACATTTACATCAACTAACATGCACATTACTTTTACTAATTCACAAAATCAATCATTTTACGTCATAATTTATTTAGGGTTGTGGAAATTAATTATACAATTTTTGATTTTTTTAAAACATTACTATTTTCTTCCAAAATAATCATAATCAACCAATATTTTGATTATGTATCTCTTATAAAAATGACTAAGAAATATATTGTTGTTTTAATATTATTTTTTATCATTATTAAAACTGGAAAATTCAAAAAAAATTATTCTTACCTTATTTATTACTATATTAATTTTAAGTTATATTATTATTATTATTATTTATTTATTTTTTAATTAATTAATTTATATTATATTCATCACATAAATTTTTTTTTCAATCAATTTGATTAGTTGATTGGTTTTTTATTTTTTATTTATTTTATTAATTTTTTTGTTTATTCACCTCATTATTATTTTATTATCCATCGATTGTAATAAATGTGCATTCATTTTTCATTTATTTATGTTAATAGTATTTTATCAAAATTAGACAACCCATATTAGAGTGGAATATTTATGAAAATTGGAAATTTATAGTTGAATTCATCTATTTGTAACTTGTTACATTACTATAAATATATATATGTTTTATTTTCCTAATTATCTTCATATCTGATTGATGAAAAAATTATAGTAGTTATCATATTTGTATCACGTTTAAAAATTAATTTTATTTAAGACTTCAATGACTATGTAGTTTATGATGAACACAATTACATTTCCAATCATATATTATGTGTTACTATCCTTAAGAGGACAATTTCAAATAGTTATATTGAAAGATTTCATGAATTTAATGAAAATTTATATATGATTACATCAACCCATACAATATATTATGATTTATTAGAAACTATATATAGTGATTGAACAATAGATATTTAAAACTCTATTATTATATTAGGAATTAAATAGCTCTGAGCAGTAGTATATTGCACCAAGATTTGATCTATAAACCATTAATAAATACAAATTAATAATTAATTTAACCCATAACACGAATTAATTTAATTGAATAAGAATTGGGTTTATAAAACATTTATTTATATCTTCATTACATTACTTTATATTAATAGAACATTGATTTATACCAATAGAACATTAATTCAAACTAGTTGCACATATTGTTTTTAAAAATAATTATGATCATTATAAATAAATTTAAAATATACAAAAAATAATCGGAATCAACATAAAAAAACAAGGAATAATCCATATATCCCAACTATTTTGGAAGTGAAAATGATTAGGTAACTAATAAATTTTTTTAGGGTTATATTTAATCAAATAATGATAGAGTGGATTGTTACTAATCTAAAATAAAAAAAATGTTATAAAAATACTGATCTGCAAGATTTTGTTTTATAAAGTAACTTGAAAAATCTAATACTCTATCAAGTAATAAAATTATTATCATGTTATGTGTATAAATGAGATAATTTCTAATTAACTTATCTATATAGAAATATCTATAATTTTTTTCCATATGTTCCATAAGTTACAATATTCTTAGTCAACTAAAGAGGTTGGATTAAATATATAAAATTGGTGAGTGTGTGTGAGGAGTATCAAGATTCCCCATTATTTATTTTATTAATATATTTTTAATCTTATGGTTGACTAATATATTTTCTATTTAAACAAATAGAATTTTATTATAATTAGTAGGAATGAATGCCTTTGTGAGGTGGTCTTCATTTCATATAAAGTAGGATAAAACACATTAACATAGTGAATTCAATGATCATGAATCATAAGTAATTACATCATGAATTATATGTGATTAAAACATACTAATATGTGTTGATTACATCATGTTGAAAAAATAATATTAGTTATTATCATTTTACATATGTTATTATGGAAATCATGTTGAATATTTTATTATAGATTTCAATAATTATAATATTTATTATTTTCATTTTAGAAATTAAATTTAATATTAAAATTATCATATTTTAAATATATAATTTAATCTTATATTATTACATACCATTTAAAGTTAGTTTACTTTCAATATTCCGATTATCTATTAATGAATTCATCCTTGAACAGATCACTATAGTTATTGACCACATCTGTTGAGTAATTAGGACCTCTTGGATTGATCTTGAATAAGACTAATAAAATTTATAATAAATTACATGATCACCTCTAGGGTGGATTGAGATCTGGTTTTTGTGATAAGGGATGAGTAGAATAAAGAGTTTCAAATTATCTATATTTTTAATTCATTGTATCATTTCAATATATTGAATATTATACTTTCATTATATATATATATATATATATTATGTGTATTATATTTAAAATATATGATCCACAAAACATATATCATGTTCATTATACAATGATTCACAATCCCCAAACATTTATGTTTTATGTATTATATTTATAGACATATATATTTTATGTTAACAAATACACACATACATGGTCTTTTAAAACCCAAAAACACATATAAGTTTGTTTAAAACATGTATAAATTTTTTTAGTGGATTAAAATGATAATTAATAATATTAATAAAATTATTAATATGTATTTAAACTATTAAACTCATGTTTACTATTAAAAAACGAAATATTTACACTTTATGTCTAAAATTAAATATATAAACCCAAAATTTATAAAAAAAATATAAAAAATTTATTTACAAGAAAACTATCATGTATTATATTTTAGATACATTAGTGGATTTATTGGTAGATCTTTGGGAAAAAATATCTCAATAATTACAATTTTTTCATTTTATTTGATTTATTTAAATAAATAACATTATAAATCACTTACCAAGTTCATTCAATTATATTTATTTAAAAATAAACTCCCAAATATAGTCTTCTACTTACATGGAAATAAATTAAGAGTATATTGTATTATATGTATTCAATCAAAGTTTTTTGTATCATAAAATAAAATTAAAATATAATAAGAAAATGAAAAACAATATTATGTCTCACAATATAATAACATTGATGTAATTTAGTTATTAATGATATATTCATACATATATACATCTACATGAATATAACCCTAAGTTATATAATGTATTATGGGACTAAATTTCTAGGAAAATTTGGTAAATAAACATCTAATTTAAAAATATAATTACGAAAAATGAAAAAAATATAGCTTTTAGTAGTCACTAAGAATGACCAATAAGGATATTTAATGACCATCATTGAAAATCTGTAAAAGTGTTTTGGTGAAGTAAATTTGAGGAGTCCAAAGTCACAAGGGTGAACTTATGCTTACAAAAAAATTCCCTCAAATAAACTTCTCACCAATTGCTGATTAGTGAGCTGGATCTGCCAGAAAACAATTTGAATAAAAATGAATTATAAAAAATACAGAAATAATTAACAAACACTAGTATTTTTACAAGCTTTACCAACTCTTAATGAGTGTCTAGTACATGGTAATTGGAGAGTGTTATCCCATATCTCATAAATTTTTTCTTATTATTAAAAAAGAATGTTAAAGAAATGGGGATGTCCTTAAACCCTGAAAAATATGTCTCTAAAAAATAGCATGCCTCATACCATAATCCATTTTTTTAATTTTATTGAAAATCCATTTTTAAGGGTAAGTGGGAACCAATAGAACCATTCATCCATAGACACAACCTTATAACACCCATTACAGATACAAATTTCAAAATAAAAACCCAACCATGCACCGCGCCTTAACATCTGTTGCAACCTGTTTCAAAATTCAAAACATACCAACATCCAAAAAAACCCACATAGACTCAACAATACCACCACCGAAAAAACCATTTCAAATTTTGAAAATAGAAAAGTAGTAAACCATCATCACGCTGAAGAAGTAAACCATCATCACGCCAAAGTAGTAATGCCTCGAGACACACACAATGACACTGAATCCATCTGATCATTGTACCACCACAGACCCCCGTCATTGCCGAGAACACCGACGTCGACACCATAGAGAACCACCATAATTGTCGTTGAAAGAAACCATCCGAGACCATCATTGTCGATGAGTAGTTATCATCCTCGCTTCCGAGAAGAAACCCTTCGTCGATGTCGAAACCAAACCCGAACCACAAATTGGAAAACCACTTGACAAGCATAAAATAAGTCGACGGCTAGGAATAAGCATACAAACCTTTCACTAATATCATGAAGAAGAAAACAAAAAAACCAAAGCCAACATCGAGGATCTTGCACCTCGAAATACATGTACCTTTGTTCAACTATAGAGGTGTGAACCAATTCCTCCCTAAAAAACCCCCCATTTTTCTTAGGAAATGTATAACATAAATTTTGGTGGTTTCCTATTACCTTCGACAAGTGAAGCTCTATTTTTTTATAGAGACTAACAAACCATGGTGAAATATCTTTAACCATGATGTGGTTTATATAAATTAATAATAAATATGACAACATTGGTTGAATCATAAAACCTATTTAAAATATAAAATGTAATTTTATTTTTAAAAATCCATAACTTTAACAAAAACCATGACATTTTTTTACTACAAATTATGATGTTACTTTCCTTAAAAAATTATTATATATATTTATTGAACCATAGACAATGAACCATAAGAAGTTTAGTACTAACCCATGATTTAGTTTCTAAAGTGATAACTATTTAAAATTTATTTTAATTATTGTAGCTTATACAAATAATACTTCAAACAATATTGATGTTCTATGTCATTTTAGATAAACAATGACCTCGTATTCAAAACCACAATGCTATTTTTTCCTCATAGAAACTAGTAAACTATTCTTATCATCTCTATAAACCATAATAAAAAAACATGGAAAATTTTATAAACTTCATTACAAGATATTATACTATGAAATTAACCATGACATGTTTGACGCTTAATCACAACATTGTTTTCACTTTCCTTGAACTTTGTATTCCCTTTTCTGCTTAATTAATTTGAATCAATCTAAAAAATTCCAATTACTATGAAAATAATTAATATAATATAAAAACTTGTATATGGATCAATAATAATTTACTCATAAAATATGTTTTTGGTATGGTCCCAATCTGAGAGTTATATAAACATCGTAGTATTCAACAAAGTAATGTTTGAAAGAGAAATATTTCTCTTGGTGTGATGAATATAAATAATTTTACAAATTTTAATTACCTCAAATAACCAAATTAAATGTTTTTATGGGAGTTACAATATCTTAATTTTTATTTATTGAAAACATGATAACAATTAAATTTGAAAATGAAAAACCAAAAATATCATGATAAAACAGTGTTTTAGAACATCCACAAACTCTTCTTAAACCTCTCCCACCAAAATGTTTTATAACTCACATATTATTTAATATCATATCCCTTATATTTCCATAACTCATGTATTCCCATTAATAGTCATACTTTAATCCCCCTTTATATTATATCACCCTTAATCAATAAAGGTAGGAATTGTTTACTCACCCTCTTTATGGCTAGAAATTCTCATCCACTAGACTAGGAAAACTCTAAAATAATATTTCACTTTATTAAGGAATAAAAATTAATGTAAGAGGATAAATATATAACTCATATTAATTAGGAATTTAGGAGAGACTTTACTCCAGATAATACTCAAATGTGTAAGAATTCACCCTTTATTAAAGGCCTCATCAATTTATTAATGACTTATTCCTTCATTGAAATATACTCAACGTTGTGTTATATAAACATCATGTTATATTTTATGAAATGGATTTTTATATCAATATGTTATCATATTGACAACCACAAAAAATTCTTTTACAATTTTATCACACTTTTGTTGAACCCCCAATAATCAATGGATATGAAACTTTCACTCTCTTATCCTCAAGATAATATTTTATCAAAATCATTTTACTTTTATCTTGTGATACCATAATATATTTGGATTCCAGGTTTTTAATAGTGATTTTATATTTCTTCTTGGAGTTACAAGAAACACAAATTTCTATGATAAATAATGTTCCTTCAAAAATTCACATTTGATGTCCAATGTCACCTACCCAATCTGCATATGTAAAACCATAAATATGAATAGATTTAAATTTATCAAACCTCAATCCATACTCAATACTTCCTTTTTCACCTGTAAAGATCATCTATTTTTTTAATAAAATATTACTCCATAAATTTTATTTGGAATCAAATATGTAATATAACATCGTACACAGTATCACGTATTATACCTATCAAGTAAATCAATATCCTAATCCATATTTTAAACTACATATAATCCAAACACTTTCCACTATCAACCTTGGATAATTTTATCCTACTAGATATAGGAATAAATTTATCATTTAAATATACCATTACAAGACACATTAATAACTCATGAGGATATTTTTATTATGATCGGAAAAAGAAATCTATTTTATACACCACTTTAACATAAAATATCATCAATATAACCAATCATAATCATTTAGTTAGAATTGATTTATTTGACATAAATATTTTTATCAACTTTACCTATCTTTAATTTTATTCCCTTTAAAAAATTATCCAACACAAAATACCATGATCAGTGTTATTGTTTATATCTATTGTGTATTTTCTTCATCCTATAGATTCAGAAGAAAAAACATCACAAATAAATCTATTTGGTTTTTTATGATACACATCATCATCATGTAATCTATTAAAAAATAATAAATTTAAATCCAATTAGAAAATATTATAAATTAATTGAGTTAAAATTTCACGGAAAACTGATATCACATTATAAATTGAAACTAGGGTAAAAATATTTTAAAAATTAATACACTCAATTGGATAATATCCTTTTAAAACTAAGTAATATTTTCTATATGTCACTTCATGTTTATAATTAAATTTATTCTGGGAACCCAATTTTTCCTTATCAAATTCTTCTCCTTATGATTTGACACTAAATCCTTAGTGTAATTATTTTATATTTCATTAAATTATTCATCCACAGAAACTATATAATCCTTTTTCTATAAATCTTATTGAATATATTTTTGTCAACATGAGATATTAAGTTTGTTTTGTTGGAATTCCCCAAAATACTTTGAGTTATAAATCCAAAACTATTTTAATTGATGATATTTTTTGGATTAAAATGTCTTTAATGTCTTGAAAAGTTAGGAACACTATTTAATATTCCTCAAACATCACTATAAATATCATAATCATATTATTGTTCTTGTAAATCTACTACATCAATTGTTGTAATACCAAACTAATTTTTATTTTCTTTATAATAATCTTAAATTTTATTATAAAAAATTATATTCAATATTTCACATGTTCCTTTTAGAAAATATCATAAAATATATAAAATATATTTTTATTATTCTTATTAAAACACTTATAACTTATCTCATTCTATGTATAACCTACAAAACCCCTATTTTGACTCTTTTATCAAATTAAAAAAAATGCATTCCTTTTATCTTTATAAAGTTAGGGCTAAAAAAAACTATCAAATTTCTCATGTTAAACTTAATTTGAAAACACATATCCTATTGATAATTAACTAAATTTAGTTTAGGAAAGAAGATATTTTGAATATAGAACTCTATTTTTGTGTCTTTTCATTAGAAATACTTCTATACTACATACTTTCTAATAATTATTTTTTTACTTGATTTTCAAAATCCTCTTTAAGGATGAGTGGTAACCTATATTCCAGCGGGAAGAGAAACAAAATAACCACATAACAAATTTCAAAATTAAAAACCATACACAAAACCCGATAAGATCTATATTTAAGAGTCTTCAGTATCATCATTATGAGGCCACTATTGTCATTTCCAGTCATCATCATCCTGAGTCTGACAACTATTGTCACTATCCTTCACTATGTCATCATCAACTTCCTAACACGGCACTAGATACCAGAGACTAGAGACCGTCATAGACCACCGATGTTTCTTTTTACACATCACCAAAATCAAAACTAATCAAGAAAACTTGGTTTAAAAGAACAATCCATCGACACACCACTGTCGAGAACAAAACAATCAAATCATCACGAATAACAAGGGGAAGAAAACTGAAAAACTTAAAACCAACACCAAGGATCTTCATCTGAAACCATAGTGGTCACCGAAAATTTGAGTACAAATGGACACCTTGTATTTTTCTTAAATAATTTGTGAATTTTATTCACTACTTTCCCATTGTGAAAAAATTCATAAGATTTTTTTATTTCCTTTTTGATATTCATATTATTTCTTATAAAATTATGATAAACATGTGTTATCATTTTTTTATCGCATGTAACCATGTTTTTGAAGCTATAGATCATTTTAATCCTTCATACAAAAGTTTTATGAATTTTTTTCATCAATCATTTGAAAAATATTTCCATTTTAATTTCATCGAGTAATTATGTAAATGAAATGTTTCAAACCTCTATCAATATATCCATTCATATAAAAAATAATATCATTAACATTATCACATAATTAAATGATTCTCAATATGTTGTGTCTCTATCCATTCATAAATAAAAATATTTAAAAGTTATTTTATTATCATTGATTTGAGTGAACAAATTTCCCTTAAAATTTAATGGAATATCTTTAATAAGAGTAAAATCATATCTACTGTACTTAAAAATGCTTTTAAAAAGATTTTTATTATTTTTAAAATGTTATGAGTAATCTCTTTAAAAAAAAACCATGGATTCCCATTCATTAAGGATTTAAAATAAACCTCAACCACCAATTCTTATTTTTTTATTACTTTACTTGTATAAAAATATTAAACTTACAATTCTCATTTTATTTTTAGGTATAATTATTTGATAATCATTTTTCATATTCTCTTTTTGTTCTCAAATTCCAAAAATATATTCAAGTGATACAATAATATTTTCACCTTTAACTCTAATTTTATTTCATGAGTCAGTTTTTTTATTTTATAATGTTTCCTACTTAAATCACATCCCATAAGTTTCTGATTAAAATATATATTTCACTAACAATAATATTCCTTGTGTTTATACAGACCAAAAAACCAATATCTAGCATTAAATTTGAATCTTCTTTTTGGTTGGAAAGAGTTTTAATCAATTTATGTTTCTTATATTTTCACTACTTGTGAAATAAAATATTTTTTATAACATTATCATTTATAGTTGATATTTTATTATTATTAGATGCACTGAACCCGGTTTTCCACAATCAGGACATAACTCACATTTGAGTTTTTAAGTCCCATGTCTTTTAAAAGTGTAAAAGGAAAATTTACTCTATAATATGATAGAAAAAATATTTTTTATGATTATTTTAATCCTAGAGTGTAGTGTTTACCGATGGGAAGAATTTTATTGATGTTTTGAGCTATTTTGATATTTTGGGATATTTAATATTTTGTAAATAAAATTTTATTTATCCTAAAAGTGTGAACATTGATATCATCTAAATGGAAGATCAGATGGAAAATATGACACCACTTTTGAGTCTATAATGGGTTATTTACCCTATAATATTATCAATTATGTGTTTAGGTTTTATGTTTTTGATTGATTATTTTTTGGGTAATTTAGAAGTTTATTCGGTTGACCTAGTCATATATTATAAATTCTCAATTTCTACTCTGTTATTGGAACATACATTTTTCAATGGAATGAAACCTATATGATAGAGGGTTATTTATGATTTGATTATTGGGAGGAATGGTGGTGGACCTTGGATTGATGAAAAATTATTTTAGAAGCAATGACATTTTCACTACAAGGTATAACACTATACTATTCTAGCTCCTGCCTCACATTCTGTAATTATCCACCCTAAAACAAATTGATAAACACCCCATCGTGATTAAAGGATATAAATTTTGAAATATTTATATTTTGAATATTACATAGGTATTCGATTATAATTTAATTTCTTGATTGGAATATATTATAAATATTAAATTATGAATTAAAAGTAATTCAATCCAATGTCAAAATAAAATATCAATTTCATGATTTAAATGTTTGTAAACAAATTTTATTTATTTTCATAAATAATTATTCCTTAGTAATTACATGAATTTAATCCCACTGAAACATCTATGTTCTTGAATTATTAGATGAATGTTTCCAATGGAATGAACAAATGATGGATTACTCTTGGATTATCATTGACCAGGATTAAAGTTAGATTTTTTTGTATTATGGAAGATTTGTACATGAATTAATATTTAATACTAACTTTATACTTAATATTTTGTGAAAGCATGTATGACATGAACAATGTTGAATAATTTATAATCATTGACTATAAAAAATTTCCCCATTATATTATTTATTCCCTTTTATTTTCTGAAAAAAATATGTCTACCCTTTCTATCCACAATGGATGGCGATTTAGATTTAGGTAACCATGGTGAAAAGACATACTGAGACCGATAAAGGCAGGGCCGGAGGGTTGAGGCAATAGTGGAACTGATATATCTAATAAAAATTTTATATGGTGCATGTATAGAGACAACTTTTTTTCTTACTTTACTATCACATCATTTTAAAGATAAAAACATAATACCATCCAAAGTCTATAGGTTTAGTATCTTGGGAAAATTAGGTTCATACATAACTTATAGAAAATAAAATATAAAAATTATTTATGTCCTTATTTATCCTCCTAATTTTTTTTGTGTTTTTCTTAGTACATTTATCATCCAAGGATATACATCAAATAAAGGATTGATCTAAAATCCCAGTAAGGGGGTGGGGGAATAACATAAAAGGAATAAGAGCCATGAATAAATATTATATTGGTGTGAAAATTAATAGTAATAATCATATCATAAACATGTGATCGTAATTATAATCCTTAAGGAATCATTTTACAAATTCATGGAATGTGTCATATGCATAATAATGAAACATCATAACATAGTGGCTAAACACTACACATAGTTGTGAACCATGATAGCATCATGTTCACGCATATCATATGTGCAAAAATCATAACATCATAATTGTGAAACAATATAGCATCATGTCCATATATAATACACATAATAAAATCAGATAAATTACAATACCCAATGCATTAGGGGGATATATAATTTTGGTCCTAACCGTCACATAATAAAATTCTCATGATCATACATGCCACATGGAAATAGAAAAATATAATAATCATAGTCATGAAATAAAACCATAGAAAAGAATGGGGTTTATAAGGATTTAATACATTGTAGTTTATGAAATAATTTTTGAGGTTCCAAAATTAACATGGGAGATTATATTTTGGTATAAAAGATAATAATTCTTTGAAGAAGAAACACCTCAAGAAGAGTTAAAGATATATGTTAAAAAATGAATACTTTTAAAAAATCATTGTAATTGTATTGTAAATAATTTTGAAATGTTATAAACATGTACATACCTATATGAAAAAGGTAGATTATATTTAAAATAAATTTTATTGATATTATATAAATATACATACTTGAAATAATTTGAAATAGGAGATAACCCAAAAATAAAGAGTTGGGTTCAAGAATACCCTAACCTTAAATCCCAATTTATTTCATCTCATTTACACCTCAAATATGATAAAAATATTATTATTAACACATGGAACCCAAATTTAATTTTATTAATTTATTTCACTGTTGATCCATTATAATTATTGGATTCTATTTTATAATACCCTTCATTAAAGGTGAAATTTTTTTATTTCTCTTCATTAAATTATTCGGTATTGTTTTAATTTCATTATTTTTTTCAAAGGTCATTTATAAATAATAAAAATTAATTAAAGAATATTTATATACATTTTATTTAAATATTTATATATTATGTATAATTCAAACCATACATCCATAAATGAGGTGATAAATAGAGAGTTGGTAATGCCCTTATAAGTGGTTAACAGACTGTTGATAGGGAATTATAAAAAGAGGAGAAGTATGACATATAAATATAATCATTAAAGTTGGTTAAAATAATTAATATAATTTTAAAATGATACATAATTAATTTTATAAGGGTTGAGATTGAAATTAATTGAGAAAAAATAGGAAGAAAAAAAATAGAAAAGGTTATGAATCCTTACTCTATTCTATATGTTATTTTTTTTCAACGATAATAAACTCCTTGAATTATTATATTTTAATGAATCTAGAACATCCATAACAATTATAAGGGGATTAATATAGGGAATTTGGGAATATGTTTTTCTTTGGTATGTGTAAGTTAAGTGGTTTTCCAAGTGAGGAGTGAGGGTTTATATATAGTTTAGGAGAGGGTACTTTTATGGTTAACATAATGAATAAAATATAATTTATATTGTAATCCCACTAATAGTGGTATTTATGACCTTATAAATCATACATAAATAAAATAATTTTTTTATAACTTTAAAAACCTTCATAAATTTGATTTATTAGTTTATTAGAAAGGAAAGTAGAAATAAATATTTTTTTTGAATAGAATACTTTATACTTTAAACTTTGGAAACTACTTTTTTTGGTTTGGAAAATGATTTTATCATTTTCAAATCACTAATTAATATTAATAAACGTTTTTTGGTCTATCAAGAATTTATATAATTTTTTATGTTATTATTTAATCATGAATGATGTAACTTCAAATGCAGTGGTTACACAAAAACTATAATTTTACTATTCACCTAAAAATTTAATTTTTTCTAAAAAATAACAGAAATATAAAATTAGAATGTTTTGATATGATTATTTTAAAAATTAACTTCATTTTGTGAAAATAATTTTCTATCCTAGGTATTTTTAATTTTTAATATAAAAGTTATGATTTTATGGAATACTTTAAATTATATTTTTTTTAAAAATTTCTTATAATCTTGTTGATTTATTAATCTGGTTATTAATTTTATGGAATTGAAATATTTTTTTTATTAAAATATTAATAATTAATATTATTTAAATTAAATTTTCTTATTTTGATGTTAAACTACTATTCCAACAGTTTCGTTACTATTCCCAACATCTAGGTTACCATTCTTAATGGTCTGGTAACTATTCCAATGACCACATTACTATTCTAACAGTCGTATTACCTCATATAGTTACTTGATAATTATTTCATACACCAATAACTGCAATTAAACTCAAGGTTTTATATTTTTATTTTCTAAAATGTTGACTGATTTACTAGTATTTTATTTATTTTACATAATTTTGTTTGTGAGAGTGATAATTCTAGAAGAAAGGGAAGATCAAAATTTTCCCATTAATTTTTTTATATACACTATTTTTGTCCCATTTTAATGATTTTCATTTTCATTGTTCTAATTTTTTTAATGTAATGATCTACATAAAAAAAATAAAGTGTTCTTGGTTTCTCAATGTGATGTATGCGAATAATACTATACAATATAATATAAAGCACATTTAAAAAATATCATTTATAAAGTCTGAGTCATTAGAGGGTGGTACTTAGAATACAGTTTATGATGGAATATACAATGATGAATGATTGGTTATTCCATGATAATAATAGTAGTGGCCTGGGGGGTGTCGAGTTCAGGCAATAGTAAATCCATAGTTTGAGGTGATGGAGATGGTGACCTTAATAATTAAAAGTGTGAGAAATATAAAGATCTAATTTTTCAATTCCATACTATCTGGTTTATAGTCTGATAGGTCACACACCATGCATCATTAACCCTCAAACATTAATATTTATAAGGGGTTGTAAATATCATATGAAAATTAACCTAAGACACATTCCTTGTGTTTATCTAGGAAGAATATATGGATTCCATGGATTATAATAACACATTGGGTGTGACTTTAGGTTACACTATGTATTTTTGTTAGCGTGACATGAGAATGTACTAGCGTACACTCATGGCTATCTACCTGGACCCACACATCATGTGGGCCAAAGTACACACCATATTTAACAAATACATGAATAGGGAATTTATGATAGTATATTCCCTAGTTTTATAGGGTTCCTACATGTTGTGTACCATACTGGAAATTCTATGCAGGTCGAAACCATGTGAACTATTCAATGGTGGTAAAAACGTCATGTACATAAAAGTACATTCTTTGTAATCAATAATTATGGATTTGTGTTTATCGATTGTATATGCTCAGATAAAGTAGTGAGTCCCACATATTGGGTAAAATTCTAGTCATTCCATATTAGTTGAATTTAGATATAAAAAATAAAGGTGTAACATACCTAATTTCTGTTTTATCCTCTCAAAACATGTAAATAGAAGTAAATGTTGATTGCTGTGCATTTATAATTTTTTTGTATCTTCTCTCCCAAGTGTCAAAATTAGTAAAATTAATATTCTATTATGAGAAATTTTCAATATATAACAAGTA
Organism: Viscum album; assembly: GCA_963277665.1. Lineage (NCBI taxonomy): Eukaryota > Viridiplantae > Streptophyta > Magnoliopsida > Santalales > Viscaceae > Viscum > Viscum album. The sequence goes on from OY728160.1 coordinate 1,377,422,029, forward strand.
GTTTCTTATATTTTCATCATCTAGGGGTAATTTCTAAGATATTTTGTGAAGATGATATTGTATATCTCATAGATATAATGATGGAGAGAGTGAGTGAGGCAGTTGGAGAATAAAAGTGGCCGATAACCCATATAATGGAATACAAGACCTAGGGTTAGGGTCCTCAATAAAATTATTTAAATAGGTAATCCCCCTCATGAACATATACAACCCATAAAACCATGAATTATGTATACACCACATGTTGAGGTGCGATTACTCCATAAGGGTTAGTATCCCCTTGACCACTATGCACACCTTAGTGTGGCATGGGTGTCCAACTATGATTATAGATTGGTTTCTTGGAGATAGTGGATTGGGTAGATATGACGGTGTGTGAGATATGTGTCAAGAGTCTTACAATAGGTCAAAAATCTCAATTGTCTTCAAGATATGACCTATAACTAGGATTTCAACTTCACGTTTCATAAGAATTTCAATATCCTTAGTATCTTTGGTTTCTTATTGGATATTATCCTTCTTGAATTTAGTATTTTATGACTATATATTTCTACCATCCTTAGTTGTCTTGAACTTTGAGTATGCCTAGGTTTCTCATTACTATTTCCCAAAATCATTGGTTTTTGAGATGGATTAATGTTTTATATTTAATTTTTGTTTTCATGTAATTCTTATAGGTTTGTTTATACCCACCCTTTCATAAGACGGATTCCCACACATGTTTTGTATATTAATAAATTTCGTATTTTAGTGGTGAAATTAGTGGATTTGGAGTCAGTGGAGCAAATAGAGCAAGTTCACAATGTCTTATAGTGGTATATAGCATATATAGTTACTGTTGGTGTTCTATTATTCAATGTTATTATAATGTGGATGTGATTTCCCTTGGTGGGTGAGCTCTTGTTATTATGACATTAGAGTAGATTTCATTATAGGTATGGAGTTTGGAGTTAGTTTTTATTACGAGGATTGGTTTGGGAATTTAGAGAGGTGATTCTTAGAGGGTATTGAATTTTATTATCTTACCAGGGAACCCGACATAGTTGTTATGGCTGACATATCTTTTCTCCAAGACTTTTAAAATCAGTTAGTCAACCTAGAAATCTAATTCATCATTTCCAAAGTAAAATTAAGTTTGTGAGTGGAAAATTAAGTGGGTATTCTCTAAATTTCATGTGCTTATTGGTTTACCTCATCGAAATATTCTCTAGTAACCATGTATTCATCTAATTTAATTGAGTATGTTACCACAAATAGTTAGCTTAGTATTAATGGTAAGGTCTTGAGGATCCTATGTGAGTGTTTGAACCTCTCGCCACTAATTATTTGTGTGATTAATTGTCTTTATGAAGAAATATAGAGATTTATTTTTACACCATGATAGGAGGGTGGATCCAATACCATTTTTGATCCTCAGTTTACCATTTGGTATTGACACCCACTAAAAAGATAATAGTAACATCATTGAGTTCTCTTGTGAATGTGTGAGCTATTAGATAAGGTTTATTTAGAATATTTATGATTCTATCCCACTATGGATGGATTTTGAGATTTTTTAAGAGGTTTTATTGAAAAATTTCAAGGATTGTTTGAGTTCAAAAGTAAATGCAATCTCTTCAAAGATTCATTTCCATGAGAGAGCATGTGTTTAGTTTTAATTATGGTTCAATCCTTGGTCACAAATAAAAATGTATTTTCTTTAGTCTCATAAGTTTGAGCAATTCCTACTGAGTGAAATTCAAGTTAGGATTGTTCCTTTCTGTATCACCCATCTATGCTAGAGACGTAGAGAAAGCATTAGAATTTGCGAGTTTTATATCACAAGTGAACCTTGGATTGAAATAGGTTAGTTTTTCATTATTAATATCTATATTAGTGTTGTGGATAGATATGATAATTATAGAAAATTTTGATATATGTCATTTTCTTACTGTAGGCTTATACCCTTCTAGGTTTTAGTGATGATAAAAAGTTGTTTGTGTTGGAGTAACTAGAGATGGGAGACAATTTTTACCATCTCTATCACCAATTCTAGTAAATAGTCATTTGTTATAGAGTGCTAAAATTAATTCCACATATAATTATGCATTATTTAGGGATTTGATCATGTGGTACTTGGCAGGGTTCAAGGTATATTTTATGTCTTCTTCATGAACACTTTCATTCATTAAGGCTAACATGATCCAATTATTTCTTATTATATTTTTGATCTGGATTTTGAGGTTCTATTAGAAATATTATCTATAACTATTTGGATAAAGACTAATACTATAAGGATTACCCTTTTTCTCATAATTTTTGGGAGTGTGGGTTTTATATAAAGAAAGAGAGATATTTTGTAGGACTTGATCATATCAGGATGATACCTTGCGACATTGTCCTTAGTGTGGGGTTGATGGTTCAAGATCATTGTGTGATTTATTATTCAATAATTTTGTGTCATCTTTCAAATTGAATGGATAGTGAATCCCTCAAGTATGATTTTTTGGGATAATCTTTTGGGGATTATAGAAGACTATCCCATGATTTGTGAGTTTGAAATGGAATGATTTGGATATTGAAATTTAAATATTGCTTGAAATAGTTGAGAAACATGATAATATTTTTTGAATATTTTTTGGTTTCAATTATCAAGTGACTGGATTCTATATCTACATGCTTCAGGGGATGTATTTATATCTTTTAAAGTCTATCAAATAGCTCAACTGAGCTAAGGGATTTGATTGTGTAGTTAGGATACCAATTAGAGATTTTTTTCATTGGGATTCATGTAACCTATTAAACATTTTAGATATGACCAAGGGGGTTTATTGAGGTTGAACATAGGTTTGGTTAGCATAATATAATGTATTGTGAAAATGGATATCTGTACGTAGTTTTCTGGAATATTTGTAGACATCTTGAAATATCAGTGATGTATTTGGTTGTAATGAAAGACTATTTTGTGTTTATGTGACCCATAAATTGTTTTTGGTTGTGTTTGTTGATCCCACTATAATTTTATCTAAAATCAGTGTGAACATCTCAAGTATTTTGATGTTGTTTATAACTTACATTGGGATCTCCAATAGAGTGGTGGTATCTTGAAGTGTGAGTTTTGGATACGATAGATCCATCCCTTCTTGTATGATATTTATGGTGGTGGACTTTTGGTTGAATTATATAAATATTAAAGACTTAATTTCTTATGATAACAGAGTATGGACACAATGGTGTTGTTATTAACACCCTTAATAGAAATTCCATTCTTAGAAGGAGGAGTAGATGTCTAATAAGTAATATTTGATGGAGTTATTTTTTGTATAAGAGGTTGGTGTGATATGTATTTCATCAGTTGTGATGGCCCTGACATATCAATGATTGTAGGAGGTTAATTATGGTTGTATAAATTGTCTGATTGTTTTTTATAATGTATTTTTAATTAGAAAACCTAGTGATCTATCCTAGAGATTGAGAGTACACCATCTTTCTCTAAGGATTAGAAAATAGTGTTACTATAAATATTATCTTGGGTGATGTGATTGGAGGTTTTTAAATGAGTAATTATAGTGGTGTATACAGCTTTGGTATTGTTGTTATAACTGGGAATTTTTGTTCATTGTGTAGTTACTCTAGCTATGCATTAAAGGCTATTTATTTTTAGGTCAATTTTTTTTGTTTCTCAAATAAAATAAGGTGTATCCTTTGATTTGGAGTTAACAGTATAATATTATATGAATGGGTCAGGACCATCCAAATTTTATTGTAAAATAATGGGTTACCAATGAGATAAGGTATACTTTCATGCTGGCTTTAAAAGGTTGTTGTTATATCTTTATGTTCTTTTCAATCACTATCATGAAGATTTATCATATATGAATTGAACTTTCTTTGGATATGAGAGTGAGTTCATTTGGTTTTATATATGATATTGTATGGCTTAGACCAATAGTATTGAAATAAATTAATATTTAGGTTTTGTGATGCTTTTATAATTGGTGTTTGTGACATTAGAATGTGTTCCTTATCTGGTGATGACGAAAAGTTGAAATGAAATTTGAGAAGACTCACCCTATGAGATTTAATGGGGGTTAATGTGTGATGATTAGTAAATTAGCACTATCTAAGTTGGATTTGAAATTTTTGTTTTTACGTGGTAGATTTTATGTTTTTATTTAAAGGTGGGGATCATAATTATCTCACTGGGGTACCCTTGATAAAGAACTGTTCTATGTTTGATGTCAATTGTCCATGGATTTGTCTTTGTGCTATGTGTATGAGTGAAATTTGGGTGGAAAGGTCTCAGATATATAATCTTGGTGAGATCTATATAATAAAATAAAATGATTTTATTGATAATTTACCATAATGGGATTGATATGAATGAATCCTATAAGAAGTTTACAATATCTAGGGTATGTAATTGGAATTGGAGTGGTATAAATAGAAATTATTTTCCTATGTATTTATGTCCTGGGTTCATATAGAGAAATGGAATCACAATTCATATGATGTGTGTGTAAGGATAGGTAGTTTTCTATTTGGGGTTATTATACAAGCATATTGGATTAGTACATTAGGCTGTTTCATTTTTGGTAATGCAAACTATTAGAGACAGAGTGGATGTTGTGGCACGGGTTTTACCTAGTTATAATTTATCTCATTTTTGGTTTCAATGTCATTTAATGGGGGTAAAATGGTAAATTTACTCTAGTAGATGACCATTTTTGATTGATCTATTAGTACTGTAATGTGTTTTCACTTTTTGGTTTAATTTTTGTGACTTTCCATGTTGGTTTTTTTCAAAGGTATTTAATATTAATTAAATAAATGAATATTTATCCGATGACTAAGAAAATTGAAATATTCTAAATAGAAGTGTGGTTGGAATGTCTGAGACCAATTTGAGTTTGTTGTAGGGTTTTTTAATTAATAATATTATAAATTATGTGTTTCGATTATGATTTATGGATCAAATATTTTTCCAGCGATTTAAAAGTTTACCTCGTTTACCAAGGAATACAATATAAATTCCCCTTTTTACTCACTTTTATAGATTTCAATTTTAATGAAATGAACCTCAGAGTATAGTGGGATGTTTGGTATAAAATCATGAGGATGAATGATGATGATCCATAGGTGGATGGAAAATTATTTCAAAAGAATATTCATTTTCACCATGAGATTGGTCACTATGTTATTCAAGCCTCTTTCTTTGAAATAGTTGATTCTCTCTCCATAAAATGAATTTCTCAAATCCAGATAGCTATTTGAAGATAGTAATTATGATTTTTTTATTTTAAATATTCTATAGATATATGATTATAATTTAATTTTAGAATTCCTATATATTATAGATATCCAATTATGAATTAAATTAAGTTTAGTCCCACATCACAATGAAATATTCATGTTTTTCATTGAGATTTTATAGAAACAATGCTTTGTATTTTTGGTGAATAATTATTCCATGTTAATGAAATGAATTTATATTACTTAAAAAATCTACATACTTGAATTATTAGATGAATTATTTTCATGGCCTTAACTAACAATGGATTAATCTTGAATTACAGTTGAAATTTTGTTATAATATAATTTTTTGGATGGTTTATGGTTTGAACTCAAAATACGTTTGAATAAAAAATTTATTGTTTATATTTTAAAAAATAATAATCTGACATGAATAATGATGAAGAAAAACAATGTGTCAACTATTTGAAATTCTTCCCTTTGATTCTATATTCCCTTTCATTTTTCCACATTAAATCTTTTCTCCACGAACCTCCCTGATTAAATAATTTCTAATTTGGGTGACCATGTCTTGATGACGGCCATAGACACGTGAAGGCGGTGTTAGAGGGTCAATTTAGTGGTATAATGGAAACTTCATGGTAGTAGTTTAGACAATATATTATTCTAATAATTGAGACAATATAGAGACCTAAATTTTTCTTACTTGACTATTATATCATTTTTAAGATAAAAAATAATTTTAAGGAAACCTAGGATCCCAAAATTTAGTATCTTAGGAAAATTATGCTCATTTATCACTTGTACCAAGAAAAACCTTATAATTATTTAAATCCTTATTATAAGAACATCCATACAAGAATTAATTTTTAAAGAGGAGATAACCTAAATGGTAGAAATTGTATTTGAGAATCCCCATACATTAAATCCAATTTCACTTCATTACTTTTCCATATCCCGAATAATAAAAATAGGATTATTAAAACATGTTTCCATAAGTGAATACAAGGTGTGTGATAGATGGGTTTTCCATGCTCGCTTCGGTTCCCCCTTCCTCTTTACATGACCTAGACAGTGATGGCCATCAGTCCAGTCCTTCCCCTCTAGGCCTGTGAGGGACCCCTTTGCCTTTTGAGGGGTCTCATTGATGTTCCTTATCCACATTATCTAACATTGAGTCTTTCCCACTCCCCCCCCCGATATCTCTCTTCCCTAAACTTTTGAATTTATTCCATGGATACACGAAACTCTCGATTTCATATTCCGAGGTCATAGAGGCTTCATTCATAGTGGATCTTAATCTGATTGCCTACATCAAAATATAGTTTCCATTGGTGGATTAGTTTGACATGTTCATTTTTTATGCTTAGAATCTTCAAAACCAATCTACAGTCAGTTTCATGGATAATAGGCATATTTTGGTTCATTTTTATTTTGAGAGTGATTTGACAAATCCCTAGTACAAAGCCTTTGTTTCTACAACAGATGTCGTTTCTTACTCTTTCAATGGTCATTTGATGTCCATATGAAGTGCGAATCTCCATATATTATGATTTTGGTTCATATATTGGAGATTCCCATTCCCTTTCAGAATCCATCAATACTTCAAATGGAAGGTAATTTGATTTTAAGTTTTCTTTTATATGATAAAAGAAGCAGTGTATTTTTTCATCCTATTTTGCCTCACGTTTTTGTCTAATTAGATGTTTCAAGTATTATAGTTGATTTAATTTGGATTGAAGTAGGATAAGAGTTTCTCTATAAACAACTAGTTATTTTTGAATCATGGGTCTATTTTTTTCTCAATGCAAGAGGTTGGGTTATCGATTGTCAATGTGTCACCAAGGGTCTGATTAGATGAGGGTCATGGCCTCAGAATCTGGACCCAATGAGTACATATATGATGTCTCGAAGGTACAGGTATAGGTTGATGATTCAAGGGACCACTGCATTATGGTTTCTCAGTCCACTTCTATGAAGGTACACCTTATGACCTTGAACCCAAAAGTTTCAAATGTTTTTGACAGACTGCATCATGATCTAGATGGGAAGAAATTGGAAGGGAAAACTAGATTGGTTCTGAAGGCATTGAAGGGGTGGTGGTACATAATCAGAATCCATCACCAATAGTATTGGGGATCTGTATGAAGGATGGAAACATGTTTAAGTAGCTATTAGAGACTTATGGTAGTAGAATTCTGCCCCCCTCTTTTGTAGAACCTATGCATTATGCTTGTGTAGTTTCTCAATCCCATCATCCATGTGAGGGTAACCCATCTACACATATTCATGGGATGGATGTGTAGAAACTTACCCTGGGAGATGAGCTGAATCCTGTGAGCAAACCTTATTCATTAAGAAGCATTTACACCATTGAAAATGGGAAGCGATTTTATGGATTGGATGAAGGCTCTACTTCTGAAATTTGGTCATCTATCTTTAAAGAAACAAAACTAGTGGGGTATTATCTTTGGTTATATTAAAAAAAGGTTTAGAGACTATTATAGATGATGATGGGTTTATCCATAATGTGATGAATCCATAGATATGGAAGGATTACTTAAATTTACCCAGTCCTCTAGTTATACAATCATCAATTAAAGGTATTCTCCCACAAAAGGAGCTAAATACTGTTAAAGACACTCCTAAGAGCATGTACGAGGGTTTTCCAATGCACGTGGAAATGTAAGACTCCCATTGTGAGTACAATATTGAATATTAGATTGTGGAATATCCTCTCATTGACATGGAGAATTATGATAAGTAGGATATGGAGCTCCTCATACACCTTAATGAAGGAATTCTCGAAGAGACTTTCTTGATCAAAATCTTAAAGGAGAATTCCCACATATTGAATAAAAGATGTTTTAGGTTGATACAAGTGACAAAAAAGGCTCCTGGTTTGATAAACATAATTAGATTTTGATCTGAGGCTTTAATGAGGGGAAAACTAGTCTAAAGGAACATGTGAAATGTTGGGACAAGATGGATATTTTCTTCGAGGATCTCATTAAAGAAAATCTAGATGTGATGGTTACATCAATAGAATGTAACATATTTAAGGTAAGAAACTATAACCTCTTCAAATTATTTTGGAATGGAGTAATGATTTCATATGAGGTTTGACTCTTATATACTTAGAACTTTGATGGTTTCCCACTTTTCTGTAAAAGTGATTTGAAATAAAAAAAATAACCATGTGGGTGTGAGCTAGCGGGCTCAATAGGTTCCCACCCAGGTGTTCCATGTTACCATAAGTTAATTATTTTCATTTATGTCACAATTTAACAATTATAATAATCATATTTTATTTCTTTATTACCACATTTAAAGATGAAATGTTTTCATTTCACTTTTTTCTTTAAAAATAAATATTTTTGTTTTGATTTACCTATTTTGTTCAAGATATTTTAAGAATATGTAAAATTAATTAAAGAAACATGATATATATATATATAATCATATATCATAAATAATTTTTTATAACATTCCATAAGGGTGTTGATTAGAAAAGAGTGGGAAACATCCTCATTGGCAGTTAATCGACCGTTAACGAGACATTGTCCAAAGAAGAAGAAAGATAAGTATCAAATATAAATAAATCCGAAATATAATTATTTATTATAGGTTAAAACCGTTAATATAATTTATCCTAGTTATTAATTAATCTTATAATATTTTTATCTTAAATGAATCAGGTGAAGAGTTAGGAAAATATGAAAATGAGAGAAGAGTTGAAAAAGCTTACTATTTTCTCTGTTTTGCTGCTCTTGTACGATACTAAATCCCTTTGATGATTAGATTTTATTTAATGAATAACATCCTTATGTATTTTAACATTATTGAGGGATGATATTTGGGAAGATATTTGGTTTTGGTAATTTAGGAGGAGTGGTTTTCCAAGGAGAGGTAGATGATGTATTTATACTCGAGGAGTGGGGTATTTTTATGATAAAATTTTGAATAAAATACTATATCCAATGTAAACAATGCAATAGGGAAATATTTGACATTATGTAGTATTTATGGATTAAATGATATGGTTTTAATACTTTAAAACACTTTATAATTTTTTTTCTATCAAAATCAATGGTGGAAAAATGGGAAAATATTATTTTAATGAAATACTTTTGACTTTTTACTTCAAAAAATACATTTTAATTTTCAAAATTATGTTTATTATATTTAAATTTGGAAGTTATCATATTAAATCTATTTTTGGAAGATATAACCAATTTAGTATTTATTAAGTCATTATTGTTTCATTATTTCATAAAACATATGGTATTTGAAAAACAATATTTTTACTATTCATATAAAAATTAATGTATTTCAGAAAATTACTATAAAAACACTCTTGGGCAATTTCAATGGGATAATTATAAAAATGAAATTAGTTTTATGAAAATTATTTTCTAATATTAGTAATTTAACATTTTAATATAAAATTTATTATTTTTAAAAAATACAATTAAATAAATAAATATATATATATAAGGTTCTTGGGGGTACAATTACATCTCAACACTAACACACATACACACCACACATGCATATGCTAGAAATGGAGGTCATAGTCTCTCTGATGGATAGACCACCCATAAAACCATATTTTATTTAGTACATGGCCCTTTGGCCAAGTATTGGATTTATTGAAGGCCCATTCATTTGATTCCTAAAGGACCAACATGAATCAGCACGTACACGGGTCTGTACCCCTTTCCTACTTCAATCCTATATCACAACATTCCCATGTTGTTCCTGCATCATCACCCCTATTTCAACACCTAGATCAGTAACTGAATCATAAATCACCAAAGGGGATTTCTAGTTTTTGAACTGTGGTCATTTTGGATGCATGATAATGTGGTCCACCACTCAGGTGCCACCCAACTACAAACATTTAAATATAGTTTGTTAAAAATATGCTTATATTTTATTTGAGTTTATAATATTAATATTTTATTTATGGAATTATAATATTTATGTTTTATTAAATTATAAAGGATATATATTATTTTCATTAAATTTATTTATTTTTAAGTGAAAATACTATTACCAATGATCATGTTAAAATTTCAATAGTCACTTTAATATTCTAAAAGTTATATTACCACATATAAATACCACTTAATTCCTTTATTTAATATTCATTATAATTCTCCCCAAGGTTCCATTTTTTCTTTTACAAAATTTTGATTGGTTTAATAATATTTTGTTTTGTTTACATATTTTTGTTTATGGAGGTGATGATTTTAGAAGGTTTGAAGGATCCATATTTTTCCATTATACTTTTCTTATTTTCTATTTTTGTCCCATTATACTATTTCTAATTTTCATGGGTTTTGTTTTTTAATAGTGAAATGGTCTATATTAATAAAATAACGTTTTATTCATGTTTCTATGTTTTTTTATGTATATAATACTATATAACACACATTTATTCAGAAAAAAAACTTTATTTATAAATTATGAGTCATTACATTATTCCCCCTTCAAAAATTTCATCCCTAAAATTTTAACTCATATTATTTTTTTGAGAATAGATGAGGGTACTTCAATTTCAATATTTCATCCACCTCACACATAACCTCTTCATATTTATGGTTTTCCACAACACTTTAGAAAGGTAAGCTATAATGTTTTGTATAACTTTGAATATGCAGTCTAAAATATTCACCAGATAATCATTATAAGAGAGGTCATTCTCTATTTGTACCACCTTTGGGTTCAATATATGTGAGGGATCTAGAATATACCTCCTCATGAGATTTATATGGAACACATAATTTAATTGATCCATATTTGGTGGATGTTCTAGATGATAAGACATTGTTCCAATGTGATGAAGGATCTCAAAGAGACTAATGTACGTACGGATAAGCTTTAATTTATTTCCAAACTACTTGACTCTTACATTGTTATATTGAAAGAAAACAATTTCTCTCCTTTTTTAAACTCTAAGTCCCTTATATGGTTTCCATCATAGCTCTTATACTAAATTTGAGTAGCTATTATATATTATCAGTTGGATTGAACAATGTATATAATCTCTTTCACAGGATCAAGTACTAGTAGATTTATTCACCAATTTCATACCAACAAGTAAGAGTTCTACATCACTTCAAATACAGATATTCATATAGATCCATTTTAATAGTCGATTGGAAGATTTTAATGTATGAGAACTAAAATAATTGGATAATTTGATCCTGTCCTCCTTTAAATTCCATTGATAGATCTCTTTTCATTTGATCAAGTGTTTGAATGTTCCTTTTATATTGGACATCAGTTTTGTGGTGATAATCTATACTAAAATTAAATTCAGTATTCATATCATTTTGAATAATTCTACAGAGTTTAAAAGTAAAACTTGGATTATGATCAAATATAATCAAAATTGGTTCCATATGTAGCCTCACCACTTACATTATTTTAATATTTTCAAGTTTTTAAAGTGAGAAATATCCTTAAATAGTGATGAGGTGAGTAGTCTTAGTGATTTGATCCACCAAAACCCATATCACATTGCTTCATTTAGATGTACTCTATAGACCTGTAAGAAATTATATGGTGAGTTTATCCCATTTCCATGGGGCATGTGAGAAATGGTTGTATAATACCCTTATATTTTTATCATTCATATTTAACTTTATGAAATAACAAATTCTTTGAGGTGTACTCAATGATATTCTTTTTCATGTTCTCCCAACAGAAGTCCGCTCAAAGATCATGACACATATTTGTAATTCTAGGATTGTTAGATAAAGAGAATATATGATAATTATATAATAGATATTTCTTTATCTTAGGAGATTAAGGAATTAAAAATATATTTCTAAAACAAATGAAACCATATTCATTGATTTGTAATTTATGTGGCTTTCCCTTCTTTACTATTTCCATCTTCTTTTAAAGCTCTAGATCATCCCTTCATATTTCATTAATCATATCTTAGATTTATTGTTGGGTAATAATTTGGGAAAGGTAGTATTTATTCCATTTCATTTTTATTTCAATATTCATCCTTTTCATAACAATGATGATAGGGTCATTCTCTATCCTCATCATTGATAATTTAACATGTAATTTTCTAATAAGATAATCTGCTAGCTTGTTTTCCTTTCTAGGATGATAGTTAATAGAGATATCATAGTCCTTGAACAGATCTAACCATCTTATTTGATTTATGTTGTTCTCTTTTTGTGTGAATATATACTTTGGACTCTTTTTATTTGTATATATGTCACACTTCTCACCATATAGCTAGTGCCTTAAAATCAGAAAGGCAAAGATCACACATGCAAACTCTAGATCACGGGTAAGGTAGTTCTCCTAATGGATCTTCAAATATAATTAGATGTATGTTATCACTTTATCATTATACATGAGTACACAACCTAATCCATTCTTTAAATAATCTATGTATATCACAAAACCTTATCCATTTGATGGTTGTGTGAGTACAAGGGAAGTGATTAACCTATTCTTGAGATCCTTAAAGGTTTCCCACATTATTATATCTAGAAATAATTACCTATTTATTTTTTTAACATAGTTATTGGGTTATAAAATCATGATAAATTACTCCCAAAACATTTTTAGTACCCATATAAGCCACGAAAACTACATATTTCCATGAAACATGAGGTTTTAGGGCATTCCATGAATGCCTTTATCTTTCAAGGGTCCAAAAAAAATCCTTCACATGTTATCATGTTCCCCTAAGAATGTGACTTCCTACATCCAAAATTTTGACTTACTGAACTTAGCATACATTTTATCATTTTTAAGGTCTCTATCACAATCTATAGATTCCATTCATGTTCCTCCATTTTCTTTAAGTAAATGAGAACATATTAGATAAAGACTACCAAAAAATTTTCCAGGTAGTCTCTAAATATTATATTCATCAAATACATGGATATATTATGGGAATTAGTAACTCCAAAGGGAATCACTATGAACTCATAGTTTCAATACCTTGTAAGGAAGGGTATTTTCTAAATATCCTCCTTCTTCACCTTTAGCTGATGATATCTAGAATAAAGTTACACTATTGATATGTAATGAATTTTGTGAAGTTGACCAGTGAATTCATCATTCCTTGAAAGAGGATACTTATTATTTATAGATATCTTTTTGAGATCATGATAATTGAAATAAAACCACATTGATCCATCCATTTTATTGACAATTAGCACTGATTCATCCCATTAAGATGCACTGGGGAATATGAAACTTTTCCAAAATTCTCTTGCAACTTCTTCTCTAACTCCTTTTGTATGATTGGGGACATCATATGTAGGAATTTATTGATATTAGTGGCTTTGGGTATACTCTCTATTGAGAAATCTACCGCATGATCTAGGGGAATTATTGGTAACTCTTTAGAAAATACATTAGTGCATTCCCTCACAATGGGAATTTTGTCAAGGATTATACTTTCATTAAACTCAACCATTTTGGAAAGGTTTGTTTCTTAATAGGGTATCAATGAACACACAACTGAGATATTTTATAAAGTATATTTTTTATTAAATTTGTACAAGAGCATGGTATGGTTCAAAATATAGAATTAAATTTCCTTTTCTAACAGTTGATGTGATCACAATATAATGAGATCAAACTCATTCTTAGTTTAACATCAAATTACACCAAGGGAAGGAATATCATATGTACTAGAAGAATCTTCCAATGGATGATAATAGGATAAGATTCAATAATTGGGTTATAAAGGAATGTATTGAACTGGAATAAAATAAAAAAAATCCCATTCTTGAATTAATATAATTTTTACCCTATAGGAAATAATTTTAATGGTACACTTACGTAGTGGTGATATAATAATATTTAGCTTTCTCCCTTGAATTTAGTGGTTAATAATGCAAATTAAGCTTAAATACCATTGGTTTAGTGAAATATATTTTATAGTTCCCTTTCTCCCTATTGTTGAAGTATTTAACCATGGGTGGTGCCTTCCTTTAATCAATAAAATTGGTTGGATTCTTATTTTTTCTTCAATATTCATTATATTAGTGTAATTCTCTCCCATATTTGAATTATTTCCATATCCCATTAAGGAAATTACAATGATTCTTCTTCCTATATTTTGACATGTGAGTGGTTGGATCTTCTTTCCTACTTCGTCATTTGATCCCCCAATAAAAAACTCTATATTTCATTTCTTATCTCCATAACTGTTGGACCATTCTTAAAAATTCATATCTACTTTGAAACCACATCAAACTACTTCTTCATAAATCTAAAATTCTTGGATAAATAGATCCTGTCAAGGGTACATTTTTGAAAAACTAAATAATCTATATATTTTTCTATCATTTTTTGATATAAAAAACCTAGTTATATCTTTCAAGACTTGTAAAAGTTTCCTCATAAGATTTTATATAATCACTATCCCTTTTCTTAAGCTTTTTGAATTCTCTCTCCATTTGTTTTCAATTATTTCAAGGAAAATAATTTTTGATAAATAACTTTGTAATGCATTCACACTATATTTATAAATTTCATCCTACATATTAGTATTTCTAATAAATGACTTCCATTTATTAGGATCTCCATATAAATTACAGACCACTAATTTAACTTTCCTCCTATCAGAATAGTGGAGCACATAAAATATATTTTCTCTTTATTTAATCAACTATTCCATGAGAGGTGGATCAAATGATCTAGTATACATTGGTTGTTTTTTCCACATAAATACTAGATATCTAGTTTCTATTTCTTGGGATAAGATGTATGTTCCACATGGTTCAAGTTATTGTTCAGAGCCTGAGACAACTTGTTAAGCGTCACCATGAATTTTAGAACTCCACCTCTTAAGGAATTGGGGTTGTCATTCAAGGAATCATTGTATTTTCCCTCACATGGGTTATTGGTTAGATTTCTCATATTTCCCACCATTTTCTAAAATAAAAAAGGTTTTAAAATATTTTAAGTAAAAAAATCATCAATAAATAATTTATTCTTTTGTGAAAATTAATTCTATATTCATATCTTATTGGATCTCTATGTTTATCCATTTACATAAATTATTATTCTAGGACCATGTTCATTAATCCTTATCTGACTTTAATAGGAATAGTTACGTTAATTATTTAACCTTTATAATAGTTTGTTTAGAGTTATTACTATTTAAAGCATATCCCCTGAGAGTGTTAAACTTGGTGTGTAGTAATGCCTTTTTTGTCATGCATTTGGTGAAAATAAATTCAATTCCCAATACAAATTTTTAGGGTTATTAACCCTTAGTACAACTATTCCATATCCACATCCACTTTTATTATCCAAACATGGATTTTATTACTTGGAAACTGCATGCTATTATACATTACCAAAACATAGGACATTTCTCTATACTTAGACTTATAATTATAGTTTTTAATAATTAATTCTAATACTAATTCCAAAATTAACTAAAACATAGCTCTATTACCAAATATATAGAACCAAATTTTTCTTACATGACAATTACATCATTATTAAGATTAAAAACGTAATATTAATACATGCTAGGATCCAATGGTTAAATATCTTGGGAAAATTGGGCTTATACGTCGCTTGTACATAATAAAACATAAACGTTATTTAAATCTATATTATTTATTCTTCTAAAATATATCAGATTCTCTTTAGTACATGAAATCACCTGAGGACATACATCTAATAAAGGGGTGGGTTAAATGGTCAGTAATGGGTTGGGGGATAACATAATATAAATAAGAGACATGAATCTATAGTGCATGGGTGAGCATAATCAAAACCATCATCATAATCATGAGGGGATCATTTGATAAAGTCATGGAATGCGGAATATGTATAATAATAAATCATTATAACATATTGGTCAAATACCACACATAGTTGTGTACAAATCTAGTATAATGTTCTCGCATAACATATTCTCATAATCATACATGATATATAGAATATAAAACAATTGCAGTCATGAAATAAATCAATTGAAAGGAATGGGTTTACTAAAGGAATTAACATACCATATATCATGGAATTAACATTTTTGGTTACCAAATAAGTAAGGGAGATCATACTTTAGAATAAAATTTCATTTTTCTTTGAAGAAGAAACAACTAAAGTGGAATCAAAGATGTGTTTTGAAAAAATAAATTATTTTTGACAAAATTTTGTATTTGGATTTGAAATAGTTTTGGAAAGGTAGAAATGTGTATATCCATAAAAGAAAAGGGAAACAATAGTGTAAGGACATTTTAAGGACATTATAATAACATCTATTCAAAAATAATTTGAAATAGGAGATAACCTAAAAAATAATGAATTGGGTTTGAGAATCCCCTTACCTTAAGTCCTTCTTTATTTCATTTCTTTTCTACTTCTTGAATAATAAACATTGGTTCATTAAAACATGCCACTAAAAGATCATTATTCTCATTAATGTAACAATTTATCAATTAAATTCATTATATTTTATTCCTTAATTATCATTGTTAAAGTTTTATTGTTCTAATATCATATTTTCCTTAAAAATATCTTGTTTCATTTCGATTTCACTATTTTGTTCAAGGTCATTCATACAAAAGTAGAATTAATTCCAAACTATTAAAATATATATATTTATACATTAATATATCATAACTAATTTATTATAACCATCCTTAAGTGTGATGATAATAAATTTTTTTTAAATGTACTTATTGGGGGATAAACAAGCATAAATGAGATATTGCCCAAAGAAGAAGAAAGATAAGTATGTAATATAAATAATTCATAAATAAATTTTTTTATATCAAGTGAATATAATTAATATAATTTTAACAAAATGATTAATTAATTTGATGATATTTGGTTTTGAAAGGAATTGTGTAAAAGGGGAAGTAAATAGGAAAATGTGAGAAGAGCTTATAAAAACTAACTCTTTTTTGTGTGTTTCTTCTCTTGTATGGCACTAACTTCCTTTAATTTATGGAGTTAGTTTACCCTAGAATATCCCTAAGTATTATAATAGACATGATATATGGTATTTGGGAAGATATTTGACATTGGTAAGTGATGGAGGATTGGGTTTTCAATATGAGGGAGAAGATTTCATTATACTTGAGGAGAGGGGTATTTTTAGGATAAAATATTGAATAAAATACTATATCAATGGTGAAAATTGCAATAGAGATATTTTTAACATTAAAAAATATTTTAGGTTTAAATAAAATTATTGTTATACTTTTTAACACTTTATAATCCAAATTTATTAGTTTAATCAAAAGGAAAGGTTGAAAAATTACAAAATATTATTTTAATGAAATACATTTGAATTTATACTTTGTAAAATATTTTTTAGTTTTGGAAGTTGTGTTTCATATTTTTAGATAACCCATTTATATTATTAAATTTATTTCAGGAAAAAATAACTAATTTATTATTTATTTAGTCATTATTTCATCATCGTTATGATATAAAACTTGTGGTATTTGAAAAAAATTATTTTTACTATTCACGAAAAAATTAAAGTATTTTAGAAAATTTCTAACATTCCACTATTTTAAAATTTCAACACAATGATTCTAAAAATTAAATTCAATTAATATATCTAATTTTATAACATATGTAATTTTAAATTTTAATATAAATATTTTTTTTTATGAAATACATTAAAATACATATAACATTATGTATGAAATGGTACGCTATTTTTGATGTTTAAGAGGATATTCTTTGGGTTTGAATGGTGTGGGAATTTATTTTTATGTTTTTTAGGGGGACTATTTTTGGGGTTGACTACAAGTCCGTTTTATGTTGTAAAACCTATATTTATGTCTTACACGTGTCACTATACACAAGTCGTCGAAATACTTTAAGGTGTAAATTTTTTTATACTATAAAACTATTTTACACTATAAATGTGTCACCGGGAACAATCCATAGAAAAAATTTGGGGCACAAAATTATTTTATTCCAAAAAATTGTTTTATGCTATAAATGTGTCTCTTAAGATAAATTTACCTAGTGTGACACTTTTTTCTGTGGAACATGAAACATATTGAATTTACTCCATAAATTTATTATTCATGACTAAAACCCCCCATACCAGAAGGTTTTTATGCCCCAATCAAGAAACTCTATCCTCATTTTAAAGTTGTATCCCTCCATATGATTTTGTGCGGTTCTAACCCTTCTAGATATTTCTATTCAACTCTCTATCTCTATCTCAGAAGTGTTTCTTCTCTCTCAGTGAGAATTATTTCTGCTTCTTCATTTATATGGGTTATTTCAATGGCATTGAGATACGTCTTTCAGATTTTTTGGTCATATGATGATGCTTGTTTGATCCCTTCTAGATTAGTTATTTGATCACCTTTCGAGGGTCACCCCTTGTGTTGGTTGTGGTGTGGTGTGTGATTTCATTGAGGTATGTTTTGATCAACCCTCTCTTATGACCATTTCATTTATGGAATCAATTATGTGATGTGGTTATCATTTTTAGGGTCTCATTTATTGTTTATGATTTCCTTTTGGCTTGTTTGGATCCCATTGCGGGTGGTGTGTGACCCGAGTTTGAGGTAGGTGGTTCGGTCTCTCTAGATTATGTTGGATGAACCATTGTTTCTCTTGGTTTTATATATTGTCTTAAAAATAAATTATCATGATTTATTTGTGTGTGTAATTGTATTTTTGATTTATATGGGTTTTACCTTGTTTGGGTAAATGAAAAGGTATTTTAAAATCACTATGAATCGATTGAAAAATGGGGTTCATATAATGTTTTTGATTTAATAAAGGGTTGTTTGGATTTTCCAATGAAATGTGAAACCCTTTGAAATTTATTTTCTAAATGAAACACATCTATAGCCTTGGGTAATTAGGTGGAAGGTGAAGTATTGGGAATCATCCATTTTATTGTTGGGGGATTCACTCATGCGGTGTTCCTCTACTACCTAGGCCTGTGTTATAGGGAATTTTTTATTGAAATTTTCAGGGATTCCACTCATTGGGCGTTCCTATTCTCCATTGGCCTGATTTATAAGTACTTGAGTGTGTACTAGTATTTCATTGTGGTATTAGTAGTTTTCTAGCCTAAATTATTGTGATCCTTGGACTCTTTACCTTTTTTCATGGCCTTTAGTATTTTTTATTTGATACACATGCTGTAATATTTTCTAAATTTGTATTTATGCTTTGAAAATATTTTTCCTAGATTTGTTTATAAAATGTGGAAAATTGATATATTTACCATGTTTTGGTATAAAACTTATTTACATATTATCAACTCATGTTTTATTTAAAATACTCATATGGGATAATTTGTACAGAGACATGATATGGAAAAAAAGGTGGGATCCTACTGAGAATGTTTAGCTCACACGTTGCACACCACTTTTGTGGTGTGTAGACATTGTATTCTATTTTGATGCATAAAATGAAAGGGGCTATAGTGAGGTGGTGAGTTTTATATTAGCTGGGTATAGGTAGATGGTGGTGATATGGTTGGGTATTTTCCCATATAGCACATGGATTACTGTTTGTGGATTTAGTTTCATTTTTTTTAGTTTTGTTGGACATGTACCTTTAGGTTTGTTTGATTTTTGAGTTGTGTCACAACAACTATTTCCATGTTGTTATGACATATATTTCTTTATATTAATATCAATAGTTTCTTTATGATCTATATATATTCCATGTATCTTGTTTTAGGTTGGGTGAACCCTTTCCCAATGGTTATTGCTTGTTTCTAAGGTGCTAGTCACCAGTCCGTGGGGATTGAGAATGTACTTTTGGTATTTGGTGGATGGATTCGAATACCATTATTTTAGGGTATCCGGGGTTGGTTTATTACAATATAATTTATTAAAAATATGATTATATTTTATTTATTTTTTAATATAGATATCTATTTTATGGCATTATAATGTTTATGTTTACTTAAATTCTTCAACATAAATATTATTTACATTACATTTTATTATTTTTAGGTGAAATTACTATTCCCAATAGTCAAGTTAGTATTCCAAATATTTAGGTTACTATTATAAACATGACATTACTATTCCAATATTCGTATTACCACCTATAAATACCACTAAATTCCTTTATTCAACATTCACTAAAATTCATCCCAAGGTTCCCTATTTTTATTTTCTAAAATACTTATTTGTATATGTTATGACTCGCCTTTTCCAAGATGATGGAAGGGACGAAAAAGTGCCTTACCCTTCCTTCCTCAAGATGAAGAAGATATAATGACCCCCTATGTCCCGCCTTCAGTAGGCCTCGAAGTGGAGACTAGCACCAAGGGTATAGAATCTCACATAAATGGAATACATTACCCTTTTTATAGAACAAGATCAGGATATAAGATGGTAAATCCCAGCAACACTAAAGACTAAAGGTAAATGTAAAGCCAAGAATAAATATCCACACGCATGTTCAAGAGTAAAAATTATACAAGGTAAGACAAAACTCCTAGATAAAGTACCAAAGGAAAGGAAACTAAACAACAAAAACAATTATCCTGACACCCGAGTTAATAAAGTCCAGCACGGTACTCAAAGTCCTTTTGGAAACATGAAAATAGTTTTACATACTTAGGGTGAGGATACAAGTATACTCCGTAGGGAAATTAAAGCTAATCATGCAAAAGTGGGGGAACATACTAATGCCCCAATGAGAAAATAGTATAACCTAATGCACCTATCAAGGAATACTGACCAACCTAACCTCACCAAGGCACACTCACCCAAGTAACACTAGTCATGTAAAGTAATAATAAAATCACATTGACATTTGGGTACCCTGAACCACTTTTCCACTTATTAACTGCTCATTATTAAGGATCCGACATCTTGACAGTACTATTCTTCCCACATGTAGTCCCACTTTCACAACCTTCCCACTCACACCTGGGCCTCAAACCGCACATGACCACACCCATAGAAACCTAGTCTAGAACGACCATCACCACGCCCGAAGACACCTTGGCCAGAACAACCAGTGCCATGCCTGAAGAAACCTAGGCCTCATCCAGAAGATACTTGGGAAAACATACCTGGCCCATAGACACCTGAGCCCCTTGTCCAAAAAAACAATTTCCCGAAGAATGCTGGACTACGGTAAGACTCAATACATTATATCCTACCCGGATATGACTGAGCGGAAAGATCTTGAAGATGGTGCAAGGAAGAAAATTTGTAACCAACCATCCATCCTCCCATCAGGATGTTGGGAAAGACACCCTCCCCCATGAGATATATGTTTTCGGAACATAGTGATCAACAAGGGTGGGGTTCATATAGAAATCACAAGGAACTAATATATATATATATATATATATATATATATATATATATCTGTGTGTGTGTTTAATAAAAAACTCAACCCCAACCTATGAGTTTCACATGAACATACAACAAGCTGACACCAACACCGCCTTTTCGGCTACCCCTATATGCACAACCATATAACAACCACTGAAAAGAACAAACACAACCCCCTTTTTATTAAAATTCCTTTTATTTATTTAAGGGGATTCACATTAAATTATTATATCACTACCCGACAAATAAAAATTGTAACCATTCCAAGAAACCAACAAAACCAAACTACAGTCCCACTGCACAACAACACAAAACTAGACTTGTAGTCCCATTGCACATCCCCATTAAACTACTATCAACTATCACTCTTCAAATTGACACTGCCTATTCCTTCTCTCACAACCCATCCCTGCAACCTCACTACCTAAAAAAATCCCCAACGTAGTCCCACTACATAATGAGTTTGTAACCACACCATAGTCCCACTGCTCGACGTCACTTCATGACCACAACACAACGTAAAGGCAGGTAAGCTACCTACAAGTTCATCCATTCCAGAATCAATCAATATCTCAGACTGAGATACCAACACACCCTGTACCACCCCACATACCAAGCCCACAGAAACCAGAACAGAACACACATCACATAACCACAACCATCAAACCAAACATATTCAAATTTAACTGATTAGGGGTTCTTTAATTTTCACTTGAATTTAAATAGTTTGATCACAGAACATATTTAACTCTGGGGAATCTCTTTATTTAACTGTGTGTACATGATTAATCAGATTTCATGTTACGTCTATATATAAAATAATCATAACAAAATCCCACCAGTGGACAAGGAAAGACCACCAAAAGTCATGATTTTCATAAGAAATATGGCCAAGATAGACATAATAGAATCAAAGATAATAAAAATAAAATAGGCGACCAACATAAAACCACACCCTAGAAATTAATTTTTTTCCCTGATTTATCTTTTAATAATATTAAATACTTGTTTAATTATCTTTTCAAGAAGAGTATCCAGTTGTTCATTACAAGGAACCATTAACATACCCACCCGACATGATGCACAATTAAAGATAAGAAAAATAAAATCCCTACTTGGATGATCAAGGATCTAAGTTCCTTCTTGTTCCAAGAATAGGGGATGGTGTGACTTGTTGGAAGAACTCCAAGGATATGTGGGTAGGGTTCCAGAATGGGAACATGACTCATATCAGGAGGAAGTCTCCAGGCGCACCAAGCGAAAGGAAAAGGAAGAGGGAAGAGAGGTTCTAGGATTAAGAAGAGGTCAAATCTTAAAATCTAGGAGACCAGTTTGAAATAGTTAAAAGTTAGATTGGTGTTTGACCACATGGATGGGCGGTTTCACACATTGGAATTAATTAAGATTTAATAATTCCATTCGGAAATAGAGGATACAGACAAGCATACAGTAGTGAGTTGATAGATTAACTTTAAATGGAGAAAAAATATAATATGGGTGAAATTGGAAAAAAGGAAATGATTCACTGATGGGTGAGTCATCGATGCTAACCTACCTATTCCATGACCTACCGATGAAATGAACTACCAAGGCCCTGACCTACCGACGCCATGACCTACCGATGCCATAACCTACTAACTCCCTGACCTATTGAGGCACTGACCTACCGACACCTTAACCTACAAAGGTCCTAACCTACCAACGCCCTGACCAAATAAATCCATGAACTACTGACGTCATGACCTACCGATGCCCTAACATATCGAAACCGACGCCAATGATATACTGATACTGATTCCCACGACTCACTGATGCCGACTTCCCTGACTCACCGACGCACTCAAATGTCGATGCACTAACATGACAACACATTGACATGCCAACATACTGACATGCTGATGCACTTACATGGTGACACACTGACATACTGATGCACTGACATGCCAACATACTGACATGCCGATGCATTTCCATGTTGATACACTGACATGCCGATGAAAAAACTGGAAAATTGGAAAACTATGGAAATGAGCCACCGACAGCTCCTAGAACACCTAAAAACCTGATTTTCACCATGGAAGGGCTTGGTGTAAAAATATTGGGTATTACTTTAGATACCTCTCAAACTATTATCATCATTGAGAATTTCAAAACTAACTGAGATGAAAAAGATGTTTGAACAACCATCCCTTAAGATACGTATCAGGTGTAAACCACACTGTGTTGTTCTAAAGCTGGAGCAAAAACCTCAACGTCCATGGAAACCTCATCAATATATATCTCTTGAAAAACTGTAGAAACAGTACCGCTCCACTCCATCAAGTAACCATACAAACACCAAATGTCACACCATCCAGACCCATGGATTAGGGAGCTACTTCCTCCATGTCAAGATACTATCCACTTTGGGTGAAACTGACTCTCCCAAATATGATTAATATCATCCACATTATTGCAACTTTATTAGGGATCAGGTCCTCCCCTCCCCATAGTCAGGATTTTCCACACAAAATTAGAGAACAGGGAAACAACTTATCATACAACAAGTGAGGTCAAGCAATACATCATAAGTAAGAAAAAGTAAATACATGATCAAAACTAAGAACAACTCTGGGTACTAGGCACACATATGTGACTTCTATTCCCAAGTACTCTCCTTGAGGCCACCATGCCTCCATATGACATGAACCAAGGGAATGGTCCATCCACGAAGCACCTTTTCCTTACAATCGTCGATTCTCACTACTTTCTCCACGAATGTGACATCATCATCGATATCCAACTCTCCCCAATCTAGGATGTGGGAGTCATCATATAGATACCAACAGAGCTTAGATACATGAAACTATTTTTGGATCATCTCCAACTGTGGTGGTAATGCCAGCTAATATTCCACCTCACCGACTCACCCCAAAACCTCGAAGGGTCTAATGAACCTAGGAGAAAGATTACTCCCCCCTACAAACATCTGTTGTCCATGATGAGGGGAGACATTTAAGAAAACTTGGTCTCCACCCTCGAACTACAAGGGACTCCTCCTATCATTGGCATATGACTTCTTCCAGTCTTGAGCTACCTTCATCCTTCTACGCACAAGATGAACTTTCTCCGTTGTGCTCTGCACCACCTCTAATCCAAGAACACCTTCCTCCCCAACCTCTGTCCAGCACATGGGTGAATGACAAAGTCTTCCATACAAGGATTTTAATGGTTCCATACAAATGGTAGAGTGATAGATATTATTGTAGGAAAACTCCACCAGGGTGAAGTGTCGTAACCACGATTTTCTGAAGACTAGAACACATGCTCGCAACATATCCTCCAACATTTGGATGGTCCTCTCTATCTTCCCATCTCTTTGAGGGTGGAAATAATTGTTGAGGCATAACTAGGTGCCAAAATAATTCTTTAATCCCTTCTAGTCTCATGAAGTAAAGAGTGTATCCCGATCTTAATTGATGTATCTTGGAACTCCATGCAGCCGTACCAATTCACCCACGTACCTCGGTGCTAAGGCATCCACTGTTCTCGACTCCTTAATCGCTAAGAAGTGAGTTCATTTCATCAATAGATCCACCAATAACCAGATAAAATCACATCCTCCCTTATCCCTAAGTAGTACGGTGACTAAATACATTGATACTTCATCCCACTTCCACTCAGAAACGTCTAAGGGCTGCAACGGATCGCCGAGAACACGGTTTTCAGCCTTCACCTGCTGACACTAGGCACCTTGCCTCAAATTCCGCCATGCCCGCTTCACTCCAGGCCACCAAAACTGACCTCTCAATCACCAATACATATTTTATATGCCTATATGTACCTCAAAGTGTGAGTTATAGAACTCACCATTAACTCCCTCACGCATCTTCACTAGGACGAACAACTTCCCATGAAACAACATTTTATTCTGACTATTGTCTAACCATACCTCCAAAGCATCAACCTAAATAACACGATAACAAATCACTTTAGTCTTATATTCTCCTCACTGAGACTCGTCCACCTTCCATACCAAGGAATAATGCATTGTCTTATGAAATAGACATCCTATACCATCCTCCACTCCCAAGACCAGATGTAATGAGGCCAAATCCTCCATTTCCATTGAAGAATCTCTGGACTCCTGAACTACATACTTCTATGACATCATGCTCAAGGAATTGATCACCACATTCCCCTTTCATGTGGTGTAGGATATTTCGAAGTCATACTTTTGAAGGAACTCCATCCACCTCTACTACCGCATGTTCAGGTCTCACTTGGAAAAGATATACCTTAATATTTTGTGATCCGTGAAGACCACAAAGTGTTCCCCAATGAAGTAATGCTTCCACAACATCAGTGAAAACACAAAAATTGAAAGATTCATGTCTTGGGTGGAATATTTATGTTCATGAGGGAATAAATTCCTAGACCCATAAGAGATCACTCCCCATTACCGCATCAACAAACACCCCAAGCCTAGAATGGAAGCATCACAGAACAATTTGAATGTCACCCCTTCTTCTAGAAGCCCAAGAACTTGGGAAATGACCAAATCCCCCTTTAGATAGCTGAAAGATTCTTGGAACTGCTCACTCCATACGAAAGGGTGGTCCCGCCAACGATCTTGTACCGAAGTGGTACAGGCTTATGCTTGGCATCCAAAAGACCCAGGGTCAAATCCAGGCAGGGAAAAAATTCTGGGTACTATAGCAGTGCTATAGCAGGGCACTGTAGCAGTACGGTAGCAGCAACGACACTATAGAGAAGGAGACACTATAGAGACAGTGACACTATAGAAGAAACTCTAGCAGCGGTGGTACAATAGCAGCACAAGTACTATAGAATTACTGTTCACCGAGGGGTCCTTTGGGCAAAAAAATGGGCTTTCAAGCCAAGTATTCAGGACACTTGGAATTGGGCCTTCGGGCTATGTAATGGGACTCCCTCTACCCACACTAAAGAGATATTTTATTTAAATAATAAATTGAGGCATCTACCCCAACCTTTAAAAAAAATAATGGTACTTTCTGTTCAAAGCCATTAATGGAACAACAACTCGAGAGAAGTCGGGTACGAACCTCTAATAGTAACATTCCAGACCTAGGAAACTATGAACCTCTACAGCATTCTTGGATTCTTCCCAGAAACAACTGCTTTGACCTTTGAGAAGTCCACTTCTATTCCTTGCTGGAACACCATGGGTCCAAGTAAGTGCACCTCTCATGTCTAGAACTTTCACATGGACAATTTCCCATAGATCTGGTGGTGTTGGAGGACCTCAAAAACTATCCTTAAATGCTCGGCGTGAATCTCCTCCAACCTTGAGTATATCATCATGTCATTGATGAACATGACCACAAACCGGTCCATATACTCGCAAAAAACATAGTTCATTATCCCCATGAACATAGCTGTTGCATTCGTAATGCCAGATGACATGAAAAAAAACTCAAAGTTCCCATACCTACACCAGAAAGCAGTCTTCGGGATGTCACCCTCCTTCACCCTCAACTGGTGATATCCAGACCGCATGTCAATCTTAGAGAACCAACCAGCTCCCTTAAACTACATAAAAAGTTCATTGATCATTGGGAGGGGGTAACAGTTCTTGACCCTCACCTAATTCAGTCTCTGGTAGTCTATGCACAGGCTAAGACCACCGTCTGACTTCTTTTTGAACAAGACTAGAGTACCCAATGGTGACACACCTAGTAGAATAAAACCCTTCTTCATCAGGTCGTCAACATGAATCCAAAACTCCCACAACTCAAAAGGTTCTATCTGATTGGTAGCCATCGAAATCTAATGGGCACCGGGTTTTAAGTCTATCATGAACTCAACATTGTGTTGAGGGGGTAGAGTCACAACCTCTTTGAGAAAGATTTCCAGGAACTGAATGAAAATCCACAAAACTTCCACCATCTCTGAGTTTACTAATTCCATTGACTGTTGAGGCCTACTCCTCGCTATCCAAAACTTGGAAGGCCCTGATGCCAAAGACCCATTGATGATGACCTTTCACTTTGACAAACTCATCTAGCTCACCTCTCACGACACAGCTCCCACCGTGTTCATCCTCTACAATTCTTTAGGATTATTCAAAATCTCAGTGTATGTCAGAAGAGTAAAGGGAGTAATATCATACTGAAGAGAAGGCCGAAGTGACTCTTCCAAGTGCCTTGCCTGTGAATCCTCATCTAAAAAGAGGTCCAGAGAAAATGAAGGAGATCCTTGAACTTGATCCTCAATTACCTCACCAACATACTCCCTTACTAAAGGGAGAGTGAATCCTGCCTCTTCCCGACATTTTGTGCGAGAGAATGGAATTCTGCCAGGAACTTCTTCACAAAGTCAGTCCACAAAACCTTAGTTTTCTTATTCTCTTTAAGGTAAAGCGTCCACCACAGATGCTCCACTCATCACATCTGGCTCACTTTCAATGGGACCCAGTATTTTGTCATATCCCGGATCAAGGGGAAAGAAATCACCAACTCCTCGATCCAACTCTCCATCTCCTTGTCTGAGATTCTTCCATCGTACTTTCCCAGGGCCTGCCGCTAGAAGGGACAAAGCGTCTTATACCACTAGTCATCCTCCTCCTCTCGATTGGCCCTCTACTGATCAACCAGATCAACCTCTTAGGCCTTTATTTCTCTTACCACTCATGGATGATGTCTGGGTTCCATAGATAAAAAATAAAAAAATAAACTCCTAAGACAGAGTAGTGTGGAAATTTCCTTTTAAATTTTGTTTGAAATTTTCATTTATTTTGATTCCCAAAACACCCAATACACACAAGAACCGAAGTCATTATAATGAATGTACCTTTCCTAGGGTCTCTTCCCTACAATCAGTATAGAATCACCTAGTCATTCAGTAGGTCCAGAGTCCTTGCATCGGATCATGGGGCTCCTAAAATCTCTTGTCCTTGCTAGTATTCCCTAGCGTATTCCACATACCAAGATTGACTAACACTATTTCCCTACCATCCCATACAATACTCACTATTCCAAACCTAAAATCCATCCTATTTGTCAAACATAACCTGTTATACCATTCTGTCATGACCCACCTTCTACAATATGAGGGAAGGGATGGAAACACGTCATGTCCTTCCTTCATCAAGATGAAGAACAAATAATGACCCCCTAGAGTCACGCCTTTAGTAGGACCTGGAGAGGTGACTAGAACTAAGGGTATCAAATCTCACATAAATGGAAGTAAATACCCATTTTAAAGAAAAATATTGAGAGATAAGATGGTAAATCCTACTAACACCAAATACTAAATGTAAAAGTAAATCCAAGAATCCATTCCCACACACATGTTCAAAAGTAAAACTAATACAAAGTAAGACAAAACTCCCATATAAATTACCAAAGGAAAGGAAACAAAATAGAAACAACAAATATCTTGATGCCCAAGCTAGTAATGTCTATCACTATTCTAAAAGTCCTCCTAGAAACCTGAAAACAGGTTTACATACATAGGGTGAGCATACAAGTATACTCAGTAGGGAAACTAAAGCTACTCGTGCACAAGTGTGGGAACATACTAATTCCCCTTTGGGAAAATAGTAGAACCTCAAGTACCAACCAAGGAATAATAAATATCCCAACCTCACCAAGGAACACTCAACCAAGTAAGTCAAGTCAAGTAAAGTATTAAAAAAAGAAATCAACATTTGGGTACCACACACCACTTTCCCATTGGTTAATTGCTCATTCCTAAAGATTTAGAATCTTGATGTTTCCACTCTTCCCACACACAGTCCCACTGTTGAAAACTACCCATAGACACCTGAGCCTCAAACCGCACACAACCACGCCTGAGTACACCTGGTCCAGAACAACCATCGCCATGCCTGAAGACACTTGTGCTAGAATAACCACCGCTACGCCCAAAGACACCTGGGCCTCATCCCAAAGATACTTGGGAAAACATACCTGGCCCGCAAAATCTTGATCCCCTCATCCAAAAAAACTGTTTCTTTAAGAATCTTGAACTATGGTAAGCCTCAAGCCATTACAGCCTACCCAGATACACCAAAGTAGAAACATCTGGAAGGGGGTGTGAGGAAGAAAATCAGAAACCAACCATCCATCCTCCCACTGGGATGTTATGAAAGACACCCTCCCCCATGATATGGGAGTGTTAGGAAAATTGTGCTCAACAAGGGTTGGGTGCATATAGAAATGACAAGGAAATAATATATATATATATATATAGGTAATAAAATAATCATCCCCAACCTATGGGTTTCATATGAACAGACAACAAGCCCACACCTGCACCACTTGTACTGCTACCCCTATATGCACAACCATATAACAACCACTTCCAATAATAAACCCAACCCACTATTTTTCAACTTCTATTTATTTATTTAAGAAGATTAAATTTTAATTATTCTGACTCTATTGGGAAAATAACAATCATAACCATGCTAAGAAACCAACAAAACCAAACTACAGTCCCACTGTACAATAGCACAACAGTAGACTTGCAGTCCCACTACACATCCCCATTCAACTAGTATTAGCTATCACTCTTCAAAGTGATACCACCCATTCCTTCTCTCACAACCCAACCCTACAGCCCCACTGCCCAAAAAAATTTCCAATGTAGTCCCACTACAAAATGAGTTCTTAGCCATACTACTGTCCCACTGCTTGAAATAGCTTCGTGAACACAACACAACATAATGGAATTTCAATTACCTACAAGTTCATCCATTCCAAAATCCGTCAATATCTCAGACCGAGATACAAAAACCCCACTATACAACCCCACATACCAAGCCCAAAGAACCCAGACCATAACAGACAACACATAAACACAACCATCAAACTAAATGTATTCAAATTTAACCTACATGGGGTTCTTTAATTTCCAATTGAATATAATTGGGGTGATCACATAACAAGTTTGATTCTGAGGAATCTCTTTATTTAACCAATTTTACATGATTAACCATATTTCATGTTATGTCTGTACATCAAAACATCACAATGAAACACCACCAGTGCACAAGAAAATACCACCGATGATCATGATTTTTAAAAGGCATACGACCATAACAACCATAAGATAATCAAAGATAAAAAAATAAAATAGGTGACCAACATATAGCCAAACCCTACCCATTATTTTATTTTCTCAAGTTACCTTTTGATCATATTAAATCCTTGTTTAATTGTCTTTTCAAGAAGAGTATCCAGATATTCCTTATAAGGAAACATTAACATAACCACCCCACATGATGTATAATTAAAGAGAAGAAAAATAAAATCCCTACATGGAT
The DNA here is from genome assembly GCA_963277665.1 of Viscum album. Taxonomy (NCBI): domain Eukaryota; kingdom Viridiplantae; phylum Streptophyta; class Magnoliopsida; order Santalales; family Viscaceae; genus Viscum; species Viscum album. The sequence goes on from OY728160.1 coordinate 1,377,452,860, forward strand.
GATCAAGGACAGAAGTTCCTTTTTTCCCTAAGAATAGGGGATGGCTTGACTTGAAGGAAGAAATCAAAAGATGAGAAAGAAGGGATACAACACGGGCACATGACTCATCTTGGGAGGAAGTCTCTAGGAACACCAAGAGAAATAAAAATAAAGAAGGAAGAGAGGATGTTGTCTTAAGAAGAGGCCAGATCATAAAATCAGGGAGACCATTTTGAAGTACTTAATAGTTGGATCGTGGTTTGACCTTGAAGCTGGGTAGTTTCACATGCTAGAATTAATTGAGATTTAATAATCCCCCTAAAAAGCAGGGGAGATAGACCAATGGATGGTTGTGAGTTGATAAATTAACTTTAAATGGAGAAAAACACATTTTAGAGGTGAAACTGTAAAAACTGGGAAAAACTGGAATTGATTCATTGATGGATGAGTCACTGACAAAGAGCTACCGACGTTGGGCTACTGACGCCATAGCCTACTGATGCAACGACCTAATAATTCTCTGTCCTACCGATGCCCTGACTTAGCGACACCCTGACTTAGTGACACCCTGACCTAGCGACACCCTGACCTACCGATGCCTTGACCTACTGATGTCCTGACCTACCAACACCCTGACCTACCGACGCCATAACCAAATGACACCAACTCCCTTTATCTACCGATGATGGCTCCCCTAAATCACCAGTGTCGACACCCCTGACTCACTGAAGCAATGAAATACTGACACACTAACATGCTGACGCAGTGACATGCCGGCACACTAACATGCCAACACACTGACATGCCGACATACATACATGTTGACACACTGACCTGCCGACACACTAACATTCCCACACACTAACATGAAAACACAATGAAATGTTAATTCAAAAACATGCCGATGCACTGACATGCCGATAGAAAAATTGTAAATTTTACAAACTCTTGAAATGAGCCACCGACAGCTCTGAGAACACATCAAAACTGGATTTTCAAAAAGGAAGTGCCTAGGAAAAAATATGAGTTATTACTGTATATTAACATTCTATTTCCTTTCCCCAGTGTTTTTTGTGGGGACGATGATACTAGTATATTGGAAGGATATGAATGTTCCTATTTTTCTTTTCTTATTTTATAATTATTTGTCCCATTGAAATGTTAGTAATTTTCATTGGTTTAGTTCCTGACTAATTCAATGATATATATTAATGAAATGAAGTTTTACTCATGTTTCTATGTGATATATATATATATAATATTATATAACAAACATTTTTTTTTCTGGAAACAAATATCATTTATAAATTCATGGTTGTTATATAAAATGAGGGAATATCTTATGACATATAGTTGGGGTTACTTTAGGTAGGACAGTGGTGGCCCTGAGTGTGTTGGTTTTAAGTGGTAGTATATGCACATACAAAGGAAGTGGAGGTATTGATTTACATTGTGTGAAGTGTGAGAAACGAAGTGTTCTCATTATGAAATTCTTAACTATATGATGTTTACTCCTCTAGGTCACATTCAATGTGCCATTATTCCAGTAGAGATAGGGTTTATCTGTGGTTATAAATATCACTTGAAATTTCACCCTTGTGTATATTTACTGTATTTCTCTCGAAGAAAGATAGGGTTTCCACAGACTATATATAACATATGTGGAATGAATTCAGATCACACTCCATGTATTTTGAGCCATGTGACTTGAGCATGTACTGTAGTATATTCTTGTCTAAAAATATTGTTTTAAACGTCATGAGGGATAGGGTAAACACTATATGAAATAAATATATGAATAATTTTGTTATGATAATACATGTCTGAGTTATCTGTGGCTCATAAAGGCCCTATTGAAATTATTATGGTTTTATCATTAGATTGGTTGATCAATACTTCATGTGGCTTCCCCAACTTGTGTCTTAAGAGTGAGGTTTTTTGATCATTAATTACACTAGTAGTATCTCAGGTATGGAATTATATGATGGAATGATATGAATCAATAAATTTGATAGATTGAATTTTGTCTTTTAGATGATGTAGATCAGATATTATCTCATATAGAAATATTTGGTAGTACTATTTAAAAACAAAAATGGTTTTTGATAATATCTGGAATTTGGTCTTAAATAAATATACAAGGGGAAGGGGTGTTTAGGCACAATCCTACACTTCCTTTATTATTAAAAAACGGGGAAGTTCAAGCCATCCAATATTAAAAAATAAATTAATAGAAAAAAAGTACCATGAATGGAATAAAAGAAATTCTATTGGTCCTGGTTATACATGATAAAATTTGGAAGGAAATTTCATGTCAATAAAGACTGAAAAAATTCATAAGGAGATCATTGGAAACTATCAGAATTTGATTGTTTCTTTCATATTAACGGGAGAATGTAAAAAATTAATTACCAAATATGGATACTCTGGTAGAATCCTAGGTGATTAACTATCAACTATCTTATCATTTAATTAGTGGTAATATATGTATTGTTAATTATGTATATAATAAAGTCTATTTTTTGGATTTTGTATCCCTGAATGTTGTTAGAAAAAGATATGTTAATATACATACAATTAATGGAGGATTCTTAAAGTTATCTGAAGTTCAAAACATCCATACTTTACAGAAAAGTCTTATTTATATAGGATAATTGGATGATGAAATTTGTAGAAATTATTTTTCAAATAGGTTATGGAGGGTTACCCAAGGAAATATGGTGATTCCAATGGGGGTAAAATATGGAACCTTTTTTTGACCAGAAATTTAGAAAAGAATTCTATTGTTGGAATTATAACTTCTAATGATTTGAAAGTAAGTCACTATAGGTTTGGTCACCTCAATGAAAAGAATATTAAATTGCTAAAGGATAAAATAATACTAAATATTAATCATTATGGAATTATAAAGTGTGGGAGTTGTGTGTTTGGAAAGTAAAGAATGGTTTCCTTCAATTTAGATGGATGGAAACTAAGGAACCAGAAGCTGGAACTGTCACACTAAGATGTTCAGTGAATTACTAGTATTCAGTTCTATCGTGGTTCCCTATAATTTATTAATTTAATTAATTATGAAACTATGCAATTATGGATTTTATTATTTAAACAAATGTATAATATACATTAGGTGTTAGTTTAGTAGAAATATCTAGTGGAAAGGGAATGACACTTAATGTTTAAATAAATTTTGACTGATGAAAATTGTGAATATACCATACACAACATATGAAATCCTACTATAAAGAAGGAATAATTCATTAAAATATTATTTTTGAAATTTAAATAAAAAATTCATTATCTAAAATAATGAATAGAACTTTGATAGAGATAGCTCAAAGAATGGGTTCGTACTTGGGAATGCTTAAGGCAATTTGGGTAGAGACACTCAACATAATGACATATCTCATCAACAAAAGTCCAACATTGATAGTTGGGAAGGATACTATAGAGAAGTTATCATATAAAAAAGGAATGGATTTTTAAAATTTAGAATCTTTAGCTTTTTATCATGTATTCATGTAAAATTTAATGAAATTTATAACCTTGAGTAAAAATCCAAAATGCGTCTCTTCCTTCATTTTGGGGATGAAAGTTTTGGATATCATTTATGGGATAATTAATTGAAAAACATCATCAAGATCAAGGCTACTGTATTCAATGAAAATAGTCTATATAAATATTGGAACTTGGATTAGAAATAAGTTGAATAAAAATCAACATTTGATATCTAGGTTTATTGTAGTAAGATTATCCGGAGTTCAAAACTTCTATAAAACTTATAAGAAAGCACTAAAATAACTAAAAATTTGGGATTGAGGCCAAGATAAAGACTATAAAGTTTAAGGGTGGTTGAATCTAGAGTGGGATCATCAAAAGTATTAGATACATAGGTTATAATAAAAATAAATTCAAGCCCAACAAGAATGAGTATAGTTGAGCAGTATAGTTCTACCAACTTATTTGAGGAGCTCAACTAGAGTTATAAATCTAGTTAAGAGATTTTGGGTTGATATAAATTTTCTAATCCTCATAAATATTGGAGGAAATAAAAATCTATAGGAAAAAACTTTTTTCAATGACTCAGAATAGTGGGAGATATCCCTGAATAATGATATTTATAAATTAAAGTTCAACAGAATTTGGGAGATGGATGAACATCTGTATGGTGAAATGGAATTTGAAAATAAGTGGATTTACCAGATTAATGAATAAGATAATGTAAAGAAAAAGTGTAAATAATGAATGGTTGTGAAGGTTTTTTAATAGAAGAAATTATTTTTTATCTCAAAAATCTTGTCACTAGTAATTAAACATTAACCCATTAACAAAATGTTATGTATAGGTGCATCATAAAATATTTTTCCCAAATATATATATGTCAAGAAAATTTTCTTCCTGGTGAGTTAGTGGAAGAAATGAACTTTAAATAAATAATAGGTGTCGAAAAATTTAAGAACTATAATTTGTTATGATTATTGAAGAAAATATTGTATGGATTGAAGCAAGAACCATGATAGTGGAATCAGAAATTTGAATAATTAACTTCTATAAAACTACCCTATACCCACATTTTTAAACTGTGGGTATAGGCTATACCCACAGTTTTCAAAACCCTTGGAGTTGGAGGCGTCGGTAAAACTCTAATCTATACCCATAGTTTCAAAAATTATTTACCCATGGTTATCAACCATGGGAATAGATATATTGGAAATTTTACACCATTTCAATAACCCTATACCAAAGGTTCTCAAACCATGGAAATTGGATTTTGAAAAAATCTAGTGGCCAAATTCGAACCCTGGACCGCCACTTCACAATCGACGCACCTAACCACTAACCCATATATGGTTATGTATATATAAATATATATTTACATATGTATATTTTTATAAAATATGGATTTATGTGAAAAAATGTGGGTATAGGTTTTACCATATAAATTTATTTTTTCCTGTGGAAAGTTTTTTCTGCCGCGCTTATGTGGGAGAGCTATACCCACAGTTCTGAAGAAATGTGGGTATAGGTTTGAACTATACCATTGTTTTTGGATAATCATGGGTATAGGATTGACCTATACCCACAATGTTTTTTTGTGAACTATGGGTATAGGTCTTGAAAAAAAACCTATACCCACGGTGTTTAAAAAAATCTAGGTATAGGGGTGACATATAAACATGATTTTTTAAAAACCATTGATATAGGTGGTAATTTACAACTTATACCCATGGTTTAAAAAAATTGTGGGTATAGGTTCCCAACCAATTTCCATACCCATGGTTTTTTGAAAACTGTAGTTATATGGTCATTTTCTAGTAGTGATTTATATCGAACGAAGGATTTGGTATATGTAATAATGATCATTTTTGTAACAAAAATCAATAAAATGTATGGAATTTCATCATTTTTCATTTTTATTTTGATAATTTTTTTGGTTGGATCAGATGAAAAAAATATTCATAAAAAAAAGTTGTGTGGAATTTTTATGATGAAGGATCTCCAGAATGGGAAATTTTTTTTGGGGAAGAGGTAAGAAAGATATAGGACGACCAAAACTTTCGTTCTATTATAGAATTAATATTTTTAAAAAATAATTGAATGGTGTTAGGTCCACTAGGCTAGATACCCTGAGAGGGGGGTGAATTAGGGTATGACAGATTAAAAAAACTACCCCGTTTGATCTTGTTTTGCTGTTAGACAAAACCATCTTCTCTCTCCTTCCTGATGAAGAGTATGAGAAAACTTTAAATCATGCACATGACACGTCGATTTTTACTTGGTTCACCCTCACTAGGCTACGTCCAAGGAGCATCCACCGGAAGTGTGCCAATGTACCAATTCCACTATAAGTGCACTACTGTTTACAATTTCGAAGAGGACTCATTGTCCCTCCTAGTTTACAACCACTCACAATTTGAGAACTCACTGCTCTCTCAACTGAAGTGAGCTCACAGATTCTTTAGAAGATCCACTCACAGTTTATAGACCTGTAGGTCTCTTCATTTGCATGAGAGCATGCATCCTCAACTATTGATAGATGCTATGTTGAAGCCCAAATTTCATCTACTGATGAATAAGCCTTTTCCCCTGAACACTAGGAAATTCCTTTGAAAAAACCTTCGCAAAGCACCCTACTTTGCAAGGATCCCAATTTCGCAAAGCTCAAACAAGACTTCGCGAAGCTCCTGCCTTTCTGCGAAGCACTCTCATGAAGAACAATTGCAAATCTCAAGTTTTTGCAGAGAAACATCCCTCACGAATCTCACTGAGCCAACACGGAGCTCACAACTTTCGTGGAGCTACAATAGCTGCCGCGAAGCTCTTCTTTCGCAAAGCACACGGGCTACTCGAACTACCTTCGCGAAATAATAGCGAAAGATCTTCTTCGAAAATTCTCTCCTTCTCTCGAGGGGGTCGACCTCTATTTATAGGCGATTCCACCGACCCTCTACCCTCTCACGCGAAGTCGGCACCACGTCATCGCAAATCGAAAAGCTCCAAAATTTATTCCGGAATTCTCTCAAAATTGTGAAGCCCCACGACAATTTTCCAATCGCGGAGCTCGTCGTAATCACGGAGCATCACCATCAACATACCTTCGTGCCTTTTCCGCAAAGCTCCCTTGCAAAACCCTTCACCGCCATGATGTGCTTCAACTCTACCGTTCACGAAGCATTGACGTAATCGCGAAGAATCACCATCATGATTCTTCTTGTCTTCGTGAATTCCAAACCATGAAGCCTATCTTCATGAAATTCATGACTTTTCCATATTAAAATATGATCTTCATGGATATCCACTTTTCGCGATGCTCACCAACCTCTAGATCATCCTTTCCTTTGTCATCGTTCTTTTATCAACATGGATTGTCAACAACTTCTTTGGAACTAGACAATTTCTTCATGGAAACCTGCTTTGTCAACAAACACAATCAACCCAAAAATACTACAATGTTACCTTGAGGGATTTTTTCCCAACAAAAGATTTTACATGTATATATTCAAAATAGTTACTAATTACCCATCCAAATACTTAAAAATATCAAAAGCATAATCACATATAATGGAATAAGAGAATCCTTAAATATATAAGGTGTGTTATTCTTCATTTGTTGGTAGTTTAATGTATGTTATGTTTTCTACATGAACAAATATATTATTTCCAATGGTAGTTGTGAGTAAGTTTATTTTCAACCTTATAAAGGAACATTTGGAATATGTAAAGTTTATTTTTTAGTATTTGATAGGATTTGAAGATATGGATATATGAATTGGGGAGGAAGATCCATTGGAATATTTCATTGACTCATAATTTGTTGGAAATTCATACAACAAGAGATAAAATCCATATTAATGTATACATATGAAGGGAAAATAGTTAGATTGATTTAAAAATGGTAGAATATTATTACATTATGTACAATAGAATCATGGAATGTGGCTTATGTAAAATCATGGAAGGATATGGTTTTTTTTAAGAAATTGTTATGGAATTTGGAATAAATTAATAAGGAATAATTATTTTCTTTAGTATCCAAATTATAATTCAACTTGATAAAAATATTGTCACAAGCCATCCTCGGGGCCCATGCTGTGACTACCCCAAGCCCGCCTTCCATAGGCCATGGGCTGGCGACTAGCACCAAAGGCATAAAACCCGATAAAAGGGAAGGCATTGCCTTTAGAAAGTAAACAAACACCAAAGAGTACACAAGATGAGTAAACACTAAGTAAACTGAGTACAAAAGTAAGAGCTGGAAAAGTAAATGGGCCAGAATACAAACCCAACTGTAAGTAAAGTACAACTGAAATGAAAGTATAGCAACTGAAAAGTAAAGCAGCGAGTCTGAGCCGTCCTCTGGAAATCCCACCTGAAGGGTGGGTATAGATAGTCTCCACTGCTCCTCGGCTCCAGCCGTCCGCTCCGAGTACATCCCGTCCAAGGATCCGCCTCCAGGTATCATCCATCTCCATGAGCTCCCACCTCGATCAGCACTCTCCTTCGTCTGCATCCAACACAATGTAGTGCGAGCATAACCCGTGCAGGGGTGAGTATATGCTACTCAGTAGGGACCCCGAGACCCCTGAAGTTCTCCCAGAATCCACGAAGGATAAACAAAAAAGGAAAGATACAATCACAAAGCAACAAACAAAACTACTTAGGTATATGCCCATACATATACCTAAGTCATCAATTCCATCTCGGCTCTAGCACACGAGCCCAAGTTTGATCTAGTCCACACAGGATAGGACAACCCAATCCACACAGGAAAGCACAACCCAATCCACACAGGAAAGAAAGTCAATCATATCGAAGATATTGATTGAAAGTCAAGACTCAGCTCACATAGGTATACTTATTCATAAGACGATAGAGATGATCAGATGTAGCCATTGATTCGTAGAAGCTGTCGGAACCACATAGGATACAAGACCAGCTATGCTGTCGGACCCACAAATGATACAAGACCAGCTACCCTGCTAGACCCACGTAGGATACAAGTACAGAGTAAAATATTGCCGGACCCACATAGGATACAAGAACAATAGCCAAGTACTGCCGGACCCACATAGGATACAAGAACAATAGTCATCGCCGTCGAACCCACGAAGGATTCCAGTACGGTCATCGTTGCTTCCGAACCCATGGACGATCCCAGTACAGTCGTCCTCGTCGTCGCAGTCGCATCCATCTCTAGGGTTCCCGCACGCAGCATGATCGATTCCGAGAGGGTCCGCTCCACGAGCCAAGGGGGTTCGATACGTCAACTGAAACAAAGTCCAGATTTTATGTGTCCCAAATTTCCATCTCTTCAAAAGGAACTCAACGCAACAGACATCGGGTCAATCGAACGCCCGGTCTGAGAGTTGTTTGCTTTTTCGTCCTAGGGGCCCGGTTGGTTTTTAAGTCAAAACCAACCTAAATGTACTCCAACTGCATCCAAACCTTGATCGGAGTAATCCAAAAGTACCGTCTCACTAAGAGGAAACCAACAAAGTCGACGACACATCATTCGGATGTCCGAAGCTCAAGTTATAAGTGTTTCTGCTCTGAGGGCCCGGTTGGTTTCGTGTTTGAACCAAACCGTCCAAACAAAAAGTTCACCGAAACCTTCAGTGTAATATACTGAGACGACCGTATCAATCCAAGGATCGCTACACATCTGATGTTGTGTCGATCAGAGGTCCGTAGCCCATGTTATGGGTGTTTGAATGGCTCTGTTCGGAAAATAGGGGGTTCGGGCCCAGTACGACCCGACCCGATACCCCTGGGTCGGCCCGAACTTTGTCGACCCGTCCCGGGTCTGGGTCTGTCCTGGTTGGGTGTGGCCCGGACCAGTGTGGGCGGTCCGACTCGGTGCGGCCGGTCCAGCCCTAGGTGGGCGCCCGCGTGCTGAGCGGACGCGGAAGGGGGTGGGGGGGGGGGGGGGGCTGCCCCCCTCGTTTTTGAACGGGGCCGCCCCACGTGGAGTGGCCTGCCCCTGCCTGCCGCCGGGGGTGACAACCCCCAGTCTTCCGAAATCCGACTGGCCGTAATGGCCGGTCGGTGTGCCGCCGCGGGACCCCAGTGGGTCCTGCCTTCCGAAGCACCGGCGACCGGCGGATCCGGCCGCCCTCCCCTACAGAGTCGCGGCCTTAGGCCGCGACCCTTGTCCGATCGGCGCGGCACGACGACGCCACGCCCCTCCACCGCGGCTCGCCCCGGCCGCGGCCCTCCATGGTACTCTGACATGGTGCGACGGCTCCACGCTCCTCCGCCGCAGCCCAGCTCCGGCTGCGGCCCCTTTCGGCCTCAACGGTGCGGCACGACGGTGCCACACTCCAACCCCGCGGCCAGCACCATCCACGGTTCCCTCGTTCCCGCTAGGTGCGACGGCACCGCGTCGTCTCCATTCCAAACCACAACGAAGTACAATAACAAAGGGTGTGGAGGGTCGACCGTGTTCGTGTGGTCCGACCTCCTCCTGTTATATTGATAACATGCGTCCAAGAAATAACGAAGAACATCAAATAATAATTCTTGAACGATGAACAACCCCTACCTCAAAGAAGTTCGAGGAAGTTCACATCACGAAACAAGGCGTCGTGGGTGAGGCTCCGTGTATGTTGACGGTGAACGTCCGTGGAAGAAGAGATGTTTCCCTTTCTTCAACGCGAGAAGAAGATGAAATGGTGTGACGACGTTCTTCATCGAGGTAGAGATGTTCTTCACCCAGAAGATGAAGTTCTTCAAAAAGATCAACACAAGAGCTCTCCCCTTTTCTTCACACAGAAAAAAAAACTAAAATAAAATAAGGCTTTGCCTTATTTTATTCATTTATGCCAACATTTTCAAAATTCAAAACATCTCATTCAATTAATTAAAGAGTTTCAATTAATTGAATAAAGGTGTGTTGTCATTAAATTAATAAGAGAAGAGGGAAAGTCATAAATTAAATGGGGGTTTTCCAACATAAATAGGGTTAGAGGAAATGGAAGGGGTGGGGGCTCGTGTGGGACCCACCTCAGTAATATCCTACCAAGAGGGGTTAGGATTTTAGTGGGTCCCACCCCAACTCCCACACATGGGGTTTTAACCTCTTATAAGTAAAATAAAACTGTAACACAATTTTATTTCTCTTAATACTTAACCCACATTTTTTAACAACTCTTCCCGAGTAAAGAAACTCTAGAAAAGGTCTTCTTAAGCAAATACCAGTGCTGCGATTTCATCAGTGCCCCCAGATTTCGATTCTGAGCACCAGTTCAAAAGTTAGAAAAATCCACTCGTTCGTTCACTGAACATACCCGAGCTAAACTTCGGAAAATGATTTGGGGCACACTGGGCCTCAGAATGAGGTGCCGTCAGAAACTACGTACTCATAAAATCCCCAAGAAATTAAGAAAAAAATTTCCTTGAAATTTATAGGTCTTTACACTACTCCCACCTCAGGGATTTACGTCCCCGTAAAGATACATCACACACTAGGGGAACAAATGAGGGTACTGAGCACACATCTGAGACTCCCGCTCCCAAGTGATCTCAAAGAGGTTTCCGTGCTTCCACCTGATGCACACTAGAGGAATCAAACGCCCATGTAGGACTCGCTCCTGTCGATCCTTGATCTCCACCGGGACCTCCGCAAAAGTATCCCCATCATCAATGCCCAGCTCCCCATGGTCGATGATATGCGCCGGGTCGTGCACATATCTCCTCAGCTGGGATACGTGGAAGACGTCGTGCACCCAGTGAAACTGAGGTGGTAGAGCCAGGCGATAAGCCACCTCGCCTATCCTACTAAGAACCTGGAATGGTCCGATGAAGTTCAGAGATAACTTGCTGCCCCAGCCAAATCTCTGTAATGAACATCAAGGTGAGACCCGTAAGAAAAGGTGGTCCCCATCCTCGAACTCTAGTGGTCTCCGCCTCCTGTCAGCATAAGACTTCTGTCGGCTCTGAGCTATCCTCATCCACTCCTGGATGACCTGGACCTTCTATGTCGTGGGTTGTACCATCTCTGGTCCCACAAGTGCTGACTCCCTAGGGTCTGTTCAGCATAGAGGTGATCTGCAAGGTCGGTCGTACAATGCCTCGTATGGTGCCATCCCGATGGTGGAGTGGTAGCTATTGTTGTATGAAAACTCCACCCAAGGGAGGTGATCCTCCCAACTGCGACCAAAGTCGAGGAAACATGCACGAAGCATGTCCTCGAGAGTCTGAATGGTCCTCTCCGTCTGTCCATCCTTTTGAGGGTGGAAGGCGGTGCTCAGGCGTAGTTGCATCCCGAATGCCTCCTGCAACCCCTTCTAAAACCGGGAAGTAAATCAGGCATCTCGATCGGAGATGATAGATGATGGAACAACATGAAGCCGTACGATCTTCTGAACGTAGAGGTGTCCCAAGCTCTCCACTAATCTCTACTCTCTGATGGGTAGAAAGTGGGCCGAATTGGTGAGTCGGTCGAAGATCACCCAAATGGAGCCATGTCCTCTGGAAGTACGTGGAAGTACAGTCACAAAATCCATAGATATTCTGTCCCACTTCTACTCCAGAACCTCCAAGGGTTGTACCAAGCCTGCTGGTACCTGGTGCTCTGACTTCACCTGCTGACAGGTGAGGCATCAAGAAACGAACTCTACCACAACCTTCTTCATACCCAGCCACCAATGCTATCGTTTGAGATCCTTGTACATCTTCGCCACTCCTAGATGTAACGCTAAAGGGGATGTGTGAAACTCTCTCAGAACCTCCTCCTAAAAAGCAACCGGTACTATGGTACGTCCTCTAAAAAAGACAACGTGCTCTCCTCCTACATAGAATCCATCAGGTGCCTATCCTGAGGATATCTGTGCACGCCGTGTCTCACAATCAACATCCCCACACTGTGCTTCTATGACCCGCTGAAGAAGTGGTGGTGTGACTGTAAGCAACTGTAGAAAGGCTGCGCCATCTCTATCCACAAATGATATCTGCAACGCGGCTAACTTCTCTATCACCTCTCCAAGAAGCTGAATGCCCATCCTCCTGATGAGAGAATTGGCTACAACGTTCCCCTTTCGAGGAGTATAGACTATCTCAAAGTCATAGTCCTGGAGGAACTTGAGCCATCACCACTGTCTCAGGTTCAGGTCCTTCAGCGAGAAGATGTACCTGAGACTCTGGTGGCCAGAATAGACTGTAAAGCGCTCGCCCATCAGATAATGCAACCACATCTTCAAGGAGAAGACCACTACTGCTAACTCCAGGTCATGGGTAGCATAGTTCTACTCATGCTGCCTCAAATATCATGATCCATAGGTGATAACTGCTCTCTCCTACATCAGGACACACCCGAGTCCGGTCCCTGATGCATTACAGTAAACTACATACCCTACTCCCTCCTTCGGTAGCCACAAGATTGGTTCGCTGGTCAATCTATGTCTCAACTCCTGGAAGCTCTACTGACATCTATCTGACCACACGAAGGGTTTTCCCTTCTTCGTCAAAGCTAAAAGTGGTGCCGCAACTCTGGAGAAGTCTGGCACAAATCTCCTGTAGTACCCAGCCAGACTTAAGAAACTCTGCACCTCCATCACGCTCCTGGGTGGCTCCCAAGCTAGCATTGCCTCGATCCTCACAGGATCCACCGAAACTCCCACATCAGAGATGAAGTGCCCTAAGAAGTGGACCTCACGTATCCATAACTGACACTTCGAGAGCTTACCATAAATCTGGTGCTCTTAAAGTGTGTCCAGTACAACCCGCAAGTGGTAGGCGTTCTCCTCCTCAGTAGTCGAGTATATCAATATGTCATCGATGAAGACCACGACAAATTGATCGAGATAAGGCTGGAATATACTGTTCATGAGACTCATGAACATTTCTGGAGCATTGGTTATGCTGAAAGGAATAACCAAGAACTCATAGTGGCCATACCGACATCTGAAAGTCGTCTTCTGCACATCCTCTTCTCGAACTCTGAGCTGATGATAGCCTGACCTGAGGTCTATCTTCGAGAACCAACGTGATCCCTTGAGCTGATCAAAGAGGTCTTCAATCCTCGGAAGTGGATACTTTTTCTTCACCGTCACTTGGTTCAGGAAACGGTAATCGACACACATTCGCAAGCTCCCATTCTCCTTCTTGGCGAACAAAATCGGGGAAGCCTAGGGTGAAACACTAGGTCGGATGAATCCCTTTCCCTCCAGGTCCTCCAGCTGTACCCATAGCTCTCGAAGCTCAGCAGGATCTATAAAATATGCTGGAGTAGATATCGGGGCTATCCCGGGGTACAGGTCAATATAGAAGTCTACCTCTCTCTGAGGAGGTAGTCCCGGAACGTCTTCAAGAAAAATGTCCACATATTGATCCACCACTACAGGAAAACTCAGATTCTGCACGTCAACTACTCCTAGGATGAGGCTAGCCAACTGATTAGTGATCAGCTGTCCTCTCCTCTGTGTGAGTCCGTCCTACACTGCAAAGGCTCCCTTCTCACTAGGGAAGGTGAACCTACTCCCATCGGTGCGAACAGACCGCACCTTTCACCTAATATAGTCGATATCAGCATGGACTGTAGATAACCAATCCATGCCCAAGATGACGTCGTAAGGCCTCAACGCTGCTACAAGAAGATCCCAGCTGAATCTCTCGCCTCCTAGAGTATGATCACACAGCCGGCACCAGTGTGTAATCGTCAAGTCTACTCCCATAGGAGTCTCTAGCCATAAGGATCGAGCCAACAACTCCGTTGGAATCTCTGAGCTTTGAACAAGGGCAGCGAAAATGAAAGAATGACTCGCTCCTGTGTCTATAAGAACAACAGCAAGGGTGTAGTAGACACAAATAGTACCTCGAATCATCTCTGGTGTGCCGTGGTTGTAGGCCTCCACCGCCTGGAGCTGGGCCTGTCTCTATCCGCCAGCTCTCTGTGGTCGGGGTGGACCTCCTGGTGGTGGTGGTGGTAGAGTCTCAAAGCGTCGTCCACCACCCGCTACTCGGCCAGATCCTCTGCCTCGTCTACCTGCTCCCTGCGGACCACCACGGTCGAACCTCTGCCTCTGCCTGGGTAGTCCCTCAACTGTCAGCTGCTCTTCTGCACGGCGGGTCGGACAGTCCTGAGCCATGTGGCCCTATCCACCACATGCATATCATTCTTTTCCACTTGTATAACTGACTCTAATACGTGTGACCCACACCTCTGAGCCGGTATCTTGAGGTCGTCCGGCTGATGGTCTGGTCCTCTTGGACCCCTATGACATCTGTCGACTTCGAGCTGTAGAAGACTCTACTACGTGCCGCCCTACGGTAGGTCTCGCTGTTGGCATAGGCTCAGCAAGAAAGCTCTCTACGAGAAGGGCTCGCTCCAGTTCTCCAGTTTGCGTCTGAATGCTGAGGGAGATCATCGATGCCCTGATCTCATGCCTCAGTCCTTGCTCGAAGGTCCGGGCCCAGAAGAATGGGTCCCATACCATGTCCGTGGAATAGTGCGAGAGATAATTAAATTTCGCCGAGTACTGGGCTACCATGATGCTGCCCTGCCACAGCTGCAGTAACTTCTGAATGCGCACCGCACGGAGGGTGGATAGAACAAACTCCAAGCGGAAGAGGATCTCGAAGTCCGACCAAAGGAGAGATGCCTCGTCGTGCACCTGAAGCATCAGTATCCACCATCTACCTACTACCGCGTGTAGGAGGCTCACTGTAAGGATCACCATGAAGTCTGATGGTGTCCCTACTAACCTAAAAACTCATACAACAGCCTCCAACCAATCCTCAGCTACCTGAGGGTCCATCTCCCCGCGGAACCTGGGCGGTCTCTGACGCTGAAACTTTTGCAGAGCCCTAAGGCGATGTGCACTCTCAATGGCTGGGGCATATGGCATTGGTGGCTCGGAGGGTAGAGGTACCGCCGGTGCCTTCGCTGTAATAGGTACCTGCACCGAGGCCTCGTCGCTCGGTGGGCTATCGTCTCGCACAAGGTTCAGAACCCTAGCTGGCTACCGTCGTGGGGCCATCCTGAAAAGAAACAGGTTCACCACGGTCAATACAGTATACCTGGTGAGGTGACACAAAGTAATTACAATGAAAACTTTGAAACACAAATGCAATCAATGTTTTCGCACACTGAGTCGGAAATCAGAAGTTAGGGTCCTGGTATATGGATACGTCGGCCGCTGCACCAACACTGGACTCCCTATACTGATAACCACACTCAATACCCTTAACACTATTACTTCACATAGAAGAATGATTAGAGTCCTAAGTTTTGCGGTAGAAACAAACTCCTCTGATACCAACTTGTCACGACCCTTAATCGGGGCCCGTGCCGTGACTACCCCCAGACCGCCTTCCATAGGCCAGGGGCTGGAGACTAGCACCAAAGGCATAAATCCCAATAAAAGGGAAGACATTTCCTTCAGAAAGTAAACAAACACCATAGAGTTCTTAATCAGAGTAAACACTAAGTAAACTGAGTAAAAAATTATGTGTTGGAAAAGTAAATGGGCCAGAATACAAACTCAACTGTAAGTAAAGTACAACTGAAATGAAAGTACAACAACTGAAAATTAAAGAAGCGAGTCTGATCTGTCCTATGGAAATCCCACATGAAGGGTGGGTACAGATAGTCTCCTCTGCTCCTCGGCTCCAGCCATCCGCTTCGAGTACGTCCCTTATAGTGATCCACCTCTAGGTACCGTCCAGCTCCATGAGCTCCCACCTCTATCAACGTTGTACGTCATCTGCATCCAACACAACATAGTTCAGGAATAGCCCGTGTAGGGTGAGTATATGCTACTCAGTAGGGACACCGAAACCCCCGAAGGTCTCCCAGAATCCACAAAGGATAAACCACAAAAGAAAGATACAATCACGAAGCAACAACCAACTCTACTTAGGTATATGCCCATAAATATACCTAAGTCATCAATTCCAGATCGGCTCCAGCACAAGAGCCCAAGTTCAATCTACTCCACACAGGATAGTACAACCCAATCCACACATGAAAGCACAACCCAATCCACACAGGAAAGCAAGTCAATCATATCGAAGATATTGATTGAAAGTCAGGCTCAGCTCACACAGATATACTTCTTTCCAAGATGATAGAGATGATCAGATATAGCCACTGATTCGTCTAAGCTATCATACCCACATAGGATACAAGACCAGCTAAGCAGTCGGACTCACAAAGGATACAAGACCGGCTACTTTTCCAGAACCACGTTGGATACAAGTACAGAGCCAAATACTACTGGACCCACATAGGATACAAGAAAAGTAGTCAAGTACTTCCAGACCCACATAGGATACAAGAAAAACATTCATCACTGTCAAACCCACAGAGGATTCCAGTACGGTCATCGTTGCTGCTGAACCCACGAAGGATCCCAGTACATTCGTCATCGTCGTTGCAGTCGCAGCCAACTCTAGGGTTCCCGCACAAAGCATGCTCAATTCCAGGAGGGTCTGCTCCACTATCCAAGGGGGGTCGATACATCAAATGACACGAAGTCCGGAGTTGATGTATCCCAAAGTTCCGTCTCGTCAAAAGTAACTAAACGTGAAAGACGACAAGTCAATCGGACGCCCGATCTGAGAGTTATTGGTTTTTTCGTCCCAGGGGCCTGGTTGGTTTTTAAGTCAAAACCAACCCGACCATACTCCAACTACGTCCAAACCTCAAGCAGAGTAAGCCAAAAGTACCTTCTCACTAACAGGAAACCAACAAAGTCGACGACACATCATTCGGACATCTGGAGCTCAAGTTATAAGCGTTTCTACTCCGAGGGCCTGGTTGGTTTTGTGTTCGAACCGACCTAGCCAAACCCAAAGTTCTCCTAAACCTTTAGTGTAATATACCAAAATGACCGTCTCGATTCAAGGATCACTACCAAACTGACAGTGTGTCGATCGGAGGTCCGTAGACCAAGTTATGGGTGTTTGAACGGTTCTGTCCGGAAAACAGAGGGTTCGAGCCCGGTCCAACCCGGCCTGATACCCCTGGGTCGGCCCGAACCGGGTTGAACCATCTTGGGTCCAGGTTCGGCCCGGTTGGGCGCAGCTGGGCCCAGCCCGACGCGGAGGTCCGGCCCGGCGCGGGCGGTCCGGCCCGACGCGGCCGGTCCAGCCTTGTGCGGGCGCCCGCGCACTGAGCGGACGCCGAAGGGGGGGGGGGGGGGGGCGTTTCCCCCCTCATTTTTGGACGGCGGCCCCCCACATGGAGGATCCCACCCCTGCCTACTAATGGGGGTTACAACCCCCAGTCTTTCGAAATCCGGCCGGCCGTAATGGCCGGCCGGTGTGCCGCCATGGGACCCCCATGGGTTCCGCCTTCTGAAGCGCGAGCGTCCGGCGGATCCGGTCGCCCTCCCCTGCACCGCCACGTCCCACCCTAGCCGCGACCCTCCATGGTACTCTGACACGGCGCGATAGCGCCATGCCCCTCCGCCGCAGCCCGACTCCGGCCGTGGCCCCTTTCGGCATCAACAGCGCGGTGCGAGGGCACCGCGCTCCATAGCTGCGGCCCACACCGGCCGCAGTTCCCTCGTTCCCGCGCAGTGCGATAGCACCGCGTCATCTCCGTTCCAAACCACAATGAAGTAAACTAACAAAGGGGGAGGAGGGTCGGCCGTGTTCGTGTGGTCCGACCTCCTCCCGTTATATTGATAACATGCGTCCAAGAAATAACGATGAGCGTCAAATAATAATTATTGAACGATTAATAACCCCTACCTCAAAGAAGTTCGAGGAAGTTCGCGTCGTGGAACACGACGTCGCGGGTGAAGCTCCGTGTACGTTGACGGTGAACGACCGTGGAAGAAGCGGTGTATCCCTTTCTTCGACGCAGGAAGAAGATGAAATGGCGTGACGACGTTCTTCGTTGAGGTAGAGATGTTCTTCTCCCGGAAGATGAAGTTCTTCAAAAAGATCAACACAAGATCTCTCCCCTTTTCTTCACACAGCAAAAACCAAAACTAAAATAAAATAAGGCTTTGCCTTATTTTATTCACTTATGCCAACATTTTCAAAATTCAAAACACATCATTCAATTAATTGAATAAAGGCGTGTTGGCATTCAATTAATAAGAGAAGAGGGAAAGTCATAAATTAAATGGGGGTTTTCCAACATTAAGAGGGTTAGAGGAAATTGAATGGGTGGGGGCTCATGTGGGCCCACCTCACTAATATCCTACCAAGAGGGGTTAAGATTTTAGTGGGTCCCACCCCAACTCCCACACATGGGGTTTTAACCTCTTATAAGTAAAATAAAATTGTAATACAATTTTATTTCTCTTAATACTTAACCCACATTTTTTAACAACTCTTCCCGAGTAAACGCAACTCTAGAAAAGGTCTTCTAAAGAAAATACCGGTGCTGCAGTTTAATCAGTGCCCTCAGATTTCTATTCCGAGCACCAATTCAAAAGTTAGAAATACCTGCTCGTTTGTTCACTGAACGTACCCGAGCTAAACTTTGGAAAATGATTCCGGGCACACCGGGCCTCGAAATCAGGTGCCGTCAGAAACTGCGTACTCGTGAAATCCCAAAAAAATTAAGAAAATATTTTCCTTGAAATTTACTGGTCTTTTCAAACATCATTTTTCAATAAAGTAAAAATCATATTAATATAAAATACCACACCATTGAAACCATACTAGAGGATAAAGTGTTATATCTATAGAAGATCATCGATAGACAAAATCTAGTAGATATTTTCACTAAAAATATGTTTCAAGATGGTTTTAGGAAACATCATGCCTATGTGGTGATCAAGTAAATAAAAGAAGCTATAAAAACACTACATACTACTAAATAAGGATGGTAAGATGTTTTTGTGAAGGAGTTTCCTTAGATATTCCCCTAGAATAAGTCATTAAGTAGGGTATTTTTGGGATGTGAATCCTAGTTTTAGAGAACTATAAGTTCATACACTAGAAAATCCATCCATTGTTCATATCTTCTGATAGAGTATCGAAGGTCCATAATATTTGTGAACTATCTAGAAGGAATTCTCTCAAATTAAGAATATATAAATTTACCAGAGAAAGTGGTCAAAGGGAACAATGTAATGGGTGATCAAAAATAACATTCTATATGGAGGCTCTCAATAAAATTGGGAAGGGGGCTATGAGTAGAAACCGATGATGTTTTCTACAAAAGGAAGTGGGGACTGAAGGAAAATGAATGTGAGACTGACTGAAAATTCTATTTTTTGATTTTCTAAATACCCGCTTTATGGGAGAGTGGTAACCACAACAACATAATACCCCCAAAAAGCCTTACACCAAACGCGAGATCCAAATTCTAAGGATCAAAATGAAAATTAAAAAATCAATCAGCCACAGGACACGAGGAGACCTCGATTCATGAGAACCACAACTGTCAATCACACCACCCACCATAAAGTTGTTCACCATATTCATCAACACTTCAGAACTTCAAGAAAGAAAGGGAGATGATGCTTCCCTATCAGAATGAGAGCTTATAACTAGATCACTGAAAATAAAGAAACCCCATCATCCCTGAAAAAACAAACTCACACGCGTTCTCCCCCATCACCGGAACTGGTAACCGAATCGACCAAGAACCCAATTTCACGAAGACAAGATCATGAAAAAAACCTAAGAATCAAGAAACTTCAGGTAGTAAAAATGAGTTCAGAAAAATTCTAAATCATTGAGGAAGGAAAACAGGATCCATCGTTGCACATACTGCACCTTTGGCTCAGACCATCAAAAAGGAACACCATCATGAAAATATTACCGACGAAGATAGCAACCCAGTCACCAGAAAACACCTGATCCCCACCACAATGAACCCACAAGACTCCCACCGAAACCGCAGCCGATCTGAGCCGAAAAATAAATTTCCATATAAATACAATGTAAATCATAGTTGTTGACTTTGAAATTTTCGAGAGTTTTTATATTCTAAGTATCTCTAGTTTCTTATGGGATATGATGCATCAAGAATCTGGGATGTAAATACTATATTATTATACCATCCTTTATTTTCTTGACTCTGAGCATATTCATATTTCTCCGTCACATATCTTTCAATCCTAGGTTTTGAGATAATTTACTATTTTATATTTACATAATGTTTTTGAGGTGTCTTAATGGGTTTTATAGTCAATACTACAATGAACTTATGCCCATATATGTTTTTTTTACATTTATTTCATATTATAGTGGTGAACTTGGTGGATGTTGAGCTGGTAGAGATAGAGAAATGTAGTGTATAATGTTAAATGGCAGAAAAGGTCACCACTGAAATTCCCTACTTATGAGTTTTTATAGCATAGAGGTGTTTTACTTTGTAACATGTCAATTTTTCTTAGTGATATTATCTATTGTATTTTTACAATTCAGGATTTCCTCAGATGTATTTTTCTAGACATCTCATACATTCATTATTATAATGTTTCATTTTCTATATATATATATATATGTGTGTGTTGATGGTGGTTAATGGAAATATATAGTGTATTAGAGAATCATCTTTGTTAGATATTGATATAAGATAAGGTATCCCATGAGTATTATACATTCCCGGTGCTAGTTTTTACCCATAGACCTATTATTTTAGGCAAGCATGGGGTATAATAATCAGATTACCAATGACCCAAGTGGGGCCCTGGTGGGTTAGGTCATGTTAAAATATTTTCCTTTGTGTTTTCCTTCAAATACTTATTCCACACACCGTTGTTACTATTATTCTTTTCACATACCTTTAATGTAGTAATATGTGTTTCACATTCTATCTAACAAACTACTATCATATAACCATTCTTATGGAAACTTACTTCATATTCCTCACTTCCTTGTGATTCCAAGATATGCAGTCACATATTATTTATAAACTCACACATTTTCTCTTTAGTTTTTATAACATTGAACTTTGATTTATTGATTCTCTATCTTCTTTGATTGAATTTTAAATATTCAAATTTAATTTTCTTATGATAATTTTCAGATTCATGTATATTTTGTTAAAGTGAAATAACCTCTCATTATATCATGACTTTTAATGTGATAATTTCATCAAATATTTCATTTCTTTTGGTAAGAATTACATTAATATTTTCAATCCTTCTTCTAAAATCATCTATTTATCAACATCTATTTTTAGTAGTCGATGAGTCTATGGTATTATTTAATGATTAATTCTCTTTATGACATCTTAAAATATTTTTAATTATAACCCTGAGATATATTAGTAAAATTTACTTGACTTCATTTCATGTTCCTACTTGAATTATTCATTAATTTTACCTTCATTAAAGAATACCTTAGAATGCTTAGATTGTTTAATAAAAGATTTATAATCTTTATCATCAAATTTTTATTTGTTTTCTACACTTTCCTTACTACAAGATGAATAATATATTATAGATAGAAACTTAATCATTTTGATGTTGTGGGTTTATTTCCATTTCCTTTAGAGAAATTTCATCCATTCTGGTAACTATTCACCTTATTTTTCTCATTTTATGATCTATTGGGTTGATCATCCTCATCTTCATCATGTATACTCTCTAGGAAATTAACTAAATGTTTTTTATTTACATGATTGAATTATTTAAATGGATGTTTTCCCTTTAACATATCATTTAATTCTCAAATACATTCTAAAGAAGTGTCATAAACACATTGTTATTCATGTCATCCGCATCAAACTAAAATTATTCCACATGAGATTACTTTTGATCACTGAATTTATCACCATTTAAATATTTAAAATAAATCTCATTTTCTTTTTTTACCTTTATTATTCAATACCATGTGCCCACTCATCTCCTACTAAATAAAAATTTTATTCATTTTTTAATTATTAAATTATCCAAACGTTGATCCTCTAGAAATAAAATTTTCATATCAAAATTATCCAAAATTACTTTCATTAATTTATTCACAATCGTTAAATATTTAAGAGTTTCTCCATAGATACATATATATCTAGAAATATTATTCACCTATGTAAAAAAATTCATCCTATGCTTCATCCCCAACCATCCTTATATATTTAAATTGAGTGTGAAAATATTGCCGTTGGGATTATTTCACCTTATAATCACCATTGTGAACAACCTAGAGTTTATCTCGTATAGATTAGATTGTTTTGGAAACCATCACCTTTTTCAGTTCCTTATATAAGAGGTATGAGGGAACTATATTTTGATCACTTACATCAACATTAATATTATTTTTATTTATCAAAGTATAAGGAATACTTTCTCTAGGTGGAATAAATCTAGTGGTTTCGATGAAATGCACATATAATCCCATTAATAAAAATTATGGAAATATATTCTCTATTCCAAAAAGAAATCTGTTTTCTTCATATATAGCTATTACCTTATTATTGAAATAATTATAGTTATCCATGAAACATATTTCAATTAATAGAGATATAAACAATAAAAAATAACACAAGGTCCTTGAGAGTGAAACTACGATTTATGAAAGTTACGGTTTTGTGTAGTATCTTAAAATATCTTTCAAAAAATTTAAAATAATTATTGTAGTATCAAAAAAACGTAGAATGTCTCCCATTGAGACTTACCTATGGGAATTTTCAATCATGTATTTTATTATTTTATACTTTAATGTTTTTAATTTTTTTATAGGGTTGAAAACTGATTTAACAGAAAAAAATAAAAGTTCAAAAATCTCTAGGAATTTCAAATCGAAATGAAATAATTGAAAACAAAACTAAACAAGCAAAAAAGATATTTAATAGATTGGAGAAGAAGAAGTATATCAAGTAATTATAAGGGCTATGTCTTACTTCACCATTTTAAATAGTTTTCACATCTGTAATTCTCCCAATACATAGATTGAAATATATAATATTACATCATATTTAGTTAATTTATTTGAGTCTATAACCGAAATATTTGAACAATAATTCCTTTCTAAAGGAGTTGATCATTTCTATCAATGATTTTTAAGAAGAAAAACATAGTAAACACTCATGGTACACATAATCTTCGACCAAAGATTGAGAAATTTAAAAAAATTAATATTATCTTGAATGTACTACTCATATTGAATTAATGGGATTCATTAGTAAATCATCACCCTCCAATCAAAAATAGAACATTTAATTAATGGATGGATTTTTTTAACAAAATTCTAAAAGAATAAAACTTTAACTAATGATCACATTTCGAGTTCCAATATTATTGAGAGAGTTATAATTGTGAAATTTAAGAAATGAAAAATCATAAATATTACACCCTGAGAATACACTCGCTTCAGTTAATAGAATGTTTTCCAAACATCACTAAGGTGAAAAAGTGTGCTTTGATTTTTTTATTCATTAGAATCGGGAGTATAAACAGTTTCTTTGAAAATCTTATAGTTTTTTCCCATCACTCCACTTATTAAAATCTATGAAAATCTCTTTAAGTGTTTATATCCGTTTACCAAAAAAATATAATTTCCCTTTTTATTTTTCAATTCATTTGTATTATCATTAAGCTCACTAACATCATTTGGTAAGTTTTCATGTCATTCATTTGTACAATTATTATTTTTCTAATTTTTCCTCTTATCAAATCCCAATCAATTTAATATTTTCATCAAAAAAATATGATGTATGCACATGAAAAAAATAATTCAATTAAAACCAAGACTATTCTTGCATGAAATCATAAAAATCATACTTAAACATTATTCTTAAGCTCAACTGGTAAAACTACAGAAACTTTGATCAACGATGCTTCTGTACTTGGTCTGAATTAATGAATGCACTGCAGCAAACACCAAACATTCATGTATCATCATCACTAAAGATGAATTATTGGGGTGCTTTCCCGATCTTACCAAATTTTATAGATCAAGAACTAAATGATAATTT
The DNA here is from genome assembly GCA_963277665.1 of Viscum album. Taxonomy (NCBI): domain Eukaryota; kingdom Viridiplantae; phylum Streptophyta; class Magnoliopsida; order Santalales; family Viscaceae; genus Viscum; species Viscum album. The sequence goes on from OY728160.1 coordinate 1,377,477,164, forward strand.
TAATAACTAATAATCCATAAAATCAGAGCTAAAAAATATTGTTCAATTTCTTAATCACAGAATCAAAATTGAGTGATTCTAAGCATCCATAGGCCAATTTATAAAAATCCTCACACTAGATCTTCTTAAAGATCATCATCCTACACATGTATACAAACACAAATCATTTAGAACACTTCAACCTATCTTAGAATCAGATGCCTCACCATAGTATAGAAACTACTGATATCATGTATCTTGACATAATCTTCATTGAATTCATTATAGGAGTAGTTCACATCATCATTGCATTTAATCTTAAGAATCAAACTACTTCAACCATATGTCCTCTTCAATTACCGAAATATAGTTCCCCCATATCATATTCTTCATAACTAAAATTTTATAGAGGTTTTAGATTCAATGGGATAGATTTATAACACAAATTCAAAGCCATAATAATCCCCTCATGTTGATTCATCTTATTTAAATGTCAATGATTTGATTCTCATAAATCGAGATTGGTCGGTATCTTAGTGACTTTGGTTTCGAGTTTGAGAATAAGATAAATTATCTTACATTGAGGGAATTATATTATACCTGCTCCAACTCCCAAAATATTATGTGAGTAATAGGAGGAGAATTTTATATTATGCACTACTTAGATCATCTTACTGTAAGGACTCTATTTACTTTTACGATAGATAAATAAATATCTTACACAATTGATTCTTTGTCCTAGGAGATTGTGCACTAGTGCTTCAGTACATCTTACTTTTTTGAGAGCAAACAAGTAAAAATAAATTAAAAATAAATAATTAAAAAATAAATTTTATTATAAAATTTAAACTAAAATTCAAATTATAACAATTAGAAAACAGAAATTAGTAATTAGAAAATAAATTAAAATTAAATTTTTTGTTTTTATTAAATATTAACTAAAATAAAATAAAATAAAATCTAATAATATTATTACTAGAATGAAATATATTTAAAAAAAATAAAAAAAATTAATTGATTAATTAATTATCAAAAAAATAAATCATTAAAATTATAAAATATTTTAGTGAAAATAAAATTTCTATAAATATTAAATTGTTTAAATAAAATAAATGAAATGTTACAATTTAATTAATTAATTAAATTCCAAAACAAAGAGAAAAAAATATGAAATAATAGAAAACCAAATTAAACAAAAGCCCTTAATTTATTATTTGAAGAACTCCTTTAAAATTAAATAATAAAATCAAAGTTAAATAAAATATTTAATTAAACATAACAACATATATTAAACAAAAAATTAAGTTCTTTATTATCTTAACACATAATTAACAAAAAATACAATTAATCAATTAAAACATTATTTTAAAAAATAAATACAATTAAATTAAAGATATATTGTGGAAAAATTGTTTAAAATACAGCCACATCACTTTGATAGAAATTTATATTACAATATAAATATGATGAGTATTGAGAGGGTGGGGATGAATTAGTTCTCAAAATTTTATCTTCTCAAACATAATTTTCTCCCATGACCAGTAATTGCATTGGATTCTCCACGTAACCTATTTAATCATGACTAATGATAAAATAAAAAGGAATAACACATGGACATTGTGATTTTTATGAGATTCATGAAATATTTACAAGTGACTAGTTCTTTGTGTTTTTTATGGTTATCCCATATTTAATAATGTTTTTCTTAATATCAATTAAGAACATTACAAGAAGGGGAATGACCTTGAATTTTTTTTCAAGAATTATTTTGACTACAAGTGTGTCTATATCACATCTCAAAATTATTATTATAATATAAAATTAAGATTGATCAATAATTAAAATATTCAATAAAGTTCTACCTTATTCTTTCTTCCATAAGTTTATTCAATCTTATAAAGAATTATAACCCTAATCATCACTCCAAAACCATCCAATTTTTCTCAAAAAATCACTATAAAAAATGTGAAAATATCTCTTAACTTATAAAAGTGAAACATTTTTCCTAAAAATATCAATAAAATATAGAATAATAGCTTTATTTATAACATAGTTTGGATCAATCAATAGGTGATATGAAAACTAGGTCTATCTTTTTTCCTCTAAAAAACTAAAAGTTATTTTGTTTTGAAAGATGATATTTTTGAATAAAACCATGAATTTTTTACTCCAAATCATGAAGGGATTTTACTTCAAAAATTCCAGAAGCTAATTCTAGATTCATGAAAAAAACCCATGATCATTTAACCTTTGAACAACAATATAGTTGAAAAAACCTTAAAAATCTAAAATGGCCCTCATTTATACTAGTTGTCATCATCTTATAAACAATGTGAAGATTCCATGATGTTTCAAAGAAACAAAAACATGGTCTCATAAAATATAATGTAGTTTCATTCCTCATGGAAAATAATGAACTATTCATTTAATTTCTATAAACCATTATTAAAACCAAACAACGTTTAAGGAATCAAACCAAGGAATATAGGTTCCATCCATTTGTGCATCTCATTGAAGATACTTTAAACAGGTATTGAAAACCTATTGGATGATGTTTTGAAGTGTTAGAGAAGTCGTAAAATTGTTTTTAAGAAAGTAATAATTTATTTACAGATAATATGGATGTAATGTTTTAGAGTAAATAAAACTAGAAAAGGAAAATATCCAACATCAAATCCCATAAAATATTATTAATATACAAAGTGGATGTTTGAAGAAATGATAATGGAAAATATCATACATGTATAAATTTTTTAAGCCATGTATGATATTATAGAAGTTTCTATGATATTATGGAGAAATGTATGATAATTTATCTAAGCAACCCAATATTGAAGAAACAAATTAACAATGGGATTTTTATTAAATGTTTCAGTTTTAAAGACCCAATAAGGTAATTTATCTTATAAATGTAAGATACTTGAGGGGGATTCAAGATAACTGAGTGATATGAATAGTAAGTAAGATAATTTTTCATTTCATAGTGCATGTGATGATTTACTTTAGGAAATTCTATGAACCCATATTTGAGATTTTTTATAGAATATAATTAAATGAGAGAATTTCCACTCAGTAGAATGAGTAACCGTGTCACAATAAGTTTGACCATACTAAAGGATATTTCCATGACTTATGCTAGAGAAGACACACTCTAATAACAGAAATTTGATGTACATGTACGTTAGATTTATTTCTCGGGATACTTAGTATATTACACAAATGGACACCCGGAGACTATATTAGTTTAGTGTCATTAGAAACATGGAACACATTTTTCTAAATTTGTGAAATATATTCAACATCTCCCATAAATATCTTCCCCTTTATTTTCCTACCTAATACCTTTATTTATATCTTGGGGAAAAGAAAACATAAAAACCATGAGCTCAAATGATTAGTAAGGATAAACATGGATAACATAAAAAAACATAAACATTAGAATGTAAAACAATGATCATAAATTTTTAATATTTAAATCTTCAGTCGTGAAATTAATTGTGGAAGTACATAAGACATAAATCATAAAGGAAAATAAAACATGATAAAATAGAATTTTCTTAAAACAAGGAATTATGGAAAACATATAATAAAAGAAATTCATTTCCATATTTGCCAAGGCTCATTGCCAAAACTGTCATAGAAGACAAAGTCCATTATAGAACCGAGTTCAATAAACGTTCCAGCCCTATATTACTAAACCGAGATCATTTTCTTTTCCAAAATTTTCTGTCTCATTAGATATAAATCTTTACCCAATGAATTGGAGGGAGATATAGGTTCCACCCATCACATAATGAAAACCATACATATAGGTTACTCAAAAACATAAATCATTCATCATAGCATAACTCAAGGAATAAAATTTGTTTTGAAGAATTCCAGTTGTAGGGCGTGGAAAAAAGTTATTTCATAAGTTAAAATGAAGTAATGTGGTTGACCTACAATGTCTCCCAAAGATGAGTGCACAAAAAATAGTTTGTCACTTTTAAATGAGGGTAAAAATGGGGTGCTATTTTTAGAATAAATTAATAAGATAATGATTGAAATAAAAAAATGAAATTCAAATGATTGAAAAACTATGATATTAAAAGGGTGATTAGGTCGGGGTTGGTTTCCCAATTGTAATTATATCCTTGTTAAATTTAATTCAAACAACTTTTTATTTGTTGATTAAAGTGAGTTTTCATAATCGTTTCCTCTCACTTTCTTGGTGAAATTATGATGGTGAGAGAAAACATTACCAAGATATTAGTTTGGTCAACTATCCTTCCATGTGAAAAATAGTTGTATTAAATATCCTCCATTGAAAAAGGAAATACCCAATCAGGTCTTGTTTATCCTAAATAATGAAGAACATTCACTACCCCTTTTACCCGTACTGACGATAGTTGAGTACTTCACCACTAATACCTGGTCTATTCCATTGTATATAAACAAGAAATTACTGGAGGGGGATAATGATTAAGTTACCATGGAAAAAATAAATAACAAAATTAAAATTCAAGAATGATATCACATTATAATAAAATCCTCTATATGAAATTCACAACAACTTTGAGGAAAAATAAATTTCATTCAATTACTTCTAAGAACTCAAGCATTACAAAATATAAAACCAACCCTTCCCCAATCACTTTAAATTTTTACCCCACCGTGGTAAGAGTAATAAAGATGAATGAGGAAGAAGAAGGAATTACAAAACTATGGAAGAGAAAATAAATAAAAGAGATAAATTCAAAATGTTCTCCTCTTTGGTGTCCCAGAAGGAATGAGATTGAATGAGAGATGCTTTAAGAGGGAAGAGCTCCCCTCCTTTTATAGCCAGAATCAGTCTCCCAAAAGTTGACGTGTTGTATCCCCATTAGATGAAATATTCATGTGTTTAAGCCTTCTTTAAAGTTGTTCTTAATTATCTTGTCTGTTTCCCCTCAAAATATCAGCGTATTTGGACTAGTATTTCGAGAGTTATTCCCGTTTTACTCGCACAATTTATTCTGTCCATTCCGACCCTCCAAATCGCAAACCTCCAGATTAGAATGATTTTATGACCATTAAAATGGAAAATTAACATGGCCTTTACTTCAAGAAAGATGTCCCAAAACTCCATGTACGTCCACCCACCTAATTTTACAACACTTGGGCCCACCATGAATGAGTTATGGACCCGCCATGAAAACAAGGTAGATCTATAAATAGTTTTCATACTCCCACTTGTGAGCTTCTTTTGAGCTTACATATGGGTGATTAAGATTTTGGTCATGAAGGGTGAAATGAATCCTTTGATGTGTAACATCTAGAAAATAAATAAATTTTCAATTTGGATTAGTGTAGAAAATGTTATGGCCAAAATACCAAAATGACTTAAAATAGTTAAAAAAACCCGAAATGGGCCATTTTTACTATTAAGTTCATAATATAACAAATATAAATTTTTTAGCAATTTATCTTAAAGTAAAAATTTGGTGGGATTAAAACAGTTAAATTCAAAGAAAATTTAATAGAAAATATTTTATTTATCAATTCCCCCACACTTAGCACTTGGACTCCTGGACAAGTAAACATCAAAATAAAATAAAATCAAATCCGAAACACATACCCATGAGATCTACCAAATCAATACCAAGAAACAAAAATATATCATGCCTCATAAAAAACAATTATTTCATGTTCTCCATTTTATATTATTTAATATATTTACACTTCATTTCTTATCCCATGCACACAAAACACCTACCTCACATGAATTTTCTATCATCTCACAAATGTAAATGTTCAACAAGGCTTTTCTCATCCAAACTCACACAAGAGTCACCATAGGATTTATAAATTCCTACTTCTCCAGCCTATGTGATTGAAGGACATGTGTTTCTCAAGAGGACTTTTCAAGGTTGTTCTGTGGCTTTCGGTTGGTAGGATTTATATGTTTAAAATTCATAGGCCGAAAAAAGTGGGCTTGACTCTTTTTGAAGAAAAATTGCATGATTCTAATTTTCACTCCTAAATGGTCTCCTTCTATTTCCCTTTTTATAAAATTGCCATCATCATCATGAGAACTCAAGGAATGTTCATTCCATTTTGTATTGTACCACCAATTTTTTTTCTCAACCATTGTTTTTCTTGAAGGATCTAGATAGGAACAACTTTCTTTTTACATTGGAAGCTCCAGAAGGGAACAACTTCTTTTATCAGGAAAACTCTAGAAAGTCATATCTATTTACAAAACAAACTCTTTAATAGAAACACCAGGTCTTAAACATTTTATTTTCCACCAAAAGTATCACCAAATGTGGTAGTACACCACAATACATCTTCCCCCACACTTAAGTTCAACTAGATCATGCAATTTTACATCAAGAGTAGGTTGGATAGGGGAAATTGGATTCTAATGTGGCTAACGTAATAGGATGTTCATGGATTCTTTGGGATAAAATGATACATGTATAAGGTAGGCCATAATATAAAGTATTATTTTGAAAAGGGAGTTTAAAACCAAATAAATGCCTCAATCATTTAAAAAACAAGTACCTCAAACCCTCAAGTTTTGGCAGGAATAAATCAAATTCAAGTTAAAGAAAGAATGGTTTGGTTCTCTCAATAAATGAGGCTAATGTAAAGAATATGAATAAATGGTAAATAATCCTCATAGGAAAGTGATTTCAAAAAAAAGATAGCGAGATGTAACATGGGATTTAAAAATCAGAGTACTTTTCATGAAATTTCAAAAGACTTGAACTTGAAACAAAGTCATTTTAGCATTTATTTAAGCTCAGTTTCATGGAATATATTTTTCCACTCATTGATATGGGTTTCAAAAATAGGTCAAATATTTTGACAACACACTACATATTAAAAATAAAAACACAAATATCTGGATTTTTTTTTATAAAAACAGTAAACTAAACAAGAAATAAAAATCCTAAACTGAAAAGGGTCTCACCCCCATACATAAATGATGTAGTGTCCTCAGTGCATTAAAATGGATTTAGTATGTAAGAAGATTTTTGATTTATTCACAATAAACAAGTAAGTATAAAGGATAGGTACAACTTAACTTATTCGCAGTGCAATATTGAGTTATGCTCCTAAGTGTTGAACTCTGAAAACCTACAAAAAAAATATAAAAGAAAACATAATATATTTATTGAAAGAAACAAAAGAATATATAGGATGAGAATAGAAGTATAGATCTTGGTTTAATCCCATAGGTGGGCCCTGGGTTTTGACTGCCTTCAGATGGGTAGTTCTGATTAGTTATCCCCAATCTGATGGTGGGTTTAGTTTCCTTCTCATCAACCAATAAAAATTCTTCTTTACAGCAAGAACTTATTCATTTTTATTGAGGAATCCATTGATATAGTATGCCATGTCCACCCCAATGTAATGAGATACAACATCCATGGTGGGGTTAGAAAAATTAATGATTCCTCATCTTTCATAGTTCCACTTGCATAGTTTCTTCTTCGTTCATCAGTGCTTTCTCAAGATATGCTTTAATGTGAGTATCATTCATCTCATTTTCTTTAGGAAAATCCACATTTGTATCCTCTTAAACTCCCTCTGAAATGAGTTTAAAAATCCCAGGGAGCTCCATATGATCTTAATCAGCTGCATCTTTTTTTTCTTCCTCAACCACCATGGCAATAGATGTGTTGACCGAATCTGAATATTTAAAATAATTAGAGTTGATACTCAATTTAGAATCTCCAAAATTATAAGATTCATGAAAATATCATCTCCCTGAGTTGGTTAATCTTCAATATCCTCTTCATTGTAAATCCAATATTGGAGTTGAGTAGTAGTAGATAGAGGAAGGTAGTCGGTCTCCTCTATTAGTTCTTCAAATTCAACTACATTAGTGGTTTCTCCCTTTAATGGTCCCAAATATTATTATTTTGGGAGTCCAATTTGTTCTTCATACTCGTTATAGAATTAATTCATATCATGTTGATCCCCACCATGTATCTCGGGCTCTAATTTCTCTTGGGTTGAAAGGGAATATTCGGTTAGCCTTTCTATTTGACCCTTTAGTCCTTCCAAGGGCTCTTTGACTTCCTTCACTTGAGATTTGTTATACTCTAGAAAAGATTCTTATTGTTGTTAATGTACCTGTTAGTATTAATTCCATGAAGAGTAATATCACCTGGGATACGTCATGGAAAAAAAATTAATTATTTTTTTTAAAATAAAAGAGTTAGAAAAATTATAATTACATTGTGGAACTGCCTCCCCAGTAATGATGCCAAGTTTGACACATGACTATCGTAGGGTGTGGCAAAAAAATTATTTCCTAAGTTAAAATGCAGTATTGAGGTTGAAATAAGATGTCTACCAAAGAGGAGTGCACACAAAATAGTCTGTCACTTTTAAATGAGGGTAAAAATGGGGTGTTCTTTTTAGAATAAATTAATAAGATAATGATTGAAATAAAAAAAATGAAATTCAATTTATTAAAAAACTATGATATTAAAAGGGTGATTAGGTCGGGGTTGGTTTCCCAAATTCAATGCTATCCTTGTTATGTATAATTAAAAAATATTCTTCTTAGTTGATTAAAGTGAGTTTCCGCAATCGTTTCCTCTCACTTCTTTGGTGAAATTATGATGGTGAGAGAAAACCTTACCAAGATCTTAGTTTGGTCAACTATCCTTCGATGTGAAAAATAGTTGTATTGAATATCCTCAATTGACATGGGAAATAACCGATCGGGTCTTGTTTATCCCAAACAATCTAGAACATTCACTACCCCTTTTACACGTTCTGACGATCGTTAAGTACTTCACCACTAATCCTTGGTATATTCCATCATATATAAACCATAAATTAGTAGAGGAAGATAATGATTAATTTACCAAGGAAAAAATCAATAATGGAATTAAAATTCAAGAACGATTGCACTTGATAATAAAATCCTCTCTATTAAATTGAAAAAATATTTGAAGAAGAAAGAAATTTCATTCAATTATGTCCAAGAACTCAAACATTACAAAATAGAAAACTAACCCTTCCCCAACCACTCCAAATGTTTACCCCACCATGGTATGAGTAATCTAGATCTATTGGGAAGGATAAGGCATTAAAAAACTATGGAAAATAAAATAAAAAATATAGAGAAAGCCGAAAAGTTCTCCTCATTGGTGTCATAAAAGGAATAAGATTGAATGAGAGATGATTTGAGAGGGAGGAGCTCCCATCCTTTTATATCCATTATCTTTCCCCCGAAAGTTAATGAATTGTAGCCCCATTAAATGACAACTTCACTCATTTTACCTGTATTTAATGTTGTTAATAATTATATTTTCAATTACATATCAAAATCTCAGTGTATTTAGACAAGTAGTCCAGGAGTTATGCCCATTTTACTTTACTATTTATTCTGTCTAGTCAGAAACTCCAAATCACAAACCTCCAGATTAGAATGATTTAATGACCATTAAAATGGACAATTCATGCTTCATTTCATTCATGAAATATTTTTAAAATATCATTGAGCTTCCACCCACTAAATTTCACAACAATTGGGCCCACCATGAATAAGTTATGGACCCCACACCAAAACAAAACAGATTTGTAAACAGTTTTCATGCTCCATCTTGTGAGCTTATTTTGAGCTTCAATATGGCCGATTCAGATTTTGGTCAAGCAGGATGAAATGAATCCCTTGATGTGTTGAATCTGGAAAATAAATAATGTTTCAATTTGGATTAGTGTATAATATTTTATGGACAAAATACAGAAATAATTTAAAACAGTTAAAAAATATGAAATGGGCCATTTTTACTATTAATCTAAAAATATAACCAATATCAAAAAAATGTAGCAATTTATCATAAAGTAACACTTTTGTGGGTTTAAAAAAATTAAATTCAATGTAAATTTAATTGAAAATATTTTCTCTATCAGGGTTCTTAAACATCATTCTTTCATAACACAATCCATGTAAAAAATGGATTTCATAAATTTCATTCCATAATTAACATAATTAAACATAATAATAATAGGGATAATATACTTGAAACATATACTTAATCATAGATGGAAAATAATTTTTATAAAAGACTTGAAATTAATTTTTGAGGAACATATCATTTCTTCTTGAAAAATATTTTCTTTTCTCAAAACACTACACAATTTTAAAATGAAATAATTTATTTTAAAATAACCATGGAAACTTATAAGATAATTTTTGTTCAAATAAGGTGTTATTAAAGAGTAAAAATACATTCAATTTTTATAATTTAAAAAAACATTCTTCTCATACTTTTGTGAGAAAAGTAAAAAAGTATCTCATAAAAAAAATAAAAAAAATATTCCTTAAAAAATCACTAATGTGTAAAATTGAATTTAAAAAATTGTATAAGGATATAAATAATATTTTGGGATATATATTCAGGAAAAATGTACATGGTTTATAAATATACCCAAGTAAATAATTACGAATAAACAATCACCGATAATAATGATATTGAAAAATTATCCCCTACCTTTGGCCTGCTATCCTTTGTATATATCAAAACCAAATGTATATTGATTTAAATGATTTCATTGACCTATTAAATAGTCTTAGTAATTTTTATGATATCATATATGATCATATTAACATCCATTTTGTAATAATAACACATTATTATTCATTATTCGGGTATTAACGACTTCATTTTCCTATGCATGTTATACGGAATAATTTCAGGTTCTCTTTCTTAAGTCATAGTTATATAATTAAGAAAATTATATTAACATAATATATATCATATTTATCTATTTTTTAACATTTATACAATCATTATTTAATGTATATCATTTAGAATTAATCTCATCACATCGTGGAGACGGTAGGCCATAAGTACGCACGAGCGATGATATCATTCCTTTAATTATGAAATGGTATCAAATTGGGTGGTATATATATTATTCCAGAATAAAAAAATTGTCATAATAGTAATATATAGTAATATTTTTCATCATTATACCCATCCAAGTCAAGTGGTGGTGGAAAAAATATTACACCACGGTGTGGTGACGGTAAGCCGTACGTACGCATGTGTGATGATTTTGTTTAATAGGATGGATAATAGATGGAATATTGTCATTACATATTTTGAATAAAATTTTATTATAAAATAGATACTGAATTAATTAATTTATAATGGAATCAACTCATGAATATGAAGTATAAGAAGAAATAATTTCAAATAATCGGTAGAGGAGATTACCACTTCTTCGACGGGCGCCCTCTAGATCACCTTTAAAAGGCACTAGAGTTGGTCTTTTGAGAAGAACCAAACCTATTTAATGTGACTAAAGAAGTTGATAAGGTAAATGGGCAGGGGATGGCCGAGCCTGAAGGCTCAACGTTAATTGAAATTGAGCGGGAGGATGTTCCCTTTTATAATTGAGGTGATAGACACATTTGGAATCTCAAAAATATTAATTCATAATAAAATAAAAACACATCTAAAAATCTCAAAATTTTCATAGTTTAGAATATTATATGTGATAATGTTTTAATATACTAAACCAATAAATTTTTTAATTTTTTATGTCAATTTAATCCTTATTATTTTAATTTAACAATTAGTTATTCAATTTCATTTTAACTAGGGTAACAAATATTTCAATATTAAAAGGGAAAAATATTTAATTATTTGATGTAAATGAAATCATAAATAAATAATTTAGATTATTTTAGACCATATAATAGTTATTATGTATTTTTAGAAAATATTTTACTATTTTAAAATATTTTAATAAAAAATTATTTTAAAAAAACAACAATAGCGTCAATTTTGACACTAATCAATTATTTGATTCATAGAAATATCAAGATAAGATGTTATACACGAAAAAATATTTTATTATATCCTAATTAGGTATAGGTCATCTATTAAATTAACTTTACATATTAATTAGCTTAAATTTTATTTATTTTCATATTTTTAATAACATTAATTTGATATTTTCATTAATAAAATAATTACTACATCAGTTTTGTGTAATTATTTAACATACATATTTTTTGGTGAATAATTAAAATAAAAATACTAAGATAAATATAAATATAATATATTTCATTATAATACTTATAGTTGAGTATATCTTCTGTAAAATCAATCATTAATTTTTTTTACATATTAAAACTTGAATGTGACAACTTTAAGATCACTTTAAATAAAATGAAATAAGTATCATTATCTCTTCTACAAGGATCAAAATGGTAAATATATAGACCCTTGGAATATTTAGGTCGACATATCATCGGAAAATAAGATTTATTCAAGTTTTTTTTCTTTTAGTGATAATTATAACATTAATAAAAACTTGTTTAATGATTTTTTATCAATTAAATAATTTCTGAACCATCAATATATAAACCTTAAAGGTAATTTTTTTTCCCTAAAATGTAAAAATAAAATACCATGATAAATAAGAACACTTAATATTTCAAATGAGTGTTTATAGTAGAATTTATCTTCTATATAACCTTATTTCAAAAATTATATATTATTTAAAACATGAATGTGACATCTTAAAATTTTTATTAACTAAAATATTATAAATACCCTAATATATCCAAAATGGACCCAAAATGTCAAAAATAAATTTATATTAGGAATATATGTTTATTAGGTTAAAAATTACCATTTATATTTATTTATACCTCCCATTTTGTCCATATCTTTACACATAATAGATATTAAGGACATAGAAAATGACACTTTGTATCTTTCTTTGATTTAAATATTATTTAAGTCATTTTCATGGATATGTGTACATTAAATTATATAATTTTTATCCTTATGTGTTAAGGGTCTAATTAAATTCATAAAATATATTTTTTATTTTATTTGGTCATTTTATAGTCATTATAATTTTATTTTCAACCTAAATTACCTAATTTAACCTTTACCGTTGTAACAAAATTTACAATGGTTACTATTCATATTGGTCAAATATAAAAGGGAACTACTTAATAAATTTGTAAATCCTGAATCAAAATTTGAAATCCATTTTTAAAAATTCAAAGCATAGAAGTTGAAGAGTTAAATTAAAAATAAAACTGATAAAATGTCATGAAAAACAGTTTTTTTTGAAAAAATTCCCCTTTAAATGGAAAGTGTTTTTATAATAAAGTGAGGAATAAAATAATTTTCAAAAACCATAACTGGATAAAAATAAAATCATTAAAATTTAAAACTATTACAAAATATAATTTTACTATGTAATGATTCTAAAAGAAAACAATGTTTTCAATAAAAATCAGTATTTTCACTATTCATCCAAAAATGAAATTTGTCAGATAAATACCAAAATTTAACCAAAGTAAATTTTTATATTCTGAATTAAAATAATAAGTATATTTTTTATAATGTAATAAATTTTTTTTTTCAAAAAATGGATTTTAAATGGGTAAGCCATCAAAAGGCGACAAAATTGAATTTTTTGAAAAATACTTCTTTTTATCCAAAAAAATTAAATTTGTTCTTATATTATGTCTAGAAAACCAATAAGATGAATTTTAAAAATTATATTGAATATATTAAATATGTTATTCATTAATAAAATTAATCAAGAGTGGTTTTATTATTTTATGGACCCACTTATTTTCATTTAAATTGTTTTTAAGAAGTAAGTTGATACTATTCGTACCCACCGTTATAATTAATAGTTTATAATATTTATTTTTTCACTTATAATTGATATTTTATGAAATTAATTCTATCAAAAGAACTTGAAATTATGTGTAACACCAACCAATAATATTTTTGCGTATACTGCAATCTAAGTCGGTGTTCTGTATAACACAATCTTATCTTGGTATAACATAATATATTAAAAAATATATCTCATAAAAATATAGGGGTGTCAGATTATGACCCCTTTAAAATGAATTTCACCCTCAAAATTCATCTAGGTTATAAAACCTTTAATACTTTTAAGTTTCTTTAATAGAAACCCACATCGTAAAAAAGAATACTAAAACCCTATCTTAAAAAGAAAATTTAGAAACAGAACAGTTACCCAAAGTAACTCGTCACTAGGTTTCCACATAGGAGGACATGGGTGAGATTTGAAAACATGGATATGGAATAGAAATCTAACTATGTAGTTCTAATGGATAGTTATAGGGAACGTGGTTATGATAAAATTAACAGTCATAAATCCATAAAACTACGATGATATAAGGGACTATCTGATTCATCAGATAAGAAGGTGCTAGAATAATTTTTTGTGTTTTCAATACCATTTCCCTAAATATGAAGAACATGAGAAGAAATAATTACTTCAATTTAGTAAAATCTCACCATTGGTCAGGACTTGAACAATTTCCACTTCATATCTTATTCAATGAAATGAAGTTGAATTTATCATTCCTAAAGTATTAGCAGATCATGCAGTCCATAAATTGAATGATAGGCCATTCCATCCATCTTTATCACAAAAGGTTAGAAGAATTTATCAAATATGAATATTTCCACCAATGGTGAGATATGACATTATTTTAACAAACTTCATCTAAATTCTAACTTAAAATTTAGATAAATTTATAACCATACAATCATTTTAAAAGCTAAAAATCCAAAACTTTAGATATCAGTGAACAAAATAGGCTTAACATTTATCTCCCATATCTAATAAGTCAGTTCTTGGTTGTCACAATCCACCACGTGGATACCTTAATCATGTATTATCTTAAAACACAATAAATACATGTATTACTACAAAACCTTAGTAAAAACATATATGCTGTCAAAAATTAACTCTTTCGATATACAAAAAACCCCAAAAATTCTGTATACTCAAACCAAGATATCAATTTTTATTTATATCAGCCATGAGGTCATTAATACTGTCAAACATCTCATTATCTGCTCATCCCATCATTATGAACATGTCATGTGTTTTTTTAAAATATGATAATCACTTTTCAGGATTAAAGATACCATATACTTTTGGAAAACCAAAATGGAACAATACATAGATATTTCAGTATTCCAAAATACTATATAATATATTCTAAAACATTATTCTGGAATCCCATTACATAAACAGTTAATCATTCCACCACTTCATTTTCATACTCAACATCACTAATAGTGATCTCATGTGATTTTCATTTGTCTTTGGCCTTAAGAGGTTGTTGATGTTGATCATCATCAATAACCCTTGGATTATGGAATTGATTGAAATAATGGCCAATTTCCTTTCACTCATAACATTGAAGTGTGGGTGGTGAATTCTCTATAGTCTTTTCTTTATTCACATCATTAGATACCTTTTCCAATTACTTCAGCACTCAACTACCCAATGACATTCGTTTTTACACTTAATTGTTTTTCTATACTCTTTAAGACAATCTCCACCATGATTCTTTCTACACTTTGAGCATAAAGAAACACTCATTATATTTTCACCATTATTGTGACATTTTAACTTGAACTCCATCCTCTATTTCTTTTCAAAACCATCAGATTTATATGTAACACCAACTTACATTTCTACCTTGATATCATAATGAACAATATCTTCATTGCTACTGAAGTCTCTTATAGATAACTTACTTCAATGACTTGGTTTTAAGACACTAAATAATCGACCAACTTTACTTTCAGGTTGGATGTTAAATCGAGAAGCATACCCTACATGTCTTGTAAAATTTTCCCCGTGTGTACCAAAAAATTCATCAACATTTTGATAAAGCTCAAGGAACTCCTTTTACATATTTTTTTTGAGGAACATGAGTAAATTACTTATTGAAAAATAATTTCTTGAACTTTTCCCATTCCAGGGATTCAATTTCATCTTACTACATTTTTTTCTTGATTAAAACCCCCCACTGGTCTGCTTCACCTTCTAAATGATAAACAAACAAAATGATTTTTTCATGTTCTGAACAATGATGGATGGAAAATATTTTTTCAATGGTACTGATCCATTGTTCAACAATAAGTGTATCAAAAGACTTACTGAAAGAAAGTAGATGTTGCCTCATGAAGGACTCAACAAAATGTAGTTCCCTTATCTACTCATTTGGAAGTCCAAAATGATTCATAGCTTCTGTAAGTATAATGATAATAATTTTCATTCTATATCCCATAAAATTTGGTTGTTTAGGAGGAAAATCATTTCATTTTCCATTACATTGATCATTAACCAGGATCTTTCCGGTTCCATTTATTGTCAAGAAACCAAAAAGAACAGTGTGAGAGGAAAAACTAATACTTTGAAAACAACATAATCAAGGGGAAGTACTTTTAATCTATAAAATCACAGGTTTAATCCTATGTTATTCATGATTTTTATAATAATTCTAGGACTGTAATATATAGTTGGACATATCCTTAGTGACATCCTTATACATATCCTTAGAAATATATCTAGGGATCTCACTAAGGTTTTTCATCCTAGTTTTCAAAGGTTAACTAAACCTTTACTCTGATACCAACTCCAAAAACATAAACATGACGTACATAGAATGTAATTTTTTTGGAATACTTAATAAATTACACAAATAGACTCCCATATAACACATTAGTTTAGTGTCGTTGGAATCTAGAAACACATTATTCTATCTTGGTGAAAGATCTTCAACACCTCTCATAAAGATCTTCCACTTTAGTTTTCCTACCTAAAACCTTTCTCTATATCCTGGAGAAAATAAAAAATAAAAATGGTGAGCTCAAATGATCAATAAAGATAAACATGGATAACATCAAGCAAAACATAAATATAAGAATGTAAAAACCTGATCATAAATTTTGAATATTAAAAAATTAATCCATGAAATAAATCTTGGAAGTACTTAAATCATGAATCATAAAGGAAAATTATACATGGTAAAATAAAAATGGCTTAAAATAGGGAATTTTGGAAAAAACATAAGAAAATAAATTAATTTCCATATTAGCCAAGGCTCATTTCCAAGACCATCATAGTGGACAAAGTCCATTACTAAACTAAGTTCACTCCTCATTCTAGTCTAGTATTACTGAACCGAGAACATTAATCATTCTATAATAGTCTATATCATGAGATATAAATATTAACCCAATGCATTAGATGGAGATAAATGTCCTACCCATCACATAATGAAAACCATACATATGTGTGCCACAAAAACATAAATCACCCATCATAACGTAACCCGAGGAATAAAATGGATTTCTTAGACAACATTCCATCATAACATAATCAATGTAAAACAAATGGATTTCATAAATGAAATTCCATAATAAACATAATTAAACATAATAATAATAGGGATATTATACTTGGAACATATCCTTAATCTTAGATGGAAAATAATTTTGATAAAACACTTGAAATTAATTATCGGGGAAAATATCATTTCTTCTTAAAAACGTTTTCTTTTCTTAAAACAATGTAGAATTTTAAAAGGAAATAATTCATTGAAAATAACCATAGAAACTTGAAATAGAATATTCTTGTAAGTAAGGTTTCATGAAAACATAAAAATCCATTCATGTCGTATAAGTTAAAGAACCTTCTTCTCATAATTTTGTTGGAAATGTCAAAAAGTACCCCGTACAAAAAATGAAAAAATATTCCATAAAAATCCAAAAATGGGTAAAATTGAAATTAATAAAATTTATAAGGACATAAAGAATATTTTGGAATACTTATTTAGGAAAAATAGATGTGGATTCTAAATATACCTATGAAAATACTTATAAATAAACAATCTCGGATAATAATGAGATTAAAAAATTATCCCTTACCCTAAGTCCTCTATCCTTTGTATGTATCCGAACATCCTATATAATGATTTAAATGATATCACTGAACTATTCATGAATCATATTAATTTTTATGATATCATATGTGATCATATCATCATTTGTTTGGTAGTAATAATTCATTATTACTCATTATTTGGGTACTAACTACCTCATTTTCTTATGCATGTTTTTTCTAATAAGTTCCAGTTATACTTATTAATTCATAGTTATATAACTAAAAAAGTTATTAACAGAATATTTTATATTTATTTATTTATTTACATTTATATAAACATTCTTTAATGGATATCATGTAGAATGAATTGCATCACATCGTGGAGATGGTAGGCTATACATACGCACAAGTGATGATATCATTCCTTTAATTATGAAATGGTATAAATGTGGATGCTATATAAATTATTAAAGAATAAATAACTTTTAATAATAATCATATATAATTATTATTTCCATAATTATTCCCATCCGTGTCAAGTGGTGGTGAAAAATAGATTACACCACATAGTGGAGATTGTAAGCCTTACGCATGCACGCGTAATGATTTTGTTTTTCATAGGATGGATAAAATATCGAATATGGTGGTTCCATAATATTAATAAAATCTAAGTATAAAATTGATACTGGATTTATTAATTTATAATGGAAACAAATCACTAATAATAAGTAGAAGAGTAAATGATTTCAAAGAATATGTAGAGGAGATGACCTCTTCTTCAATGAGCTCCCTCTAAATCACCACATATAAGGCATTAGAGTTGGTATTTTGAGAAGAAAAGAAACTCTAGAATGTGACTGAGGAATTGATGAGGGAAATGGGTATGGTTGGGCGATCCTAAAGTCTCAATGTGATTTTAAATTGTGAGGGAAGGATGTTCCCTTTTATAATTGAGTTGAGGGTCACATTTGGAATCTCTTAAAATATTAAATTATAATAAAATCAAAAAACATCCAAAAACCTCTAAAATGTAATACTTTATATAATATGAGATGATATAATGTTTTAATATCATCAAAAAATAAATTTTTTATAGGTTTTTATGTCAATTTAAACCTTATAATTTTAATTATCATTTTGTTATTCAATTTCATTAAAACTAGGGTAATAATTATTTCAATATTTAAAGGGTAAAATATTAACTTATTTGGTGTAAATTAAATCATAAATAAATAATTTATATCATTTAAGTCCATATAATAATTATTACATATTTTTATAAAATTATTAATTATATTTAAATAACTTAATAAAACATTGTTTTGACAAAAAAACAGTAGTGTGAATTTTGACACTGTTCAATTCCTTGATTTTTTAAAAAATCTACATAATATGTTATCCTTGAGAAAAATATTTTATTATATCATTATGGGGACTAGTAAATCAATAAATTTAATTATACACATTAATTAGCTCAAATTATATTTATTTTAATATTTTTAATAACTTCAATTTGATATTTCCATTATAAAATAATTATTACATCAGTTTGGTGTAATTATTTAATATACTTATTTGTGGGTTAATAATTAAAAAAAATATTAGGATTAATATAAATCTGATATAATTTAGTATATTACTTTTAGTCAAATAAATATTCTGGAACATCAATCATTAAAAATATTATACTTATTAAAAGTTGAATGTGACAAGTTTAACATCACTTTAAATAAAATATATATAAGTGTCATAATCTATTCTATGAAGACAAAAAATGGTAAATAAATTGACACTTAGATGATTATTTTAGATATTTACTTTACCAAAAATACGTTTTCAAGTATTTTTATCTTTTAATTATTATTATCATTTTAATAAAAATTAGTTTATTGATTTTTCATCAATTAATCAATTTCTGCATCATTAATATATAAACCTTTAAGGTAATTATTTACTTCCTTAAACTTACCAGTAAATTACCCTGATAAAGAAAAATATTTTATCTTTCAAATGAGTATTTATAGTCGAATTTAGTTTTTCTATATTTTTATTTTAAAAATGATATATTATTTAACACATTAATGCGATATCCCAAAAATATTCATTAAATAAAATATTATAAATACCATAATATCTCCCAAATGGCCCCAAAATGTCAAAAAAAATTTAAATTTTGGAAATATGTTTATTAGATTAAAAATTAGCATTTATATTCATTTATTCCACCCATTTGTCCATATTGGGACACATAATAGATATTAAAGACAAAGAAAATGAAACTTTGTGTCTTTCTTTGATTTAAATATTATTTTGAAAATTTTCTTGGAAATTGTCCATTAAATGAAATAAATTTGATCTTTAAGTGTTAAGGGTCGAACTACCTTCATCAAATAATTTTTTTTTTCATTTATTTTGGTCATTTTATATTCATTATAATTTTATTTCTAACCTAAATTACCCAAATTACCTTTTACATTGGTAACAAAATTTACCATGGGTACTATTCATATTGGTCAAATATAAGTGAGACGTAATTAAAAAAATTAGACATCCTGAATCAAAATTTTACATCCATTTTTCAAAATTTAAGAAATAGAAGTTGAAGAATTAAATATAAAATAAAATAAGTAAAATGTCACAAAAATCAATGTTTTTTTTGGAAAATGCCTATTTAAAAGGAATTTTTTTATAATAAATTCATGTATAAAATCATTTAAAAAAAATAAAAATTGGAAAAAAATTAACTAATTAAAATTTAAAACTAATCCAAAACATAATTTTACTATGTACTGACTTTAAAATAAATTAAAGTTAATAAAAATCAGTATTTTCATTATTCATCCAAAAATGAAACTTATCATATAAATACAAAAATATCTACCAAAGAAAACTTTTATATTACACATTAAAATAAGTAGTTTTATATTTTGAATTTTAATATAAAATGTGTCAAAAACTATATTTAAAATGGGTGCTCCATCAAATGGATTCAAAACTATATTTTTTGAAAAATACTTCTTTTATCCAAAAAATGAATTTATTCTTATATCATGTCCTGAAAACTTATAATATGAATTTTAAACAATATATTGTATATATTAAATATATTATTCACTAATAAAATCCATCAAGAGTGATTTTATTATTGTATAGACTCACTTATTCGCATTTAAATAGTTTTTCAGAAGAAAGTTAATACTATTCATACCCGCCATTATAACAACTAGGTTATAATATTTAGATTTTCACTTATACTAAACATTACATGAAATTAATTCTATCAAAATAAATTTAAATTGTGTTTGACACAAATCAACCATAATTTTACATATACCACAAGCTAAGCCAGTGTTGCGTAGAACGCTAGCTTATCTTGGTGTAACATAAGACCTTAAAAAAATCTATTACCAGAAAATATCAGGGTGTTAAACACACCTCCATTACTACATGGAAATATCATTTAAACTAAATAATAACATATTTCATGGAATTCTTCAATTTATAGATATATTGTGATAATTCAAATATCACATCCATAGAAGAACATATTCTTTATCCAAAATTTCAGGAAGTTTTTTAATGATTCTTTTAACTCACAGTTTATGTTATTTGAATGAGTCATTATTTTCATCATATATTCAAGGATAATTCCTTAATTATTTTGGAAATGATATTCAATAAATACAACATTAATAGTAATAATAATATAAATTATGGAGAGAAGGAGTTAATAAATTTTTTGTGAAGAAGAACTAAAAAAATATTGTACCAAAGATGAATATATGATAATAGTTAGTGGTGATATATGTGTAAGAAATTAGAATAATTAGATCACCATTTAGAGTCTGATTCAAGGATCATATAGTTATCATATGATCTTTCATTATGGTTCTTGATTATACATATGTGAGATTTAAACTGGTTGGTTCTAATAGTTTTACGAGTTCAAGGGCATACCCTTTCTCAGGTTCCTTTTGATAATATGATGGGGATTCTTTGTATGGGATAATAAACATAAAACACTGGGGACATAATAATCAAAAAGGATGTGAACATTATTAAAAAATAATTTTTGTATTTGTTTGCTATATTGGGGATAATTTTGAGTGATTGATGTTGATGAAAAAATAGTGGAATGGATTTGAATTCTACATACACAGTAACCCCCATGTAGTGTGTTTCACCCTTAGTGTGGTCCAACATTTGTTTTCAGAGGTTACTGACACTATTTTTAAAAATTTAATGACATAGATCAACATAATTCTATTAATAGTAAAGGCATGCAAAAATTTGATAGAAAATGGTTTTACTCTAGAAAATAGGGAATGTTTCCTTTAATTCTTTTACCTAGACTTAACGTTATTAATATTATTCAATATGAATTTAAAGTTCTAGATGAAAAATCGAAAGGATCTCTGATTGATTGAAGAGACATTGAAAATTATTTGAAATACAGGAATGATCATTTATATTATTTATTATAAAATGTACTGACAAAGTTCGTTGTTAATAGAACTAATAATTCTCTTTGGAAGAAGCTTCAATGTTATTATGAAGGAAATAAAAAGGTGAAAGAAATAAAGATGGAGGTTCCTCAACAAAAATTTTATTTTTTCATAATGTATTCGGTTTAAATAATTTATGAATTATTTAATAGGGTAAATTTTATTGTGAGCACTATTATAGGTTTTGTAGAAACTCATGAAGATTCTAATGCTCTAATAAAATTGATGAGAATCCTATCTAATAAATTTTATGCAAAAATATCAACTTTTGAATATATAGATCATGACGAATTTACCATTACTGAACTTTATAACACTCTCAATAATTATGAAATGATAAGAGGTCATTCTTTTAAGAGAGAGGGTATATTTGAAAAGGAAATTGTGTTTAATTCATCTAATGGAATGGAAATATTGATTCCATAAGAAGTAGTGAGAAATTTTACCTTTACAAAAGTCCTTAATACTGTTTATAACAAATTAAGAGGGGAAAATAGTGAGAAAAAATCATAAGGGTACTGAAATCAAAAACAAAATCCTCTTTTAGTAATTCATTATGATGTTTATATATATATATGAATAATAAGTAAATATGTATAGAAATGTATTTTATTTCATTCATAGATGAATTCTCAAGGATGAAATGTGTCATGTTTATATCTCATAAATCTGAGGCCCTGGATAGATTTAAGTGCTTTTGAAGACTTGTAAAAAAACAAATAGTCTTTCATATAAATTTATTAATATCAAATAATGGAACTGGAAATACAAACCAATAGTTTAATTAATATATTAAGAAGTGTAACATTAGATATGAATTTAGTGATCTATATATTCCTCAAGAAAATAGTGTGCATGACATGAAGAATAAGATCATAGTAAAAATAGACATTACTATACTAGAAGATAATGAAACATCAAGGGATTATTAGCTTCATTCCATCATAATTGCAGGAATAATTAAAAATAAATAGAGAAAAAAATTATCATACATAGATATTATATCATTCAGATGAATATTAATTACATTATATAAGCACACACCTGAGTATCATAATGGTTTAGTTCCATTGGAGACTAGGTACACAATATTATGATTTAGAGAAAGATCTCCATAATCTTCTATAATGATCTCCCTATTTTGTAATATTTAAAAACATACCCTATATAACACCTTTATTCATAACCTAGGAAAGGAAAAATAATAAAGGGTGAACTCAGAGACTCTTTAAGGGTATACAAGGGAAATATGTAAACATAACATGAGAATAAGGTTTTCAGATCTTGAGCCTAACATATAAAATAAATACCCTACATAGCAAAGATCAAAATATTATTCCATGGAATAAATTTTTGATTTTCACAAGACATGAATCATATTAGAATAAAATAATATTAGGCTTGACAACATAACATTGGCATAAGACAAATATTTTTGGAATAGACATAAGATTATAACATTGCGAACATGTATAAATAGAAACAAGTTCACTCATTAAGTTAAGGACATGAATTCAGTCAATTTCATAAATTTATGGACATGAAACCAAGTCTACACCTAACCTTATGGAAATGAAATCCAGGTCTACACATAAAAATTTGAACATTTGATCAGTTTCTTGGATAACATTGTGAAAAATTATTCAGGTTCATTCATCACATTGTGAACATGAAATCTGTTTCACAAATAAAATTGTTAACATGTAATCAGGTTCAGACATAACATATTTAATACTGAGTTATACATATTTAACCAATTAATTTTAGAGATATATAGGTCCCATCAATCACATAATCCATGCATATGTGTGCAGTAATATTATGAAAAAATTTATCAAATCATAACCCAAGAAAAGGGGTTTGGTTCTATAAACATTTCTTTAAAGTATTACTCATGGAAAGAAATATGTTTCATAAAAATCTTGTCGATCATAGTCAAACACCATGAATATAAATAATAAAGATGGTATCATTGGATCATATCTCCATTAAATGTTAAGTAACATCATATTATGTCCTATTAGATGGAGAAAGATTTCAAAAAATTACATAGAAGATTTATCTGGGAAAACCACATTTACACATTGAAAAACACTAAAAAAGCAAAAAATACTTTTTGAATAATTTTATTTTAAAATAAAATTTTAAACTTATAAATTAATATTTAAAACATCGAGTGTCCATGATGAGAACATTATATTCATTCCAAAAACGTTAAAAAAGGTTTTCTTTCACATTATCAATAAAAGAAAAAAGGGAATTATTTGGAAATTAATATGAATATTACATTAATTTTTTTTAAAAGTGAAGACTAGGTGAAAATTCTTTAAAATATCCTTTGGGTAATTTTGAAACATTTTTGAAAATATTTTTAAAAAATACAGATGTGGAAGAAAAAGGGTTTTCGACTAAAGAGAGAAATAACATTGTTTATTTCCTAAAAACGTTTTTTTGAACTATTAATTAAATAAATATAGTAAAATTAAGAAAAATATGTATTATCATGAAATAAATATAGGATGACACAATTCATGAGTTTGTTAAGAGATAGATCATAATATTTTATCATCGAAAGCATAAACATAAACAATCTTGTTAGATGGTGAGATTATATCATGAATGCCTTACCACTTTGACTTGGAATCATAATACCAATGAGAGAGATTGTAAAGACCCGTAAAATTCAAGGGAATTTTTTTCTTAATTTTCTTTAGAATTTTACAAGAGCACGGTTTCAGACGGCACCTGATTCCGAGGCCCGGAGTGCCCGGAATTAATTTCCGAAGTTTGGCTCGGGTACGTTCAGTGAACGAACGAGCGGGAATTCCTAACTTTTGATCCGGTGCTCGGAATTGAAATCCGAGGGCACCGATGAACTCGCAGCGCCGATATTCGCTTAAAGAGACCTTTTCGGGTGTTGCGTTTGTTGCGGGTTGAAAGTTAGTTTTAGGGGTTTTTAGTTTGAGTTAAATAAAATTGTGTAGAACAATTTTATTTTTAACTTGTTAAAACCTATCAAAGGAGGTTGGAAGTGGGACCCACACCCACTTAACCTCCCTTGGGAGGATTAAGTGTGGTGGGGCCCACACGAACCCCTAATCCTTTCAATTCTCCCAACTCCCTTAGCGCCTCATTTAATGGCTTGAGTTACCTTTTTAATTATGGGAGTTAAACCTTTTGAATTTCAAACTTTTGAAATTCTTTTGTGTTATGTGATAATAAAATAAGATGTTGTCTTATTTTATTTTGGGTTCTTTGTTTGTCTACTTGAGAGGTGGAGAGCTCTTCTTCTTCTTCAACTCTGACGAAGAACTCGAAGAACGTTCATCTTGACGAAGAACGCTCAAGCTCCGACGAAGAACGCCGCACCTCCTTTCTTCGTTTACCGTGTCAACGAAAGGGGACGCCACTTCTTCCTCGGACAACCTTCGTCGGCGTACAAGTTTCGCCAATGACGTGACTCTTCGAACGCATCCCTTCGTCATCGGATTTGACGAACGGCTACCGCGACGCCCGACCTCCGCGACGTCGTCTTCCGCGGAACGTTCACAATCTTCGAACCTTATACCCGAGGTAGGGGTTGTTGATTCAATATTTATTTATTCCATTTCTTGATCATGGATTTCGCATGTCAAACATGAGACTTTTGAATGTTTTAAGTTGCGTTATTATTTTAACATGAGGGGGGCCGGACCGCACGAACACGGCCGAACCCCCCTCCATCGTTCTTGTTTATTCTTGCGGGTGGAAGCAAGTGGCGTGGTGCCGTCGCACCACGCGGATGATTGTGCAAATATTTTACGCGGCGCCGTCGCGCCACGCCGAGGAAAAATATTCAAGAACGCGACGCCGTCGCGCCGTGTTGAATGGAATCAAGGCACGGCGAAGGGGCGCGGTGCCGTCGCACCGCGCCGGATGACGAACGCCGCGGCCGGTTCCGGGCCGCGGCGGAAGAGAAGACCGGCGGCCGGGCCGCCGGCGTCGGAAGCCGAAGTGGGGACCGGAATTTCCAGTCCGTTAGAGAAAACCGGCCGGCCAGCTGGCCGGCCGGATACCTTAAAAACCGGGGGAATTAATCCCCCGACCACCTCATAAAACCCCCCTCTTTATGATGGGGGCGGTTCTTTGAAGGAGGGGGGCAGCCGGCCCCCCCGGTTCCTCGCCAGCAGGCTCCCCACGTGGGGGGGGGGGGGGGGGCGCTTTGAAAATAACGGCGCGGCTATGCCGCGCCGCCTGTTGAAAAACCGCGGGGCTTGCCCCCCGCGTGCCGACCGTGTGCGGCCCCTCGCGGCACCCTGAGCCGCTGCGGCACCTCGCGGCGCCAGGCCGCCGCCGGCCGCCACGCCGCCCCAGGGGGGGGGTCGGGCCGGGTCGGCCCGGACCCGGACCCCCCCGTTTCGAACTAGAATTGGTTTTTGGCCCATAACTTGAGCCTCGGACCTCCGAATGACGAACCGTCTGCGGCAACGCAATCCTTGGATCGAGACTGTCGTTTCTGTATATCGCACTCAAGGTTTCGGTTTACTTTGAGTTCGGCTGGGTTGGTTCGTTCACGAAACCAACCGGGCCTTCGGAGCGGAAACGCTCATATCTTGAGCTACGAACGTCCGATTGATGCGCCGTCAGTCGCGTTGTGTTCCTCTTAGTGAGACGGATCTTTTGGAATACTCCGCCCGAGGTTTGGACGCAGGTGGAGTACGGTCGGGTTGGTTTAGCCTTAAAAACCAACCGGGCCCCGGAGACGAAAATGCCAATAACTCTCAGACCGGGCGTCCGATCGACGCGCCGTCTGTTGCGTTGAGTTCCTGTTGACGATACGGAACTTTTGGATACATCAACTCTGGTCTTCGTGACAGTTGATGTATCAGCCTCTCGGCTCGTGGAGCGGACCCTCCAAACGAGCTTGCTATGTGCGGGAACCCTAGTGCTGGCTGCGACTATGCTACGACTACGACTGCTACTGTGACTGCGACGACGACAGTATAGAGATCCTGTGTGGATTCGACGACGACAGTACAGAGATCCTGTGTGGATTCGACGACGACGACTACAGCACTCAGCGATCCTACGTGGATCAGTGCTACAGGTCCTGTGTGGGCCCGATCCTGTGTGGGTCCTTGCGCTCAGCGGTTCTGTGTGAGCCAGCGCCTACAGGTCCTGTGTGGGCCCGATCCTGTGTGGGTCATTGCGGGGGTTAGTTACCTATCGATCCTTCGTGGGTCCGACGACTTAGATGGATCAGTGATCATCTTTATCGTCCTTGAAGAAGTATACCTGTGTGAGCTGAATCCTGTTGCTTTCCTGTGTGGATTGTGTTGTGCAATCCTGTGTGGATTATGTTTTGCTTTCCTATGTGGAATACATATACTTTCCTGCGTGGACTGAGTTGTACTTGGGCTCGGAGGTTGGAGCGTATTTTAATTGATGACTTAGGTATATGTATGGGCATATACCTAAGCAGTGTCGGTTGTTACTTCGTGATTGTACTTTTCTTCGTGGTTTATCCTTTGTGGATTTGAGAGACCTTCAGGGGTCTCGGGGTCCCTACTGAGTAGCTTATACTCACCCCTGCACGGGCTTCGCCCGCACTACGTTGTGTTGGTTGCAGACGACGGACAGCGTTGACCTTAGCTAAGGCCTACAGAGCGGGACGGTACCCGGAGGAGGACCACTGGGCGGGACGTGCACGGAGCGGACGGCGGGACCCGTGGAGAAGAGGAGCTATCTGTACCCACCCTTCAGGTGGGATTTCCAGTGGACAGCTCGGTGTAGCGGCTTTTACTTTTCAGTTTCTGTTTTCCCTTTCGAGTTGTACTTTACTTTCAGTTTGGGTTTGTATTCTGGCCCATTTACCTTTCCGCACTTTCAGTAGTACTCTGCTTTTGTTTAGTGTTTACTTTCCGCTTGTTTACTCTGTGGTGTGTGTTTACTTTTCAAAGGCAATGCCTTCCCTTTTTACCGGGATTTACGCCTTGGTGCTAGTCGCCAGCCCCTGGCCTATGGAAGGCGGGCTTGGGGTAGTCACGGCACGGACCCCGAGGGCGGGTCGTGACAAATTGGTATCAAAGGAGTTCGGTTCTACCGTGAACTCTGATCTTTTCTATGTGTGAAGCAATAATGTTTAGCTTATTGAGTGTGGATATCAGTCCAGGGAGTCCAGTGTTGGTGCGGCGGCCGACGTATCCGTACACCAGGACCCTGACTTCTGATTTCCGACTTAATGCACGAAAACATTGATTGCGTGTGTGTTTCAAAGTTTTCTTTGTGATTACTTATATCAGCTCACCAGGTATACTGTTCTGACCATGGCGCACCTGTTTCCTTTTCAGGATGGCCCCACGACGACAGCCAGCTAGGGTTCCGAGAGTCGAGCGAGACGACAGCCCACCGAGCGACGAGGCCTCGGTGCAGGGCCCTTTTCCAGTAGTGGCACCGGCGGTAGCTTTACCCGCCGATTCCCCGATGCTTCCAGCAGCAGCCGCTGACGATGCACGTCGCCTCAGCGCACTGCATGAGTTTCAGCGCCAGCGACCGCCCAGGTTTCGCGGGGAGACGGATCCCCAGGCAATAGAGGACTGGCTGGAGGCAGTGGTTCGAGTGTTTAGGCTAGTGAGGACACCAGCAGACCTCATGGTGATCCTCGCTGCGAGCCTACTACACGCAGCAGCAGGACGATGGTGGAGCTTGATGCTCCAGGTGCACGATGAGGCATCTCTACTTTGGACGGACTTTGAGAGCCTCTTCCGCTCGGAGTTCGTCCCAGCCACCCTTCGTGCGGTGCGTATCCAGGAGCTTCTACAGCTGCGGCAGGGCAGCATGACGGTCGCTCAGTACTCGGCGAGATTTACCGATCTCTCGCGCTACTCGACTGACATGGTACGGGACCCATTCTTCCGGGCCCGGACCTTCGAGCAGGGTTTGAGACACGAGATCAGGGCATCGCTGATCTCCCTCAGCATACCGACTCAGACAGGAGTACTGGAGCGGGCCCTTCTGATCGAGAGCTTCCTTGCTGAGTCTACACCAGCACAGCGACCCACCGCAGGGCGGCACGTGGCAGAGTCATCCGCAGCAGGCAGTCGACGGATGACTCAGGGGTCCAGACAGACCAGACCTTCGGGCAGACGATCTCAGGGCACTGGCTCAGCAGTGCGGGGCACACAGCGCGGAGCCAGTCTTACGAGAGGCAGACAGTGCTACTCGTGCGGCGGGCATGGCCACATGGCTCGTGACTGCCCGACCCGTCGTGCCGAGGAGCAGCAGACAGTTGATGGACCACCAAGGCAGAGGCAGAGGATCGACCGTGGCGGTCCGCAGGGGGGAGGCGGACGAGGCAGAGGAGCTGGACGAGCAGCTGGTGGTGGCCGACGCTTTGAGGCTCTACCACCACCACCACCAAGAGGTCCACCCCGACCACAGGGAGCTGGCGGGCAGCGACAGGCACAGCTTCAGGCAGGAGAGGCCTACGACCACGGCGCACCCGAGATGATTCGAGGTACTATCTGTGTCTATTCCACCCTTGCTGCAGTTCTTATAGACACAGAAGCGAGTCATTCTTTCATAGCTGCTGCCCTTGTTCGGAGCTCGGAGATTCCGACAGAGCCGTTGGCTCGATCCTTATGGCTAGAGACTCCTACGGGAGCAGACTCGACGATTACGCACTGGTGCCGACAGTGTGAGCTCACTCTAGGAGGCGAGAGCTTCGGCTGGGATCTTCTTGTAGCAGTGTCGAGGCCTTACGATGTCATCTTGGGCATGGATTGGCTATCTACGGTCCATGCACAGATTGACTGTTTTAGGCGCAAGGTGCGTTGTGTACGCACCGACGGGAGCAGGTTCACCTTCACCGGCGAGAAGGGAGCCTTAGCAGCACAGGATGGACTTCCGCGGAGGAGAGGACAACCCATCACTCATCAGTTGGCTAGCCTTATCCTTGGAGCAGTTGACGTGCGGAGTCCTGGGTTTCCTGCAGTGGTGGATCAGTTTGCGGACGTTTTTCCCGACGACGTTCGAGGGCTACCTCCTCGCAGAGAGGTAGACTTTTATATTGACTTGTACCCCGGGATAGCCCCGATATCCACTCCAGCATATCGGATGGCCCCCGCCGAGCTTCGAGAGCTACGGGTACAGTTGGAGGACTTGCAGGGCAAGGGGTTCATCCGACCCAGTGTTTCACCCTGGGCTTCCCCGATATTGTTCTCCAAGAAGGCGGACGGGAGCTTGCGACTTTGTGTTGACTATCGTCGCCTGAACCAGGTGACAGCAAGGAACAAGTATCCTCTACCGAGGATTGATGACCTCTTTGATCAGCTCAAGGGAGCACGGTGGTTCTCGAAGATAGACCTCAGGTCAGGCTATCATCAGCTCAGAGTCAGAGACGAGGATGTGCAGAAGACAGCCTTCAGATGTCGGTATGGCCACTATGAGTTCTTGGTTATGCCTTTTGGTGTAACCAATGCTCCAGCAGTGTTCATGGCTCTCATGAACAGGATATTTCAGCCATACCTCGATCGGTTTGTCGTAGTCTTCATCGACGACATTCTGATTTACTCTACGACAGAGGAGGAGCACGCCTATCACTTGCGAGTTGTTCTTGACACACTCCGAGAGCACCAGCTTTATGGTAAGCTCTCGAAGTGCCAGTTCTGGATACGTGAGGTCCACTTTTTGGGACACGTTATCTCTGAGGCGGGAGTTGCAGTAGATCCCGCGAAGATTGAGGCTGTGTTAGCATGGGAGCCACCCAGGAGCGTAACTGAGGTTCGGAGTTTCTTGGGACTAGCTGGTTACTATCGGAGATTTGTGCCGAACTTCTCCAGAGTTGCGGAATCACTCACAGCTTTGACGAAGAAGGGGAAACCCTTCGTGTGGTCAGTCAGATGTCAGCAGAGCTTCCAGGAGCTGAGACAGAGATTGACTAGCGCACCTATCCTGAGGTTGCCTGAGGAGGGAGTAGGGTGCGTAGTCTACTGCGATGCATCAGGGACCGGACTCGGATGTGTTCTGATGCAGGATCGGGCCGTGATCGCCTATGGATCACGTCAGTTGAGGCCGCATGAGCAGAACTACACTACCCATGACCTGGAGTTAGCAGCAGTGGTCTTCGCTCTGAAGACATGGCGACACTATCTGATGGGCGAGCACTTTACAGTCTTTTCCGATCATCAGAGTCTCAGGTATATCTTCTCGCAGAAGGACCTGAACCTGAGACAGCAGCGATGGCTCGAGTTCCTCCAGGACTATGACTTTGAGATAGTCTATACTCCTGGGAAGGGGAACGTAGTAGCCGATGCCCTCAGCAGGAGGACGGGCATTCAGCTACTCGAGGAGGCGACGGAGCAGCTAGCCTCTTTGCAGATATCCTTCGTGGATAGAGATGGAGCAGCCTTTCTTCAGTCTCTCACAGTCACTCCTCCACTACTACAGCGAGTCAGGGAGGCACAGCATGGGGATGCTGACTGTGAGACACGGCGTGCACATATATCCTCGGGACAGGCACCTGATGGTTTCTCCCTTGGAGCAGAGCACGACATCCTTTTCAGAGGACGTACCATGGTACCAGTAGCTTTGCGAGAGGAAGTGCTGAGAGAGTTTCACACTTCTCCTTTGGTGGTACATCCTGGAGTGGCGAAGATGTACCAGGACCTCAGACGACAGCATTGGTGGCCGAGTATGAAGAAGGCTGTAGCAGAGTTCGTTTCTCGATGCCTCACCTGTCAGCAGGTGAAGGCAGAGCATCAGGTACCAGCAGGCTTGGTACAGCCCTTGGAGGTTCCGGAGTGGAAGTGGGACGGCATATCTATGGACTTCGTGACTGGACTTCCACGCACTTCCAGAGGTCACGACTCCATCTGGGTGATTGTTGACCGACTCACCAAGTCGGCACACTTCTTACCCATCAGAGAGCAGGGCTCAGTGGAGAGCTTGGGACGTCTCTACGTTCAGGAGATTGTGCGGCTCCACGGCGTGCCATCATCTATCGTTTCCGATCGAGATGCCCGCTTTACTTCCCGGCTTTGGAAGGGGTTGCAGGAGGCGTTCGGGACGCAGCTACGTCTTAGCACAGCTTTTCACCCTCAGACGGATGGTCAGACGGAGAGGACCATTCAGACTCTCGAGGACATGCTCCGCGCATGTGTCCTCGACTTTGGTCGTAGCTGGGAGGACCACCTACCCTTGGTGGAGTTCGCATACAATAACAGCTACCACTCCACCATCGGGATGGAACCGTACGAGGCGTTGTACGGCCGACCATGTAGATCTCCTTTGTGCTGGATAGACCCTGGGGAGTCAGCACTGGTGGGACCGGAGATGGTCCAGGCCACGACAGAGAAGGTCCAGGTCATCCAGGAGCGGATGAGGACAGCTCAGAGCCGGCAGAAGTCATATGCTGACAGGAGGCGGAGGCCACTGGAGTTCGAGGACGGCGACCACGTCTTCTTGCGGGTCTCACCTCGACGTGGTATTCGGAGATTTGGCCGAGGCGGCAAGTTATCTCCACGCTTCATCGGACCCTTCCAGATTCTCAGCAAGATTGGCGAGGTGGCTTATCGCCTGGCTCTACCACCTCAGTTGCACCGGGTGCACGACGTCTTCCACGTATCTCAGCTGAGGAGATACGTGCACGACCCGACGCACATCATTGACCATGGGGAGCTTGACGTTGAAGATGGGGCGACCTTTACGGAGGTCCCGGTGGAGATAGAGGATCGACAGGAGCGGGTCCTGCGTGGGCGATCGATTCCTCTTGTGCGCATCAGATGGCAGCACGGGAATCTCCAGGAGAGCACATGGGAGCGGGAGGCTCAAATGCGTGCTCAGTACCCTCATATGTTTCCCTAGTTTTTGATGTATCTTTACGGGGACGTAAAGCCCTGAGGTGGGAGTAATGTAAAGACCCGTAAAATTCAAGGGAATTTTTTTCTTAATTTTCTTTAGAATTTTACAAGAGCGCGGTTTCAGACGGCACCTGATTCCGAGGCCCGGAGTGCCCGGAATTAATTTCCGAAGTTTGGCTCGGGTACGTTCAGTGAACGAACGAGCGGGAATTCCTAACTTTTGATCCGGTGCTCAGAATTGAAATCCGAGGGCACCGATGAACTCGCAGCGCCGATATTCGCTTAAAGAGACCTTTTCGGGAGTTGCGTTTGTTGCGGGTTGAAAGTTAGTTTTAGGGGTTTTTAGTTTGAGTTAAATAAAATTGTGTAGAACAATTTTATTTTTAACTTGTTAAAACCTATCAAAGGAGGTTGGAAGTGGGACCCACACCCACTTAACCTCCCTTGGGAGGATTAAGTGTGGTGGGGCCCACACGAACCCCTAATCCTTTCAATTCTCCCAACTCCCTTAGCGCCTCATTTAATGGCTTGAGTTACCTTTTTAATTATGGGAGTTAAACCTTTTGAATTTCAAACTTTTGAAATTCTTTTGTGTTATGTGATAATAAAATAAGATGTTGTCTTATTTTATTTTGGGTTCTTTGTTTGTCTACTTGAGAGGTGGAGAGCTCTTCTTCTTCTTCAACTCTGACGAAGAACTCGAAGAACGTTCATCTTGACGAAGAACGCTCAAGCTCCGACGAAGAACGCCGCACCTCCTTTCTTCGTTTACCGTGTCAACGAAAGGGGACGCCACTTCTTCCTCGGACAACCTTCGTCGGCGTACAAGTTTCGCCAATGACGTGACTCTTCGAACGCATCCCTTCGTCATCGGATTTGACGAACGGCTACCGCGACGCCCGACTTCCGCGACGTCGTCTTCCGCGGAACGTTCACAATCTTCGAACCTTATACCCGAGGTAGGGGTTTTTGATTCAATATTTATTTATTCCATTTCTTGATCATGGATTTTGCATGTCAAACATGAGACTTTTGAATGTTTTAAGTTGCGTTATTATTTTAACGTGAGGGGGGCCGGACCGCACGAACACGGCCGAACCCCCCTCCATCGTTCTTGTTTATTCTTGCGGGTGGAAGCAAGTGGCGTGGTGCCGTCGCACCACGCGGATGATCGTGCAAATATTTTACGCGGCGCCGTCGCGCCACGCCGAGGAAAAATCTTCAAGAACGCGACGCCGTCGCGCCGTGTTGAATGGAATCAAGGCACGGCGAAGGGGCGCGGTGCTGTCGCACCGTGCCAGATGACGAACGCCGCGGCCGGTTCCGGGCCGCGGCGGGACGAGGAGACCGCGGCCGGTTCCGGGCCGCGGCGGAAGAGAAGACCGGCGGCCGGGCCGCCGGCGTCGGAAGCCGAAGGGGGGACCGGAATTTCCGGTCCGTTAGAGAAAACCGGCCGGCCAACTGGCCGGACGGATACCTTAAAAACCGGGGGAATTAATCCCCCAGCCACCTCATAAAAACCCCCCTCTTTATGATGGGGGCGGTTCTTTGAAGGAGGGGGGCAGCCGGCCCCCCCGGTTCCGCGCCAGCAGGCCCCCCACGTGGGGGGGGGGGGGGGCGCTTTGAAAATAACGGCGCGGCTATGCCGCGCCGCCTGTTGAAAAACCGCGGGGCTTGCCCCCCGCGTGCCGACCGTGTGCGGCCCCTCGCGGCACCCCGAGCCGCCGCGCCGCCGCCGGCCGGCGGGGGGGGGGGGGGGGGGGGGGGGGGGGGGGTCGGGCCGGGTCGGCCCGGACCTGGACCCCCCCGTTTCGAACCAGAATTGGTTTTTGGCCCATAACTTGAGCCTCGGACCTCTGAATGACGAATCGTCTGCGGAAACGCAATCCTTGGATCGAGACGGTCGTTTCGGTATATCGCACTCAAGGTTTCGGTTTACTTTGAGTTCGGCCGGGTTGGTTCGTTCACGAAACCAACCGGGCTTTCGGAGCGGAAACGCTCATATCTTGAGCTACGAACGTCCGATTGACGCGCCGTCAGTCACGTTGTGTTCCTCTTAGTGATACGGATCTTTTGCCATACTCCGCCCGAGGTTTGGACGCAGGTGGAGTACGGTCGGGTTGGTTTAGCCTTAAAAACCAACCGGGCCCCGGAGACGAAAATGCCAATAACTCTCAGACCGGGCGTCCGATCGACGCGCCGTCTGTTGCGTTGAGTTCCTGTTGCCGATACGGAACTTTTGGATACATCAACTCTGGTCTTCGTGACATTTGATGTATCAGCCTCTCGGCTCGTGGAGCGGACCCTCCGAACGAGCTTGCTATGTGCGGGAACCCTAGTGTTGGCTGCGACTGTGCTACGACTACGACTGCTACTGTGACTGTGACGACGACAGTACAGAGATCCTGTGTGGATTCGACGACGACAGTACAGAGATCCTGTGTGGATTCGACGACGACGACTACAGCACTCAGCGATCCTACGTGGATCAGTGCTACAGGTCCTGTGTGGGCCCGATCCTGTGTGGGTCCTTGCGCTCAGCGGTTCTGTGTGAGCCAGCGCCTACAGGTCCTGTGTGGGCCCGATCCTGTGTGGGTCTTTGCGGGGGTTAGTTACCTATCGATCCTTCGTGGGTCCGACGACTTAGATGGATCAGTGATCATCTTTATCGTCCTTGAAGAAGTATACCTGTGTGAGCTGAATCCTGTTGCTTTCCTGTGTGGATTGTGTTGTGCAATCCTGTGTGGATTATGTTTTGCTTTCCTATGTGGAATACGTATACTTTCCTGCGTGGACTGAGTTGTACTTGGGCTCGGAGGTTGGAGCGTATTTTAATTGATGACTTAGGTATATGTATGGGCATATACCTAAGCAGTGTCGGTTGTTACTTCGTGATTGTACTTTTCTTCGTGGTTTATCCTTTGTGGATTTGAGAGACCTTCAGGGGTCTCGGGGTCTCTACTGAGTAGCTTATACTCACCCCTGCACGGGCTTCGCCCGCACTACGTTGTGTTGTTTGCAGACGACGGACAGCGTTGACCTTAGCTGAGGCCTACAGAGCGGGACGGTACCCGGAGGAGGACCACTGGGCGGGACGTGCACGGAGCGGACGGCGGGACCCGTGGAGCAGAGGAGCTATCTGTACCCACCCTTCAGGTGGGATTTCCAGTGGACAGCTCGGTGTAGCGGCTTTTACTTTTCAATTTATGTTTTCCCTTTCGAGTTGTACTTTACTTTCAGTTTGGGTTTGTATTCTGGCCCATTTACCTTTCCGCACTTTCAGTAGTACTCTGCTTTTGTTTAGTGTTTACTTTCCGTTTGTTTACTCTGCGGTGTGTGTTTACTTTTCAAAGGCAATGCCTTCCCTTTTTACCGGGATTTACGCCTTGGTCCTAGTCGCCAGCCCCTGGCCTATGGAAGGCGGGCTTGGGGTAGTCACGGCACGGACCCCGAGGGCGGGTCGTGACAGAGATATCATAATATGGATATTTAAATCCCAATTATTTTAACTAAAATAATAATAAATTGAATTCATGGATAGTATGTACACCACATAAAATAAATATGTAGCAAATAGGGCACGTGTCTCATAGAAGTAAAAAGTGAGACGGGAATCCCTTACTTTAAGTCTTGACATAATTCATACATGTTGAAACCTCATATATAATAAACTAAATTTTATTATAAATCTGTTATATAACCATACTTATATATATTTTACCATATATGATTTACTTATGAAATTTTATTACCCATTTATTAAAAATTTAATGTTAAAGTCACATTTCAGGAAATAACAGCTTTGTTTTTTCATATACATTTTGATTTGGTAATTTCAGTAATCTTAATTTAATCATTGTTAAATTATACCTGGAACATAAACTATGATATAAATATCATATATATTCATTATATAGGTATTTAGAGTAATCCATAAAATTAATACACAGAAAATGAAATATGTCATTCATGTAGAGGGTTGGTCATACATATACGTGAGCAATATTTCAATTTTCTTGATGGGTGAAATAAAAGAATGATAAATAATATATTACCATTAAAAATAATTTATATAATATATATTACATATATTCATTAAATTTACCTTAATCAACTTATTTGTAAAGTGTTAGAGAAAAACAAATCATGTAACTTTGTGAGGCGATAATGTGTCTTACACACGAACAACATTATCATATCCACCATGAAATGGAAAGTAATATGGTATATGTGAAATAATAAATAAAGAAGTATAATTTTGATAAAAATATAATATATATTCATTTATACTATCCTTATTACCATCTCAGTAAAATCGAAATGAAAAACACATCACATCGGTTTACAAGTCGGTAGTCTATCATAAACATGATATGTGTTATTGTTTTCCAACATGTTGGAAGGTAAGAAAGTATATGTGATACTATAATTAAATAATTAAAATAATTCCATAAATATATCAAATAGAAATTAAATCCGACATTATATCCACCGGTGAGAGTTGGTGATGGAAAATAAAGAACATTGGTTCGTGATGTAATAGTTTTTCATACATATGAATGATGATTTCATATCCCACTTCATATAACTTGAGATGGGTATAATATAATTTATTAAAATAATAAAATAAAAATATATATTATATTATTGTGTTATTATTGTATCATATTTTGGAAATATTTTAAGGAGTTGGAAGAAGAAGTAAAACATATATGCATAGTTAATAAACATTGGCTCTTCTTCAGAAAACCACTTAGGTTAATCTCAAGCATTTATAGATAGTATTTTTGATCTCACCAAGGAATATAGGATGGAAGGAGTGAATTAAGGAAAAAATTTCATTATTATTGGCTAATAGATGTGTTTTTAACTGTGACTAGAAGAGGAGACTTGGTGGATTTTATAAGCGAGGTTAGTGAAACACTTGTAATTTTTGAAAATAAAAAGGTGTGCCCATGTTTTTTAAATCCCAAAAGGACCCAAAATGGGACAATATCAAACATTATAGGTGATAAGGTATAAATATAGACATAAAATTTGTACAAGAAGAATTTATAGGTCATTTTACCCCTTATATATTTTGTTTAACCCCCGTGTAAACCTATGTTAAGCTTAACAACGATAATTAATTTTTACTATTTTTACTATTCATTATTATAAAAAATTAAGTTGAAATTATTATATAATATAAATTATTATGATTCAAAATATGAAATAATTTTTTCTATACTAAATTCACATAAGTGGAAAAATTTAATTTAAAACAATCCCACATATGTGATGGAAATGTTGTTCTCCAAAGAAAAACGTTTCAAAATTTTGAAAAGTTTGTATATGAAGATTCAATATGAAATTGATTAAAATTACCTAAATTGGATTAATAGATATAAAATTTAACTAATTTTACATTTAAAACCATCATAAAATAATTTTAATGTTTTTAAATTTTTAGGAGAAATGACAATTCTAAACAAAAACCTGTATTTTTAACTATTCATTAAAAAATTAATATTTTCAGAAAATTCTCAAAAATTCACAATAATATAATTTTGATATTCTCATTTAAAAAGTTATTTTTATATTTTTTAATAAATTTTCTAAAATTGAAAAAATTAGTCTTAAAAAAGCTCCAGAAAAAGAAATAAAACTTTTTTTTAGAAAAATACATTTTAAGTATAAAATTGGATTTTTTCTTATCTCTTGTCTAAAAAACATATAAGATGAATGATAAAATTTTAATTTAATATATAATATATAAACATGTATGAAATAATATACCAAAAGTTGTTTTTTAATTTACCGAGTTAAAACACATTTGTGTTTATATATATAGTTTTTTAGAAAGAGATTTCCTTTATGTTTAAATAGTTTTTATTTTAATTTGAAATTAACTGGTCACCAAAAAATTAATTTTATATACTTTTGTGACACATATATTTTCATCATTTATTTAATCATATTTATACCCACCATTCCAATGGTTTGGTGATAACTGGAATATTAAATAATAACATTTTAATAGTATGTCATGTTTTGTTAAAACTCAGTGTTGCGTGTAACACATGAAATTAAACAAAATTAAATTTATTTGAAAGAAATATTTCATAAAATATTGGAGTGTTATATTATACCACATTAAAAGAAATTTCTCCCTCAAAATTTGTTACTTTGGTACCAATAACCGATGATGTAATATCCCCATCCAGGAAGCCACTAAACAAGTGCTCCGAGCTGAGTCGCCACCTGACCATAAGAACACCTCCTCATACACAAGAGGTTTCCGACTAGAAATGAGGGTATAATATTTCATTTAGGGAGACTATACCCAATTTAATTCTATAATACACAATATTTAACAATATAAATTGCAGAAATAATATGTAATAACCAAGAAACATGTATAACCAGGCATCTCCCAAAACTTTGTACAAACCAAAAACCAATAATAACCATGTAATGTCATGATAACAGTTCCAATAGTGATGGAAACCAAAAATAAAGAGAAATTATTGAATTCATAAAAAATGGTCCTCACTCTATGACCAGATCCTCACCAATTCATTTACCAAGCTCAACTCAACTCCCCAAAACTGATCCTTTTCCCTTATCTGAACCTACAATAATGAAGTCTTCTCGGGTACCCAATGACATCACGAGAGGGGTGTTAGTATAAATCAGTATGCCACTGGTTGACAATGGTCACTTTAACCATTCCCATCATTATTAACATTTCATCACTTACCCCATCATTATTACTAAACTCATCACATTACATGTTCCATGGGTTAGGCCTTTACATCAATTACAGAACAGCCTAAGCCGACAACCATCATGGAAAAGGGGTATAATTCAGGATCCAATCTCACCAGATATAAATATTGAAAAATGAACATCAAACATACCTTAGATCCCAAATCAATGTAATCTCATCGAATGAAACCATTAGGGGCATAGAGCATCAGTATAACTCCCTAACCCGTGTATTCCTTTGCCGGGTTAGAGCATTAGACCAAACCAAATAATGAAATTAGCCTCATTCCATTATCCCAACACCAATCCATGTGAAAATTATTATTTATTCATTTACCACATATACTATAAAACAATCCAAGAACAATCAATAATCACAACACTAACATTTCACTCCAATACAAAGATCATCCTTATGCCTTAACCCATTTACAAGTTATCATTCACTTATTATAGTCCCTTTACCCCATTACCATTTCCAATTCCTCAACCCATTAAACATAATCAATAATTATTATACATTATCACCTACATCATATCTAAAAATTCATAAGTCTTATTCCATTAACACATATCCATTTCATGTTCATAGGCAATTTGTCATATTAATAATAATCAATTTAATCCCTTTTCATGTTATTCCAAACAATTCATTATTCCATTATTAAATTATAAAAATACTACCACAACCCCCTTTGATCCTTTTAATAACATATTAACATGTTCCTCATGGTCTCTACTTAATTTCAAGTAAAATCTATTCCTCACATTATAGGTTCCATGTTCAGAAAGGTCGACGCAGCCCATGGGTGGCCCGAAATTGGTCACATGATCCTCAATATATATATCGGTGATCATGAGGGGTTGAAATGTTTATTTAGACAACCATTTTATTTATTATTACTAATTAAATTTAAATAAAAGCAAGAAGAAGGAAAACACACCAACATGCAATGATATTACTTATTGACCAACTACCTTGAATCCGTAGACAATTTCACGCTAAACCATTTCTTGATATTCGGATTAAAACACCCCTTGAATACCCTGCCTAATATATAATAAAAACCAATGATTTTAGGGATTCATATAGAGAAAAAAACAAAAAACCTAAATCTGGAAAAGGGAAGCAAGAGGGAGATTAGACTTACCTGGAGCTTCAATCTCCAACCAAAAGTGCTCCAAATGTCCTATCATCAAGCAAGAACCACCCTTGGGATGATTTGGGGAATTGAGTTCATCACTAGGGTTATATTTAAAGGAAATGGGAGTAAAATTGGTTGGAAATTTAAAAATCCTGAGATGGAAAAACTGTAATTTTTCCTACTTTTAATGGAGCTTATGGTTTACCCTCATGGTTTTTCAAACCATGTGCAAACTTGGAACTAGAACCTATCTGAGGGAAGTGTCGTATCATAGTTACCAATGATTATCCACACTATTTGACTAACTTTGTGCCAACTATTCCTAATTACATTGTACAAGGTTTTATAGTTTGCCTGAGAAGGCCACTTGGTTTACTTAACAATGACAAACAGTGCACCTTACATATTTTGGCCAGGTTTTACCTCTTCTAATGTCCCAAGCCACTAGAATACCCCTAAGGCCTCATAAACACATGATGAACACTTTTTAACAAATTATAATGGATTTAAACCAAAATTTAAACAAGGACATACATCCACGAAATTGTGGATCTTACAACTTCCCCACCTTATAATTACTCATCATCGAGCCGCTCTTCCCAAGCATCACTGAGCCACCAAGGTGAAATGATTAGACCACTAAGCCCATATATCTAACTCAATTTCCTAGGTTTCTTCTTGAACATTTCCATGCTACCATAAAACTCTTACTAATGGCATATTCTTTCCCCACATTACTTTCTCACTGCAAACCACAATACGAATGAGATGCTCCTAAAAGGATGCATATGCCTCAAGCTCAACATCCTCAACATCAATCACACAATATGGGTCAGGGTGATACTATCAAAGCATCAATACATGAAATAAATCATTCATTCCACTATACCTCTATGGAAGATCCAATCATCGCGCCACCGACCCGATCAGATCCACAATATCAAACAACCCCACTTACCTAGGTGCTAACTTACCCTGTTTATAAATCCAATGGTGACCCAACCTTGGTGACACCCAAAGAAACCCACAATCACCCTCTAAAAACTCCAGAGGTCTGTGACCCCTATTTTCACACTACCTATGTCTACATTGAGTCATTTCCATATTTTTATGGATAAATTGAATCTATTATGACATCTCCTGCATGGGACATGGTCCCAACAATGCTGACTCCCTAGCTTCCATCCAACACAAGGGAAATCTACACTATTTACCATAGAGAACCTCATTTGGTTTCATTTGACTTATAGCTTGGCAACTGTTATTTTATGAAAACATAGAAAGTGAAAAATTATTTTCTCATGAACCACATATTTCTAGGAAACAAGCCTTCAAGATGTCCTCTAACATCTGAATCCTACCCTATTACTGCCCTTGCGTGCGTGGGTGAAAATTTTTACTCAAGAACACTAAGGTACCAAGATAATTCTATAATCCTTTCCAGAAACATGATATCAAACACCAATCATTATCCAAAGCTATATTTATCATTACTTTATCCAACTATAGTACCTATCAAAAATATAACTCACCGAACTGGCCCATGGTGAAAGTCTATCGAATCAGTAAGAAATGAGACACCTTATTCAATCAGTCAAAAACCAACCATATTGCATCATTATTATGATGTTTAATTTGAATAAATATGTGGAATTATATTGTTACATAATCCAATTTCCACTATGTAAGGGGAAATGGATGTAACAAACCACCCGGGAACTAATGCTTGACCTTCACCTACTGACTGATAAGGCATCACGCCACAAAACTTGTAACCTATTTCTTCAACCATGGCCACCAATACTATATATGAATACCCCAATACATATTATTAAAATAGAGATACACTTCCCACTTCGATGCATGAAACTAATGCATCAAATATTCCCAAATACACGTCAACACAACAACATGGCCACAAACCAAAACAATCCCATCATCATCGACAATCCAACCTAAAGGTGACTCCCCAAATTTAATGATTTAACTTATGGAAAAAAACTTCAGATACTCAAGATGATTATTGTTAATCAATCTCAATAGTGTGGACTCAATAGCTATTAATTCAAGGGTCATTATCCCTTGGTCATCCCACACCTCTAGATGCATCTCAGAAAACATCACCATCATCTTCCACTCTGAGTGGACTCCTGAACTGTCTAACATTGAGTTTTCTGACTCAAAGCATCTAAAACACTATTTCATTTTCCTAGAGTATAAACCATCTCAAAATCAATGTATTTAAATTAATAAACCCACCTCTGCTGCCAAAGATACATATCACACTGAGATAAGATGTAATTAATATTTTTATGATCGGTATACACCACAGACCGCTCTCCCAACATGTAATGCCACCAACATTTTAAGTCATGGACCACAATAACCAACTCAGTATCATTCCTAGTATAATTTCTTTCATGATAACTCAACTTTAATGACCCATACGCAACAACCTAATCATCATACATCAACAATACTCCTATCCCAACACCATATGCATCACAAAACAAGGTATACTTCTTACCCGGTTCAGGTAAGATCAGGATCAATACAGTAGTCAAACACTAATTTAACTCTTGGAAAGAATTCTCACTCGCTTCTGACCATTCAAACCTGATTCCTTTCTTGTTCATTACTAAAATTGGAGATGGAAAATGGGATAAGTCTTTGATAGACCTTCAATAGTATCCCATTATCCCTATAAAAATTTAGATATTAGAAACATTCTTAGGATTCTCCCTAAACACAACTGTCTATACTTTCATTGAATCCATTCACACACATACCTTAGATACAATGTGACCCATGAGATTCACTATATCGATCCAGAAATGAAATTTGGATATCTTGGTTTATAGACTATTCTCTCTTAGTGCACTCAAAAATATGTCAAGATGTTTGTAATGATCATCATGAGTCTTAGAGTAAACCATGGTGTCCTCAACAAAAATGACTACAAACAGATCTAGGTATGGATGAAAGATTCTTCTCATTAGGTCCATAAACATTTTAGATGAATTAGTCAACTTGAACAACAAAATGAAAAACTCATACAACCTTTACCTTCTCCTGAAGGAAGCCAGCGGTATAACTGAAGGCCTCACCTTCAACTGGTGGTAACCTACTCTCAAATTAATTTTTAAAAATACTGAAGCACATATTAGCTGGACAAATAGATCATCTATCTAAATAAGAGGATATCTATTCTTACCTATCATCTGATTCAACTTCCTGTAATTGACTCAAAAAATGAATGGACCCATCAACCTTCTTGGAGAACAACACTAGATATCCCTAAGGTGACGTACTAGAAAAAATAAAACCTTTATTATCTAATTCCTCCAACTTAATCCTAAGATATTAGAGTTTTCTAGTTCCATTATATATGGTAGAATTGAAACTGGTTCTGCCCTTGGAAGAAACTCTATAGGGAACTTAACATCTCTCTTGGGTAGCAGACCCAACAAGTCTTTTGGAAACAAATCCTGAAACTGATCCACCAAAAGAGAGATAAGTGGTTCTACTCCCCCATCATCAAGAATAATAAAAGAAACATGGGTTCTAATTTCACCCATCTACTGATAGATGGGTCCTGCATGACCTTCTTTGACAACCCATTCACCATGATGGAAATATGTGTCTCCTTAAAGAGATGTGAATATTACCTTACGATGATAGTGATAAATATGGGTCAGTTACAACACCAAACAATACATCCCCAAAATCAGATCAAAACTTGAAATCTCTAGAATAAGCAAATACAAAAATATAGTACCCACCAACTTCGAGATTATAACCCTTACACTTACTAATATTTTCCATCACACCTCTAATATCTTATTAATTGACATAACCCAAC
The DNA here is from genome assembly GCA_963277665.1 of Viscum album. Classification (NCBI taxonomy): domain Eukaryota; kingdom Viridiplantae; phylum Streptophyta; class Magnoliopsida; order Santalales; family Viscaceae; genus Viscum; species Viscum album. The sequence goes on from OY728160.1 coordinate 1,377,521,934, forward strand.
ACATTCGTTCCAATGATATCTACAACATAACTACCAACTAAGAAGATATAAAATAATGAAATTAACCTCTATCAAATAGAGCACTAGAATGTATAGAAGCTACAAGGATTGTTCCTTCAACCATCGATGGCCTGGCCTTACCACGCAAAGGTGTAGAATGAACTACATGAAGCTAAACCTCCCATCATCCCCGATCCTCAGTATGAGTTCCCAGTGCTACACTTCCCTGCTAATATGGGTTCTCTTACCCTAGAGTACCTTGACTGCCACCTATACCAGTATAGTTGGTCGAGCTCCAACAACCAGCTTGATATGAGGTAATGGACCCCCTTCCCATAATCTTTACTGGTATCAGTCCTCCGTCGCTTCCTAACTGCCGCAGGTTCCTATAGAACCTCAACATTTTCCCCAATATGACGCACACTTGGAACTCAACTGGTTGTTAGGAACACTTACTATGCACGTGTCCTAGCCTTGAACACTGATAGAAGAGAACTCGATCACTAAGCTAAGATATTGGTTCCATTATCTAGAAACCCTTTCCACTACCACTCTAGTGACAACTCTTGAAGTGGCACTTCCTACTATCGGAATACCCACCACTGGTTTACCCCACTAAAACCACATGTCTATTTCTAGAATCCTCCTAGAGGATTATTTTTGATATAAGGGATTGATCCACCACTTCAGAAACCCTATTCAAGTGAAATATATTCACTCTTGACTTGATATCATACTAGATTCCATCGTAGAAACATCTTGTTTTAGATTCCTAATCCACCACCAAATATGAAACAAAACGTTTCAATTTGGTGGAATGACTAGCATATTCCATTATCATCATAGTACCATGGGTCAACATCATAAACTCCACATATTTTTCCTACCTCAAGGTTTCAAGATATAAATTTTCTAGAAACTTATCTTAAAAATCCTTCCATACCATACTATCAGCATGCTGGGTCTAAACTAGAATGTCCTTCGAGTTTTTTTCCTCACCTTGCAACATGTATGTTTCCAACTTGAATCTATTCTCTACATGTGTTTTCATGTAATCAAGAATTGTATGAATATAATATATCTATAATTATATATCCATGTGTCCTTCCTCTCCATCAAATGTTGGAGTGTGTTGCAGCTGATACTCCATGATCATCTCAAACATACTCGACACAACCCACCCTGGGTCTCTTTCCATCATCTACATGAAACAATTGATTTTCTCATGGAACTAATTTTATACTTTGTTACCATGAATCACCATGTTTTCTCACTCCACTTCTAGAGGAGTATTCTCAGATACATCCTCTTGTCTCTCAACTAGAACATGTCACTATAGTGGCATATTTCTACAATGCCAAGCACACATCTCATAACACATAACACAAGTATTTTACTATCTATTCCAAAGAAGGCTTCCCACTGGTCATAAGAAACCCATCATGCATACACTATCTCAAGAAATACCATCCCACATGTAACACTACACTCATAAATCCCTACTATGATTCATGGTCAACATGGGTAAACCAAAATACTTAGTCAAAAATATTTCTCTGGACACCTCTTTAAATCATATCCTCATAGGCTCATTTCTTATTTCAAAACTTGCTATAATAAAACTTTTAAACCATTTATACCTTTCATTAAATAAATTTTTTAAACCATTTTAACCTTATTTTTATTTAACTATGCGAATCATCTTCTATTAGGCACCATTTTCTTAAAATTTTCAAGGAAGTGAAAAACATTCTACTCTTTATGATCCACACACCCATCCAGTGTGTGTGCCTATCATGATGTATGAAACATATATCCTTAGGTTCTTAAAATAATTCATGAAAGAATAACCTGATTCCCTTACATCCATGAGAAAAATATCATAAAATGTCCACATCACACCAAAAGTGCAACACCCAATGGTAAAATATCATTCAACAGTAACAACACACATTAAGAACCACAATTCCCACCCTGAGCACTTGGTTTTCCCCTCATAAAAGGATTAACTACTCCAATAAAAAAGATTATTTCCAATAAATGATGCATCATAATATCCTGCCTACCATCCCAAATAGTAAGTCTAAAGAAAATGCCTACTTTGATACCACTTTGTAATGTCCCCAACCTGGAATCTACTAAACTAGTGCTCTGAGTTGAGTCTCCACATGACATCTTGCATGCCTCCCTATATGCCAGAGGTTTCCGAATAGAAGAAAGGGTCTAATAAGCCATGTGGGGAGACTTTACCCTCCTTCCTAGAGTAATCCACAACAGTTAATAATATAAATAGATGAAACAATATTTATAACCAAGAAACATGCATAACTAAGCTTCTCCCAAAAATTGGTACAAACCACAAACCAACAATAACCATGTAATGTTATACTAATAGATTCAAAAGTGAAGGGAACCCAAAATAAAGACAAATAGTGGAATTCCATAAATTTTTTTGGACTCCATGTATGAATCCTCATACACTCATATCAAAAGCTTGACTAAACTCTCTATCATCGGGCCTTTTCCCTTATCCGAACCTACAACTATGAAGTCTTCGTGGGTACCCAAAGACAGCCTTCATAGGATGTGATTATAACTTAGTAGGACACCACCAATAGTGTCTACAAATTATCCATCCCAAATGGATAATGAATTCAAGTATCAAGTAAATGATAAGGTAAAACAAAATCTAACTTGGGTACCCCTAGCTAATGATGTTCACTTTAACCATTTACATCATTATTACCATTTCATCACTCACCCCATATTTATTACTCAAAACATCTCATTACATGATGCATGAGTTAGGCCATTAAATCAATTACACAATGGCCTAAGTGGGAAACCATCATAGAAAAGGGGTATAAGTGAAGTTCCTTATCTCACTAGGGATAAAAAATTCATAACCATACATCAAACATACCTTGGAGCCTCAATCTAGGTAATCTCATTGAATACAACCATTTGGGGCATAAATCATCAGTATAAGTCCCTAAACAACGCATTCTTGGGTGGGGATAGAGTATCAGTCCAACCCAACCTATAAGAGGAGTCTCAATACTTTATCCCAACAAGAATCCATGTGCACATGATTATTTATCCATTTACCACATATACCATATCACAATCCAAGCATAATAACTAATAATAACACTCTCATTTCACATTTTACTTCAAAACAAAGATCATCATTAGGCTTAAACCCATTTACACATTATCAATCACTTATGATAGTCCATTTGATCCATTAACCTTCACCATACCTTAAACAATTATGCATAATCAATAATTTCAGTAAATTATCCCATTCATCATATTTGATAATTCATATTCTTTATTCTATTAACACATTTCCATTACAAGTTCACATGCCATTTTTGAGATTCACAATAATCCATTTAAGCCCTTTTCACAATATTCCAAATAATCAATTGTACCATTCTTAAAGTATATACATTTTACAAAAAATACCATTTCAGTCTCCAAAAAACATATCAACATGTATATCATTGGCTCTACTTAGTTTAAAGTCAAAACTATTCTTAAAATTTCAAGTTCCATGTTTGGAAATGTTAGTGCACCCCATGGGTGGCCTTAAATTGGTCAAATCATCCTCAATGCATTGCATGAGGATTGTGAGGGGTTTAAATAATCCTTTAGGCAACCATTTAACCATGTATTACTAAATAAATTTAAATCACAACAAGAAGAAGTAAAACACACCTACATGAAACTATTAATCAACATCAATACTAATGGATATAACTTGTAGAAAACCTACCTCGAATCTGAATAAAACCCCATGATAAACCTTTTTCTTATATCTAGATTCAAACACCCCTTGAACCCCAACTTATGATCCACTAAAAAAGGGTTTTTGGGCTTCATATGGAGAAAAAGAGAAACCAAAAACCCAAATTTGGAAAAGACAAGTAAGAGGGAGAGTAAACTTATTTGTATCTTCGATCCACAACCAACAAGATTCCAAATAGACTATAATCAAGGTAGAACCGCCATTGGGAAGATTTGGGGATTTGATTTCTTCACTATGGATGGAGGTAGGAGAAAGAAGAATAAAATAGGGTGGAAAAATAAAAATCTCATGATGGAAAAACTATAATATTCCAACTTTTAATGGGGAACATGGTTTACCAACATGGTTTTCCTAACCGTGAACAATCTATGTGGTTTCCACTATCCGGGTGAAGTAAGGTTGCACAATTACCTAGGGAACTCTACACAGTTTAACTAACTCTGCTCCAAATATGTGTAATGCCACTTTCTAAGGTCGCATGGTTTTACAGGGATGACCACACGATTTACTTAACCATGCAAAAATAGTGTGCCTTGCATAGAGTGGCCTAGTGTTCCATATTATTTTGTCTCGAACCCTTGGAACACCCCCCAAATCCTCTCATACACATGGTGAAAAATTTATTAACAAATTATAAGGGATTCAAACAAAAATTTAAACAAATAAATACCTCCAATAGATACATTTTCTTAAAGACAAATCTTCTGACTCATTACATCCACAATTACCCACATAGCTTCCCCAAGCTGGTGGTTTTGACAAAAAACCTAGTCCAAGTTAGTGTTATTGTTTCATAAAATAGTCTCTATATGATCCAGAATCTAAACTAGATACACCTTCTAAGATAATTCCTTCTCCAACTATATGACCACAAAGATCAATACAAGTGAAAGATACAGTATTTATTTCCTCATGGGAGATACATGGAACCTATATTGGACTTGATAGAGGTTCGTTAAAAGTGTTAATTGATATGATTCCATCCTTATATAATCAAGAATATAAAAGGTACCTATATACCTGGGGATTATCTTTTATTTATATTTTAATAAAAATTTACTCTTCTGGTTGTGATTTAATCAATTTCCACTTTATCTCTCACTATATTAAATGACGATGGATTTTTTCATTTCTAAAGCACCGACAGATAATAAGAACAATAATAAAATGATAATTTATTCCTTATATCTCTAGTTATAATCATAAATAAATATTTAACACAAGTTATCCAGTACACATTAATGTATAACACCACATACAAAGTTTAACTTTAACCATTCCAAAAATAGGCAACCTAATGACTTTTCAATAATTCAAAATTTATAATAATGGCCAATAAATTTTCCCAAATCAAGATAACATTAATCCTCAAAATATAATTAAGTAAATATTAATGGTCACATGAAAAATATGTAAATATCATGGCCAAATATTCCTTTAAATCTTGGTAATAACTAGAATTACCAGAAAACCATAATGAAAACATGCATGGTTTTTCATTTGTTAAATAAAACCATATATTATTGAAAAATTCCTTACTTATAAAAAATAATTAAACTCAGTAAGTGATAATATAAACCACCTTATCAACAAATCTTTAATCAGTTATGAGGTCATCAATATGATCCAATTTAATTTTTCCATATCAATCTTCTCTTTATCCAAACTAAACACCATTTTCTCAACATTAGGAACATATTATGGGTTATCACCCTTTAACCATGTGTTTTACATAAAATATCACCTTTCCAAAAAAATCACATTTCTAGGTCATCATTACCATTAAAAATATTCTTGAAAATACTTAAGAAAAAACTTCTATAAAAAAATCATTATATATTTCATGATTCATATAACATAATTATTTAATTCCCATACATGAACACTTCAATCATTCCAAATGTTTCTTAAACCACTGACTAGGCTTCATTATTTTACTCATTTATACCACTTTCATGAAATATGAAATATGAATCATGTATTAAAATTAATAAACCTCAATTTAATCATGATTATCACATTTAAAATAAAAAATAATGTTTGAATAGCCCATACACTTCATATTGCATTCATGATCTCTTTATCATTAGAAGTATTACTATTACTCATACAACCTTACTGACTCCCTTCACAAGATTTCCCCCTAGGACATCGATTTTCAAAATAATCAAATGTTTGACATTTAAAACTTTCACCCATTGATAATAACTTAGGTATACCAATATTCCCAAGCATTGCGTTAATTAAACTTTTCATTTTCCCTCATAAATTTCTCACTCTATGCCCTTATTATCCACACATAAAAATTCTTCTCATTCTTTTAAAACATTCCCTTGATTTATTCTTCCCACATTATCAAAATATAGGATATTTAATCTTCTTTCCTCCATGATCTATTCCACTTAAACTATCAACAAACTCTATCCTTATATTCTTTGATTAGTCTGAGAGTTTGTTAAGAGTCATGTTAATGAAAATATATCATGATAACTGATTATGTATAATCACAATATCCTTTACTCCAGTCATCATCCCATTTGGTTTCTCATCAACACATTTTATAACACAGTCAAAGTTTACCCAGTTCATTATGGTTCCCACCACTAATTAAAACCAAAAAGCATAGTGTGATAAAGAATAATCACAATGGGAAACTACAAAATTATGAAAAATTATTTATAAGATTCCTAAATAATGACACTTTTCTTTCAATATATCACACATTATTCTTAATCTAGGTCATTCATGGTCATTATTCAAATCGTTCATGATGGTTCATAAAGAGTTTGTGAATCTAAAAAACATATCCCCCTGGTGTGTCAAACCATGTGTGTAGTAAGTCCCATTTTCATGCAATAGGTAATGATCGTGTTTAGCTCAATGCACCCTTTTTGGTGTTATTACCCCAAGGTAACATTATTTCAGATCTGCATCCACTTGTAGTATCCAGAGAGGGATGCAATTTATTTGAAACCTATTACTCTATCCTTTACCCAAATTTTTTGTTTATTTTTCTTATAAATTATCTTCAGATTTATCCATAGGAATATCCATAGATATAGCCCAAGACATATTTTTGGGGATCTCATTAATGATTTCTCATCGAAGATTCATTTGGTTAAATAATCCTTTCCACTAATACCAACTGCAGATATGAAAACTTCTAATATATATATATTATATCTTCTAGATAAATATACATTACATTACACAAAAAAATTTATGTGGATCATAATGGTTTCCTTCCCTTGGATAATAGGTACACAATCTTCTTATTTAGTGAAATATCTTAAACATATCCCATAAATAACACCCCCTTTTGTTCTCATTATAAACATACCCTATGAAAAAGCTTTCTTCCTAACTTGATAAAGGAAAAGAAGAAAGGGTGACCTCAGATCTATAGTAATGGTAAGAATGGGAAATATATAAACATAACATGAGTATAAGTGTCTGATAACATGATAATTACATACAAAAACCATTCCATGAATATAAAAGAACAAAATATTGTGTCATAGAATAAATATTGACAGTTTATAAGACATGATTCATAATGGAATCAAATAACATGATACATGGAAAGAAAACATTGGCACAAGACATATATTTTTGGCATACACATAGTTCTATTACATTGTGAACATGTATAAATAGAATAGGTTCACTCAATAAGATATGGACATGAAATAATGCCCTCACATAAACTTATGGACACACAACCATGTCCATGAATAACCTTATGGACTTAAAATACATGTCTATTCATAACAAAATGAACATGTAATCAGTTTCACACATGAAATTTTGAACATGTCATCCAGATAACACATAAAATTGTGAACATGAAATCTGGTTCACACATAATATTGTGTACATGTAATCATGTTCATGCCTAAAAAATTTACTCATTTGTCATCAATATTTACGCAATGAATTAGGGGGTTATATAGGTCCCACCCATAAAATTATCCATACAACTGTATGCCACAAGATCATAAAACATCCATCATAACATAACCTATGAAAAAGGGTAAGGCTCCATATAGATTTCATTAAATTATAACCCATGAAATGAAATGAGTTTCAGAAACTTCTTTTCATCATGTAATAAACAATATTAATAAATAATATAGATGGTATTATTGGATTATATCCCCATTATATTCTATTTAATATTGAAGGATGTCATATTAGATGGAAAATTCACATGAGCCTCAACCCGGTTGGTGAGGACTCTCCAAGTGCATCCACGAGACACAGGTTTGAATCCTGATGGAGGCATACTTCTGGTTTACTGTAGTAGTACTATAGATGGTACTATAGTAGAAACAATTCTATTTTGTAGCATACAAATCTATTCACATTTAGGCTATTGATTTGTGCATGGAGTTATTAAGGAATTTGGGTCACCTAGGAATTTGAGTTAGTAAGGCTTTCAGGCCACCTTAAGGCCTTCAGACCACCTTACGACCCTCAGGTGACCTCAAGGCCTTTGGGACCCCTGATGTGTAGATGTAAACTAGATAAATTCTATAGGGAATGAGCTCCAGAAGAGGATTCAGTGTAGGCACATTCACCAGATCATAGCTATCAGAATTGGAAGAATGATAAGGTATGCAATTTCCCATTGACACGAGGCATGTGCATCTATGAATAGGACAACTGTAAGAACCTGTACCTTATTTTTAGGTACCTTCTTCCTTTTTCTGTAGTTTTTGAGAAAATAGGAGTTTCTGGAAAATTTTGAACTACATTCCGTGTACATTATGAGTACAAACTGTGTACTTTGATGCCGCTCGAGGGTTTGTGCTGGACATGTCATGACAATGCACATGGCCATGTAGGGGTGACATGGAGGCCGCCTAAAGCGGAGTATGGAAAAGCCTAGTACCTGTCGTGTTCTACAAAAGTACACGCATTGTACTTTGTTTTTTTTCATTAAATGGACCGGGGTCACGTCTGATAGACAGAACCATCTTCTTCTAGGTATTCTTCGTCTGAGAGATCCCGTATGGCCGTGAATCTCCTCCGAGCTCCTGAGCCTCCATCGGTCCTCCGAATCGACCGCCGTCGATTGTGTTGGAACCAAAACGGTAATCTCTTCCTTCTCCTAGATCCTTGTTTTCCAATTACTCTTCTTTTGTATGTTATCATGGGTTGAATATTTTGTGCATTTTTGTAGATCTAAGACATTCTAAGGAGATTGAAGCCTCGTGGCTCAAGTATAGAAATCTCCTAACGTTGAGGTAGGTAGTTTGTGCCTTTCTGTAGAAAGTCTGTGAGTATTTTTTGCAAATTTTACCAATACCCTTGGACGAGGTATTACATGTTTCCTATTTTTCGATTGTCATTTTCCTACTTCTCTTATATGCTTGATTAGAGGATATTGCTTGTGAATAGTGTAATTTACCGTGCTTTGGATGTTTTTCCCTTAAATGTTTTCCTATTTATGACAGTTTGGTGTAGTATTTCCTGTTAGTCTTTTGATAGTTCCATGCATAGTTTATAGGATGGTGTGAATATTATTCCTTGCTGAGATGTGTAGACGGTTAGCCAAGTAGTTCTTGAGGATACTTTGGCCGTTACACGATGCGATATTTGCTGACTTTACATAGGGCTGTGAGAACCTAGAGTAGTAGACCATAGGAAGAATGGACGTAAGGGCTTCTCCATAGTGTCTTTAATTTTACGATGCGAGACCACTTGGGGAATTGACGTTGAGTGCTTCCTCAGAGTGTCTATAGTTCCTCGACGCAGGACACAAGGGGAATGAGACGTTGAGTGCTTCCCCAGAGCTCCTTTAGTATGATACGAGACTATAAGGGGGATTGATAGTGAGTGATTCCCCAGAGAGTCTATTCTATTCATGCTGTAGCTGAACCAGAGGGGTGAGACTGTGTGTGCCTCCCATAGGGTTACTAGTACATGTAGGTTGAACTATAGGAGTTAGGCTGTGAGAACTACCTAGAGGTTACCTTTTTTGTTCTACATGATTTACTGGTTTCTTCCTTGTTCATAGATTATATGCTAGAAACTGTGGATTGTTACTACTGTGTATTATCCTGTTTACTACTTACTGTTTACTACTTACTGTACTTTACCTGCCATATATTCACTGACTATTAGGCACCTATCTTCGGGTGGTTTCTTACAGGGACCCTATCTCACACCCTGTTGGGTGATGCTTTTGCTCCCAAACAGATTATATTGTTGCAGGTATAGATAAGTTCAAGCACCCTTCTACATCAGGTTCTTGATTGATGTGGAGCTCGAGAGCATGGGACCAAGATGAGGCTTGCGATGCTGAAGAGTCGCTCATCTGTTTTTCTTTTGTACTTCAGTTTAGTACTGTTTTCAACATGGTGACTTGTTTGGCTATTTTCCTAGACATATATATATATATATATATATATATATATCATGCATCATTATTATATATGTGTGCTCCAGTTTTCTTCTTTCAGTCTTCTACTGTTTATTTCTCTATGGATTATTATTACTTCCGTTGTTTTATATTGTTTACTTCCGTTGTGTACTCTGCCAATGAGGGAATAGTTTCCCCACTATCACACCCAAGGCCCTTTCTTCTCTTTGGTAACCTCTAGAGTTCAAGGAAATGCGCTTGAGGCTATGAGACCAACCGGGTACGGGGCGCCTCTGGGTGGCTTCCGGAACCGGGATGTTACAAAGTGGTATCAGAGGGAGGTTTTGATCCTCTGACCTGTGGCTTATGAGACCACCACGCTTCCGCTACTGTAATTTGTTTACTTACACTGTGTACTCTGCCAATGAGGGCATAGTTTCTCCACTATCACACCCGAGGTCGTCGCTGCTAGTCGGAAGCCTCTGGCGTTTGGGGAAATGCGCTTGAGTCCATGTGACCAACCGGGTACGGGGCGCCTCTAGGTGGCTTCCGGAACTGGGACGTTACAACAACTAGCCAAAAAACCACGCAATGGTGGACATTTGATCACAATTTAGATGTTGGGGATGGGAAATTTCACATAGTCATATTCTGGGATATATTTATATAATACTTTCAGGTCCTATAATATCACGAATCCTATAAGAAATTTAATGGTTTCCCTTCAACCCTTAAAAGGGGGATTATCAAAAATGAATAAAAATGATGACCTTCTCACTATTCTGTCATCTTCGATGGAAATGATTTTGAATAATCACATTGAATTTTTTTAAAGAAAATAACATTTCCACCGTGAATAAAACTAAAAAATCATAAAAATATTTTGGAAATAATTTTATTTGAAAATATACTTTGAAACTTATAAATTAATAATGAAAACAATTATGATTCATTGTGGTAGAAATTATTAACAATATATGCATGTTAAAATAAATATTCCTTGTACATTTTTGGTAAAATAAAGACATGCACTATTTGGAAAACGACATGATGATTCCTTTAATTTTTTTGAAAAAAATTAAAAATGGTTAAAAAGTGTTTAGTAAATATCTTTGAAATTTTAAAACATATTTTGTTTTTTTAGAAAACAAGGATATGGAAGAAAAATGGTTTTAGAGTCAAGAGATAAATAAAGTCGATTTTTTCTTAAAAATATTCATTTTAGATATTAAATACATAAAGAGATTAAAATAAAGGGAAAACTTGTATTCTCATGACATAAATAAGGAAGAATAAAATTAATGAGTTTATTGAGAGATATTTGATATGATTTTATCTTGGTAATCATAATCATAAATAGTCCTACTAAACTATGAGATTGTATCATGAAATCCTTACCACTTTGATAACATTTAACTATAATACCAATGAAAGTGAGATCCTAAAATGGATATGTAAATCCAAATAATTTTATTTGAAAGCATCATAAAAGGAATTAATGGGTATTATATGCACTATATAGAAGAAATAATTGGTGAATATGGAATGAGTCTCACAGAAGTAAAAATTGAGATGAAAATACCTTACCTAGAGTCTCAAATTCCATCATACATGATCAAACCACCTGTATAATAAAAATATGTTTATTATAAATCTATTAAAGAACCATAATAAAGTATATAATACCACATATGATTCACTTATGCTGTTTCATTATCTGTTAATTAATAATTCCATATTAAAGTCACATTTCAAGAAACAACTTCTTTTTTAGTATATGTTTTGATTTGGTATTTTCAATCCTATTAAATTTATCATGTTTAAATAATATAAATAATTTTATACATGATATAAATATAATATATATTCATTATAAAGTTATTTAAGGTAACCTATAAAATTTAGATATTGGAAATGAAATACATAGTGCATGGAGAAAGTAGGTTGTATGTACTTGTGAAGGTTGTTAGCATTTTATCAAACAGTCAAATAAAATAAAAGGTAAATAATATATTACCATTAAATAATTATTTTTATGTCATATATATAATACATATTCATTAAATTTTCCTTAATTACCTTCTATGAAAAGTGTTAGTGAAAAACAAATCACATCACTTTGTGAGGTGGTAGTCCGTCGTACACACGAATGACATTATCATGTCCCACATGAAATGAAAAGTAATAAGGAATATATTATATTATAATTAAATAAGTATCATTATGTTATAAATATAATATATATTATTTTAATCTATCCTTATTACAATCCATGTAAAATAGAAAGGAAAAATATAACCCGTCGCTTTGTGAGGCAGCAGTCTAATGTACACATGATCGACATTATTGTTTTCCAATGGGTTGGATGGTAAGAAGGTAGTTGTGATATTATAATTCATGTATTATAATAAAAACATAAATAACTCATATAATAATTAAACCCATCATTAAATCTATCCTTCATAGGTGGTGATGGAAAATGAATAATATCGTTTCGTGAGAAGGTAGTCTGTCGTACACAAGAATGATGATTTTGTACCCCATTTAATGGAAGTGGATATGGGTATACGTTATGAAATTAACATAATAACATATCAATATTTAAGATGCACTAGTATTATTATATTTTCATATTTGAAAATTAATTGAAGGAGTTTGAATAAGAAGTAAAACAAAAATGGATAGTTAAAGAACTTAACCTCGACTCCAGAAAACCTCTTTAGGTTTGACACAAAACCTTACTAGATTTATTTATGATATCACAAAGGACTATAGGATTTTTTGAAAGAATTATTTAATTAATCTTGAAAGCTATTTTTTTAATTAAATTGTTTTTTATGTTTGAAATGAAAGGATCAGGCGTAGCCTTTTATAATTGAGGTGAGTAGCACAATAATAATTTTTTAAAATAAAATGGTATACCCACGTTTTTCATATTTTAAAATTCTAAATAAGGTCCAATAACATATATTATAAGTGGTAAGGTTTAAATATGTCCATAAAATGGGTTTTGAATAAGTTTTAGGTCATTTTACACCTTATCTTTTTAGTTTAACCCATAGTGAACCACTTTTAATCATAACCGTAATAATTAATTCTTACTATTTTTACTATTAATTATGGTTAATAATTAATTTGAACTTATTAGATAATATAAATTATTTTAATTCAAAATACTTAATCCATTTTTCCAAATTCTATTTTCAGAAGTGCGAAAAAACTAATATAAAATTAATCCCATAGACGTGACAAAAGGTAGTTTTCCAAAGACAATAGTTTAAAAAGTTTTTATATGAAAATAAAATATGAAATAGATTACAATGAATTATATTAGATTAGTATATATATAGTTGAACTAATTTTACTTTTAAAACCATATTAAAATTACTTTTAATTTTTTAAACGCTTTAAAATAAATTAAAATTCTTTATAAAAACCTATATGTTTCACTATTCATCAAAATATTTATCTCTTCAAAAAATTATGAATCATTAAATATAAGATAATATTGAGATGGTGATTTTAAAAATTAAATTATTTATCAAATATATTTTTTAATATTGGAAAAATTAATTTTAAAATAAGTGTGCAAAAGGATACATAACTACTTTTTAGAGAAATAGAACTTTTAAGCATAATATTAGTTTTATTTTTATTTATTGTCTAGGAAACACATATGAAAATTTTTAAAATTTTTATTGAATATATAATATATAAATTTAATTTTAATACTTCATGGATTTTTTTTAATTTATTAACAAAAAACATATTTGTATGAGTAAAAATAGTTTTCTGAAAAATATTTCCTTTGTTTACAAATTGTTTTCATTTTTATTTATAATTAATTATCCACTATATAAATAATTTTATATACAAGTGTAATACATATATTTTCATAATATAGTTAATCCTATTCATACATTCTATTCTAAGAGATATATTTTAAATATCATATTAAATAATAATATATTAATATCATGTCGTGTTTCATTAAAACTCAGTATTACGTGTAATGCAAGATATCGATGAAAAATAAGTTTATTTGAAAAAAATTCCTAAAATCTCATGGTGTTACAAAATAGGTTTCTCATAAAGTAAAAATTGGACATGACTCCATATGAGATGTGGTTTAAAAGGAACCCAAATGTTAAAAATTTATGGGTTTTGGTAGTTTATGTTCATTCTGTGAAAGGGAAAAATTGAGGAAAGTTTGATTAAAATGATAAAGATGGGATATTTCATGGGAACACATAAAATTACTTATTTTATAAGTGTTAAAAAAATAAATCCAAGAAAATAATTTATATTCATGATGTCACAATGTTTTAAAATGAGTAAGGGACTAGAAAAAATATTTTTATAGTTGACGAGGATGATGCTGTCATTTTAGAACATAATAAAGGATATATAGAAAACATGAAAACTTAAAAAAATGCATATATTTATTTTTTAGTTGATGAATATAGAAAAGAGAATCCTACGTAGACAAATACAACAGTTAGAAAAAATATTGATCCTAATAACGTTATTTGGAGATCAAAATCAAGGTGTACATATAAGAAGTAATATCATGGAAACACTACTGGAAAATGGACCTATCCCCACGGTTTTCCCCAAAACCGTGGGGATAGACACCCCCCCCTATACCCACAGTTTTGGAAAACCGTGGGTATAGGTGACTTTTCATGACCTATACCCACAGTTTTAGAAAACCGTGGGTATAGGGGGGTATATCCCCACGGTTTTCCAAAACTGTGGGGATAGGTCCTGAAAAGTGACCTATACCAACGGTTTCCCAAAACCGTGGGTATAGGGGTACCTATCCCCATGGTTTTGGGGAAAACCATGGGGATAGGTCTGGGCTAAAATACCTATACCCATGGTTATGAAAAACCATGGGTATAAGTCACTTTTGTGTGCGCGGGAATTTTTTTTCCCGCGGGAATGAATTTTTTTTTGGAGAGAACCCTATACCCACGGTTTTACCTCTATACCCACAGTTTTTATAACTATATTTAACTATATATATATATATACATATAGGTGATGTTAGGGTAGTGGTTAGATGCAGTGTTTGCAGCAAAGAGGTTGCGAGATCGAAACTTAGCAGCTGCATTATTTTAGGACATATAACCACGGTTTTGAAACCGTGGGTAAAAGTCATTGACACCATGGAAATTGGCTATGTTTCGGTGACACGGTGGCAGGACACCTATACCCACAGTTTTGGAAAACCTTGGGTATAGGCTGCGGACCTATACCAATGTCGTTCCAGCCCACGGTTCCCAAAACCGTGGGTATAGGCTATGCCCACGGTTTTGGGGGCTATACCCACAGTTTTGAACCGTGGGTATATGCCATTTTTCTAGTAGTGAAACATTCCATACGAATATTTTTATCAATGGTTGAACCTCGAACAGTTTAAGAAGACTTTGAATATGAGTATTCTGTTCAGTTCATGAAAGATGAACTATACAAGATTTAAAAAAATGAAACAAGGTAACTTATTCCCACACCCATAGAAAGTAATGAGATTGAATCCAAATGGGTTTTCATAAACAAGATGGATGAATATGATGAAGTGACTAGAAATAAATCCATGTTTTTTTGAAAATTTCCCTAACAAATTGAAGGGTTTGAATCTAATGAAACATTTACTCTAGTGTAAATAATTGAATCTATCAGAATATTTATTTCCAAATAATATTAGAGAAATATCATGATATTTCAAATGAATATTAAATTTCCTTTTATAAATGGTTAGCTTGATTGTTCATGGAACAAACTGAAGGATTTATGTAGGATTTAATTAGTAGAAAATTATATAAGTTGAATAAATAACTTTATGGGTCGACATAGGCTCCTAGATCTTTGTATATTGAAGATTCAGAAGTATCTAAAAGTCATGAAGATATAGAAAGGATAAGTGTAAATAAATATTTAAGTAAAAAATACCAAATGCGCATAACTCTTTTTGATTTATTATTTTGATTATACATTATTTTCAAAAAATTTAGGGAGATTACAGGAGGTATTCACAATGAACACGAAATAAATTTTTTCAATGTAAATATTGGGAGATAATATATTCTTATTTGGGAGATTTTTTTTTCAAAAAATATATTATATTTTTGTCTCATAATAAAAACATCTAAGAGAGCTATTGAAGAGGTTTGAGATATAGGATTCTAGAGAAGTGTCTATACTAATTAATGTGAGAATAGAGATAAGTAAAGATTATAAAGGGAAAGTTGTTAACGATAGATAGTTTAGATGTCTTATTAGAAGTATTATGCACTTGATAGCTTCAATACATGATATTTTTTATATCATCATCATTTTTTCGAAATATAAAAATTATAAAAAGGAAATATTTATTTTGGCTATAAAAGGATACATAGATACAAAATAAACAAATAAAATTATGGGATGATGTATTAGAATGTATGTGAACTATAATTAATGGGTTTTACTAATATAGATTGGCCATGAGTAGTTAATGGATGGAAACATAAAAATCGTAGAGATTTTTTTTATAGGTAGCAGTTTTGTTTCATCAAATTAAATGAATAAAACATTAGTGACAGTAAGATATTTTGAGGATGAGTATGTTTTTATATCATAGGGTGCTACAAAAATGATATGTATGATAACACAGTAGAAATACATAAGCATTTAAGTAACTTATCCTCTAATAATGGGATGTGACATTCAAAGATATATAAAATTCACTAAAAACCAAATGAATCACTACATATTAAATAAAATCAATATAAAGTATCATTTATTGAAGGATAAATTTTAAGACAGAATTATATGACTAGAATTTTTATCCTTAAAAAAAATTGTTGATTTCCTAACAAAACCTCTTTTAACTAAACTGATCAGGAAGCTAAGGCTGAAAAATGGATGTGCAACCCATTTTTTTACCACTACAGTATATTTTATTTGATTTTTCCTTATATTTACTTTTGTGTTTAAAATTATTGAGGAGGTATTATTTTCTTATGTTTTTTTTATTTTGAAATATTTTGATGTGTGTATTGAGAGGAGAAGGAAAGACACTTGAAAGTATTTTATTATGGGTTTCTGTTCCATTTTCATGACATTCAAACTGGGTTGTGCATAGTTTCCTTTTGAATAGATTTGAAAATTAATTTAATAACAATTTTTTTCTCAAAATTGGAAACCCATATAGACTTAGGGATGTTTTATTAATGACTAATTTTCTTTAAGGAGTCCATGATGATCCGAAAAAATTATTCTATTTTGTTTTATTATCAATAAGGGGGAGAGAAATGAGTGGTATTGCTAACAAATCCAATGGGGGGGACTATTGAAACATTATTGATATTTTTTTATTTTTCTGAAATACATATTTAATTATGATTATTGATGAACTTTTTTTCCTATTAAAGACATATACTAGTGAATTAGAAGTATAGTCTGTAATAGAATATAGAATCCATAAGTTTCTTAGAATGTGAAGAATCTATTTGAGGCATTGAGGTTTCATCTATTTGTGTGTCTTGTTGAAGCTTATATACATAGTTAGTGATTATCTATTAGATGATATATTCAAATGATTTATAATTATCAATTTTTTCTAAGATGGTTAGAATTTTTTTAAAGACAATCTGGATGTACTCTATTGGATTTGAAAAAACATACAAAAAAATCCTATATTGAGGGTCATTTAAGAAAATAGAACTTCAAAGAGGATGTTTTATTAAATGGAAAAGAAACATACCATATTCCAATTATTGTTTTTGGATCCTCATATTATATTTTATAAGGTTTTATGACGTTATTTATCCTTGTATAATAATTCAACTATATAGATGAAGCTTGAAGGAAAAATCGATAAATGGATTTTTCTTACACATTGAAGGTTTTATGAGTTATTAAGGTAATTTATATTACCTATGTAAGATACTTTAGGTTCCCATAATATTATTAAGTTACAAAAATAGTTCTTCAAATAATTCATCTATACGAAGCACAAATAATAATTTTCATGGGGAAATTTTGAGAATCTAAAATCATGACTTGTGCATAGTAGAATTAAACAAGATTATATCCACACCAAAAAATGTGATTCCATGCCACAAAATGTGGGAAAATAATAAATGGGTGTTCCACACCTTATTACATAGGTTGCACATCTCCATAAATACATTTTAATATCATGAGAAAAAAAATTAATTTCATGGAAAGATTTAACTTTGATAAAGTATAGTATAATTCAAATAACATGCCTACAGGAAAACTAATTTTTTATTTGAAATTTAATGAAGTTTTTAAATGAATAATTTCAATCATGGTTTATGAAATTTGTGTGAGTAATTATTTTCCACTTATATTAAAATATATTTCTATAATAATTTTGGAACTTATATCCACTCAATATTCAAGGAATATAAATAATATGATATATGATATAGAGAAGTTGGTGAGATTTATTTTTTAGAATAATAACCAATACCCAACTATATCGAAGAAGAAGATCTAAGAACAGTTAGTGGTGATTGTTGTGTAATAAATAAAAAGATATAGATCATCATCTTGAGCTCGTATAGAAGCTCAAATACTTAGTAGGTTATTTTATTTGAAGAGATTCTTTCAAATAATATGATATTATTACTAGTTAGTGACAGAAGTTTTATGAGATTATGGTTATTCCATTGATTGATTTTTTTATAATAAGAAGGCCACTGTGTATATGGGATAATAACCACAACACACTATGGTGAGCGTCAATCTAAAGGAGGTGAAAATCAATGAATTTTTTTGGTGTCTTTATTTACTACATTATTGAGAATTTTGAGATAGTGGTGTAGAATAGACACAAGATTATAAGGGATTTAAATTTGAAATACATGATGATTCACAGTAAATCTCAGTGTGTTTCACCCTTCCTGTGGTCTAACAATAATTTTCTTGGACATATTTATTATCTATTTCCCAAGGAAAATAACCTTGTTGTCGTTGATGCATCACCATGTTTTGGATTTTAATTTTCTCGATTTTTTTCATTCCTTTTCAAATTATTAACTTCCAATAAATCTCAAAAAATTCTATGATATAATAAATAAAATAATAAATTAGCTTAGTAATTCATGAATCATAAACTAGAGAATATAAATACATTTATAAATACTTATTACCTCTCATGATCTTGTTCAATATTCACTTTGGACTTTTAAAAAGGTTCATTAAAATTTTTAGATAACTTATAGTGGTTTCTAATGATGGTTAATAAATCATAAATAGTGACTTCCATTTGGTAATTACTGTAGTTAATATATTAAAAATACTATACTATTAGAAACTACTATTTTTAATTCACTAATGCAATAGTTTTTTTAAATATCAATACAATATTACATTTTTTTAAAGTGAATCAAAAAAATAAAAAATAATAGAATATGAATCTACACATTAGAATATTAAACTATTTATATGTTACTAATATGTAGTTATTAATTTTCATAGTCCCCTAATTTATGTTTTTAAGATGTTTATTATAGTGGGAGTACGCATGTAGTTGAATTGAAGAAAGGGAGATGATTTTTAGATTTTAAAAGAAAATCACATTGTGGGTTTTCATTCATTACTCCATGGTTTTTATATTTTTTATATGGATATTATCATCATAATGGTGTGTAATTATGGTATTAAAGTATTATTATTGGATTTACCATTTTTCAATATTAGGAGAAAAATATTTTATGGTATTATTTTGTACAATATGGAATTTAAAAAATGGTGTTTTCTTATTTTTTTGGTTCTAAGATGTGATTTGGGGTGGTATCTATTCAAAATGGGGAATAAAACTGACATGATTATTCTCTGTGGTTGAAATAATGATGTGTTTTTAGACCAATATACCATGGTTATATATTCTTTTTTGAAGGTAAATAGTGGAAAATAAATTCTAGCATATTGGTCACATTATGTTCTTAGTCATATACATTGTTTTATAGAAATAATTTTTGATTATATTTTAAGATCTTGAGTTTTATTTCACGATGGTTTTTGGGTAACATTTTATAGATATAAACCATGAATTGATTTAGGGAACCACGCCATGGTTAGGTCTTCCCAAACTTAAATACAAAATTTTGAGCCTCCTTTTTCTCCCATTTGGTTTATTTAACATATTTTCAATAGTAGATTATTGAGATCTATCTCTTAATGTATTTTTAGTTCCTCAATGAATCATTGAGGATATTAACCTCATGAGAGAAAAATATTATGATATATGGTATTATTATTCTTCTTAGTGTCTTTATTTAACATATTATATCTATTATTTTTTTGTTTTTGTGAACCATGGGTTATGTTTTTTTATATTGAAAAATTATTATGAGGGTGATGGGTTCTAAATATGTTATAGGAGTTTTATGGGAACATGTATGTTTGATAATTATAATCCATTATTTATTTTATTTTAACAATTGCATTTTTAATTTAATGAAGGTTATTTGGAAATTCATGTCTATATTAATTATCATCAATGTAGATTAATAATGACTTGGTTATATTTTTGTAGATTGTTTAAATGGGAAAAATATATTGAAATAAATTGAATATAGATGGAGTGGAAGGTGTGGGATAATTATATAATATTATAGTAAAAATTAAATTTGGTTTCCTTGATATGTGCTATTCTGGTATAAAGAGGTAATTATGAATATGGGGTAATATGATATGTATTATGATTTACATAGATAGTGTAGATTTTTGGATTACTAGTGTGGATTTTATAGTTTGATTATGTAGTAATGATGATGTATTAATATTTTTATGTTTATCTATCCAAAGTATATTTCTATGAAATTACATAATTAATGAATTAAAAACAATTATTGGGAGGAATATTTGTTCTAAATTTCAAATTAATTCTTGAAATAATAAAATCTATGTAGTGATGATTATATAATGTTATGGGTAATTGTATGGGTAATTAGTTTTAAATTTATTGAATTATAGGGGAATCATATGGTGAATTTTTCAAATTGGTAATTTTAGGAATTAATGTATAATATAGTTAAATAGGTTGATGTTAATGGCCTAAAATAAATTGGTAATTGACTAAAATTAATTATCAAATTTGGTAAAGAATGATTTAAAAATAAAAAATGATTCAGAAGTGAAATTTTGGAATTATTTTTATAATAGAATTAGTTGTTTTATTTTTTGACATTATTGTATGATTATATGGTAGTGGAAGTTATGTGGTAGTGTTTACATAATGGATATTTGTTATATTAGTGATTTTGATAGGATCTGAACCTATTACGACCATCCATGAAGTGTAATGGGGGAGCCTAATTCTGAGGAGGTTGGAACTTGAGGCCTTTTTAATTTTTCAATTTGAATCGAGGTTGATCAATTATGTATGTGTTTTGGATATTTTAGAAGATATTTTTTGAGATATATTTTCATAAGTATAAGGAACAAAGAAATTTTTTAGGAACTATATAAATAAGGAGGAGGTTAGTAACAATAGTGGAATCCCATTTGAACCCCAACATAGGCCACCAAATTTCCAATAGGTGAGGCACTGGCCTATGGAAAACCCATCCAAAGGTCTATGGGTGTCCATCAGGGCCCCAATGGGATATTTGAAGTATGATTAAACCCATATAAGTTTTGGTGGAGCTATATCCTCCCCATAATAAGTGGATGTGATTTTATAATTTCTGGGCAAATCAATTTGTTTTATTTTATAAAAAAGAGTGTTAAAACAAAAAACAATAGGATCAGGGGAGAAGTAAAGGAAACAAGAATTCATGTGGGAATTAAGTTGTTCAACCCAAGGGAATCTCCTTTTACTGGATCCACTCCCTCAAGAAGAAGGGACCCAAGACTCATGAAACATGTAATCCGTCCATCTTGGACCACTATGGAAGCGAGTAAGTCATCCATTTTGTTCCCTTCATGATATGTATGTAGGATTTCCATTTATTGGTTGAGTAAACTTTTACACAAGGATATAGTATAATAGATGGAACATGGTGTAGGCACATAACCAGTTGTGGAATCAGGAATAACACTATAATCATTTTAAAAAGCTGCTAGATGAGTGTTCCTTTGGGCACAAATGGTGTGCCATGTAAGGATGGAATGAGCCTCCGCCTGAAGGTAGTCCCCGCATCCTAGAAATTTAGTGAAAGAAAATATAATAGATCCCCTTTAATCCCAAACAACCCCGATACCTTGAATAAATTCCATACTTTAAGAGAAATTAGTGTTAAGATTTATGAAATTCGGCTTTATATGCGAGCCAATCTATATTACTTGAATGGGGTTGTGAATTGGAAAGTCAAGGGAACAAATATCAAGGAGAGGATGAAGGGAGGGAGAATCCTCACAATTCATAACACATTGGGTGAGATCGATCAACAAGTTCTAAGTTGTCATGGCTATAGTGGATCTATTATATGGAGATCATTCATGATGAACATCATTCCTTGCCTTCCATATTCACCATCAACCCATTGAAAAAAATCAGACCTCTTTCTTTATAATTGTAAGTTAAGGTTTTATTTTTAAAACAATTACAAGTTTGGGGTGCTCTGGGTAGCCAAATGGTGGGGGATCTAACCTTCCCTTCTTCCCTTATCTATATCATATTACTCCTTATATTTTGATTATCTTGGAGTGGATTTCCTTTATCTTAGAGATATTTTATTCCCCTCTTGGTCTCTCATCTAGTTCCTCTCCCTGTTTAAATAAATTATCTAACTTTGGATATAGATTTTGGATCTAATTTCAATGAATCATGGAGAAATAATCCTCCAATTATAGTATTTCTTAGAAAGAGGAGGCTCTATGAGGATGAACATGCATGGTTACATGTGGTTTTTTTAGGTAAGTTGGTAACAAAGTTATTCCTTAGTTTTACAAAATATTGGATTTTAAATTGGTGTTGTTTTGGTAATAGGTTTTTTGGATTTTTTATGGACGTGTGCTTGGGGATTCTCTAAGATGTGATCACACTCTATTGGATGAATTATCAATGAAGATACATCATTGGGAAGGTTTATCCTCATTTTTACATTATTGAGAAAATATGGATCAATTAAATTAATTAATTACAATTGTTTTATTATTAATTAAATTGGAATGCTAATGTATTTAGTACATCCTTGATGTGGTCGATGACTAATGTGGGATCCGTTAAGCATGGTTAGGGATATTAAAAGCTTACTTATGGGGACAAATCCATGCTAAAGGTAGGTGGTCCTTAACCATTCCTCATGGTTTATATATGTTTTCATGAGATGTGTGATCTACCATCTTCGCACCGATTTTTAATTTACATAAAAATATTACAAATTGTTTCCATTGTCCCCATATGAGCGGGTTAATGTTTTTTAGAGCCATTATATACCCTCTATGTTAAGAACAAGATATTTTTTGGAGAATATTGAGCAAATGAATATAAAAGGTACTGATGTTGAGATCTAAAGTTTATGAAATTTAAGAAGAGACTAGAAAATCAGTAAAATATTCAAATCCTACCATGTATTCATAATATCCAAATTGAGGTATATGGTTTGGAAATGTTGAAAGGTCCTCAAACATATCATTTATTTTTCACATTTAGTTTGAGTGATTTCAGAAATAGAGGCTACACATAAGTTTAATTTTTTATATGAATAGAAATCATTTATAAAATTCATAAGAGTCATTTCAACATAGAAATGGGGTTCAAAACAATGAAAAAATATTTAGTTTTTTGAAAATATAAATGGGTTTTTTCGTAAGACATATTGTCATGAACTGACCTAACGGGACAAGACCGAAAAATCCCCAAGCCCACCTCCAATTGGCCTAGGGATGGTGACTAGCAGAGAGTAGGCTATCACACACGTGGGAGGCCTTTTCCGAAGGTACCTTTATGAAAATAGTAATATAAAGATCCATGAAATAGTGCAGAGATATATAAAAATTGAAAAGAAATGCATGGATACAACTAACCCAAACAAGAGTACAAGAGAAGTACAAAGGGAAAATACAAGGCCCCCAAAAGAAAACCGAAAAAGTGTCCAACCTTCTATGATGGAGGGGATCACTGTCAAATGTTCCTTCCATTAATCTCCATGGCTTAGCTCTAATAAACACCCTGGTCAGACAAGATCACTAAGATCCGCCTACACCGGGTACTCTGTGGACTCTTTGAAAGGCCTGTGGTCTGCACAAGACACAAGATATGTGGAAGAAAATCCCCTGTAGGGGTGAGTATAAAGATACTCAGTATGTGACCCAAAAAAACAAAATAAAAGGAGAAATTGAAAGGCATTAGTTTTCTCATCCCAGCTAGAGGGAACCCAAATGAGAGAGAACTTCCATATCAAGACCATCCTCAGCCAAACACACCAAGTCATCTCAACCACATAGTGCATTAACCTAGAAGTGACAACACTAAAAGGAAACCAAAAAAACCCTGTATATAACCATCTCAAGAACCTAGCCTCATGTGTTTCCTACCACATATCCAAAAATTGATTATACTCAAGACTCTACAATAACGCACTTGGCCCAGCACTAGTGCCCAACACTAGAGGTCCAACTAGTGATGACCTACACCCTACGGAAGTTCAAAAGTACCCAAATGGAGAGTCCCACACATCACTACTACCCCATTGTTGAGGGAGTAGTAGATCCTAGACCAACCTGTGAATCCTCTGTCACTCCTGTCTGGAGGGCCCCATACCTCAATACATTGAGGGAGTACTAACTCCTAACCAGGAATCACATGTAACAAATGGAGGGACCCACTACTCATTGCAACTAGAAAATGTTGGAGCACTACTCTATAGGCATGAACCTACACCCTGGTATGACATGGAAGTACCACCCAGAGAAACATGTGCCCACACTCTAATACAATTGGGGAGCACCATCCCAAAAAACATGAGCCATCACCCATGGTAGGGAACCACGACTACGAGAGACATGGGCCCTCAACTATAGTAGGGTAGCAACACTTCGAGAATTTTGAGCCTACAACCATGGTATAGGATCACTAATGAAAGGAAGAAGGACCTGATCCCTGGAATGCTAGGGGAGTACCTGCCCTACCATCTAATGAGATTGGAAAGCGCATGCCCTGACACAGCTGGAGAGTATTCCATCTATACAAACATCATAGGGGAACCTGCACCCTAATCCATCAGGGGATTAACAACCTCGGAAGAACTACCCAAAGTTAATGGTCCTACTCCCAAGGAATGGGGTGTCCCACAAGTCATAAAAGAGAATAGAGTCACTTTATATGTGAAAAACACCCCGATAGGATATTTATTTCCAAAAATAGATAACATATGAAAATGGTTCTTTTCAACAAAAAAGACTAAAAGGGTTATCATGGGGATCATGAATAAATCTTTAAACAAAACAAACAGATCATACAATCGTGATCCTCATCAAAAAACACACGAGATCGACTACTCATTCGTCCAGAATGGACACTTGGTGAAAAATTCACATTTCACTACAAACACCTAGACAAGGCCTCATGGGGCCTACACCATGATCTCAGTTTAAAAATCTAAAATAAGTTTAGAAATGTAAATAATAATTCCAAGGTCTCAATTACACTGATGAAACATGAAATAAACATCATACATAAGAGATACGCTTGATTCAAGAAGCTCTGAGTAATAAAAATTATATCATCATTATTATTAATGAATGTTTCATGACACCAAGTATCAATCTAGCAACAAAAGGCCCTCAAATAAGAACCAAAATTTTGGCCTCAAAGAAAGTGTCATTTTGCTATAGTCTACACACAAATAGGACCCCTTGTTTCAAAGTTATGGGGTTTTTGATAAAGAAAAAACCAGCCTACACCGTCCCAAATCAGTCCAAACTGCCCGGACAAGCCCAGACCGTCTGGTACAACTCACAACCACCAACCTACTAACACATTATACCATCCCACCACTCCAGCCGCTAGCCCCCACTGGCTCTAGGCTGAGCCGTTTCCCATGTGCCCCATGCTGCACCAGCCTGTTGACCTCTGCCTTGCCGTCTCAGCAACCGTCGTGTCATCCCAGCAGTCTTCGAACTGCCCAAAACCTTTTCCATGCCACCACTCCTCATCAAAGATGACCTCACTAGACCCGCATGCCACCATATTCCATAGACCAATGGGAACACTCCGGTGGTCCAAAAAGGAATACGAGACCTATTTCAGAAACCTCAGGAACTGATATACACAATATTGATGACAATTCAAACAAAAATAAAGCATAAAAAGGGGATCATGATTAAAACACAAATATTTCTCCCAACGGGTGAATCACTGAAACTTCGGGTACATAATGACACCCACGACATACTGATTCCTGATCCAGCGATGATTGGCATCAAAAACGGCTATTGATGGATCCTCCTTGGTTTCTTCATCTGTCGAAGAGGTGGAGAAGGGGGTTGTGGCTCCCTGCATTCACACCAAAGAAGAAAAGGGATTATGGGACTTTTTTTTAATTTTTGTTAAAAAAAAATATCCATTTAACTCCCATACCCGACTCAACTCTGACAAAAAACTCAATGCCGATGAAGTTTATGCTGAACCTAGTGTAAAAAAAAGTTTCAAACTTGACCGAGGTCTCAAAAATTTGATACGAGACTCCATTTAGGATTCATTCTATCCAAAATCAAAAATAAATCAATTCAATTTATTTATGAAAACTCCCTTGATATCCTTTTCTATAGAAATCCCTCGCATGAAAAACCTATTCCCCGCCTAGGGCAAATGACTTTCTCCGAACACACTCATGGTGTTGAATTTCTAATCTGAGATACCGTTTAAGAGATAAATAATTTCCTCAATGTGTATAGTTTAAAATAATGTAATATTTTTATAAAACTTATTCTAGGAACACTGGGCCTCGGAATGGAACACCTTCTCAGTGCCTAGCTCTGGAAATATATGTAGAAATATTCCAAAGTCTGATAGGGACAAACCCAACTCTATAAACTTATTTTAGGAAGTTTGGAATAATTTGGAAGAAGTATTTATATTATATGATGTTGAATATGGTATTTTATTTAATAAATTTCATGAAGGGAGATCGTAACACTTGTAGTTCGAAAATATTTTTGTCACCAGGAAAATATTTTTTCAATGAATTCAAACATATTTTAGGGGACTAATAGGTTCCCTATCATGTGATGAGATGTCATGGGAAAAAATCTTCACATTTTTATAATCAAGTAGGTTTTTATAGGAAGTAGTTTTCCATGTAGTAAATGTAGTTCCTATTTAAGAAAAATTGACTTGGAACACCGTGATACATTCTGTCATGCAGTGATGACCTTGATAGATTATATAGATTGATGAAGAAATTGTGGGAGAAGTTAATAAGAGGATAAAAGTAGTTATATGTTGTCACTTTTATGATTTTAGAATTTTAAATTCAAACTTGAAGAAGTAAATTCACTCCTCATATCGAAAAATATATTTACTGATGATATTATTGGAATATATGTTATGAATTGAAAAATAAATATATAAAGGAGGCATATTATAGTAAAGAAAGTTTGAATACTTATTGTTTTATAATTAAAACATGGAAAATAATAATATGAACAATAAGAAGATATAGTATAAAAAAACCTGATGGAAGTCTAATTGAAAAGAAGAAACCATTTGTGCTTAAAAATATATCTAATATTTTGATCAGGAAGGAACACTATAGATTTTTCAGGGATATTTTGTGTATCTTGGGTGAAGGATGAACCATTTTATAATACATAGAATGATACTCGTGGATTATATTATCAGGGATGAATCTAGACAATTCTAAGGAAAATGTACTCATTTTGATTAGTTAATCTTGTAAAAAATATATTATTCTTTATATTAATGTTTTTAAATATGTGAAAAAATGAAAAATTCATTCACCTTAAGCATAGATGGAAATTTTGTTTCTAAAATATACATAAATATAATTTAATTCAATAATTCAACCCCTCCCTTTGAAATATAAATTATATTTTATGCCATTTTAATGTGTAATTAGAGTATTCATATTTCATCGAAAGAAGTTACGATATTTTATGTTTTAAGAGAAAGATTTATTTTATATTTTGAGATTCAGTGACTAAATCTCTACTACAAAGATGGAAAATCTCAATTTAGGGAAAATAAATGAAATTTTAACTTTTTATGTGAAAATGTATAATATATGATAATATAAATTTATGTAGTTTTTATAATCAATTAGTTTGGAAAGATTTGAGGGTGAACCATATGGTTTTACACTCTATGTTGATGGTTCTGTTGTGAGAAAAATTGATAAAAAAGTACATATGGTTTTTTGGATATAAAAATAATGTTATTTTGTCATCAAATTAAGAAAATGAGTTTATTAAAGTGAAATTAATTGAGTTAGTAAGTGTAATGTGGGATAAGTTATAAAATATTTATGAATGAAATGTGAGTGACAAAATTTAAACTAAAAGTTTTGAGGTTGAAGTTATAAAAACTAAAAATGAAAAAAGAAAAATTTTTAGATGACTTTTTAAATTGATTTAATGAAAAAGTGTGAAATTTTATAGATTTTTGTGAAAATTTAGAAGATAATATGGCTATCAGGAAAATAATTCATTTTATTTAAGAAATTTTTTGATGCAAAGGCTATGACACACAAAAATTGTGATCTAAGTATAATCCCATTAAGAAACCTACATAAAATTATAATATATTATGAGATGTATAAGGGAAGTTAATTGGAGGATAAGAGTAAGAATATAAATGAAATTTTATTTAAAATCTCATGGAAAGAGATGTTTAAAATGAAATAGTTCTATAAAAAGAAGATTCTAATCCAGAATATATTAAAGTGTGGTGTCAAAAACATATGTCACTCATTTCTAGAAGTGCAAAAAATATAAATAAACGTTTATGGGAAATAGACAACTAAAATATTATGGGTGCATATCCATTGAATTTTTTTCATAAAACAATTCAAAGTTGAAATAAAAATATGTTAATGAAGATGAGGATGAGAGGAATAAGAGATCTTATATGAAGAAAGAAATAAATCTGATAAATAAATTTTTTATAAAAAAAAGTAAGTTTAGGAATTTTTTAGAAATAATAAATTATAAATTTATTATCAATGTTTAAAGACAATTGTAGCATTGAGGAAGAAGAGGGAGTTAGGACTTCTAGATATGTTGATGAAAAACTACCGATTGCTAAATTGAATGATGAGGAATTTGTATGTGATGAAAATATTTATTTATGGAGTGATGATTATATATAAATATTGTTTATGATGATTTTATAACTCAAGGAATGTATTTAAAATATCTCAAAATTGGATATGGAGATAAAAATTTAAATAAATTCAATAAATTTTCATGAAAATATGATTTTATGCATGCTAATAAATAATAAAGGATTGTAAAAGTAATTGATGACATGGAAAAGTTTCTTGATGAATAGATAACTGTAAATATTATGATTTAAGAGGATGATAAAATGTAGGAGATATATATTGATACTATCCAATTAAATTTAATCAAATCTGAAAAGGAAATTGAAAAGTATGTATCCAATTTTTATCATTCTATTCAAGAAGTTCATGAAATCTTAAAAAGAAGATTATGTCAGATAAAGAAGATTCATTTAATGATGAGGCTGAAGTAATCCCTAAAATATCACACACAAATTGTGAAAATGATCTTTTAATTGTTGTAATAAAGTTTTACTTTATTTGATATGTGAATAAATTCAATTTTATGGAAGAATAAGATGATTCTCAGAAATATGGTTATTTCAGGAACAATAACTTGAAAGAAAAATTTATTAAAAATGGTGACAATAAAAAGGTTGAAAATAATCTGATATTAAAAATGAAATAATTTTGAGAGTATAAAATTTTTGGTTTGAAACAAAGTAGTTATAATTAATAAACAAATTATGGTACATAGTTTGGTGTTGACATCTGGAAGACATTCCATTTTATAATGTAAATATGAATTTAATTGTTATTTTTGACCTTATGTATGATCTAGGATGATGGAAATGATTTTTTTTGGTTTAATTGAAAATAGTTTATGATCCTATAAGGTATATGATTAAATGTTTGAGGGGTAATAATCCCACTCAAAGAAGAAAAGTTCTTAAGAAACATGAAATTTCTAGAATGTGGGTTGAAAATAAGTATCAATAATTGTAAGATATCTCTGCAAGATGTGACCTATTGGTAAATATTCTATATATTTTTACAAAATTACACTAACCCATTTTGTTACGAATAATAATAGTAAAAAAAATTAAAATTAAAAATAAAAAATAAAAAATAAATCTTTTATTATTTAATATTAACTTAAAGAATAAAAAAAGGTAAGATCCATATATTTTGGATAGTGGAAGTTATTCACACATATAAAAA
Organism: Viscum album; assembly: GCA_963277665.1. NCBI lineage: Eukaryota > Viridiplantae > Streptophyta > Magnoliopsida > Santalales > Viscaceae > Viscum > Viscum album. The sequence continues at coordinate 1,377,552,544 of OY728160.1, forward strand.
TATTTTAATGTATTAAAATTATTAGTTTTGAAAATAAGGATCAATGAATATTAGAAATGGTGGGGCACTTAAAGTCAATGGAGTTGAACCAACATTGATCAGAAAGGATAGACTAATATCCAAGAACACTTTATATGTTTTTAGGTTGAAACACAATTTATTTAGTGTATCTCAACTCTAGAATGAAGGAAAAGAAGTTTTGTTTTAGAAATATGGGTTCTTATAAAAAATGTTGAAACATAGATGTGTATTTAGAAGAGGAAAATAAACAATGGTTAATTTGTTTCAGGTTGGTGACTTTAAAAATTCATGCTTCCTAACTTTAATATTGGAAAATAAATCATGGAATCAATGGATTGGCCATATTTATGAAGAGAATATGATAAATATTAACTGACTAGATAATTATTGTGATTCATTAGTGATTATGAGAGATAAAAACTAGATGTTATCTATATTTCAAAAGTGAAATATTACTAACTATCCACATAATAAACAAGAAATTCATACATATCAGGCACTAGATCTCATTAATTTATAATTTTATGGGACCATGAGGTAGTAATCAATAAGTGGAGAGAAGTATTTTATAACCCTTATTCATGACTCTAATCATATTAATGTAATAACTTTTTTTGAATCACTAGGTGTATAATCTAAATATTTCCAAGAGTTAATGAAGTATTGTGAAAAAAGTGTGGTCACCTTTAAAATGATCAAGACATATAATGGAGAGAAATATTATTGAAATATGAGAATAATATCAAGAAAAATATTTTAATTAATATGATATTAGTGCACCATACACAAAAAATGGTGCTGTGGAATAAAATTACATAATTTTAGTGGATATGCCTCATACTATGTTAATCAAGCATGATACTTCTCAATATTTTTTGAGATAAGTAATTGGTACAATGGTTCACATTCAAAACTATTGTTTATAAACAGAGTTCTCAGATATGTCTCTATAAGAGAGTAATTCTAATGTGTTACCATGTTATAAATATTTAAGGGTGTTTTTCATCCCTTGTATCGTCGAAGTGAAAAATAAAAAACTATAGAAGTTTAAAGAGAGAGAAATTGATGGTATCTATTTAGGTTATACTTCAAATAAAAGAGAAAAAAATACTATAAAAAATATATAGGGAATATTTTTGGTATATATGATATGAAATTGTTGGAAAACACAAATATGAAAACATACATAAATAAGAAAGTTCCATAATTAATTATAAAGTTATTTTTATGGAGATATATGGTGAAGTTTATGGAAATAATATGAATCCAAAATATGTTCTAGATAAAGATGGTGATTAAAAAATTTATAGTGATGAATTTAAACACCAATAATCTCATCCAATGTCGATAAAGTTGGTGTAGGTCCAAAAAATAATTGTTAAACAAGGACATTGGGTTTATAATAGAAGAACTATGAGTGAAACAATACATACCTCAAGGTTTTCTTATGTGAAATCAAGAGACATGAAAGTGGATTCATAGTGTCAAGAGTTGATTGATGATATGAATGAATAATTAAATCAGTTAAATAAGAATAAAACTATGGAGTTGGTACCAAGTACAAAAAATAATAATTTTATTTGAATAATGTGTATTTTTTTGTAATAATATGAATGAAAGAAGATAATGTGAAAGGAAAAAACAAAAGGCTAGTGTCAAATGGTACTCTTATGTTGAAGTAATTTATTTTTATAAGACCTTGAAACCAATTTATAGGCTTTAAACCATTAAGTAATTTATTTCTATTATAAAATAAAGGCAATATAGTATTTTTCAAATGGATTTAAAGTCTACCATCCTTAATGTAGTGTTAGAATATGAAGTGTACATTGGGGAACCTAGTAGTTTATTTCTTAGTGAAGATGATTCTTTTTATAATAGGATAAATATGGTTATATGTGGGTTAAAAAAATCCCAAAGATAATGTTATTCAAAATTAGATGCTTTCTATAAATAGTTAATGTTCAAGAAAGGAAGAGTAGAAAATAACCTCAATTTTAATGATGATAAATATGTATCACCTATTTGTATTATCTAGGAATATGATAATTTTTTTTATGAAAATAAAATGGTATTTATAAATAATTAGTACTTATAAATGAAGAAGTTGTTTGAAATGTATATATTGGACAAATGGGTTACATTTTGGGATTATAATTTCTACCAATAATGAATATATATTTCTTTCTCAAGTGAAATGTGCTTGAGAAATTCTCATAGAGTTTGGCTGGGAGATTTGATGCTTGTTTCTACAAAAATATTTGTGGGAATCCAATATTTCATGGATGAAAAAAGAAAATAAGTTAATTCAATAGAATTTTTGAAGTTAATTAGTTTTTTTATATTTGACAACATCGATATCGGGTATTGTATTTGTTGTTACATTGTTTTTCAAGTATCAAAGTGTATAAAAACTGTTTAATTTCATTAATAAAAAGATAATAATTTGGTGTATTACTGGTGCTATGGACTATGGACTAAAATATAACAATAGTGGATATCTTGGTCTATTTTTTATATATTTACAAATTTTGATGAAAATTCAGATGATTGAAGATTGTTATCTAATATAGTTTTCTTTTTGGGTGAAAAATGTGAATGTTTGAATATAAAAGAAAAAATCCAGTGAACTTGAGTGCTGAAAAATAACAATATGTAGTTTCAAATTAAACTATAACCTAATGGATGTATACATGGACATAATAAGAGGATATAAATGTGAAAGTAAAATTTTTATTACTTATGGGATGTGATAATCATTTTTCCATCAATTTATAAATAAATATGATTTAAAATTACCTTTCCAATCACATTTATATAAAACACAAATTCATTAATGTGATTTGGTGAAAAATGTGATGAATATATAATTTGTTTCTCCAAAGGATAACAAAATAGATTTTTTCACTAAACCACTACCAAATTATACATTTTAAATACTGGGTTTTATGATTAGATTCCAACTTTATTCATTTTAAGGGCATGGAATGGTGATTCATTCCATTCTATCACTTGTTCTTTCAATATTATTATCAAAGGGGGAGGAAGAGAACATAAATTTATCTTTAAATTTATTCCTTAATGTTTTTTATAAAGGTACTAAGCATTAATATTGGGGATAATCAAAAGATAAGTTTTTTACCTAATAGGGGGGTTTTTTGTTTTTGGGGATCATTTAATTATAAAGTGTTTTAATATGGTTAAGCTTTAAATTTAGTATTTTGGTGAACTATTCTTAAATTTTTTGGTGATATAGTATGAAGAAAAATATTATACATTAGTTTAAGGGATTTTTTTTTGTATTTTGGTACTAAAAGAAGAATTTATTCTCAACCAGTATCAAGTGGTTTCAATTACTGTGAATAAAAGAATATAAGTCAATATTTATAGAAAATTTTAATTTATTATCTAGTATTATAGTTTCCTACAATGAGTTTACTCACATAAGATTAGAAATATTTAATAATGATTCATTATTATGTGTGATTAATTTGAATGTAATTTCTGTTATTCGATTGAAAAAAATTCCAATGGGGGGATATGTTTTATACCAATAGACGTTTTTGGTAGAATATTGAGGCCCTAAATGAAAATGGTACTAATACTCCTAAAATTATATTTTTATTTTATTTATAGATAATATCTATTTATAACTTTTTCGATAGGTAACCTTTAACATGACCGAAAGAAATAGAGGCACAAATGCCTTAGAATTACATGTCCCAAAGGCCTAGTGCCACATGGAATAAACTAAAAAAACTCATGGAATCTTTTTTTCGGTCTCCACTTTCTTATAATGTCCATATTATTTCCATTATATTTATTAACATGTTGGGTTATCTTGTTGATTTTTATTTATACCAGTGATCAATTTCACCAATTATACACACTCAATGGAAACCTCACATTCATACTTCCTATAGTACCGCCCCCAATACTTCACTTGAGTTATTTCATGGCTCATAGGTCCTATAACTCTAAGGACTTTGTTGGACCACATTTCATGGGCGTATTAGCCTAATATTTTAGCTCTAAATCTCATTCAATATGAATAGGTCCACTACTATAGTAACCTTCTATAATAACCATACTACTATAATGTTATCGTATTGTTGTAGTTCCTCCTATAGTATTGCTACAATGCCTGTGGAAATTTTCTACCACCTGGGTTGGAATATGGGTTTCCTGTAGGATAATGAGGTGAATTTACTACATAAGTAATCCTATATTGTAGATAAGGTATTAATACTGAGATTTGATACTAAAAAAATCATATGGCATGTGGTATTTGTTTAGAGAATAAGATTTATAGAATTAAAGGAATGGATGTATTTATTTTATTAGACTTTTTCAATAAATAAATAATATTAAAACTCAAATAAATTTAATTTTGTTTTGTTAAGTGAAGGTTATTTTTGAACATATTTTTTTTAAAGTAGATATGGAGGATTTTGGATCTTTTTTTGAAGTAATCTAAATTTTTTTTTCAGAGGATGATCGTATTTGAACTGAAAATTTTTTAATTACAAAATTTGTTAGATCCATTAGGATCAAACATAATAGTAAATATTTTTAATCAAATAATAATGGATAAATTAATAATAATTATGAGTCTTATTCTAATACATAAGTTCTATTCTACTGAATTAGGGAAAATTTTCCATGTCCCTAGTTTTTAAGAGTAACTATGATGGTTTTTATGAATATCTCTGAGTATATTGAAAAATTAGATTAGTCCTTAAATTATACCCTATATTTATAAGATTTAATTTCAAATAGATGATATGGAAAGGTAGTAAATTCCTTATATATATGATTTGTTTTCACTTTTTGTAAGATTCATTTCTATGAAAAAGTTTATGTGTTAGAGTCACTTTTATTATGATTAATAATTAATCCAAAATTTCAACAATTTAATTTATTCATATGAAGAGGTTTCCATATAAAAAATTTTGAAGTTTTTTAGAAATTATCAGAGTATTATTTTTCAAATGTTTTATTTATAGAAATTAAAATGAATCATAAAGAATTATTAATAACATATAATGTTGAAAATGGTATATTAGGGTAATATACAATGAAAATAAATCATGATTTATATAGAGAGAATATAATTGGTGTTACTTGAAAATAATATTTCATTATAAACATTCATATTTGAAGATAATAAGAGGATCCATACACTGTGATGAGAAACCATGAAAAATAAGCTTCACACTATTACGAGGAAGTAAGATAGTTCACACTATGAATTTGTTTTCCGTTCCGTGAAAGGATTTTTAGTTTGAGAAAAATTTATCTATAATATTTTGATATATTATATCATGAAGTGATGATGAGGGTAGATTCGACAGATTCAAGAAGAATAAGTGGGAGATGTTGAGAATAGGTTGAGATAAGTTGGATGTTCTAGGTGTATTCTCATCTAAATTTAAAATTTAAAATTCAAAATTGATGTGGTTAATTCATTTCAGTAGATGAACAGTATATTTTCTATAAAGAATTTGAAATTATTTGTAATATTCTAAAAATTAAGTATATTAATGAGTGAAAATGCAAAGAGAAATCAAGAATAAATGAGGTTGAGTAAGTAGATTTGTAAGTGAAAGAAAAATAAGGACAATAAGAAGTATTAGTACAATAATAACTTTATATAAGTCTAATTTTGAGATTGATTCTATTTTTGTTTAAAAATAGATTTAATATTTTTACTGTGTGGGATAACTATACACAATCAAGAGAAATTTTATGTATCACTCATACAGGATTAACCCTACTCATTCGTAATCTACATTATTATACAAGTGTAATATATAGTTTTAGTTAGTTAAAATAATGCAAAGGACTACCTACTCATTTTAAGTAATGAACCTTGTAAAAAATTTAATGTGCCTTATTTTGTTTCTTGGTGTATGTAATAGTGATAAATTCATATAATTTAATTAGTTATGAAGGTTGATTCTTAAATAAATATAAATGGAATTAAATTTTTATTCATTAAATATGTCAGTAGATTCTCATTGATATTTTAGTTACTTTTCAATATGTGCATTTATTATATTGTTATCCATGGTTTGGTACTTGAAATGATGTGATCCATATTCTACACTCAAATCTTAATTGGGCCTCAATTGAGTTTTTATGGTATAGTGGATCATGACAGGTTCATGTTAACCTACTTTTTTGAGGACATTTTTACTCATCCTATGAGATAGTTGGGGGTTTAGATATTAGAGATCCTAGTATACTGTTATATAGCCACTTTAGGATTTTTTTTGACACATATAATTGGGTTGTAACCTACTCATTTAAACTGAGTGTAAATAATGGGTAGTAGACCTTGGTTTATAATTATAAGTAAATGTTTGATGTGAGTGGATTAACCTACTATAGATTGTTGTGGAGTGGATTTTAAACCCAACCATAAATGCTTCATTAAATCTTATCATGATCTAAAACATAAAGAGGTACTATGAGGGGTTGAGAAACCAATGGGTTGAGGTTGGTATAAAAATTGATTTCCCTTCCCATAGTGTTCACACTATTATGATATAGATTAATAATCTATTAATTTGTAAACAATAGAGTCCTGGGGATGTCTTCCCCATCATCTTGGAAGATATGTGATCTTGGATCAAGAAACCTAAAGGTTAGGATCATTCTAGGTATTTTCCGCATTTCTTATTGGTCATACCACTAATCTAATCGTGGGTCGATATTCCATTGGTTGAGATTGTATATATTTGTGACACTCTTCCCCTTTATTTCAATATTGATATAAATGTGTTAAGATTCCTATGTGGTGAGACTATATAGATATGGTCCACCTTTTCCATTTACCTTGATAAAGACATTCAATGATTGAGATATAATTGGTTGAGATCATTATAGTGAAGGTAAACCTTACCATTGGATGAATATTTTTTTGAGATGGGGTCATGATGTCTGAGAGCATAGAAAATATATTTAAGGTTCACCTTTCCTTTTAACCTTACACCATTATGCTATGGTCAAGATTTTTATCAGCTGAGACCGATATTGTCATGGGTCTAACTCTACCATTCTCTTTAAATTATTATTATTCTTGGTTAAGAAGTCTTATGATTGAGATTGATATATTTAGAGTCCACCTATACCATTGTTTTTAAATCATTATACATGGTGGTTGATATTCTATATGTGATGATATTTTCATAGGAATGTGAACAAATTTTCCTGTTTTACTTATTGTTATTTATGATATATTCAAGGGACCTTAACACTAGATGAAGTATGAATGGTCACACCTAGGTGGGTAGTTTTTCACTTAAGAGAATTCTATTATTTATGGTTATTATGGTGGTTTATTATTATGGAATTTAACTATGTGTATACACCATATATTTTGATTTATTTATAGACACCATTGGTGGTGGCCTACTGAATTTTATGCGTACCCTAATAGGGAACCTTGGTACCCAAGTAAAATTCATGTTTTTAGTCTAAGTAATGGACAAGGTATTATTCTTACTGATGGTTGAGTTGTGGATCATAGTTTGGAGGTAAGAGGTAGGACTAGAAAATTATTTTTTTCATAGTTTTTGGATAATTATTATTTTTTTTACTTTTAAACCATTTTGTATACAACCAGCCCTTGGTAAGACATTTTTTATCAGCATTTCTTTTATAAAATTATAGTAACTAATTTTTTTAATAAAAAGTGAGTAATCATTTAATTATAGATGGAATTTACCTATAATTCCCTCCTTTACTCTATTTTTATATTTTAGTCACTATATATATATATATATTTATTAAACTATTATTTAATGTAATTTATACCAATGAATATATAGTATTTGTAACATCCCCAAATGATAAAGGGTTAAATGACTAAATGATATGACTCATGTCAACAGGGTGCACCTTCTTTTTCGGGAGCCTGTCTGATTAGAACTCCACAATTAAGCATGCTTGTCCTGGATTAGTGATCAGGATGGGTGACCTTCTGGAAAGTTTCTCAGGGTGTGTGTGAGTGAGGAAAAAACACACAGGAAAGGACATGTGTTGGCCTGTGGGGACAATCATTTGTCATATGACCCGTTCAGGCATGTGGGTGGACCCTAGGGTAGGCCCCACATGTCTAAAGGGGAAATTGGTGGTGCCCGGTGGGTCAGGACCCGACGACCATATTAAGGTGGGGTGTCTATGCTGTCACCGAGACCCGGTTGTTACATTTTTGTATCAAAGGTGGTACCTGGCCTTAAGTGTGGTGCACTGCCTGGGTTGAGATGTAGGGCCAACAACAAGGACGTTGTGCTCTAAAGGGGGGGGGGGTGATTGTAACATCCCCAAATGATAAAAGGTTAAATGACTAAATGATATGACTCATGTCAACAAGTTGCACCTTCCTTTTCAGGAGCCTGTCTGATTAGAACTCCACAGTTAATAATGCTTGGTCTGGAGTAGTGATCAGGATGAGTGACCTTCTGGGAAGTTTCCCAGGGTGTGTGTGAGTGAGGAAAAAACACACTGGAAAGGAAATTTGTTTTCCTGTGGGGACAATAATTTGTCATATGACCCGTTCAGGCTTGTGGGTGGACCCTAGGGTGGGTCCCCCGTGTCTGCGGGGGAAAATGGTGGTACCTGTTGGGCAGGACCCAACGACCATGTTTAGGCGGGGTGTATGTGCTATCATCGGGACCCAGTTGTTACAGTATTCGAATGGTATCCATAAACACTAGACTTTTGTTAGGATCCTCAAGTGTAAAGGGGAGTCAAAATTTTGGTATGGGGTATCTAGTTAGGTTACGGTGGAGGAGAAGTTGTTTAGGATGGTATAAAGTGGTATCATATACTTTTTTTCTTTTCCTTATTATTTATGATTTTGTAGATAGAGAACAAAATGTTCCGAACTTGGGATGGATGTTACGCTTGTGCCTAGGAAACACAAATAGGAACTTATGTCCAATTTTCCAGGATGTTTGGAATGAGTTTATTTATTATTTTTGTTATGTTTGAGTTATATTTTCAAGGAGAATATTTTGGGATTATCGATTAATGGTTTTATTTTTGGCTTAGGGAGGAAAGATGCATGAATTCATACATCATAATCAAAACATAGGATTCACATGAAATTTCTATACATGTATGTGATTGATGATTTGTATGTGATATGGATTTAGTGTTTTATAGTATAAAAAACTAGTTATATTGTTTTTCTACATAAGTTATTGGTGGAATTTTACTCAATTGGATCATAGTTGTTGGTTCTTATATTGCATACAGTGACTATTAATGTGGATATATATGTATTAGATACCTCGATTGAGAGTGGGTAGGTTTTTAATGAATCTTTTTTCCCTTATAAAGCTTTTAAATATTTTAATTGAAATTTTTTGGATCTATTTGACGAGTTAATGAGGGATACTATGGATCAGGAGGCTCAATATTGATATAATAAAAAAAATTAATATATTGCAGCATGCATTGAATATTTTAATGAAAGAACATGAGCCTCAGCCTGGTTGGTGAGGACTCTTAAGTTCATCCAGGTGACCTGGGATCAAATCCAGGTGGAGGCACAATTTCCAGGTAACTGTAGCAGTACTGTAGCAGGTTTTGTAGCAGGTGCTGTAGTGGGAACTGTGTAGTACTGTAGCAGGTGTTGTAGCAAGAACTGTAGAAGGAACTGTTTTTCACTATAGCAGCTAAGAATTTTCCCTTGTTTGGGCCTTCGGGCCACCAATTTAGTCAGTACCCGATGACCATGTTTAGGTGGGGTGTATGTGCTGTCATCGGGACCTGGTTGTTACAGTATTCGAATGGTATCCATAAACACTAGACTTTGGTTAGGATCCTCAAGTGTAAAGGGGAGTCAAAATTTTGGTATGGGGTATCCAGTTTGGTTAAGGTGGAGGAGAAGTTGTTTATGATGGTATAAAATGGTATCATATACTTTTTTTCTTTTCCTTATTATTTTTGATTTTTTAGATAGAGAATAAAATGTTCAGAACTTAGGATGGATGTTACACTTGTGCCTAGGAAACACAAATAGGAACTTATGTCCAATTTTCCAGGATGTTTGGAATGAGTTTATTTATTATTTTTGTTAGGTTTGAGTTATCTTTTTCAAGGATAATTTTTTGGGATTATCGATTAATGGTTTTATTTTTGGCTTAGGGAGGAAAGATGCATGAATTCATACATCATACTCAAAACATAGGATTCACATGAAATTTCTATACATGTATGTGATTGATGATTTGTATATGACATGGATTTAGTGTTTTATAGTATAAAAAACTAGTTATATTGTTTTACTATATAAGTTATTGGTGGAATTTTACTCAATTGGATCATAGTTGTTGGTTCTTATATTGCATACGGTGACTAGTAATGTGGATATATATGTATTGGATACCTCTATTGAGAGTGGGTAGGTTTGTAATGACTCTTTTTTACCTTATAACGATTTGAAATATTTTATTTGCAATTTTTTGGATCTATTTGACGAGTTAATGAGGGATACTATGGATCAGGAGGCTCAATATTGATATAATAAAAAAAATTAATATATTGCAGCATGCATTGAATATTTTAATGAAAGAACATGAGCCTCAGCCTGGTTGGTGAGGACTCTTAAGTTCATCCAGGTGACCTGGGATCAAATCCAGGTGGAGGCACAATTTCCAGGTAACTGTAGCAGTACTGTAGCAGGTTTTGTAGCAGGTGCTGTAGTGGGAACTGTGTAGTACTGTAGCAGGTGTTGTAGCAAGAACTGTAGAAGGAACTGTTTTTTACTATAGCAGCTAAGAATTTTCCCTTGTTTGGGCCTTCGGGCCACCAATTTAGTCAGTACCCGATGACCATGTTTAGGCGGGGTGTATGTGCTGTCATCGGGACCTGGTTGTTACAGTATTCGAATGGTATCCATAAACACTAGACTTTGGTTTGGATCCTCAAGTGTAAAGGGGAGTCAAAATTTTGGTATGGGGTATCCAGTTTGGTTAAGGTGGAGGAGAAGTTGTTTATGATGGTATAAAATGGTATCATATACTTTTTTTCTTTTCCTTATTATTTTTGATTTTTTAGATAGAGAATAAAATGTTCAGAACTTAGGATGGATGTTACACTTGTGCCTAGGAAACACAAATAGGAACTTATGTCCAATTTTCCAGGATGTTTGGAATGAGTTTATTTATTATTTTTGTTAGGTTTGAGTTATCTTTTTCAAGGATAATTTTTTGGGATTATCGATTAATGGTTTTATTTTTGGCTTAGGGAGGAAAGATGCATGAATTCATACATCATACTCAAAACATAGGATTCACATGAAATTTCTATACATGTATGTGATTGATGATTTGTATATGACATGGATTTAGTGTTTTATAGTATAAAAAACTAGTTATATTGTTTTACTATATAAGTTATTGGTGGAATTTTACTCAATTGGATCATAGTTGTTGGTTCTTATATTGCATACGGTGACTAGTAATGTGGATATATATGTATTGGATACCTCTATTGAGAGTGGGTAGGTTTGTAATGACTCTTTTTTACCTTATAACGATTTGAAATATTTTAATTGCAATTTTTTGGATCTATTTGACGAGTTAATGAGGGATACTATGGATCAGGAGGCTCAATATTGATATAATAAAAATAATTAATATATTGCATCATGCATTGAATATTTTAATGAAAGAACATGAGCCTCAACCTTTTTGGTGAGGAATCTTAAGCTCATACAGGTGACCTGGGATCAAATCCAGGTGGAGGAACAATTTCCGGGTAACTGTAGCAGTACTGTAGCAGGTTTTGTAGTAGGTTCTGTAGTGGGAACTGTGCAGTACTGTAGTAGGTACTGTAGCGGGAACTGTAGACGACACTATTTGGCACTATAGCAGCTAAGCATTTACCCTTGTTTGGGCCTTCAGGCCACCAATTTAGTCTCCGAGTCCTTTAAGGCCTTCAGGACACCTCATGGTCTTCGGGCCACCTTAAGTGCAGATAAAAACCAGACAACCTACAAGGAAAAATCTCTATGGAGGATGAGCAAGGAGCTTTTACCAAAGTAGGAGCTACACAAATTGCAAGAATGAGAGGGTATGACACCTGCCATCAGGACAAGCCTGTGCATGCATGAGATAGCCTAGCTGAACAACCATGAGAAGGTGGATAGCTGATTTCACGATGAAGATTATAGGGAGGATGATTTCCAAGTAGTTAGAATGGGTTTTATGTAATGTTTGAAGCTAGCGGGCAATGAATTCCTCTAAGGCCAGCGGGCAATGTAATACCTATGCCTACAGGCATTGTAAGGTTTCCACCTCACCCCTTGAAAGGTGGATTATCAAAATCAATAAAAAATGAAGGCCTTCAATCCATTGGATGTTTAATGAAATAATAGAATAATTATCAATTGGAGTCTCAGATTAGAAATATGAGACTGTTATTAAATCTAGAATATGGATTTTACCATAGGAATGACATAATCATTATGTTCATCGGGTGTCTAAATGGACCATCATCATGGACAAAATAATAATTCAATAATTTTTTAATTGATGTATTTATTATTAAATCCTATGACTAATACTAATATATATAAAAATAATTACACCAAATAACTAGGTCTAATATCATAACATAATGTATTTGATAAAGAGACCATGGAAATAATCCTTGGTAGATGACATTGGTATCAAGGATCTAAAAAACGATTTGTCAAGGATCCTCTACCCCAATGGAGATTGTGGATATATCCACTGATAATGTAAACTATTTTCTATGAGTGGTCCATGCAAACACAGGTAGGGGAATTTTTTTCATTGGCTTAGTCCTAGTTTTTTATCCCATAACGAACAAGAAATTTTTTTATTAACCGTCTGATTCTCAATTCGATCATGTTTTCTGGGTATTGATTAATCTTCCTAGGATTTTGGAATTTATATCATTTGATTATGTATTATCTATAATTAATTATAATATAGAATATTGAGGACAAACAAAACAATTTATGAGGTTCTTTGCTCCCATTTTTTTTGAATTTCCTCCCTCATTCTTCACATGTTCATAATTGTTTTTTTCTTTGGCAAGGGGTTCAAAAAATACCTCGTATTCAAACATTTCACAAAAATTATTTGGTTTAATGGATTGATACCATATGTTTGGGTTCAATATCGACTGTAATATTATGATTCATGATGACATAGAATGTTTTGGATGAGACTGGGAGATACACACTCATGGTTTTTTATGTTATGATGGGTTGGAATGATAGAGGAAACTCCCTAGGAGAGGATGTGTCCGGAATCCATCCATTAGAAGAGAGAAAAGTGTAGTACACTATAATATTTCTTCTACGGTGAGATTCACATGAGCTTAATTGGTGGTTGTGGTGTGAGTGGAAGACACAAGAAATTTCTATATTTCAGGAAATAATGTGTTACTTGTCATGTGTTCCAAAGAGAACACACCACGAGGGACCTTGGATGTTGTGAAATGGTTTCAGAAAAAAATATCACATGCCATGTGGGAAATAATACACATCATGTTACCTTTGAATGGCAGCTCAGTATATACCCCTTGAGTACATGGGCACAGATATAGATAGACACATATGAATTTCCAGAGTATATGGGCATAAACTTGTACTCATACACTAACATTTACACGAGGATGGTTGGGGTACACAGGAACTACCCAATACTCAGATTTGGTCAGGTACCTAGACATGGCCCGATACATGACATGACTATAATACACAAGAATGGCCAAAATTACATGAACTTGTGACAGTTCACATGGGTAGACACAAGGTAGAGAAGACATGACACGTACTCCCCACACACACTATATACTTTATTTAGGGAAGTTCAAGGCACTCATTCTCTTCATTGTGGACCAATATCTCCAGGGCGAATTCCCTTTATTGATCCCTATTTAGTTATAGTGATGCATCATATATTTAGCATGGGTTTTGATCCTCTCTATGGGATTAGTCTCATATAGAGTTCTAAGAATCCCTTGGCGTGGAAATGGGTGGGATCATGAATAGTTTCTTCTCCTACCTTAAGCGGAATTTAAGGAATCACCATAACCAAATTAAATGACTGTATGATCCCTTACTTAGTGGGTTATTTTAGGTAGGTTCTATTATATCCCATATGAACTATTTGAGATCCCCTATCTTTGAATCGAGATCTTTTGAGTTCAAGTGAGTACTTTTCCGTGGAAAGGCTTGATGAGCATGACTTCTTAGATGATAATCATCAATGCTATCGGGCATTTAGAGTGAGTTCTACCAGAATGAATTACCTAGAATCCATAAGAATAATAATATGTCTAGAAGTATGGTTGTGACCACTTTGAGACTTGGTTTCTATCTTGATTATATCTATGTTATTATTGTTATGTCTCATTTATATATTGGAATTAATTTTTTATTATGATCTAACAAGACTCCTTATGCGTTCTGTTTGGCGATTTTAGGGATTCGTACTGGATATTTTTATACTCACCCCAACATGGGATCTTCCAGAACATGTTATGTATTATGTAGATGAAATACATTTCAAAAGAGTCTTAGGAGGACTAGGTGTAGGTAGATAATAGTGAGAAAAAATGACTCCGATTCTTATTATCTGTTTCATTTGATAATCATCCTTTTTCTTTCTAAACAGATAGGACTTTTTAATAGTTTTAGTGGGATTATATTTGGATCTATATATTTTCTAGAATTTTTTTCATAATCTGGTTTTGGGATATAGCTATATTCATTCACTTTTTTATCCATTTAATTTTATCTTTCATCCCATTGTTTGTAGATTGTGGAAGTGTGTGTACGTACAAGTACTCTAACTTCCCCAGACCAAAAACCACACACATGGCCAAATCAGGTAGGTTACTAGACTTGAAGCATGTCTCCTCATACACTAGAGTATTCCAATGAGTAACTATGGTTTATAAAACATAATTGGAAGATTATATGTTCTGGCATAGAGTTAAAATACAAAAGAAAAAAAAAATCAATGTAACATAAAATAGTGGAAACAGTACAACATACAAATGTAAAATAAAGGATGAACCAAGTAAAAAAAATTATGAACCATGTAATGACATGTTGAAATGTAAATAAATAAAATTTTGGATGTAATATAGATAAAATACCATAATGACCCAAATAAACTGAAATTACCCTAGCCCCGAACCCCAAGTTGGTCCTATCTCCAAGATCAAACCCATCCAACATGAAATAATAAAAAAACAAGGTCCTACACCATTGTATAAAACTACACCCATGTAATCTACTTGGGTGCGAAATAGTATCCCAAATTGGGTGTGAGTAAAAATCAGTAGGTCGGCACCATCATGTCTAAACAAAAAAAGTCAGATAATAAGGGAATTTAATAAAGATATGATCATGAGATTTAATTAATAAATTAATATGATACAATAATCAAAATACCCCATCAACACTTTGGAATATCTTTGAGCATGTATAATAACCTTCCCAAATGAAACCAAAAGCCCAAGGCATTATTAAGTAACTAGGAAAAATCATTCTATATAAGCATTTCAGCATGACCAGACCAAATCCTCTATATAATAATTCCAGTATAATTGGGTCAAACCCTTTATATAAGTATTTCAGTATAACTAGGCCAAGACCTTTATATAATCATTTCAATATAACTAGTCCAATCCCTTTATATAATCTTTTCATCATAGCTGGGCCAAACCCCTTATATAAGAATTTAGTATAATCAGGTAATGACCTTTATATAATCATTTCAGCATGAATTAAAACAAAAGTAAAAATGAAAATAATATCAAAATATAATATCATAAGCCATGATCACAAATTCATAAAATAACTATTTTTTCTTTCAATTACCCATTAATTCATGAAATCATGTTTGTATCTACTGTTATCCAAGTTCACAAACTCATATCATAACAATTATCAATAATCAATTCAGCAATCAATTAAACCATTTTCAATGTGAATCTATTAGAAGAAATCACCTGAGGTTTCATTTCTTGCTAAAACAAATTTTCAGAAAATAGATTGTTATATATTATTATAGGGAAGGATCAACCAATGGGCATTCAAAAGCCCAGTTTCAACACTATTGGATTCCAATGGGATCCAAGGAATAGTCCAAACACATGATTATCATCACCCATTATTTTGTTAATTAGTGAACATGTTGTGTCATTGAATCCATATAATATTGTACATACTTGAAAAAATATAAATAGTCCTCATGGATTTTTTTAGACCTCATACCTTTATATGGTTAATAAATTAACAATTAAAACATGTAACACCAAACAATATTGAAGGTGATTGCGATCATAAGAAAAACCTACATCCTACAACATCAAGATAAAAAAAAAATTCAACATTAATAAAGAGATCACCCTGTGATAATGGTGAATAATCGAAGGAAAGGTGAAAACCAATGTGAATAAACCCGCTAGAGATTAAATGATTGATCGAGGTGTTTGGAAGAGAATAAATCTCTCCAAAGCCACCTAGAGTTTCCTTAAGGTTCAAGAGAGGAGGCTACACAATGGATGAAATAAAATCATTCACACTATGTAGTTAAAAAACAATGAGTCCAAGATATTCATAATATGAAACCCTTTCATGATGAAAAATTATTATTTATAAGATATGCTTAAAAAAGCATCACATTAGTTTAAAATAACCCCAATCAACTCTTTCATGATGTGAACCAGTTTTATGGTGTGTAAATTTTCACTATTTGAACTAGTTAATGGATTTTTCTTGAAAATAGTTTAACATACTATAACATGTTCTCAACCTAAAAGTTTCTAGTATAAATCTCTCAACCTATCTTCTATCAAAAGAACATGAACCTCCACTGAAACGTTTGAAACTCATGGAGAACACTTTTATTCCCTAGAAACTTTTATACCTAGACTACATTAATTCAACCAAACACACACTCATTAGCTTTAGGTAATTTCCCCAAGAAAATAATCTTCATCCTAAAAATAGAATCAACCAATTTTTTTTAAATAAGATGTAAAACCCAAAAAATATGGGTTCAATGAAAACTCAAAGAGGGACCTTCTTGAAAAAGACATGATCGTACAACCTCCCTGCCATATAATAGTGAAACCATGAGCTACTCCATAAACCGTTGAGGTGTATCAACAAATAAATCTAGACACTATACTATCATATGACATTCCATATCCCAGATATCCTCTTAAACTATCCCATGATTTCACTACAATATAACTAGAGGAATAGTATTTCCTTGTAGATATTTCTCACCATGGTCCAAAAACTATATCAGGTTCTCCTTAAATGATGGATATACACAAAACTCATCATCAAACAAATCTACCACATGAGAAGATTCATGATGATATCTTCCAAGCTATGATACATGAAACACATCGTTCATAGACTGTAGCACTATGGATGGTCCAATTTTTATGCAATGGACTAACTCTTTCCACTATCTCAAATTTCCTAAAAACCTAGGCATAAGGTTTCCCTATTTATTAATATATAATTTCCCCAACCTAGGACACACCTGAAGGAAAAAATGGCGACCCACCTAAAACTCTATAGGATTCTCCATTTTTAGAAAAATATTTTTGAGTACTTTGCAAGGTCACTAACTACCGAATGATTAAACGAACCTACTTAGACCTGTCATCCACAACTCTTGGTCGAACTAGTGCTGAATCACCAACATATAACCAATAAATAGGTGAATGGTATATGATTCCATTCAAAACCTTGAATAGTTCCATTTGGATTAATGCACGGAAGATTTTATTATGACAGAACTCCGTGAGTGTTAAATGCCACTACCATAAATCCTCAAAATCCAAAACATAGACACATAACATATCCTCTTGAATTTGAATATTCCATTTAGATTGGATGTTAGTATTTAGATTATGGGATTTCATTAAAAGAACCTACAAACCTAGGGCCTTTTAAAGACCCTACAAAAATTGAAGCATGAAATGAGGATCTCTATCAGAAACAATTCTCCTTGGAAAACCATGAAACTATAATATAATATATATGTAAAGACTTCTTAGATCATCAATAGTGATGTTCTCCCTAATAGGATGGAAGTGGGAAACCTTTGATAGTTGATCTATGATCACACATAGTACATCATTCTTGCTAGGTTTCATGGGTAATCATATCATAAAATCTAAAGGGACATAATACCTTTTACATTCTAAAATGGAAAGAGGTTGCAAAAAACCAACAAGCCTCTAATGCACATATTTCCCCTAATGACAGTTGAAAAAGCTCACCCAAATCCCATTACTCCTTAATTTATATACATGAGTACTACCTATGAAGATCATGATACATATTTTTAAGACCTGTATTTACCGCCCATCTAGAATCATGAAACTCTATCATTAGATCCATGCGCAGGCCTACAGAAACCCATACCTGACTATGGAAAATTAGAACGTTGCAACTTACATGAAACCGTCTTGATGGATCCCAAATATTTTATTTGTCTCTTAGAGATAATACCTCTAAATTAGTTAACTGATGTATCTTCACCCGTTTAATAAGAACGGTCATAACCAATGCTGATGTTAGATATACTCATCCATAGGACCCATGAACGTCTATATGCATGTCTAAAAAGAGGTCCATCATCCACCACTCATCGCAAGACTCCTGCACTACCTCAGTCTGCATATTTCAAATCAATGAATCAACAACAATGCATCTATTTTTTGGTGTATAATACAACTTGTATTCAAAATATTTTAGATACTCTACTGCCTCTTCTACTGATGGTTCAGGTCCAACCAAGAAAAGATGTACGTAAGGATCTTGTGGTCCATGTTCTCCAAAAAGCTATTTCCCAAAAATACACTCTCTAGTATCTTAGGGTGTGTACCACTATAGATAAATCTAAAAAATGAGAAGTATAATTAATATCATGTGATATTAGCTTTCTAGAAATATAATAAACCACTCAGTACTCCAACATAATAACATCTCTGGTTCTAACTTTGGATTCATCACAACACATGATATAAGCCTTACTCAACACATGTATGGGGATTATTGGTGTTTATGTCATTAGGGACTTTAGGTGCTAAAAATATCTCTCATAACAATCCAACCAAAGAAAATTCACCCTTCTATTGATCACCTTGAACATCGGTGCTTCAATAAATGAGAAGTCCTAGATAAGATACTAATAATAACCTATTAAACCTATAAAAATAAAAAATCTTGAAGACATCCTTGGTATTATCCCAAGATACCATGACTGCAACCTTCTTTAGGTCCACTAAAACTCCAACCTCTTAGATGACCTGGCCCAAGAGGTGCACCTTATCAATCCATAAATTTCATTTAGATAGGTTGGTGTAAAGATTATTATCTCTCAATATACTCAAGACGATGTCAAGATGTTGGGAATGATTTTTTAATGACAAGGAGTAAACTATGATATAATCTAATGAACCACCAAAAACTAGTCCACAGAAGGATTAAACATCAGATTCATCATGTACATGATTACTTTTAGAACGTTCATCATAAAAAATGGAATCATTATGAACTCCTAAAAATCGATGTATGCTTTTAGAAGTAGACTGAAGTAAGTGTGATGGTCTCACTCTCAAGTAATGATACCCTGATCTCAAGTCAATCATAGAGAAAATCCAAGTACCTATCAACTGATCGAAAAGATCATTGATTCCAAGAAGTGGATACCTGATTTTGACTAACATATCGTTCAATCCTAAATAGTCCTCATGAAAATGAAAATTCACATTATCCTTCTTGTTGAAAAGAATTAGATACCCTATTGTGACGTACTTGGCCATATGAAACTATTATATTCTAGATATTCCAACTTAACATTCAAAAGTTATGGATGTCAGAAGTTGAACATATCTAAGAGAATTATTAGAGATATCTAATTTTTAAAGGTCATAACATTTTATCCAAAAGTGAATTTGAGCTCCATGTACTTTCAAATCAAAGTTTTGGAAATGATATAAAACATGGTTAAAATTTTAAACCCTGATTATATGAAAAAAGAGTCCAAAATTTATTTTTAATGCCAGTTTCTGAAAATAAAACAAATGTTAAAATTATTCAAACGTTAAAATTATGAAATCCATAAATTTTTATCTATAAGCCTCTTTTAGACTCAATACCATTCAAATAAAATCTAGGGATATGAGATAAAAATTATTTAACATTTTTGGTGTCTTTTATTTGAGAAATATATGTCAAAAGTTACTTTTAATGTCCATTCTTAAAAAAAGAAATATTAAAATTCATATAATGTTCAACTAATGAAATCCATAAATTTTTATATATAAGTCCATTTTGGCTCAAAGACCAGTCAAATAGAGTCTGTGTTAATGATATAAAATTTCGTTAAATTTTTTGACATAAATTATTTGAAAAGATGATGACAAATTTTACTTTTAACATAAATTCATGAAAAAATAGATGTTAATAGTATTCCATTAAGACTTTTAACATCAGTTACTAAATAACTAATACTAAAAGTACTTCTATAAGAATTTTATTATTGATCTCTAAGAACAAATATTGAAAGTACTCATGGAATATTTTTAACTTCATTTATATATTTAACCGATGTTAAAATTAAAATTTCAAAAATTCAAGATCCGTTTTTCATTTTTTTTCACAACACACATGTTTTTTACAATCCGACCTAAATTTTAATAACAAAACACTAAAAATATTTTTTTACTATATATAAATATGGATCCCCTTTATTTAAACATTTTCAACCTCTTCGATTCAATCAAATTTTCAACGTATCTTCAATCAATGACTTGAACACAATATCTATTATAATCATATAATTTTTTTATTTTTATTCATTGCTAAACATATTTATAATTTTACATATAATGATCAATTAATATTATGATCAAGTTATGAATATAAAACATCCAAATAAGATTTATCAACTGAGGTGTAAAATTCATTATCGATTACTAGTTTTATTGTCACATGAGTTCTACAATACAAAAAAGATAAATGAGGATAAAAAACACATCAATTTGAAAAAAATATTCATATCATTAAAATATGTTTTAATCCTTATGTTAATATTTTTCATTTGTTGTTTTAAAATTTTATTAATTATTCTCATGTTTTCTTTAACATGAGTGGTATCTATCAAATCTTAGAGAAGTCCAACTTTAGACTTCATTAACTTTTGATCCATAAATCCATTTTAGTTCCACGACAAATAAAATAGAACATTAAAAAAAATATAACTTTATAAACATTTTTATCTTCATTTATATGAAACACACCAAAATTTATTTTTAATGTTAGTTTATATCAAAAAAGGATGTTAAAAACATTATGTAATAACATAATCAAGGTCAATGTTTCCAAAAAAACCGATGTTGTAAGGTAATTTGTTTTTATTTTTGATTTCATTTTATAAAAAACCCACTTTGAAAGACCCATTTTTAATGTTTTTTCTTAAATGACAGACAAAAACCGATGTTAAAATTTTAAAAACAGATCTTAAAAAACAATTTTCTACTAGTGTCCTCCCTCTAGTTCCAACTTGAATTACCTTTTCAATATTTTTTTTATTAAATTCCATAGGTCACAATGTTTATAATTATGTAAATATAGGATTTATAATCGAATAAGGGAAAAATAAAATTTGGGTACCTCCCATCACACTCTTTTGCTACACTAGAAAAATATAGTTTCTAAAAATCGTTCTCAAATAAAGAACCTACACAAAATACAAAAAAACATTAAGAAACTCTTCCAAACCTTATGAACCTTAACCCAGTAACTTTATATACTTACATAACATAAATAAATGGTTAATTACATGAAATTGGGTGTGATAAATTCTCCAAACCATTGGATTTCTATCCTTGGAAAGTACAAAACCATCATTTTCTTGAAATATTTTAGGCCATAACTCTACCATTTCATTCTCATGTTCCCAGATTTCTTCCTAAATCTGACCATGATTCCATAAAATCTACGCTAGAAAAATTCTTTTCCCACATAAGACATTATATTGCCTATCCACAGTCCTCATGGGCACACGAATCAATGTATCACCTAGATCTAGGTCAATCTGATACCATCAGATCACATGGTTAGTATTAGGATGACACTTCTTCAATTAAGATACATAAAACACATTATGCACTGAAATTAACCTTAGTGGAAAAGAGAAAAGATATTCTTCCTCACCAACCTATTCAAGTATCTAAAAAGGGCCAATTTATTGAGGAGATAACCTACCCTGATTTCAAAAATATTAAGACCCAAGCCTTGGAGAGATGATCAAGAACACAAGATCACTCACCATAGATGAAAACTATATTTAATAATGTTAAAAAAATGAATTACGACAACTTTGATTCACCTCTATCATTTTCCTGATCATTTGAATCATATCCATTGTCTCTTAGACAAGGTTAACTCCAACAAGTGAAGTATCACCTATTTCCACTGAAAACAGTGGATAACCATAAGGACTCCCATAAAATTATTTAAAATGAGAAATATATATCGAGGATTGATAATATTTTTTATATGAGAACTCTGTTAAAGGTATGTTCTCCTCCTATGAGCCGCCAAAATCCATTACAAAATCCTAAATCATTTCTTCCAACATTTTTATTATCCATTCAGATTTTCCATCCGCATGAGGATTACATACCATACTCATAGTCAAATTAGACCCAAGGTATTTCTATAAGGATTCCCAAAAATGAGTCATAAACCTTATATCTCATTCCGATGCTATGAAAACTAGTATTCCATGAATGTTTACTACTTCTTGGATATATATTTTTGACAATTCCTCCAGAGTATGAAATTCATTAAAATGGTTGAAATAGGCCAACATTGTGAGTTGATCCACTATCACCCATATGGAATTGTGTTTCCAAACCATCCATGGGAGACCAATCAAAAATTTCATGTATATCTAATCCCATTTATAAAAAATAATTGGTCAAGACTGTAATATACCGAATGGCCACTAATGCTCTGTATTATCCTACTGACAGGTAAGGTATCTCAAAAAAAACTCAACCACCTTCCTTTTCATGACACCCCACTAAATTTTTTATTTTAGTGCCTTATAATTTTATTGTATTTGAAGATGAAAATCACATCTCAAATGGTTGAAAGCATCAAGAAGTTATTCATGAAATTCCAATGGTATGACCATCTAATCATGAAACTGTAAAACTAAAATCCCATCCAACTTGTATCCCTCAATAGTCTCCCCACCATTGAGTTTTGACCTCATACACATACATTCTAAATTAGATTTTTGTACCTCTTTAATCAACTCAAAAATAAAATGAACCAAAGAAACTTGAAATAAAACTACAACACTTCCTCAATCTTCACAATCCAAGTGCGTGTCGGCTATCATCGACATCAGTTGCCACTGAACTGAAGCCTTTTTTTCTACTAACTATATTACTTTAGTATTAATGCATCTACCATCGAATTTCATTTACCCAATGTATACATAAATATAATGTGAAACATGTGGTGATATTCCATCCATATCCATTTTCTCATATTCAAATCTATTTTTGATGAAATTTGTTTCAAGATCATATGATCCATAAACACCATAAGTTTCTCACCAAAGTTATAATAATGCCAAATCTTCAAGAATGGACTGCAATAGATAATCCTACAAAATTCCCAACATTATGGAAAAAATCAATATTGTTGCCATATAATTGGATATTTAAGCTCTTGGAAGGAATTATTACATTCATAATTCCATTAGAATGGAACATTACCCTTTTTAAATTTTCTATTGGTGAAGCTTGTAATGAAAAATTATGAAAATAATTTTTGTATTTAACATCTAATCCAGGGAAACTGTGTATCTCAAAGACATTATTTGGCTGTTTCTAAGAGATCTTAGCATCTATATTTTATAGGTCCACAAAATCACCACATTCAGAGATAACATGTCTAAGGAAACATTCCTCTTATATCAAAAAATAACACTTGTTTTTTTGGCATACAACAGATGATCCTAAAAAATTCCCAACATTATTTCCAAGTGTTTCTCATTATCAACCCTTTTCATTATATACAAAAATATGTCATCATAAATCACCACTATAAAAAAATCCATATAACTTTGAAATATATGATTTATCAATTCCATAAATAAATTTTTTGCATTCATATAACTGAAAGGAAAAACCATATACTTGTAATCGCTATATCTACTTCTAAAAGTTGTTCTCCGAAGATCTTCCTTCCAAACACAAAATTAGAGATATCTTGAATAAAATTCAATATTATATAACCAATTGGATCCCTTAAATTGATATAATAGATCATCAATTCTTAGATGTGGATACATATTCTTTATTACAACTTTGTTGAGCTTACAATAATCCACACAAACCTATAGAGTTCTATCCACCTTTAAAAAAATGGTGGGTCCCACAGGGATGTACTGGGCCAAATGAGACCTTTGATATACAAATATTCTGAAAATACTGTTAATTACCTTAATTATCGTGGTTCCATCTAGTAATAGGGAATGGAAATAATACTAGTCCTTAGGAGGAGATCAATCATAAAATCCAGTTTTCTTTGGGTGTACTCCCTGCAAAATTTTAGGGGAAATATCCAGAAAATGATCAATAATTTATAAAAAAATGTTATACTCGATATTATCCAACGATGAAAAAGTCAAATATTCAAACTAATATGATATCGATCCAACTACGGGTTAAAACAATTATAATACACCAACCTTTACATTCTTGGATACTTTAAAGAGATACTCGAAGACATCATGAGTCATAAAAATAACATTTCAGGTATAATAACTGATGTGGGATTTAAAAATCGTCCACCAATCCATACCTAGTATTATTTCATAGAAATCCATATAAATTATATAGAAATCCCAAATCAACATATCTCCATCAATCATTGTAGGACAATATTTTCACATAAAGGATCAAAATTCTCTTTGGCCAATATGAATTTGGAGTTTCAAAACATAAGGCATCATCTCAACCTGAAAACCTAGAAGATTAAAATACCAATAAGAAAAAAATAAATAGTATTCACCCATATCAAACACATATTTCATATGGGTAGAATTCAAAATAATCACACCGTTCAATATTGAAGGTCAATATTGATCATCCATAATCAATTTCTCAACTCAATGTAACTACTTTCTCACTTCACTTTTTTCTTTATTTCCCTATTGATATTTCCCTAGTTGAATATTCATGGTATTCCTAGAATCACTATAGATGAATCATTTTTTCTATCAAGGACTATTCTTTAGCCCTAATCTCATCGAAGTATACGACATCTTGGAAACATGATATGTGTATCAAACACTCAACCTTGGAGAATTGAAACAATATCACTGAAGATGTACCTTATGGTTTTAATTATTAAATGTTCTCGGTGGTGTTGGAGAATATCATTTAATGTGATCCAAAGAACCATATTGAAAAAATCATAACTTACTCTTTTCTTTAGGAGAAAAATTCATTGATCTAGCCGCTTGATTATGAGTCATTCCACTACCATTGAAATAGGTCTCCCTATTCAGATTATTCCCAGTATTAGAGTTCCCACCATTTCCCAAATGTTCCAATACGATTTCTCCACCCATAGTTTATAATATGTCTCCTTCTTCTATCATCTCTCTATTGACCATGTCTGTATAATCTGTTATACAAAGAATGAAAATCATTGAGAAAATATATTTCCTCATCCAAAATAAAAAATTTATCCCTTCAAGGATACACTTTCTGGAACTTTAGGTGAAAAGAGGAATAAATTAAAAAAATTATATGTTTACTACATTACAAAGAGATCCTTCTACTTCAATCTAAAAAAGTGCATAGTTCTATAAATCCATGACATATATGGATAGAATGGTTTTTAGAAGAAATCTTCAAAATAATTCAATGCAATTCCTTGGTCGAATTTAGTCGGAACTAATAAATTCAACCACTGGCATGATATATTCTCTAGCATGTATGTTTCAAACATGAATTTCATCTCAGATACTATTCCTAGGAAATCAAATATTGGATTCATCCTATTCATCTATACCTCTACTTTCTCTAGTTCCAAATCATACCTAAATATGGGTTGATTCATCTTCTGCAACTGCATGGAATGATCCATTTTTCTTAGTTCAACCATATAGTTCCCAATATACATGGATTGAAAATCCTATATAATAATCTTAACTAGGTATTGGTTCACATGTGTCTCAATTCCAACCACATTCTTAAAATCCTCTTTTGGTAGGTTTATTCTACACGCAATTGGTGTCATTTCTATAAAGAAAATAAAATTCCATTTAGTGTGACTATGTAGAAACTGAAGGAATATAAATATAAAATTTTACCATATCATGCATATCAAAACCAGGCATTCCAAAATTCACCAATTTCAAGTTTCAAATAATTTTTTAAAATTCCACTAGCCTTTGAAAATCAAACCATTTTCAAAATACCACTACCATAACTCTTAATAATCTATCATTTGATAAAAAATCAACACTTTTTCAAAATAAAATCTTTTCACTAAATCAAAGATCATTACTCAAAATGAAATATTCATTTTTATAGAAATTCATTTAATACTCTGAGTTTTTATAAATTAGTTTTTTCAAATAAATTAAATTTTTTTGATGGCTTACATTTCACGCTACACAAAGTTATGATTTATTCATACATAATACCCAGTCAATATTTCACTACACACAACACTTATATTAGCTTGAGGAATATGTAGCACAATGTTGGGATTTTGGTACACACAATGTCGAGTTCCTTTGAAATCTTTTATTACATGAAAGACCGAGTTTTACCTAACAAAAATATAATCTTAATAATATTATTAAAATATTATTATAGGTATCACCTAGCCATTTGAATGTCAGGAATGGATAATATTAACTAAATTATGGAAAAAATATATTCATGTTTATAAAATTATTTTCTTGGTAATGAGTTTATTATAAAAGAGAGTAGGAACTATTTGAAAATTAAGAATTTCCTTTTCTTGAAAACTATTTTCTATGCACAAAAATGTTTTACCTCAGTAAATTAAAAAAAACTACCTTTTATGAGTAATTAAATATATATTATATATTAAATAAACTACTTAACATTCATCTCATTTATTTTCTAAGACAAGAGATAATAATAAATCCAATTTTATACATAAAATGATGTATTATCCTAAGAGGAAATTTTACAACATTTAAATGTAAGACATGTTTTAAAACAAAATTTTGAGTTTTTTTTAATTTCTATTTGGAAAAATAAACTTCATTTTTTATGTATTAATATCAAATTTTACATATGGTATATTTTTTGTACTTTTCTAAGAAGTTTCATTTTTTAATGTATAGTGAGAAACACATAATTTTATTTGAAAACTGTACTTTCATATAATTTATTTATATAGTTAAATTATATTTTAAATTACTTTTATAGTATAACTTGTTTAAATATACATCAATAAACCCAATTCTTGTCATTTTAATCAATTTCACATTGAAATTGGATATAAAAACATTTCAAACTTTTGAACGTTTTACTTTAAAAACCTGTTGTTACATCCCATCTGAGTGATTAACTTGAAATTATATTATAACACTTAGGTGATTAGAATTGGTAAAAAGTTATTAAATATTTGGAATCAAAATAATTTTTAATTTATAGTATGTTAAACTTAATTTTTTTTCAAAATTTTTACTGGAAGCAATTAAAATTAATTACATTTATTTAGAGAAAAATAAGTTCACATAGTGGTTAAACTTTAAACTTAAGAGAAATATGACCTAAAAACTTTTAAGAAATGTATTTATGCTTATATTTCTACCATTTAAATTATTTTATCAAAAAGGGATCCATTATTGGTGTTACATGATGTAAGGGAGACCTAACAGTAGGGTTTACCTTTTTGAATTTACAAGAATGACACACCTCCTCTACTAAATAGAGGCACTTACCCCTATCTTATTCACATCTCCCATTCCATTTGGCTTATAAAAATCCTGCACAAATAATCTCCCAAAATCTCCACTCTCATACTTGAATCCTCACTTTTGTTAGAAAGAAAACCAAGTAAGTCCATTGGTGTAAAGTAAAAAGAGTTACCTGAAGAAGAGGTAATACTATTCAACGAGCACTTTTTATTTACATAATTATACACCCATTAATTGTTTATTATTACATGATTATATAATAATATTAGTATAATAAATATAATTATATATTGTTATGTTAAGCTTTCAACCTACACCAACACACACTTTCATCTAATAGGATACACGATCATCATTTGTGTGTATGGTGGACTACCGCCTCTTGAACCGATGTCATTTTTTCTTCCTTTACCACCATTCTAGATTGATAATATTGATGTAATTACTATTTTTATATTATAAATATGACATTTATGACAACTTTATTCTCTTTTAAGTGTTATATAACACATACATTTATGATTTACATTTTTTGGAGATACAATTACTTCATTTGTGGATGTGTGTACAATCGCCTCCTCAAAGCGATGCGATTCATTCTCGAAATACATGAACAGTATTAAGGATGGATTTAATAAAAATATGTGATATATATGACTTAATAATTATAATTTAATTATAATATATTTATATACATATATATCATTTAATTTTGTTTCTTTATAAATACGACAAGAAAATGGAATCAATGTTCATACGTACATACAACCCACCGTCTACATAAACGGTGTATTTAATTTCATGTTTCTATGTTTTAAATATTATTATAAATAACTATATAATGAATATGTATTATATTTATATAATTATATACATTATTTAAATAATTTAATCCTAATCTAAGTAAGAGGATCAAGAATAACAAGTCAAAACAAATACAAAAAACAAAGCGGTTATTACACAAAACATAACTTTAACATGAAATTATTAATAAATGGGAAATATAAAGTCATAATAAAATAATATATGGTATTGTATATAAGAATATGGTTCCATGTAATATTTATAATAAACTTATATTTATTATATTGTATTTTTGAGTGTGTACGACAAAATTCAAGACTTAAGGTAAGGGATTCATCAGCTCACTTTTATTTCTAGGAGATATATGCTATATTCAACATGTATTATTTTTGTGCAGTTTATATAATTAAATATGAAATTTTATGTCATAAAATTACTTTATTTGATGATATTAAAAGTTTTAATTGATTTTATTCATTTAAGGATCTAACGATTCAAATTCCACTCAAGTAGTAAGGGGATTTCTGTTATCACTTTTATATCTATGAGACATATGCTATATTCACCACCCGTTTAGTTTTTGTGGTTTATATAATTCCCATGGATGTGTTCATAGATTATTAAACTTAAATTTAATTACATTTACATATAAATTTTATGAACTCTCTTACATGGGGTTTACGGTTCAAAAATTACCAAATCAGTAATGAAATTTTGCCTCAGTTTTCCTTCTTTGAGACACTTGTTATGTTATGAAACTATATTCTATTAAGAGGTGTATATATGTCCCTTTGACATGTATTATCACTAATATAATTATTTTCATCATATTTTATGATTCATTTAATTTTTTACTCTCATGGTTAATATGATTCAAACATACCCAAGTGGTAAGAGTTTGTTGCCATAATCTCATCGTTTATCAGGATTGTTTAGGATTGCGCTTCCATTGATGAAATTTTATTATACATATCCCAAGAAATATAATTAATTTTATTCTACACTTGTTATTAATAATATATTAATGTATTTGTGTCATTTTTCCACACTTTGGTACTTAATATGATTAATAAAATGTTTTTATGAAAATATGACTTTATTTCTCTCTTTAGTCAGAAATCTGTTTTATTTAAAACCTTGTTTTCTTAAAATGTCTTTAAAATGTTTTTAAATTATTTTTTGAAGATAATTTTTAAGTAAAATTACTTTAAAAATATTTTATGTATTAAAAAGTGATGAAATTTGTTTTCGAATATCCCTTTATAAGTTTTCAAATTTCTTTTCCCAGAAAATGATTTTCAAAATATTCATATGTTTTAAAAAGTTTTTTTCAATGAAGAAAGGATATTGTCCTAAAAAATGTTTTAAATTTTTTTTAAATACAAATTTATAAGTTTTAAAAGTTTTTTAAAGAAAAATACTTTAGATATTTTTTATGTTTTAAAAATTGAATTTCAAAAAAGGTCAATTCCTTTAAGAAATGCTCCAAGTGATCTTTAAAAAACCCCTCCATATAAGATGAAATACTTTAATATAGTTTATGATTTAATAGAAATATGATCTAATTACATCAATATTATTTTTTATCTTAAGGTTTTATGTTTAATATGGTAATTTGTTTTAAAAAAACTATCCCTCTTCCACAGGTTATACAATGATAAAATTATTGTGAAACCCACTTCCTTTCATGGGAAATTCCCTGATTAAAGGAGTATGAAACCATATATTTTCCACTGGTTATTATATGATTAAAGTTTTATGATAACCATGTAATTTCATGGTTTATTATATGATTTTTATTAAATCCATCTCTTTTAATAGGTCATGATATGATGACAGTTTTATCATCTTGTGCTACACATATATATGATTTCATTATGTGTTGGGTGAGACCTATATATCCCTCTAATGAATTGGGTAAAGATGTATATATGATGAGATAAAATGGGAATCAAGTTGATGGTATAGATCCATAATGGGAAATAGATGTGTCCTGATCCATAATGGGAAACATGTGTGTCGTGATCCATAATGGGAAACACCTGTGTCCAAATACCCAGTGGAAAACAGGTGTGTCCTGATACACAATGGGAAACAGGTGTTTCCTGATCCACAATGTTAAATTGGTCTATCCTAATACCCAATGGGAAACATGTTTTTCCTCATTCATAATGGGAAAGAGGTGCATCCTAATCCACTATGGGAAACGGGTGTTCCCCGATCAACTACGTTGATGTTCTGGTTAGTTAACCTTAACAAATGAATTGGTTATCTGTATTTATGTTGGTTCCACACTTATATAACATGATTTTATTGTTCATTATTTATTTATTATTATTTACAATACATATGATGTATTTCATATAAATTTTTAATATTTTTATTATGACTCATGTTTATAATCTATGATAGGTTGTGTATGAACTTTGAAAGTCATGTCCATGATCAAATTCCCCTTTTCTTATCTTATGATTTCATATGATCATTTATTAATATCTACTATGTTTACCCTTATCTATCATCTAATATCACCCTTTATTATGTTTCGTTCCCCAGGTTATGAAGAATATTTTAGGTAGGATATTCTTATAAGGAGTACTAATTGGGAATATATTTGTGGGAAACATTGAAGATCTCTCACCATGTTAGAATATTGTGTTCCGTGTTTCCAAAGAAACTAAACTATTACAGTCCTTGATCATGTAATTTTTTAATGTGATGAATATTCATCTAAAATGATGTAATATCCTTGTATGTTTAGTCAGGGTCACTATAAGTCATGTATATCAATGAATTCCATGCTTCTCTCATTGAATAACCCCGTGATGACGAGGTAACAACTCCTATAAGTGTCTCAAAACCCTCTTGTGTCAAACTCCATGGTAAATTGATGTTCAACTTAAATCGGTTAGTCGTACCTCATTATACTCTACATTTCATGTCCCGATGATCCTATTCATTACTACCAACCAACTCAAGGATCCAACCATCATTATTTGAATCTCGAAGACAGAAAAACCAATACCATCTGTCCGTAAATAAAATATGGACCTACAAAGAGTGATACCATTTGTAACCTTCCACCCCTCACCATTATCTTGAAAATAGATGGAGAAATTAATAGGCCTTAGTGGACATCCCTAAGGAAAAAAAGGATAGAAATTAATACCAAGGTATTCATAGACAATTTGGGATGATTTTCCCTTTGAAAATTAAATAACCCAACCAAGAATACCGTAAATGAGAAACCACTATACGATTCCTGAGAACAAGGTAACACAACTCAATGTAATACGAATACACAAAAAAACCAAACTGTAACCACTAACCATATCACAGTACAAAGAGGAAACCAAGACCGAAAACTCAAAGACAACTAAAGACATAAACTACACAACTCCCAACATTATCTAAGATCCAACTCCATAATCCATGCCCATGTTACCATGAGGAATCAATAAAGTAATGAGATATCCAGCCTTTACTAGTGTCTTGATATACAACATCTTCAAATGTACCAAAGTTTCTAATAATGGACTGTGTATAAAAAATAGAAGGGTTTGCCCGAATGACTTCTCTACTCACACCAATATGATAGATCATGTTAGTAAATTTATATTAAACAATTAATTTAAAAAATTGAAAAACGTTTATATCAAAACCAAGAAGAAATTTTCCAAACCAAAAAAGTCTCTATGAAATAAAATTAAAAAAATTCATTCAAAACATTTCCCAAATCTATTTTCCATAACCGATCCCATTCCACACAAACAAACACATAGAAACACTCAATATTGGTGTTACCATTGTTTATAGAACTTTAGGTCTATATTCCATCCCTTTGATGTTGGTACTTCATAACCATTATCCATCGCATTCAACTCATCCCCAACCGTTTCTATTAAAAACCATTCAAAACAATTATTCCAAACTATTTTAATAAAATATCCTTTTACTTAAAACACATTTTCAACCAATTTCCCATACATCAAAACCAAAAAATCATTTTTAAATATTCATTTCTAAACCATTTACCAATTGAAAATTTAATAAAAACCAATTTTCACAATTCCACAAACCATCACTAATGAGGGTTTCCATCAGGGTGTTATAAAAAAAATATAATTAATTTCAAGTAGTTAATACAATTTTAAATCAACCCTTCATGTTATAATAAAATTAGTTGAGGGTCAATCCGCCTACCTCACACACTAATGTAGGAAAAATGAAGATCACAAAATAATCAAAAACATGGATTAGATCATCCAAACCCCACATTAGATCTTGTTATCTATCATCAATATAACTATATATCATCATTATTACAATCAAACAACATTTATCTATCACCAACTTATTATATCCATGAATCCAATAGAGGGAATAAGAATAAAACTAAGTTAAAAAAACCATATATTATTACTTACTAGGGAATATGGGCCTCCAATGCACAAATATTTTCCAATGGATCACTCTTAAATCAAGAGGAAGTGTATCCATAGCCTTTCGGAGGAGAGGATATTGAGTTAGAGTTATATTATGGGAAAAAGACAAATTAAGGGGATAAACCAAATTAGATACAAAAAATTAAGACCCCATTTTAAATGGTGCATGATTTAGGTGATTTGTTAGGAAAACATTGTGGAAATTGTCTACGATTCACTTCCTCCAAACCCAAATCCCATAGTTGTTTAACATAGTTAGAAAAACCAAGCACCAACCTACTCATCCCCTCTATTCCACTTTTTATGGTTTTAGTAGGGTGGCCTCATGATTTGGCCAAACCATGAACCAACTATTTTCCATCCCAATAAACTATTTTCCCCTTTCATAGTTCCTAGAGATGTTGCAGAGTTTCAAATAACCATGATCAAATCTTTAAACTCTATAAAATCCCAAAAATAACTTTCCAAAAATCCTCCAAACCATACAAATATTAAACCAATAACATTATATACTTAAAATATAGAAATAAAGGGTTAATTTACCTGAAACTAGGGGTGATATTGGGGAGCATGTTATCCTTTTTTAGGGAGGATTATGGTACCCTTGAAATTACAAGAGGATGGTTTGATGGAGTTTCATATGATCATTTTTTATTTAGTCTCGGTGCGGTGAATATGTACCAAGACCTTTGATGTTAGTTCTAGTGGCCAAGTATAAAGATGTGTGTAACTGAGTTTATCTATCAATGCCTCAATTTTTAGAAGGTTATGTCTATTCAATATGTCCCAGTGTGTTTGGATCAACCCCTTGAGGTTATAGAGTGGTAGTGGGATGATATATATGTGGAATTCAAGATAATGTTTTGATTAAAATTTAGAGTACATGATTTAATCTAGGTGATCATAGACTAACAGAACAAGTCATCCCACCTTCTATCTATTTGAGATAATAATTATGTTGGGAGATTATTATTTCTTTATGTATAATAGATAGTCATGATTCATAATGTTTTTGCAATTATTTATTCAAACCATGACAATTTATTCAAGTCATGATTGTGGAGAGGATTGTAAGAGGCCTTTGGGACTCAATTTCATTTGATAATTGTGTCTCACCCCTAGACTGATGGATAAATTGAGTTGACTACTCAGGTTCTAGAGGAATCATTACATGCTTTCATGTTTTAATTTGGAAATAATAATCAATATCACCTTCCCTCAGTGGATTTTATGTACGAAAAACAACCATTCCATAATTTTTATGGTACCATTAGAGGCCTTTTATGGGAGACCTTCTAGGTTACAAATATGTTGTTCTAATCTAGTGGAGTATGTGCTTATGGAACTATATTTTTTGAGAAAAATTATAGAGAAGATATAGGTCATCTAGGATAGATGGAAGGCTTTATAGAGTTATCATAAGTCTTATTCCCACTAAATATGTATACCTTTGGAGTTCAATGAAGGATACCATGTGTTATTGAAGTCCCCACCTCAATAAGGATTGTAAATATTTTTTTAGGGTGTAAAAATTTCTCAATGGTTTATTCTCCCATTCTAGATATTGTTTAGGGTTGGAGAAGTTTTTTACGGATTATCCCTTCCAAAATATTGTAGTTAGATTAGGAACATGATGAATTATATGTGTCATAGCTGAGGAGGTATGTTCACAACACATCATGTGTTATAATATTGAGAGAGCATGAATTCTAAGAAGGAGAAACCTTTAAAGAGTACCCAATTGAGATAATGGATCTGTAAAAAAAGTTCCTCCATGGTCTAGAAACTCCCTTGGTGTGTGGCTGATGGCAGCATGAAAATCATTATGAGAGCACCTGAGAGTGGTAGAACCGGATGCAATCCTGGTACCCTCATACTTTTGAGTATTCCTTTTTCTATTTGGGATAAAAATTATTAACGTGGGGAGAATCTAATGAATTTGTTTTTTTCCTTCGAAAGATTCTGCATATTTTAAGGAATATTTTTGAAGCTAGGTGTTGAGTTTACACCAGATTCCTGGGCCAGTGGAGGTTGGTTATTGATATAATAAAAATAATGAATATATTATATCATGCAAAATCAGTTTATATGAAATAATGAAATAACACCAAAATAGATTCTTATATTGAATTTTTTTTAACTTCATTAAATCTGTAATGTGGTTTTTAGTTTAGGTGCGACATAAATATTTTGTGTGCTTTTGGTGTCTGACTTGAGTGATGTCCTGGAAGAAATTCTATATAATAAATTATTTAATTTATTTATTTTTAATTAAATCCAAAAATTAAACCACCAATTTTTAAAAATTATTATATAAAAAATCCCCATGGTTAGTAGAAAGCTAAAGGAATTCTACAGGGAGACCATGGAGGAGTGCATTGGGGGATGATATCGAGATCGAGGATCGGAGAACGATTTTCCAAGGATCGTCTATGCCAATGATTTTTTGTGAATCATTCAAAAAAACATCAAACTTTATTCATCATTTATCTATCCAAAATCAAGGTAGGTTATTTTTTTCCTAAATTTATTCCTTATTTTCTTATCCCATAATGAACTTGAATTAATTCCACTAATAGAATGATTTACAGGATGATCATGTTTTAAAGATGAAAATTTGTCTTCCTAGGATTTAGAAACTGATATCTCCTCTTTATTTTTTATTCTTTCATTTTTATAATTGATAAATATTGATTACAACCTAGAAAATGGTTGTAGTTTTTCTTCCTATTATGTTTTGTGCATTTATTCTTATCTTTTTAGCATGTCCATCACCAATATTTTCTTTTGGTTGAGTATTTAAAAAATACATGATAATAATTTATTGTCAAACCATTATTTGGAAGAAGTGGTCAATAAAGTATGTTTGGGTTTATATTGATGGTAATATTGTGGTGTGTGAGGATACCATACATTTGGGATCCGATCTTGAGATACATGTTTGTGGATTTTGGCATTCTAGTGAGGTAGTGTGATAACAATGATTCCTGAGCAGAGGAGGTGGCTGGAATCTATCCATTGATGAAGACAAGAATTTATTAACTATGATTCATCTTCTAGAGTGTGTTTTTTTGGTGAAATCAATGGTGTTAGAGGAATTATTGGAAGATGTGTGAAGTTTTCGGATTTATAAAAAATCTCATGCTATATGGCGTATAGTTCATTGAAAACAATCCTTATGGGACCCTAGTTTCTAAAGATAGGTTATTATAAAAATAAAATATCACATGAAATGTGGGAATTACAACATAATATGTGACCTATAACTATAGAATCGACATGTAACCCCAGGATACATATCTAAAAACATATCCAAACACATGATATTGACCTGAATACATAGGCAAGTCCCAATACTTAGACATGGTTTGGTATATGGGCATGACTGGAGTAAATGGGTATAAACCAATACTCATAAACATCCAGGTACCCATACATTTCCAGTCACACAAGAATGGTTGGGGTATATGGGCACTTCTCAAAGTACAAGGGCACCGACCAAAGAACACAGGAAGAATCAGGAAAGAAAGGACACATTTTGTACACCCAACACATGGTATGTACTTTCTTTATGGAAGTTCAAGGTTCTTGTTCTATTTAGTGTTGACTAGTATCTCAAGGGTGTGTTCCCTAAGTTCATCTATATGAGGGTACAGTGATTCATCACATACTAAAAACAAGATGTGATCCCCACTATGGGATTGGATAGTGCTTTAGGGATCCCTCTATTTGGCCCAAGGTAATATCCTCTATCATTTCTTGTCCTTCCCTATTTGGGGTTAGAGGAATCATCATGATCAACTTATATAATTATATAATCCCCTACTAAGTTGGTCACTCCAGGTAGCGTTTGGTATACCCAATAGGAACTGGGTGAGATCCCTTATCTCTGTATTGGGATATTTTGAGCTACAGTGAGAAACTATACATGGAAAGGCCAGATGAGCCTGAATTGTCACATGAGCACCATCAATGTTATCAGGATCCTATAATGATTTCTTCCAGATGAGTGTTACCTTGAATCCTCGAGTATTATCCTATGGATATAATTATGTCTAAGACATCATTGAGACATAATATTAATATTGAGTATATTTGGGAAATTATTGTTATTTATTATATCCTCATTGACATGCCTTTGTTATGACGACATGATTGTTCTCTTAATGATTTATGTTTGG
Organism: Viscum album; assembly: GCA_963277665.1. Classification (NCBI taxonomy): domain Eukaryota; kingdom Viridiplantae; phylum Streptophyta; class Magnoliopsida; order Santalales; family Viscaceae; genus Viscum; species Viscum album. The sequence continues at coordinate 1,377,590,026 of OY728160.1, forward strand.
TGACTTAAAGGTGACCTACTAGGTATTGTTATTCTCATCTTTTTATAAACTCTAACCACACATTTCATGTCTTATGTATATGATTTAACTTTCAACAATGTCTTTGGAAGACTAGTACGAGGTGATGCATAGTTTGATAAAAATATCGCGGTTCATACTTGGTGTTTCATTTGATAATATTCCCATATTTTCTCAACATGGTGGACCCTTTTAATGTTTTTATGGAATTTTATTATACCTTTATACTTTACATCAATTTTTCATACTCTAATTATATTATATAGATATATATTTTTATTTGGTTATGAGTTATATTTTTTCCTTCAACAAAATGTTAATAAATTGGAGATGTGTGTGTGTGTGTGTGCATAAAAGTACTTTAGGTTAAGGAATACCTTGTTTGTGTGACTCCTATTCATCATTTTTCGCCATCCTCTAGCCCATTAATGGTAATATTTGACTGTCACACTTAACATATACCAGGTGGGTCTCAGTTGGTTGGGTCATGACATGGATGGGTTGGAGTCTTTATTGAGTGATGTGAGATCCTTATATCATAGAATTTATATTGAGTAAAGAGTTTTTCCTATTATTTCATTTCGATCTTATGTGAGAATATGATTTCAATAATTACACTAAAGTGGGTTGTTGGTTCGAGTATAGGAATATTCAATATTAATGAAAATCCTATGATGGTTAGTGAATTATGAGTTTCCTTGAGATCATTGAGAATTAAACATTAATGTTTCTTTATAATATATAACCAATGTGAGATAATATTCATATACTAGGATATATTTCCTAGTAATGATGAGTTTGGATCAATATTATAGTGATTCATGTATTATCCTTATAATGATATGTTTTACCACTTACACCTAGGATGGGTTTTGGTATTTGTGGGTAGATGGAAGAGAGAGGCTACCTTAGGCATGTCTATTCCTAATATATCATAATCATGGGTGGATGGTTTATGTTATAAAAATGTTGCATTGGTAATCTGTGATCATGTCGTGGTTTGGCATGAAAGAATTATGGGATAATTTTTGATTAAAAATCATGGCTTGTGATTCATGATGGGAAGGATTGACATGATAAAGGGAAAGGTCTCTTTGTAGGTTAAGTTAGTGAGACAAAGATTGATTGGATGCGAAACATGGTGGAATGATATGAGCCTAATTTCAGGGTATCACTATGGTGTGTTCCAACTTTGTTATGGTATTCAATAAGTAATTGACCATATGAATAGGAAGGTTGTAGATCTTCTATGGACACAAATGCTATTCAATAATATGAACTAGTAAATCATATTGTTTGATAGAATCATGAAATATTGAATAAATGGAAGAGAAATCCCAAATTTATAATAAAAATTTAGATACATAGAATTAATAGATGATGAAATTTGACAGTGCAACATGCCTATTTCAAATTCACTTTTGAGGATCAAAACATCCTTCTCCCAGGTGTGAAAACTTTTAAAACTCGATCAACTCTCCTAAATTTTATATAGTTATGGAAGGACATGGTATAATTATTATCATCATAATTCAATATCTAAATTCATGAAAATAATGGTGAAAACCTTGAGACTCTAACTTAGAACTGATTCACCTAGACCAAGATCATGACACAACCCTTGTACCATGGTGCAATGATCTCTAAGAACCAAACTGGGGAATTAAAATACCAATAATTCAAGGTGAATCATTTGTATCAATACTATGATAGAATATTTTAAAGTGTAAAATTGATTACTCATACATATCAATGTTCATATCCAAGTTACTCTTACACATACATTTGGGTCATCAGATGACTCTTACATATCATGTTTATCATTTCATTGGTTAAGTAAATTTTCTTTCATGTCATGAGTGATTATGGTGAAACCCTTACATATCATATAGGATATTTGGGTAACCTTTATATATTAATATCATAACCTTAATGTATATTCTTGATAACCTTTATGTATACCTCAGGAGTCTCTAATAGTAAGGGTTAATCTACAATATGGGGTGATATGTAAGGGTTTCACTAGGATATATATAAGGATATATAAGGATCACTTACTTTGTGATTTATAAGTATATATAATGGAAAATATTATATATATAGTTATCCAAAAAATCAAATTATTTTGAAATATATATGGACACATAATAGTTTCCTAATAGTTAAGGACAAATCCAGAATGATCAAAAAATTTAATGTCAAGGACTATTACACCATATTGTATAACAATGATATTACATCAAAATATACAATACACAACACCAATGTCCATATCACTATGAATAGCTTAATTATAAAATATCATCTCTTGTAACACATCCCTTCCTCCAACCATCTCTGAAACATCTATCCACCAAAATGTTAAAAAGGGTCCTGGAAATTCTGGGCCATTACATTGACATAAACTGTGATGTGGTTTTGGGCACTATTTTTAGTATTATATGTTCAAATTTAAATATAAGTTTGAGCCAACACATTTTTCAATACTCTATATTATCCATATTCCTTTCAACCTTAGATGTATGGTATCTCTATTTCAGTTATTTTTGAGTGCCTTGGTGGTTTCTAATGGTTCCTAACATCCTAAAATCAAACTCACTCATTCAATGGCAGGATTCTTCCACATTATCTATAATTTTATATTATTAACTATATTATTTATTTATGATGTTCAATAGATATTTGGTTATGTATCATTATAATAGAAAATTAATGCGAGGTTGATGGGTTCTAAATAAATTTGAATATTTTCATGAGTGTATGGAAAATAGATCATTGGAATCAATTCCATATGAAATTGTGATGGTTTGAGCTTTGATTAGACTTGTGATTTGAAATTTTTATTATATATATATATAATATTGTTAATGTATAGTCAACCTGATTTAGTTTTATTTGGGCACATTTATAAAATTTCACTAAATGTATTTAAATTAATTGATCTTTGGAGAGTATCAAAAATAGATCATCAGAATCCAGTCATTTCGACATTGTGATTTAGTTTCATTTGGTTATATTGTTAAACTTTCCCTAAATATATTGAAATGAATTGAACTTTGGGGGTGTGAAGTTTTTGATCATTATAAAACATTTTTGTTATCATTTTCTTCAATATCCCTGAAAACTGTTTCTATAATAAAGGGGAGTAATTATGAATATAATTTAATATATATATACATATATATATTTATAAGGTATGTGTGGCCAATTGGTTGGGTTGTATGTATTTGATAAATTGATTATGTAGAAGAAATAATGTAGCTAATGTTGGGAGGCTAGTCATGCCCATAGTATCGATGAGAAATTAATTAATTACTGATTTAAAAAGAATAATTTGGTGTAATATGTGATCTAAATAGCCAATTAATTTATAAAACATTTAAATTAAATATATAACGATTACATGAAACCATATGTATTTGAAATTGTAATTAACTTTTAAGTGTAATGAATTTAATGGGAAACATGAAATAAATTATGTGGCATTGGAAATTATAAGAATTGTTATTTAATGTGGTTAAATGGGTTTAAAAATAGAAATAAATGAATTTGTAAGAGGCTAAAATTAATTATGAAATGTGTTAAATAATGATAAAAATTGTAAAAAATTATTAAAAAAGAAAATTGAAACTTATTTACTAAATTAATATTTTAATTGATGTGTTAGAAATTTTGTGTGATAAAAGGTGGTTGTGGTATTATTTAATTGGTTATGTAATGGTTGTATAGTTTAATATGATAATATGAAGACCTTGGGGTGGGGTTGTGGGTATATTATATCATTATATGTTTTCTTATTTCTTATAAACCACCAAAAAATATGGATAACCTAATTCAAAACTATATACGGATTTGGTTACACAGTGAATCCCTGATGTATGGGATTTGAGAAAAAATAATAGTCAACTGCCATCACTCTCCCACTCTTTATTCCAGTTCTAGTATGGTTCTATATCATTCTTATTGTGGTATGAACTGAACTAGGTTGTGGTATTTGGTTGTTGTATGTGGGTGTGGAATGAGGCTATGACATATGGTTGTGATATACATTTGTAGTATGTGGTAAACATATATATATTTGAGAAGGTATGGTGTGTCAACAACTATGTATTTGGGACGTGATAGAGACTATACTGGTGGGAAAGTCAGTGTGGGGTACCCCTTTTTCTGTATTTCTAGGACTTATATGCACATATTCTATGTGGATTTGGAGAGTGATCCATTAATGATATGGGTTTGTAGATGTCCTTTGGTTTGTACATTAGTAATTTTCACGATTTATTCTAGAAAACTTTTCTACAATTTTTCCACATTTGTAAGAGAGTTTCGAGATAGTGACCGAATGAGTATACTTGTATACATACCCATAATAATATATACTATTTTTAGATATATTACTCAAGGTGTTAGAGAGTGGAATTGATCTTACTAGTTTTTTATGTTAACTGGTTTTATAAGGGTCACTAGTTTATTTATTTGGTATTATCCTTGGATTTTTTTAGGGTATAAGAAATTACATGCTTATTTTACAATTATTATTATATTCGGATTTATTTCAAAAGAGGTGTAGTTGATTAGCGTGTTTTCATTATTTTCCTAATATTAAAGATTGAAATTCCTCCCATATTACATGATAGATACCCTTAATGATTTTCATTAAATCATGGGCCCCTGGAGGTAGGTTTTTAGGGTCACACTCATCTTCACTTGCTTCTTAAGAGGGGTTCTATAAGAGACGAGTTAGGGAAGTGAAAAATTTTAATAACATAGAATAAATTTAAAAATATATAATTAACTAACCTAAAAAATTATATCAATATATATACAGTTTCCAATCACATATTCCAAAATTATATTATTTTTTAAAAAATAATACTGGAGTGTAATATTAAAAATGAAATATGAAAAAATCTAGTTGTTAAATTAATAAGCCATTTTGTTTTTTATTAATAAAAGACAATTTAAATTTGAAAGGTAAAATATTTTTTTGATAAATTTTAATATTCATAATTTTGATCATGTCACAAAATTGATACATCTATTTTTCATTAATATAGTTCGAAATTTAATTTATTATTGTTTTTATTTAATTTTTCAACAAATACATCTCGTTTTCTTTGTTTGGAACATTATTTGATTTTTTTTCAAATAAAAAATATATTTTGATAGTAAAGACACAATTTAAAATAATTTTATGTGAAATAAAAACCTAAATCGTGTGAAATTTTCTTATACAAGTGAAAAATAAAATTAAAATCATTAATATACATTAGAAAAAATATGAAATATGAACATTTTTTTACATTTTTTTAATATATGTCATGAACCCGCATAGATACCTTGGTGTACTGATACAAGAACCAACCATGACATAGGCCAAAGGTTTTTTTTGATCTGCAAGTGTTGGAAACTAGTACTTCGCATCATAAAAGATCAAAGAGGGAACAATTTTTCCACAAAACAACAGAAGGAAAATGATAAAAGTTTGTATGCTCATCACTCTATAAGGTGAAAGTCCCAAAAAAATAGGTATAACAGTTCCCAATAAAAGGATAAAACATCCAAAATAAATATACAACTTTAAACAATTTTTTTTTATAAACTCTTATAATAACAAGTGGATTCTAGCACCATTGACCATAATATTCACTACACGGTCCTAAGGATTAGGAAAATCCACCACTTCCATGTGGTGTTTTCCCTATACATGGATATAGAAAGGGATAATATTAAAATTCCTAAAAGAAAATTTAGGGCATAAACTATAAATTCTAGTAGGGACCCCCCAAGTGTTCAGAACTAAATACCATAAAAATTAACCATTTATTTTATAAATTTAAATATAAACAGAGCATGACATTAAATTTTTATTATCTAACTAAATCAGGATTTCATTCAAATATATAGAAGATATGTCAAAAAAATAAAATATTATTAAATGAAAATTTTATATAAAATAATTTATATAAATTAGTTGGCATGAATAAAACATTTTACAATCAATTCCATGCCTATCAAATCAAATAAATCATATAACCATTTTCAAACACTCTTTGGTATGTTAGTTACTTAATATAGGATCCTCAAAAATCCCTTCAGTGGTCATGCCTCATAAATAGTGTGAATACCCAATTAACACCCCTATAAAGAAACCCATTATGGGAAATCAATCTACCCCCCAATAAAAGAACTCATCATGAGTGTCTTGAACCAACTTTTTTTAGTTATTATTTTCATCATAAATCTATTGTTAGGGGATCAAGACACTATCATTATTGTCCCAACCACCTACTAAATACCCAATATACCATGTTATTTAATCAATAAATTAATCAATTTATCAAATTATAAAAAATTATTTCAAATAATTTTGAAATATAATTTCTCAATTTCTATTTTCTACATGACTTCTCATTTAAAAACCAAATCTTTGGTTTTCATCATTTCATTCCATATCAAATCCCCATTAAATTTAATCCATTTTATCATGACCAAAATCAAATCCTTTCATCAAAATAATTTCTTAATCAATCCATTATTTTTCATAAAGTCACCAAATAATATCAATCCCATTGAAATTGTGGTTTCTCTCAAATCAGTTCCCCTTTCAAATAAAATATTTAAATCATAAGCAATCCATATTTTAAAATAAATTAAATAAGAATTTCAATTTAATAATGAAAACCAAAGTTTCAATTATTGGGAAAATAATTACAGAATCACCTACCCTTAAATCAATACTCTAGAAATCGAAACTCATAATGAGATTCAAAAACGAAGAAAAAATGTGTTATAGATCATGAAATGAATCCAAGAATCAATATCCCGTTAAACTGTGTTTATATCCATCAATTATGTAATGTTCTATGGAACTATAAGGAGGAGAGAAAGAGAGATCATAAGGAAACACATGAGAGGAGATCCAATTTCCAAGAAGAGATTGAACACGATAAATGACACTAAGATCCACCAAAAAGTGTTTTGTAGGTTCCAAAATTTCCTCTTGGGAGCCTCCAAGTATTAAAAAAATTAATTATGGTCTAATGGCGATGATTAGAAACATAAACCAATTCTTCATAATTTTTAAAATAATTTTAAAAGGAATTAAATCATGCACTCTTGGTTATATGGAGGGCTACAGGGATAGGGGAAACTATGCACCAGTCGTGGGACCCTACTATTTGGGGCACAAAGTTTCCCCTTGGTGGGAACAAGGTTTAGAAAACCATGTGCCAAATGTTTATTCTACCACTATCTGGGGCTACATGGATTTGACTAGGCGGTTAACAGTTTGGTCCAAACTTACATAACTATGTTCATCCTAAAAAGCCTCTAAAATTCCCAAAATTGTCCTAGAAAAACCCCAAATAAAGACCCAACATAAAAGATATAAAAAGGTTCATGGAATACCCAAAATAAGGTAAAAGATTTTTAAAACCTCCCCAACACAGAGAATTTTTTTCCTTAATAGTCTTGTCAAGAAGTTTTCATATCAAAGAGGTTAGGCCACTAATCTACCATCAGTGCCTCACGTTCCCACATCTCATAAAAAACAGAACCATTCATCCACAACACATAGAATAAAGGTATCTTCCTTTTGTGAAGTACCGTAGTCTGAAAATCAATAATAAAACTAGATGCTCAGTCCCAGAAAAATCAGACTCAACATTAGGATCGTCCCATCTAAAAAAATAGATGGATCCAAAAGATATTTATGAAGCTGTGATACATGGAACAAATTATGTATCAATGTCGCACTATAGTGTAATTTATAAATGGTAAGAGAATTACCCCACCATCTCAAAGAAATTTAAAGGTCCCACAAAAATAGGTTAAAGCATCTTCTATTTCCAAGCTATCGATGAACCAAATAGGATGAAACAACAAAAAACTCCTAGTCACTAATGGAAAACTCCAATGGTCACTATGATGGTAAACATATGATTTTATTGTTTCTTTTCCGTCAACATCCTTTGAGGAATAAAATGAATAATTACTCACATATCTTGAAACAAACTTAACGCGACCAAATAAGCTTCACCAATATTTTACCAAATCAATAAAGACTTATAATTCCCTCAATAAAAGGCCTCAAAAAGATCAATATGAATTAAAAAATGGTAAATATTATTATAGGAAAACTCAACCTATCCCAAATGGACATCCCAAGCTCCACCAAAATAATGGATGAAGGAATGAAGTATTTCCTCAATAATCTGTATATATCATTCTATCTGGCCATATGTTTGTAGATGGTATTTCATTCTAAAACATACTTGATATCACAGTACCTTGAGGAGGCCTCTACAAAAGTTATCACTAAAACATAGATCCCTCTATAAGACTATATCGGGTAGAACTCCATGAAATCTGATAATCTACTATACATAGAAACATCCCACATCCTCAGTATTGGTTGTGTCATCAAGTGGTAAAAAGGGATCTGGTTTCATCACCCAATTGATCAGAACCCATATTTCACTCTTTTTTTAAGGTTATACCTCAACCCAACCAAAAATTCAAAATAGATCTCAACCAAATTCTAGTTCATCACTAAAAGTGGCTGAGGAAAACTCGATGTCTGTAGTGCTAGGACTTGACTTGATGACTTTTATAACGATGTGAAACAATGACAAAAATGTCCCATATCATACCTAGAAACTATAACAATCACTACATATTATAAATCATATTTTTGGTTCTTGGGTTCACCACATAATGGTATTTATAGAAATCTCACTTTACCACCCTCCTTATGGAAGAAAGGTATAACAAACGAATTATCCAAATATAGGATTACCTCATAAGATAAAATCCACTCTCCAATGTTCTCCCCATCATAGAGAGAGCCCCTAATTCCATATAATTATTCATCAATATACTGTTTCGGATGAATCATCTAGATAATAAATGAGTTCAACTTAACAATTTCAAAGACAACCTTAGCCTCTTCCTCTAAGACTATTAAAAGAAATTTTGTAAAAAAAATACATCATGTTCTACTCTTATGATGATTACTTCATGTGCTAGGTCTAAAGTTTCTTTCTCAAGATATTAACGATGATATTTACCTTCTTCAGGGCGTAGTGAATGTCAAAATAAAAAGATTTCAGGTACTACAACCAATGCCCCTAAGGTAGGTTTAAATATGTTGGAGAGAAAATATAACTCAATTTATTGTGTTTATAATAAATGGTAAACCTTTCTCCCAAAAGATAATTCCACCAACTCTTAAGAATGTTCATCACATCCACAAGTTCAAGGTAATCAGTCACATAATTCTTCTTGTGTTTCCAAAGATATTGAGAACCATAAGCTACCACATGATCACCCTTCAAAAAAAAAAGCAACCCAAAACTGATCTTGATGAGTCATAGAAGACAACATAGAACTATTCATCCTCTGGAAGAGTCAAAACCGGAATAGAATAAACAATATTTTTTAGTTCAACAAAACAATTCTAACATTTATTATCCCATTTGAACTTCACCCCATTTCATGTAACAGCATTAAAAATAGACTCCAATTTTTAAAATTCCTTTAAAAAACAACAATAATAACCCATTAAACCCAAGAATAACCAAATATTGAAAACATTATATGGTTTCTCACATGTCCTAACAAACTTCACCTTATCAGAATAAACTAAATATCATTTTTCAAGACCACATGTCTTAATAAATTAACTTCCATAATCCAAAAACTACACTTAGAAATCTTGGAATAGATTTATTTATTTATCAACATTTACATAACCTACCTCTTGTGATACACATGACCCCCCATAGATAGAGACTAAACTTGGATTTCATCTATAAATACCACCAAGAATGTATCATGATACTCATGGAATATTATATTCATCAATTCTATAAAGACTGTATGACATTGGTTAGACCATATGTCATGAAAATATTCTCATAATGGTCGTACCTACTTTTTAAGGAAGTATTTGTAAAGGAAGATTATTTTATCCTCAACTAGTGATAACCAGATAAAAGTTCAATCTTAGAGAACTAATTTTCCACCTTTAACTCATCAAATAGATCATCAATACGGAGTATAAAAAAATTTCTTTACTGTAACTCTTTTGATTTTTTTATATTAAATATAGAGAAAATGTATTCTTTAATATTTCTTTTCAAAGAGAAGAGTAACCTCCCAAAGTGACATAATCATGCATATATATCATTTTTCTAATAGACCATCCAAATTCGTCTTCAAACCTTTATGTTGACCTGTTTCCATGATGTAAGAAAGAATAAACACTTATTGAGTACCATTCACTAAGTCAATATATAACTCTACCTCTCTTACTAGTGTAAGACCATGAAAATCACAAGAAAACACATTGGGAAACTCGACAATGACTGGAGGTAGATCATAACTCAAATATTTTCACTCCAAGTCCAGAAAACACTAATATTACTTTCCCCAACTACTCATAATAAGTTCCATATCTACTTGACCTCTGGCCCCATTCTCCCAGAAGAACACAACACGTCCTATCTGGCATAGTAAAGGAAACCCACAGAATATATTAGTCATTTCGGGCCTTCTTAAAAATAATCCAATATATCCTATGAATGTTGTCTTTTGGTTTAATTTAGAGAACCATAAAATTCTAGGAAAGATAAATCTCTGATAAGGAGAAGACACAAGCATAATAATAGAAACCCTACCCTCTCTTTTTTCTGAGGGGTGTAGTAATATCCATCACATAGGACAAAAGATTTGTAGAAATATTTAGTAGGTTTACAAATAAAATAGTCACTAAAGATGAAGATATAGTGATTCTACCTCTCATAGTAAAAAGAACTATATTATCTTCATATAGAGACTCTTCAACAACTTGATGAAGCTTTATTATAGATGCTTGTGGATGGAACCCCTTAGATATCGAAGAATATTATTTCACAATATTAATTTTAGGTAATGATAATATTTTTACACTGCATGGATTAGAAAAGAAATGGAATAATTTTTGTAGGTGTCCTCAGTGACAACAAGATCTACAAATCTTCGGAACCTTAGTACAAACACATCTCGAATGCCCAACCCTACTATATTGGAATCTAGTCAAACAGACTCTTCCTGGAAATATAGGATATCTAGAGGATACATACTTTTATAAACCACCATTATACTCATCAGGATTCCTCTTTCCTTTAATGGAACTCATAAAAATTACACTAGGATAAAAACGAACTCCCACCCCACCTAATCAAGATCAACCATTAACGTCTGATCAAGTACATTGGCAGAAAAAGTGAGATTAATTCATATTGAACCATTGAGACTTAATCTTCTCATTTTATACAATCATAGGTACAAACATAAAAAGCTCAGAAGAGCAGTTTTTATACTGTTTCATGGTCCTGATGGCCTGTTGGAGGTTAAAAAACTCAATAGCCTTAGCCAAGACCATAAATTATGGATAGATCAGATAATTGAAAATAACTCCAATGTCCTTAATCTATGACTTTTTTTTATTTATTATTAACAATAAATAAAACCATCTCATGATATTCCCTTCCAGCTAGAATGTGGTACATTTCAACTTAAAAAAATTCTGATTTTCTTATAATTCAAAAAGGAGATCTATCTTGTTAAACCAATCCTCAGCCTCTTGATGTTCATTTCTTCCTTGCAAATAAGATGAATTTTGGTGAAGAGAATCTTGATCAAAATTCCAAGATTTATCCCATTGAGGCCACACAACTGAATCCTAAATAAGAATATGTACAGGTGCCTATCCTAGATCTTGGACAGAACGCACAACAATCACATCAAGATTTTGGTCCATATGAGGATATTCTCACTATGGTTCACCAGTGACTTCATTATGGGGCCTATACATATGTCTTCTTAGAGGCATAATGCTACACAACATCAATAGAAAACACTAAATAAATTAGTAGATTACTCATACCAATATCTCAAATAAGAGAAACTGGAATATCAATCCCATTAGATGAGACTTTAAGATTTCAATTCCAACATAAACTTATTAAAATAGGGAAAATACTAGAATCTGATCAAATTATTCAACATGACAACTTTCCCAAAACACCCCTGGTGACATAAGTCTCATTATGATGATATTTGGCCAAACACTCACTCATAAAAACATCCTAAATCCCAAAAACTACTACCTACTATCTACTGCGAAAACCCAAACTGTATACTACCATCAAGAAATGATGCTTAACCTTCACCTATGATACCAATTTCTCATGAACTATCCTAAATACCATTGTAACCAGATACCCTTGATGAGCCTAAATAATCCCAAAATAAATTCCCAATCCCCATATATTGGTGACTAGAACCTAGAATCATAAAAGATCAAAATTGGAATTATTTTACCATAAAACATTAGATGAAAAAAGATACATTCCAGTATGTTCAACAATCTAAAAGTATAAAGTACCATAAATAATAGGTGTAACAATAACCAAAATAAAGATAATCTTTAAAATGTAAATTTCAATATCTTCCAAACAAATGTCTTAAAAAATCCTACAAAAACAAGTTGGAAATAGATCCACCAACCACGATCATCTCTCTAAGGCCCTGAGGATCTAGAACATCCACCACCTCAAAGAAGTTCATTACCTTTTCAAGGACCTAGAAAAAGATAATCTAAGAATTTAAAAATTAAATGGTTGATTGTGAGCTATAAATATGAGTAGGGTCTCACCAAGTTTGTCATAACAAATACTTTACCAACTAAATATTTATTCTATAAATTTAAATAAAAACAAGGAACTGAATTAAATTTTCATATTTAAAAGGCAAAAAGGAATTAATTCAAATAGATGGTAGATATTTCATAAAAATGATTTAATAAACATTTTATATAAAAAAATTAAACAAATATGTTGGCATAAATAAAATCATTTACAATTAGTGGCATGCATATCAAAAAAAATAACTCATAACATTGTAGTCAATGGCTCTGTGGTATGTTATTTAATCTATATAGAATTCTCTCAGATATTTTTAGTGATCATGTATCATAAATAGTGCCTATAAACAATCAACACCCTAATAGTGGAATCGATTATTAGCAATCAATCTATACCCCAATAGGGGAAATCTTTATGAGCATCTTGAACTGACCTGGATTAGTAACTTCTTTCATCATAAATCAAGTGCTAGTGGATAAAAATCATAGTGTTCTTGTCCTCAACACCTAATAACTACCTAGCCTCCAATGTGATTAAATAAATCCATAAATAAATCAAATTGGAAATCAATCATTTCATTTAATTTAAAAATATAATTACCCAATTTATGTTTTCAACATGCCTTCACATTTAAAAACAATTATAGAATTATATTATCTCATTAAATTCCAAATACCCTTTCAATTTAATCCATTTTCTCAAGTTCCACGTCATATCATTTTTCAAAAATTGTTCATAATTCAACCCATCATCTTTCATAAATTCACCCAACAATTTCAATCCCATTGAAATTTGGGTTTTTTCTCAAATCTCACAGTCATGTCAAATAAAAGATTTAAATCATCACAAATCAATGTATTTAAATCAATTAAAAGTTCATTTTAGTTTAATCAATAAATTCAAGGCTTCAATTATAGGGGAAATAATTATGGAACAACATACCATTAAATAAAAAATCCATGAATCAACACCCATATGGGGATTCACTAATGAAGAATAGGGACATTGTAGATCAATAAATCAAACTTTGAATCAAGATCCCATAAAATGGATTCTAGATACATAAATTATGTGATGATATATCAAACTCTATGGAGGATAGAAAGAGATATTGGGATGAACCATGTGAGAGGTTATCCACTAAACTGGTGGAGATCGAACGAGATCAAGGCCACATCAGTCCACTAATAAAAGGTTTTTGAGGGTCCAAAATTCTCTATTCGGAGCCAGAAAGGACGAAAAGACATATTGGGGTCAAAAGGGGGAAATTAAAAAATAAAATCAGGGGTTTGGGCTCTTTAAAATAATTTATGGAGGAATTCAATCTCGCACACACTGTTAGCTGGAGGGAGGAACATTGTTTTTGGAAATCATGTCCCACCCTTCCACCACTATTATTAGGGGTGCATCATTTTTCATGGGTGAATGCAAAGTTTAAGATGGGTGTGAAAACCATGAATCCCCCACTATTTGGGTGTATATGGTTTTCACTAGAGGGGTAAACAGTTTGGTCAAACCATGTTCAAAATGTAAACTGCCCAAAAATCCATAAATTCCCTCGAAATGACCCCAAAATAAGACTCAACTAAAAGGAGATCAAAACAATTGTAAGGGATACCTAAAAGAATATAATAGAATAATGAAAAATCCAATTCCAAAAAAAATATTCCTAAAATAAATTTTCATTCTTCTAAAGACATTAGATATTGTATTAACATAAGAATTGTTCCAAAAGTTCATAAATTAATAAATAAACCATGTTTTTTTTCTCAATTTTGAACAATGTTTTATAATTTCAAAGTTATAAATTAATTTCAATTGTTAAAATGAAATTTTTATAATTCCAAAAATTTTGGGTCCTTAATTTACGTGTTCCTCATTTAAATAGGTCATAAATGATACAAGGGTTGTTTACCAAAAGTTTATTGATAATTTGATTACTTTCTTTCATTTTTATCATTTTTTGTATGTTTGAAACCATGAAAACAAATGAAATTATAAAATTGAAGTTTTAATAATTCTGAACACATTGGATATTATATTCATATGTAGTATGTCCATACATCTCAAAATTAAATTGAAGATCAATTCACAAATTTTTCATGATAAATTGGGCTCGTTTAATTGGTTTTGGAAACCCATGGTAAAGATGACTTTTAATAATTAAACAACCCTTTTATCATTTAATCAAAATCATATTTTTTATTCATATTTTGTTTATTCAAATAGGTTAAATAGATTTAAGAATCATATTCTAAATTTTAATTAAAATCTTATATTATTTTCTCATTTTTTATATCTTGGTACACATTTGACACTTAGAAACCAATTTAAATTTTACAAATTTACTTTCAATATTTATTAGAGTAAAAGATTTCAAATTAACATATGGTTTATAAATTTCAATGATAAATAGATATTATTTTCTTTTTTTGTATTTATTATTCTTGTTTCCATGTTAGAAATGTTTTTTAATTATTAAAAATCACCTCCAATCATTCTAATCATATTAGGTGAGTGATTCCTATTTAATTTTTTTTATGTTAAAAGTGAATTGAGATTATTTTTCCAAAATTTTAAGAATAATTCAATATTTTTTTCTATTGTTAATTATTTTATTCATAATTGATACTTAGAAGGAAAATTACATGAATAATTCACTTCAAATCATTATGAAAACATCATTTATTGGTATGACGAAAGATTTACTTATACCAATCTAACATCATTAGGATATCATCTTTATAAATTTTATTGAAAAATAAAACATTGTTTCTAGATTTTGAATGCTTTATACTTATTATTATGTTAAATATAAATTTTAATTGTTACAAAAACATTAAATCATTCTGATCTTGTTATATATTTTTGATTCATATGAGATATGTTTTTACAAGTTAAAATGGATCAAAAGTATTTTTCCAAAATTTTAAGGATCAACTATTCTTATTTTCCAATTTTTTATCATTTCACACAAATTGGAAAATTTAGAATGAATATTGATTACAAAAAATCTAACTTTTGATCATTTTTAGAACATAAAAAGTTAGGTCTATAAATTATTTGTTAACAAAAATAACAAATAACTTGATCATTGTATAATAAGTTTTAATAGAAAACCAAACTCATTTTATAATTTTTAAATTTTTTACACATTTTTACAATATAAAAATGACATTAACTTATTAAAATAAACTTTTTATCTAACCAAGAATGTTATATGTTCTGTTAATGTGTGGTTTATTTCTATAGGTCACAAATGCCCCAATGAGCACTTTATAATATTTTAACTCTTATAAAATATTACTTATTTATTTTTGATAATTTAATTCACATTTTTCACTTAAAAATAATTTTAATTCTTAAAACACTATTTCAAAAATTTTAAATCACTTGAAATATGATTCGTGTGTTAATAGTATTTAAATTTTGAAAATAATTCAATTATATTTCCGAGTAAATTTTCATTATAACCAAACTCATTTTATCATTTTTTATGTTTTAAAATTATTTAAAGATGATTCATACTTTTAAATATGCATCCAAATTCATTTTTTCCATCCAATGTCATGTTGGTGCACAATTTTTTCTAGTGGGTTATTACTAACTAACAGTTATTATATAATAGTTTTTTATTAATTAAAACTCATTTTGCCATTTCTAAATATTTTATGCACATTTTCAAGTTAAAAAAAAATTAAATTATTTAAATACATAGTCAATAATTTTTGACAATATTACATATATAATGTATACATAGTTAATTATTAAAGGTAATGAATTTCCAAGTTTTATTTTCCTAAATTTTATTAAAAAACATGATTTTTTTCTCATATTAAATCATTGGTTTCACATTTGACCCTTAGAAAATATTCTTAATCCTAATAATGTTATTATAATAATCTAAAAATATTTTTTATTATTTGGACATTTTATACACATTTGATTCTTGTTTTTTAAAAATAATTTTAAATTATATTATAAGATAAATATTGGACAATATATATAATTTATTTGGTGAAAAAATGTGCTTGGTTACCAATAATTTCTTTATTATGACTACTAAACAAATATAGAAAAAAAATATTAATTTTAATTATTATTCTAACCATAGTGAAAATTATTTTAAATATAAATTGTAAAATTTTGAAACTCTAACACTGGGTTCTATATAATATCAACATGGGAATATACATGGCCCGTATGATTCTACATTGTGACTTGTTATACCTCTATTCATGTATGTAACTCTACATATGCATGTACTATCCTTTGTAGATTTATTATGAGATAAGTTGTATCTATGTTCATGGAATCAATTATATTAGTTTTAATACACTTATCGGGTTTTCACTATAACTTATCAGGTGTAGAAAAACCAGTATCAATGAACTTAAATACAATCTATGTTCCTTTTACATATTATGTTCACTAATAATAAAATTAATTTTTATCACCCCTATAAATTTTACTCAAAAATTGGATTTAATATTTGGAATAATTAGTTATAAATTATATAAGAATTCCCATAATATTTTTATCCAATAAAAGAATATTACATAGGTAAACTTTTATTCCCATAGTAAATACTAAAAATGGAAAAAATGAAATATCTAAGAGTAAAATAATTAAAAATGTTAAAATATGTTTAAAAATGTATATTTGATGATTTCTCAACCTTACCCCTTCCCGATGTCAATTAGGATTTTTTATTTGATTCCATTGACCCTTGAATAATAAATATACCTTTTATATTATTATAACAATGTCAATCCCCACCTTTATAAAAGAATTCATTACTACCCCACTTCCTAATGCCCCAAGCCACATATATTTTAACAAAATCTAAAAAAATAACACCCAAAATATCCTTGAAACTTTCTGGAGGTTATATTATTATAAAAAAAACCCCCCTAAATCCCCTAATCCAATTTATAAATAATCTCTTAGTCTGTCCCAAATTTACCCATGATTTTTGGGTTAAACGGTCGCTTGTAATTTATCTTGGGTTGTCAAATCCTCAGAGACCTCAAAAGTAACCTAGAGAAACGTACATTATATGGATTTTTTTTGGATATAAAGCTACCAAATTGAGTTTATTTTAGATGGGTTTTAGTGAAAACTATGAGTTTTAAGTGAATTCAATTTAAAAGAATGGATTGATCCTAGGTTATCACTTGAGGTGGATTGGAATCACTCCATTTTCAAATATTTCAATTTCTTATATTTTAGATGGGTTCATTTAATAAGATAAAAAAACATCATCACATACTATTTAATACCTAAAAAACCTAATACTAATCACCTATACACTTGGAGGATCAAATTTTTTAGCACTCTAAGGTAATGGTTTGTGTTAGAACACGAAATGTGTGACCATAAATTCAACAAGGATGAAGGAGTTTAAAGATCATCAATCAAAATTCCTCAATTAAAAGAAGTGATTAGAAATTAATGGATTGATAAATAACATCCAATACATCCCATGTCTACTCCCTTTGTATCAACATATATGTGGGTTATCCCTCCATTGATTCTTTGGTTTCAATGGAAGCAGGAAGTAGACTCATGAGGGAGGAATTGAAGAAGTAAAAAAAGACAATGAAATAACAATCACTCCATTGTTGTCTAATATTTTCACAATGTTTGGTGTGAATAAATTTAAACTACGATCCAACAGTACAAAAATGATATTAATAAGAACAAAATAATATGAGAATAAGAACATTTATTAAGAAACTAAGGTGAACTGAACAACTTACATGAGGAATAAATGTAATTACAAACACCAAGCGACAACATAACAATACAATTAAATGAAGCAAAAAATATGATCAACTCCTTCACAAAAACTACCTTAAATATCCATTTAAAGAGTCATGGGTTGATCCCCCAACAATAAAAGTCTCCTTAAGTAATTGTGGTAGTCCATAAATGGGTGGAAAGTTGAGGAAGAGTTTATATTTCTACCCTTGAAAAACAATCTGATCCAACTTGCATAACTCAGCAGATGGGTTAAAAATAGAATATTTATGGATTTTTTTTTGTGTTCCATATAAGAAAAAAATTAATATACCGATGTCCCCTAATACCTTGTAAATTTCAGTCCAAAATATTTTATGGTTTTCAAGATATAATTAAAATGGTGAGATGGTTTTCTGGGCCGTAGAATCTGGTCAAGAATTGCATCTTCAAATTGGGTCGCCTTTAACTCCATTCAAACATCTTAATTAGCATAGGAAACTTTTGAATTAAATGTTACCCATGATTTTATATATCTTATAATAATGTTTTATAATAATTGGTCTTGTATCTTGGCCATTATAGTGTCTTTATTGGGCTGTTTTCTCGTTCACTTCGCCCAGAATGTGGTTGGTTTAAGGCCCAGTTAGATGGTCTTCCAATGTGAATATTAAAGTTCTCCAAAATCATGAAATTTTCCCTATATCATGGGAGGCATGATAATAAAACATTAAAATAAAATCATTTCCATCATTTATTTTAGGATCTGTTCAAAAATGTACCATGCAATAGTTCATTTAAGTGGAAATTACAATCATAATGTGAATTAATGTTCAATTTTTAAAATGAAATAAAAATGGTGTTTTTGAATAATAAATCATATGAATATTATAATATAAACAATTAATATTAGACTATTTTAGTGGCTAATCATATCTACCAAGGATTAAGGTAAGAATTTAGTTAATCCTTTTCAATTATTTTCATTTCATTATTACCCTGCCTTTTTTTAATCTAATATACTCATGTTTACATAATTTAATTAGTATCATTATTATTCTGAAATTGGATTATAATTATTTCATAACCATTTTCCACCTTCCTCCCAACCATACTACAAAAATTCAACATCTGTTATGTGTGAACTTCCACCACTAAAATAAACATGATCCATTTTCATAACATCTATAAAGGGATAGTTTAATTAGAGAATTTAAAAAATAAACATGTTTTTAAAAAATATGTATGAATATAAAATTATAAACAAATTTCTACCTTGTTTTATTTATATAGAAAATGATAATGCCACCCTTATGCACATACGGAGTACCTCCTCCACAAAAAAAACACATTTTTTTCATTAAGAATCTTCCTCTATATACAAATATCTTAAAATGAGATTGAACACCTTAAAAATAAAAATAATATCATTTTAATTCTTCAATAATCTTATTATTCAAAATGAATAACATTTATAACCATACCCACTGTAACACCCCGAGATTTTATTAGATATATTCCTTTTAATTTCTTTCATATATTCTGTTGTACGCTACACCAATATTATCTTGCACTATAAGAAACACCATATTAGATTGCAGTATACGCAACACTATTCTTGGCTCGTGTTACACACAATTTCATGTTCGTTTTGTAGAATTTATTCTATGCAACATTAAGTATTGATTTTTTTTAATGTATAAATAAATTAAGTTTTGATTATGTTATATGCAACAACAAAGGGAGCTTGCACTACACTCATCCTTGACTTGGATTGCATTACACGCAATCAATACCTTCCTCGATAGCGTGTGTAGTACACAATACCGAGTTTCACTAAACGAGATATAATTATAATATTATTATGAACTTGCCGTTATGAATAATAATACCCACTTTTTTAAAGTTTATAAATATTATATTTTAAAATAGACTTAATTTTTGGATTTGGAATATCGAAATTAGCCTAGGGTGAATTTTTTGTATTTTTCTGAAAACTTTCAATTTTTGATGAATAGTGAAAAAACTAGGTTACTATTTAAAAGCCAACTTTTTATTTAAATAATTATTTATTTTATTTAAATTTATTTTAGGTTAAAATTGATACATAATTCCTATATAAGTTCTATTTAATTAATTGGTGTCATTTTATAATAATTTTAGATATATAAAAATTTTATTGAACTTTTCACCGTCTTTTACCCACCTCCTCGGAGAATTTAAAATTTTACATAAAATATAATTTTACCACTTATGTTATTGAAATTTAGAAAATACGAGAGACATGGTTAATATCAAGGAGTAAAATGTGGTTCAATAAGATTAAAATAATTTTTGGTGAATAGTAACTTTTTACTTTTATTTACCGCGGTTAAAAGTAAATAGGGTAATTAAGGGTAAAAATGATATTATTATTACACTAAAACATGTATTAATTCTATTGTATAAGTTTAATTCGACCAAAAACAACCTTAGGGTTATAATATTATCATTTAAGTCCACTTGTATTAGATTAGGACAATTATTATTAATTAATTCAAAGAAGAGTTGAAAGAGTTAAAATCAATGTTTAATAAGTAAAACATTTTTAATATAGGGTGATAAATAAGATACATTCGACTATAAATATTCATTATAAATATAAAGAGATTTACTACATAATGGTTTTTTATTTAAAATATTTAGACATTAAATAATTTAATTTATTTATGACACAATGATGATGCAGTAATTACCTTATTAATGAAATATTAACATGATTGATGTTATAAATACCCAAATGAATGTAATTTGAGACTTTTAATAAATTACAGTAATTTTTGAGGTTAATATGACATATTAGTATTGATTTAATTAACTTTTTTTGAACTAATCATGATCTTATGATTTTAACAAAATTCAATTACCAAATATTGTTAAAATTGACATGAAATAGTTTTTAAAACAAATATTATATTATTAGTGGATACTCTATTCCGAAAAATCTATGGTTCGGCCAAAGGACTTATATAATAATATATATGACATTAATGAACCAATTGGGATTATATTGGCAGTTTATAGTAAGTTTAATAACCATATAGTGTAAGAAAACAAGAAGACACGGTAAAAGTTAAATTTTTTAACATAGAGTTAATTCTAAATGATAAGGTTAAAATAGTAACCTAAACTTGTCTAAAACCTATTGGATGAGAGTATTCCGAACCATCCCCACATTATCTTTCAAATAAGTCACATTGGAACCATTATAAACCGAATATGAATTTATTATAAAATAATATTTTAAGTTTTTCCTAAAGTGCCCCTCTCCTTCCTTATAAAAGGGCACCTCCTCCCTCTCCTCTTCACAACACTTTGAGCCTTCAAGATCGGACAAAACCTACCCATTTCACTTCTCCGCTTAGATATAAACCTACTAGAGGTCCTGGTATTCTTTAAAGACCATCTATAGTGCCCCAAGAGGAGGATAAGAGGAGCCACTTCGAAGAAGAGGTAATCTCTTCTACCGATTCTTTCAAGTTTCTTTCTTCTTAAACATCTTCTTCTTTATTTTTTTCATCATAAATTAATAACATCAGTATCAATCATATACTGATATGTTATTATAAATATTAAATAACAATATTTCACCTTCTGTCCATCCTACGAAAAATGAAATCACTGCGCGTGCATACGTACGGAATACAGTCTCCACACCGTGGTGTAATCTGTTTTTCCACCACCACCTTACTTGTATGGGTATAATGGTGTAAAGAATAACTATATATGGATATTATATAATCATACTGATAATGATATATTATATCATTCACTCCAATTACATTCAATAATTATGTGAATGATATCATCGCTCGTGCGTACGTACGGATTACCATCTCCACGACGCGATGGGATTCAATCTCCATGTTAACCATTAATGAATGATTATAAAGTATATATAATGAATAATAATGGTATATATAACATAATAATGCTAATTTATTTTTGTATATGTTATTTAATAACTTCCATTCAAGTCAATAAGGAAAGGAAAATAGCGTTCATGCGTACGTATGACCTACTGTCTATATGAACCGCGTGTTTAATTTCATTTATCTATCTATTATATATATATATAATGAATATATATGATATATAAGTCATGTTTATATTCTGGAAGTTAGTAAATTATGATATAAGTAATAATAATATCAATAATAACAATTCCAAACACGTACGGTAAATAAAACGATTTTACCCAAAACGCAGCTTTAACATGGAATTTACAAAAGAACGGGTAATATAAAGTCATAAGTGAACCATATATGCTGTCATAACAATGAATATGATTCTGTAATAAGTAAATGACATTATTTGAATCATTATACAGTAGGTTCGGATACGTATGAAGCATATCGGACCTAAGGTAAGGGATAACTATTCCAATCTCGTTCTTAACTGAGATTGTTATTCGGAAGTATTTACTAGGGTTATTGTTTCCATCCATGCCCATGTTTTCTAAAAATGGTTTCATGTATATTTAAATTCCTTTTTACCCATTTTTTACTTTTACTACATGTTATATAAGTAATCTTTCTTTTGTTTACCATACGAGGTACTTTTTGACTTTTCTGGTAATAGTACGAGAAGAATGTTTTTTAACTTATACGGCATGAACAGATTTTTACGGTTTCATAAAGCCTTATTTTCATGAATCTTACTCCATAATATTTTATGACTATTTTCAACAAAATACTTTTCTTTTAAAATTTCACAGCATTTTGTGAAAGGAAAATAATTCTGAAGAAGAAAAGATATTTTCCCCAAGAATTCATTTCAAGTGTTTTGTCAAAACTATTTTCTATAAAAGATGACATTATTTCATAGGTGTATGTTTCAAGAATAATGTCTCTATGATTTACATTGATTCAATTTTCTTATGATGAAATGATATCCATTTGTTTTATATGGATTATGTGATTATGGGATGATGTTTATGAAACCCATTTTATTCTTTGGGTTATGATGAATGTTTTATGTTTATTTTGTGGCACAAGAAAGAATGATTTCATTATGAGATGGGTGGGACCTATATCTCACTCCATTGCATTGGGTAACGATTTATATCTCATGAGATAGACATGGCTGGAATGGTAAGTTAATCCAGTTCAGTGATATAGGACTGGAATGAGGAGTGAACTCGAATGAGAAAGGGACTTTGTCCACCAAGATGGTATTGGCAGCAATGCCTTGGCTACTATGGAAATCATATCATTTTCTTAATGATTTCCACAATTACATGTTTTATTCCCATGATATTTTATCATGATTGATGTTTCTTTATGATATATGCCTTACGTACTTCCAAGATTTATGTCTTTGCTCAAGATTTTTATGTTTAAACATTATGGTCATGTTTTTAAGTTAAAATGTATATGGTTTGTTTTATTTTATCCATGATTACCCTTACTGAGAACTTGAGCTCACCCTTTATATGTTTTTTTCCCTAGGATATAAAGAAAGGTTTTAGGTAAGAAAACAAAAGGGGAAGATCTTAATGGGAGATGTTGACGATCATTCACCATGATTAGAAGATTACGTTTCGAGTTTCCAAAGACACTAAACTATTACGGTCCTTTGGTGTCTATTTTTTTTATGTATTAAGTATTCCTCAAAAGTAATCTAATCTCTATATACGTTAAGCTTCATGCCTCTATAGTTGGTATCAGAGGAAAGGTTTAGTTAACCTTTGGAAACTTGGATGTGAAAACTTTAGTGGAATCCCCAGAGATATTTATAAGGTATGTCTTGGGATGTCTCTAAGGTTAACTATACGTATATGTTATAGTCCAAGAATTATGGTAATGATCTTAGAATTAAACCAAAGATGTTATATATTGAAGGTAATTTCCCTTTATTATGTTTTTTTCCTAGCATGATTTTTTCCTATCACACTATTCTTTTTGGGTTTTAGAAAATGGCTGGAAACAGGAAGATTCACGATAATTGAGGATATGATAGACAATGGAATGATATTCTTCATGAGCAACCAAATGAAACGGGACTTGGAAGTCCAAGAATCGTTATTATGCCTAATAAGAAATCTTGAAATATGATCAATAATATCAATTTTGGTATGTTTCCTTACTCGACTAATAAGAGAAAGATGGAGTTTCATGATGATCATAGAGGAAAGAAAGTTCAATTTCCCTCATGTAAATCATGTGGGAAGAGGCATTAAGGAGAATGTTTCAAAGGAACTGGAAGATGCTTTGGGTGTGGAAAAGAAGGACACAAAGCTAGTAAGTGTAAAAGAAAAGGTTCAGTTAACACCATGGACAAGGATAATGGTATTGCTACGACATCAACAATGATTAAATGTTTTAAATGTGGAATGTATGGGCATTATCCAAACCAATGACATAAGGGAAAGTCTCATGAAGAGAATCTGCATGGTCGTCTGGGTAGTATTTATGTTGATGATGATGAAGAGACTACAAATGATATTTGAGATGAAATAATTATTCAAGCTCGGTTAATGGTTTAAGAAGGTAGTGGAATGATTTATGTTTATCAATAGTTATATTGTATAGGTAATGGTACTATGGAATAAAGACACATATAAGGATTATTACACTATTGTTTTTCCTAAAGTATTTGAAATTATATGTTGAATGGTACCGGTAACCATGAATGGTTATTCAGATATTTTTGGAAAGTAAATGATATGTGCATAATGAAGGGATAAGTAGGTAATGAGATGTTTGATATTATTATTGAGCTCATGACTGATTTAAGGACAATGTGATATCATGGTTTGAGTATATTTAATTTTTGGGATTTTGGTATGTGGAAAGAGTTAACTTTTGATAGAATTGATGTTTTCACTAAGTTTCTATGGTAATTTATGTTTCAAGAGAATACATGATTATGTTATTCACATGTTGGGAATGTGAATAACAACAAGATATATCTTATTATATATGGGGGATAAATGATTGTATTCACATGATTGGTAGATGACATTTTTAGTAATTGTTTTCTTTATACTATGAGCTTGGATAGAAGTATTTTAGATAAGCCTAAAGATTGGAATGGATTATGATGGACATAAGTTAGTATTGTTTAAGGATAGAACGTTTTTGATATTATTGATGGGATGTTATAATAATGTAGTTTTAGAAAAAGGGACAACCTGCAAGATGAGCGATATCCCGTTGCGTCGGACAAGGTTGCGGGAATCGAACCCACAACCGAAGTGCAACAAGCCTTTATCCCCTACCACTGGCTTACAGGAAGTCCATAGTTAGTACAAACTAGTTTTAGTTTATTAAGTGGTATGATAGATGAAGTATAAGTCCATTTTAGGAACCATATACGATTAATATCACCATAGATGGAATTATGTATATAACTTTTGCAAAACTTATGTTTGAGACAGATGGAATGACCTATCATTCTATCACATGATCTGCTAACACTTCACGGAAGAGAAATTCAACATCATTGATTTAAGAGATGTAGTGGAAATTGTTCAACGTGCAAACAACAGTTAGATTGTACCAAAATCAAGTAAGTATTTCTTCTATTTCAAAATTTTCAACTTTAGGGAAATGATATTGAAAACCAAAAATGTTGTCCTAGTGCTCTGATATATGATGAATCAGATGATACCTTAGATCATCACAAATTTATGGCTTTGTGATTTTTGTATTTTTCATAGCCATTTTTTCTACAACTCTCCATCAGAACTTGAAGGTTAGATTTCTCTTCCATATCCATATTTTCACCTATGTTCTCATTTGTGGAAACCCAATGATGAATTAATTTGGGTAACCGTTATGTTTCATACTTCACTTTTTTTATGTTTTAGTGTTCCTTTTTATGATGTAGGTTTCTATAAAAGAAACTTTCAAGTAGTAAAACATTTATAACCCAGACGAATTTCGATGGTGAAATTCTTTTCAAGGGGGGTAGAATGTAACACCCCTAGATTTTATAAGATATATTCTTTTTAGTTTTTTCATATCTTCTGTTGTACGCTACACTAAGATTATCTTGCACTATACGCAACACCGTATTAGCTTGCAGTATATGCCACACTATTCTTGGCTCGTGTTACACATAATTTCAAGTTCGTTTTGTAGAATTTATTCTACACAACATTAAGTATAGATTTTGTTTAATCTATAAACAATATAACTTTTGATTATGTTATACGCAACAACAAAGGGATATTTTACTACACGTAGCCTTGACTTGTCTTGCATTACACGAAATCAAGACCTTCCTCGGTAGTGTGTATAGTACGCAATACCGTGTTTTACTAAACGAGATATTATTATAATATTATAATGAACTAGCCGTTATGAATAGTAATACCCACTTTTTGAAATTTTATAAATTTTATCATTCAAAATGGACTTCATTTTTGTATTTGGAATATCAAAATTATCCTAGGGTGAATTTCTGGAATTTTTCTGAAAACTTTCAATTTTTTTGTGAATAGTGAAAACACTGGGTTTCTATTTAAAGACTAAAATTTTATTTAAATAATTATTTATTTTATTTAAATTTATTTTAGGCCAAAATTGATACATAATAGGTATATAAGTTCAATGTAATTCATTGGATTCATTTTATAATAATTTTCAATATATAAAAAAGTTCATTGAACTTTTCACCGTCTTTTACCCACCTCCTAGGAGAATTTGAAAATTTACATAAAACATAATTTTACCGCTTATGTGAGTGTAATTTCTAAAGTCCGAGAAACATGGTTAATATCAAGGAGTAGAATGTGGTTCAATAAGATAAAAATAATTTTTTGTGAATAGT
Source organism: Viscum album (assembly GCA_963277665.1). NCBI lineage: Eukaryota > Viridiplantae > Streptophyta > Magnoliopsida > Santalales > Viscaceae > Viscum > Viscum album. Next base: position 1,377,617,295 of record OY728160.1, read on the forward strand.
AGCTTTTTTACTTTTATTTACCATGATTAAAAGTAAATAAGGTAATTAAGGGTAAAAATGATATTATTATTACCCTAACACACGTCCTAATTCTGTTAGATAAGTGTAATTTTACCAAAAACAACCTTAGAAATATAATATTATCATTTAGGTCCACTTGGATTAGATTAGGACATTTATTATTATTTAATTCAAAGAAGAGTTAGAAGATTTAAAATCAATGTTTAATAACTAAAACATTTTTAATATAGGGCTATACATAAGAAAAATTTGACTATAAATATTTATTATAAAGATAAAAATATTTCCTACATATTTGTATTTTATTTATAATTTTTAGACATTAAATAATTTAATTTATTTATGACACAATGATGATGCAGTAATTACCTTATTAATGAAATATTAACATAATTGATGTTATAAATAACCAAATAAATGTAATTGGAGACTTTTAATAATTTCAAAAAAAATTGAGGTTAATATGACATATTAGTATTTATTTAATTAACATTTTTTTAACTAATCATGCTGTTATAATTTTCACAAAAATCAATTCCCAAAAAGTGTCAAAATTGACATAAAATATTTTTAAAACAAATATTATATTATTAATTTATATTCTATTTCTAAAAATCTATGGTTTGGCCAAAAGACTTATATAATAATATATATGACATTAATGAACCAAAATGGGGTCCTATTGGTAGTTTATAATATGTTTACTAACCATATAGTGTAAGAAAACCAGAAGACACAGTAAAAGTTAAATTATTTAACTTAGAGTTAAATCTAAATGATAAGGTTAAAATAGTAGCCTAAACTTGTCTAAAACCTATTGGTTGAGATTATTTCGACCCATACCCACATTATCTTCGACATAATTCACATTTGAGACATTATAAACCGAATATGACTTTATTATAAAATAATATTTTATGTTTTTCCTAAAGTGCCCCTCTCCTCCCTTATAAAAGGGCACCTCCTCCCACTCCTCTTCACAAAACTTTGAGCCTTAAATATCGGCATACCCCTGACCATTTAACTTATAAAATTATATAGAAACCTACTAGAGGTCCTGGTATTCTTTAAAGTCCAACTATAGTGCCCTAAGAGGAGGATAAGAGGAGCCGCGTCGAAGAAGAGGTAATCTCTTCTACCGATTCTTTCAAGTTTTTTTCTTCTTCAACTTCTTCTTATTTATTTTTTCCATCATAAATTAATAACATAAGTATCACTAATATACTTATATGTTATTATAAATATGAAACAACCATATTTCACCTTCTATCCATCCTACGAAAAACGAAATCACCGTGTGTGCGTACGTACGGAATACCGTCTCCATGCCGGGGTGTAATCTATTTTTCCACCACCACGTTACTTGGATGGGTGTAATGGTGTAAATAATAACTATATATGGATATTATAACATCATACTGATTATGATATATTAAATCATCCACTCAAATTCCATTCAAAAATTATGTGAATGATATCATCGCTCGTGCATACGTACAGATTACCGTCTCCACGACGCGATGAGATTCAATATCCATGTTAACCATTAAAGAATGATTATAAAGTATATATAATGTATAATAATGGTATATATAACATAATAATGCTACTTTATTTATGTATATGTTATTTACTTACTTCCATTCAAGTCAATATGGAAAGGAAAACAACGTTCATGCGTATGTACGACCTACCGTCTCCATGAACGGTGTGTTTCATTTCATTTATCTATCTATTATATATATATACTGAATATATATGATATATAAGTCATGTTTTACATTCTGGAAGTAATAAAATAATGATATAATTAATAATAATTTCAAGAACAACAAGCCCAAATCCGTACGATAAATAAAAAGATTTTATCCAAAACGCTGCTTTAACATGGAATTTACAAAAGAACGGGTAATATAAAGTCATAAGTGAAGCATATATGATATCATAACAATGAATATGATTCTGTAATAAGTAAATTACATTATTTAAATCATTATATAGTAGGTTTGGATACGTACGATGCATATCGGACCCAAGGTAAGGGATAACTATTCCAATCTCTTTCTTATCTGAGATTGTTATTTGTAAGTATTTAGTGGGGTTATTATTATCATCCATGTCCATATTTTCTAAAAATGGTTTCATGTATTTTTAAATTCCTTTTTACCCATTTTTGACTTTTACTACATGGTATGTAAAGAATCTTTCTTTTGTTTACCATACAAGGTACTTTTTGACTTTTCTGGAAAAAGTACGAGAAGAATGTTTTTTTACTTATAAGACATGAATGGATTTTTATAGTTTCATAAAGCCTTATTTTCATGTAGATTAATCCATAATATTTTATGAATATTTTCAACAAAATCCTTATATTTTAAAATTTCATGGAATTTTGTGAAAGGAAAATAATTCTGAAGAAGAAAGGCTATTTTCCTCAAGAATTAATTTCAAGTGTTTTGTCACAACTATTTTCCATCTAAGATGACATTATTTCATAGTTGTATGATTAAAGTATAATGTTTCTATGATTTACATGGTTTCACTTTTATTATGATAAAATGATATCCATTTGTTTTATATGGATTATGTGATGATGGGACGATGTTTATGAAACCCATTTTATTTTTTGAGTTATGATGAATGTTTTATGTTTATTTTGTGGCACAAGAAATAATGATTTCATTATGAGATGGATTGGACCTATATCTACCTCAAATTAATTGGGTAAATATTTATATCTCATGATATAGACATGGTTGGAATGGTAAGTTAATATGGTTCAGTGATACAGGACTGGAACGAGGAGTGAACTCGATTCAGAAAGGGACTTTTTCCACTAAGATGCTCTTGGTAGCAATTCCTTGGATACTATGGAAATCATATCATTTGATTAATGGTTTCCACAATTACATGTTTTATTCCCATGAAATTTTATCATGATTGTTGTTTCTTTATGATATATGCCTTACGTACTTCCAAGATTTATGTCTTTGCTCAAGATTTTTATGTTTAAACATTCTGGTCATGTTTTTAAGTTCAAATGTATATGGTTTGTTTTATTTTATCCATGCTTACCATACCTGCGAATTTGTGCTCACCCTTTATATGTTTTATTTTCCCTAGTATATAAAGAAATTTTTTAGGTAAGAAAACAAAAGGGGGAGATCTTAATGGGAGATGTTGAAGATCTTTCACCATGATTAGAAGATTATGTTCCGAGTTTCCATAGACCCTAAACTATTACGGTCCTTTGGTGTCTATTTTTGTTATGTATTAAGTATTATGCAAAAGTAATGTAATGTCCATGTAATTCAAGCTTTGAGTCTCTACACCCACCCATCGATTATAACATGTTCTTTTTTGGGTTAGTTTAACCACCAAAGTGAACAATTCTATAAATTTATACCATGGATGACTATTGAAACTTAACTAGTTTTATTATTAGGAATAAATGTGAAAAGAATATTTTGTTAAATTTTCTATTACTTTTATATTAGTATTTTTCTTATTATTTTAATAACACCCTATGTTCGTTAAGAAAACCAAAACAATCATTCTATTGATTTCATCTCCAAGAATAATAACCAAAACACTCATGGAATGAAATTATAAATTTATAAGACATTAAAAAAAATTTATTCTTATACCTTATATAATCATAGAATTATCAACTTTATTCAAAGAGAGTATTTCGTCTTTGCTATTAAGAAACAAGTGCCAAATAATAGGAATTACAACATTCGATTATGAAAATAAGGTATAAATTACTAATGAATGTATAATAAATGATTATTACAAAAATTAAAATGCATTATAAATATAAATAATGTATTTAAATAGTTTAATGTGATATTTATTTTTATTATACATGAGTTTAAACCACTTTTTTGGATGTCATGAATTAAAGTAATGGTTTCAGTCTCTATTTCCATTAATTGAGGAAAGTGTTTATGTTAAGAACTTATTTTTATTTTATATGCTTTACTCAATTCCCCATTTTATTATATTATAATTTTTAATTTTTCCTTAAATATATACACATGTATTTTCATAAATCCATTAGTCTAATTCTTTTTAGTTTACTGTTACCAAAGTTTCATAGGGTTTCTCATCTCAAATTTAATTCTTTGAGATTATATCATATTCCCCACTTGGTTACTTATGTGTAGTCAATAAATATGCTTGGAATTTTATTTATCATATCACTATTGAATTTAAGGGGATTTAAATATTTATTCATAGTTATTCCTTTTATTGGTTTTTTATATAAAGGTAATCAAAGCTATAAGGTTTTTTGACTCAATGTCTATTCATTAAGGCATGTTTTCAAGATAAGCACCTATTTTTATTTTATGCAGTGTAATTAAATCCCCATGGGATTACATTATAAATATTAATGTTTTAAACTTAGGAATTACAAGTATTTTAATTAACTTGATTAAACTATTAAAATAGTTATAATGATATGCCATCTTAATTTCTATTTTTTGGAGACTTATTTCATATCCACCACTTTTTTTATTTTTTTGTGGTGATTATAATATCCTATGGGTCTTTCATGAATAATAATTAAAACTCAATGAAAGGAAACTGAGTTATGAAATCTCATATGACCTTAGAAACATATGAATCCAAATACTTATATAGATCAGTTAATATATATTTTTAAATCACTTTAATTTTATTAAATTAAATTTATTTAAAAATCTACATCAAGTTATCTATTTAAGGTCATTAAATTAATGTGTTAATAAGGCCATATGTTTTTTCATAACTAATTTTACTTTCATTAAGTTATAATGATTATTCATGTACCTCATTATTAATAGTTTATTTATTCTATATTAAAATTGTTTAAAATTGTAATTACACCTACATTTCATTGTATTTATAATTCCTTCTCATGAAATCCTTCCCAAAGGATTATTACTTCATGGGTTGCGATATTTATGAAGAATTTTTGCTAACTAAAACTTTTTTCTTTGGGATATAATGTGACTTATTAAACTTAATTGTTTTAATTCACCTATAATATTTAATTTTCTATGTCATATGATATTCCCATTTTATCTTTGGGGAAGGAGATGTTTTAATTTAAATACACTTCCATGATTAACTTATTTCTAAGAAACTTATAATGTTGTTAATAATAATTATCATCCATTATAAATTAATTTTTTCTATATCTCTATTTTCAATTTCCCAAATTGTTATCCTTTATTAATTATAAACCCAAATATGATTTATGTCTTGTGACCTTATTAATTCTATTTTTATCTTTTTTAAAAGTTTTTTTATTATCATTTTTAAAATGTGGGTTTTGAAAAGGTTTTTTAAAATATTAAAATGGATTTCCATTTCATGTCATATATTTATGTTATACACTACACATAAAATGGAAAACCTTTATGTAATTTTTTTAAAAGGATTTTATGTTACCTGTTCAAAAATGAATTTTGAAAGTGACTCATAAATTAAACTTTTTACAACATTGTTTAATTTGTTTTATAAAAACACTTTTATGATTTCACATATTTTTTCCACTTTTAATTAAAAGTATTGAAACTCATTAAGATTTATACTTTATTTAATAACTCTAAAATACTATCATACTATATTATTTTGGGTGATTAAACTAAAAATATCATACAATCTACTTCTTGATCCTGTTTTTACATGATATTGTGGAAAGTGTTATTTATTGGAAGGTGTTGTTCCACTATGTCAACATCCTTCAATGTTATTATGTTACACTTTGGATATAACTTAATAATATCATCCAACATTTTTATATAGATGGTTTATGGTAATTTAATTATGTTGATTGACTAGGGAAAGTATTCAAATCTCATATGTTTATTATTCCAATAATAATTTTTATTGATTACTTAGGCATGTTGGTTATGTATTGTATTATTATTAATTTCCCTCATATGTTGAATTAATTATAATTAATTAGTGATAAGTGGGTCATGATATTTGATATAACCTTGATGCATCATCGGGTATCATTAGACAACCTATCCAAGGTATTTGGTGTATGCCTCACATATTTATTTATGATTTATTAACAAGAGTTCTTGATGGTTTGTTTATAATGTATTGGAATGAGGCATTGATAGTAAGATTGTGATGTTTGAAATAATCTATTTTATCAGTATAAAACTATTTTTCACTATCTATGTGATTATTTTCATTGATATTTCATCCATGGACATATTATTGTATCATGATATTAGTTGTATGGAATATTTGAATCTTATTTATCTCAACCATATTACTAATTCCTTGTCTATTATATAATAGTTTCTATTATTTTTACCTTATTGAGCATTAGAGTGAACCCACTAATTTTTTTATCCCCAAGGTAAATAAAAGTGATCTTGGAATTATTTTTAGCGTATACTATAAGACATAATAAAGCTCTAACTAGAATTTTAAGTTGTATTTCATGTTTTCAAATGTATTGTGAGAGTCATGTATGTATCTAGTGTCCAAAGAATTATAAATTGTGTATTACTATGTGATGTGATTCCTTGTATCTCATTCCAATTTAAAATATTAACCACCATATTTTGTTTACTGGATTCAGGGTTGTAATAGTTATTAATTGAGTAAGTTTAGTAAAAACCATAAAAAATATTTTGGAAAACATATATTAAGGAACGTAATCTCATTTCAAACTATATGGATAATTATAAGTATATGATAACATCATAAAATTTTGGTAAAGTGTAGAGTGTGTGATTTCATTGAAATGAAATCCATATCAGTATACTATAAGTGGATATAGGCACTACTATAGATTCACCTAGGGGTAATTACCCCAAAAAGTCTTGTTGAGTATTAACTCAATCTTCATTTATTTCAAAATAAGGAGGCCTAACTTCAAACCTGGTTCGATACTCCCTGAGGATATTATATAGCTAATTAAAATTATATTTATGTACCATTATAAGGTATTTGAATATATTTATGATAGATTACCTAATAGGTAATGAACATGCATAACCTAGATTGAAACTTATATATTCATAAGTTTGGTAATTCATAACATTTATGAATTATATCCTCTATATTTATAGTTTATTTTCTCAGAAATTATTAATTTTTATCGTAATTCAACATATCTTTATTTATGTAACAAATAGAGTGGGAAAACTAAGTTAACAATGGATGTGATGGTTAATTTAGTTATTTTCCCAATGGAAAAAACCAAATTTGAGTTGGAGTGAGAAATGTAATGACCCAAACATTTACTAATGAAAATTACTCATGATATAATTAATTGTATTATTATTTAAAATGGTTATATAACATATTAACCTCTTTGGTTTTATGTTTTTGGATTTTAAAATCCCATTAATAATTGTGATCGTTGATAATATAGCCTCTGAATAGTGATCACATGATTAGTTTAAATATGCGGCTTTAACAAATCCAATTTACTTAGAAAAAGGAAGTGATGGCCTCATCTAGTAGAATTTATCCATACTAAGTCCATTTTATCGGATCTCAGAAAGAATGTGGCATCACATGGATTCTCTCTTGACCAATCCCAAGATGAGATTCAACATGTTAAGCTTGAATGGAACCTCCTACAAGAGAAGTGGAAGTTCATAGAGATTACCACCCGAGTGATGTTATCCATTCCACCCCAAGAGTTTGAAACCATCACACACCTTACCCATAGGTATTATGTGGGTGTTATAAGGGGTTATGTAACAAGACCCTAGCACTATGATTTGTGCTTTATTTTTATATATAAATAATATACATTCATTTCATTATTGTGACTTTGTAAATAGTTTTTAAAGAAAAAATAGTATTTTTAGTTAATATTCAATTAAGAAATATATTTTGATGAATTAATGGATTTTTTAATTAAATAGTATTTTAATGAAATATTATTTCTAAATTAATTTTTATTAAATATAAATGATCGTATAATTTTTATGAATACAATTGTAAATTTTATTAAGGTTTGAAATATATTTTTGTTAAAACCAATGAATTTTTTATAAATATCGGTTTTTTAATGAAAAAATACACATATTTAGAAAATTATTTATATAAAATTAATATCATTTTTTTATTCAGGATGTCGAAATTATCTAACAATGTATTTTTTATAATTTTCTAAGACATTCAAATTTTTGAGTAAAAATTAAATAGTGTTTAATTATATAAAGTGTTTTATTACCTCATAATGAACCCATAGTGATTTAATGAAATTTTATAAATGGTATGTTTTGATAATATATGATTTAAATATAAAATAACATGATTATAGATTTTTTTGATTAATTTTATGGTGCCTTGGTGGACGCTTCAAGACTTATAAAACATTTTAACTTTTAAAAATATTTCCTTAAGAATGTGAATCACCTCCACATAATCAAGCCTAATATTTTAAAAAGTTAGGCCATATTTATTTTAAAATAATGTTTTCAAATCCACTTTGAAAAAAACAAGGGCAAAAATCATGGGTTGGTTGGTGGTTTTGATTAGTTTAATGTGTTGTGTCCATAACATAAATAATAAATAATTCCCTCTCTTTTCCAATATAAACCTGCCCAATATCACACTTATCATCCCTAAAAACCATAGATCACATCCATACCCTGACCTTATATCTCCAAAATCCTACCAAGGTGGCCCAAGCTCCCAATAAGTCTCTCTCAAGCCCCTCCCGAGCCTTTGGGATCACATTTCCATGTATAGGATTTCTTCCATTCTCATTTTTTTCAAGTTTATTTATGTTGTTATACACTTTTAGTTTCAATTAAGAATGTTGGGGTATGATTTTTCACCTCCACCATACATACCTATTACTTTTTGAATGATTATATAACCCTTAATCTAACATTAATTCCTCCCATGTACACCTATTACCATGCTGAAATTCTGCAAGGGATTTCTCTCTCCATTTACATTCAAGCAATTCTTTTGTATTACAAATCTAAATTCCATTAAATATGTTGGGATATGTTTATATATGACCCCTTAATGTCAATTTCAATTTAATATGATGATTCACCCCTTTTTATCTCATTAACCATTTTTTATGAATTCTTATGTCACATCATTATGCTGTTGATATTACACTGTGATTTTTCAATCCAAAGTCATTGTGTAGTAAATACCATACCCATTTCTCTATCAAGGGTATTCACCTTTATCCACATTTACTTATTTATTATGTAGTTTAATGTATTAATTCCACATTAAATTATCGTAGAATAAATGATGATGGTTAATGAATCCATTTATATGATACATGTGGCACACATATGCATGAAATTAAATGATTAAGAAGGGTGCACCCTGATAGCGCTCCAATGCATTGGGTAAAGATTAGTATCATGATACATCAAGTGAAATGAGGGTTTAATCATGATAATTAAAGTTCAATTATGGTTTACCCATGCTAATTCAAGTGCAGTTAGGGTTTCATAATGCTCAATTTGTAATGATCCTTGGCTCATGCTAATATCTTGTTAAATGTTGATGCCATATTTCCATGTTATGATAATCTTTCTATATCATGCTTTTATGTTCATGTTTTTATTGTGCTCCATTGGTATGCCTATTTCCTAAAATGTACTATATTCTTCATGTTATTCCTTGTTTACTCCCTTACTGGGCTTTATAGCTCACTCTTTTCTTATGCACGTCCTCAGGCTATCCCATGCAATGCTAAGTATGAAGGAATGTTGTTGTCATGTAAAGAAAGTTTTCAATAAAGATGTTGTGTTTAATGTTCTATGTTGTTGTGTAATGTTTTTAATTTCCCAACACACTAGACCTATTGATCCTAAGAGTTTTCTTAAGTGATATTTTATGTAATAAATCATGTTTATGTGTCTAATAAAGAGAAGAGTTGTAATAATTGGTAATAGATGATAGGTTTAGTTATTTTTGGGATCTAGTTAGAAAACCCTATTGAAAGATTTAGGGATAAGACTAAGTATAATAAAAAAAAACCCTTATATTTTTGTGATTAATTAGTAAGTGGTTTATCAATCAGATATATCCCAATCAGCATATGAGTAGGTAGAGGCAGATCTAGAATAGATCTATAAAGGGGTAAAACCAGAAAAAACTGATTTGTGATAGACTCGAACGGGAACTCGTGCATGACAACGGGCCTTGTTTCACTCTTGGTTACAAAACTCCTGGGGTATATTCTTTAGTAAATTAATATGTTCAGTCTATACCAATGTTAAGTTAATTAAAAAATATCCCCAAAGAATATATGTTGGGATGTAGATCATGGATAACATAGATTTAAGCCTATAAATTCATTAGTTAGGGAAATAAAAGTAATTTATACATCATCCATTTATGTATTTGGATTAACATTTATGTGTTACCCATAACTTTCATTTTATTCCATCCAATGGATGGTAATAGGAGGACTCAGGCTAATAACCGATACAAAGATCAATCTGAAGACTGTTCGAATGAGATGCCCAATCTGATGGGAGTGGGAATGACAAACTTTGTCATGATAATATCTCACTTAACTAAATATTTGAATAGAAATATTGTTCAAGAGGAATGTTAAACCCCCCCTAATAAATAACATGTCACAATTGAGAGCTTCATAATGGAATCTTACTTTTAATGGATCATCTTACCCCTCAATTGTTGAACAATGGATCAACTCCATTGAAAATAAATTCTCTATCCTTCAATGTTATGAATAAGAGAATGTTCTTCTGGATACTTTTCGTATGGAGTGTAAAGATGATCAATGGTGGAAATTGATCAAAAAATAAGAAGCCCGATGAGGAGAATGAGGCGTTAGAATGGAAGGATTTCCATAAAATGTTTTTCGATAAATAATATCCACACACCATTCGAATTAAGATAAAAAGGAACATATTTGACCTCAAACAAAACAACAACGAATCCATCGGAGCATTCGAGGAAAAATTCACAAGTCTTGCATGATTGGACTTCGGATTAGTCATTCCCCCGAATAAAATGTTGACCGCTTCTTTGGTGGGCTAAAACCTAGCCTATGAAATTCCCTAGTGATCTGTGACTTCAAGAGCTATGAAGAAATTGTATGATGTTCCCTCAAGGTTGAAATGGATATCAGTTAATCTTTGGGGTATCATGGGGATAATAAGAGTATGGTGGACTTTAATTCTAGTTTTCCAATGGATAAATCCAATGGTGCTAAGAAAAGATAGCATCCCACTTGCTGAAGGTGCGGAAAGAAGAACCACAAATATTTCGTGAAGTGGGTGAGGAAATTCCTTAGGTGTGGAAGATAAGGGAACCATGCCATTAACTGACAATAAGAAAATCCCACAGCTACGAGAGATGAGAGGAACACCCCGTTCGACTCTCAATGTTTTTTTCATTGCTTCAACTGAAAGGAACCAGGGCACTTTGAAATCTAGTGCCCTATGCCAAGGGTTTTCGGAAGCAACCATCAACATCAAAGGCCGCAAGGGTGAGATTTTTCCACCACTACTTCTGAAGTGAACCGTGAAAACAAAGTGGTGATAGGTACTCTAGTTATTCATTCAATAATAGAAATTGTTCTTTTTTATTATGGTTATACACATTATTTTATATTCCTAAAATTTAGTAGAAAAATCCCAACACCACCAAAAATCATGGAAGTAAAGATGTTGGTGAGAACAAAAAATGGGGAAATCATCGCATCCTAAGAATATAACTCCTCCCCTGTCATAATTTTTGGATTGAACTTCCCAATGAACCTTTTCATACTCCCTGTGTTGGGATTTGATGAAATTCTTGGCATGGATTGGATTTCCTAATATAGAGCCAACATAAATTCCCATGAGAGGGAATTCAATCTCTATATGGAGAATCGACCCTTGATTCTGTACAAGTGCAAGGAGAAGGATTAATATTTCCTAGAACCATAATATCAAGCATGGATATTACTAACCTATAAGAACATGTATCTTTCTTAGATAATTAATTCTAAGGAAGCAACCATCCTTGAAAACATGACTATTGTGATATAATTTGATGAAGTGTTTCTTGAGGAATTTTCTGGTCTTCCTCCTAGAAGAGATGTTGAATTCTCAATTGATCTTTTAACTGGGGTGATGCCAATATACAAGAATACATATAGAATGTCTGTTGTGGAGCTTAAGGAGTTGATGAAACAACTATAGGACAATCTAGATAAAGGGTTTATATTATCAAGTGCTTCACCATGGGGTGTACCAGTCCCCTTCTTCAAGAAGAGGGATGGGTCACTGCACCATTGCATTGATTATCATGAACTCAAAAAAATCAAAATAAAGAACAAGTATATCCTCTCCCATGAATTGATGACTTTTTCTATCAACAATGTAGAGCACAATACTTCTCCAAGATGGATTTGTAGTCGGGATATTACAAAGTAAGGGTGAAGAAGGAGGATATTCCCTAAACAACTTTTCGTACAAGATATTGGCACTATGAAATCACCGTAATGCCTTTCAGACTCACAAATGATCAAAAAATATTTATGGACTTGACGAATAGAGTCTTTAGAGATTACATCAAAACATTTTTAGTAGTCTTTATAGACGATATTCTAATATACTTCAAAAACAAGTAGGAGAATGAGGAGAATCTAACCACTGTACTATAGACCTTGCGAAAGGAGAATCTCCATGAAAAGTACCGCAAGTGTGAGTTTTGGTTGAAGGAGGTATCATTCTTGGGTCATATCATCACACGTAATAGGATATATGTGGATCCCTCCAAGATAGCCACAATAGAGGGATTTCCAAGTCGAACATCGTTAATGGATATCTGTAGATTCTTGTCGTTAGATAGATATTATCGCCGATTTGTGACAGATTTCTCACTATCTTCAAACCCTCTTACTCATATAACTCAGATTGGAGTCAAGTTTTTAGGGAGTGACTAATGCAAATATATATTCAAGGAGTTATAAAGAAGTCTTATCACTGCACCCGTGCTAACACAACCCACAAGTAGATAACTTTTTGTGGTATTTAGTGATACTTTGAAGAAGGGCATGTGTTGTGTGTTGATGAAAAATGAGAAATCCATTGACTACATTTCAAGTAAATTGGAGGTTCATGAGAAAAAATACCCAATACATGATCTTGAGTTGGCTGTAGTAATCATCACATTGAAAATCTGGCCACATTACATCTTTGGGGAAAAGTGTGAAATATATACGGACCAAAAAATACTAAAGTATATATTCACATAGAAATTGTTGAACATGCACCAAAAAACATGGTTAGAGATGATCAATGACTATGAATGCTCAATCCATTGCCACCCTGGGAAAGCAAACATGGTGGAAGATGCTCTAAGTAGAAAGGACCCATCGATTCTATCATTATTGAGAATTGAAAAGGATCCAATATTAATAGATTTTATGAAGATAGACATGGGAAACCATAAATAAATTAACATCATGAATAATTTCACAAATAATTTCTCAACTTTCTCTTTTCAAAAAGGTTTAAAGACACTCAAAAGGATGATGTAGGAATTTAGAATAAAGTGGAAACTATAAGAAAAGAGAAATCATCAGAGTTCAATGTTAATGAAAAATGAATTGTGAGATTTGGGACAATACTATGTGTTCCATGAAATATATGGATAAAGAATGAACTTTTGGATGATGCACATAGTGGGAATTTCTCCATTCACCCAGAAAACACAAAGATGTATCGAGATATCTAAGAGAATTATTGGGGGGATAACATGAAAAAGGGGATCACTAAGTATAATTCAAAGTTCCTAGTATGTCTGAATGTGAAGGATGAGAGGAAAAAGTCTAAGGGGATGATGTAACCATTACCCATAATAGCATGTAAAGGAGAGACAATCACCATAGACTTTGTCACTAGAAATCCGAAGACATCAAAAGAAAACAATGCAATCTGGGTTGTTGTGGATCATCTTATAAAGACTGCACAATTCATTGGAATTTGAGAGGATTTCTCATTGGATCAACTGGTAAGAATATATATCAGAGAAGTGGTAAGGATACATTGATTACCACTACATATTTTATCCGATCAATATCCAAGATTCACCTCTATGTTTTGGAGGAATCTTCAACATTCTCTGAATACTGAGTTGAACTTCAGTACGATTTATCATCCTCAAACTGATGGAAAATCAGACCGGACTATCTAAACACTTGAGGATATATTGAGAGAATGCTCAATGGAATTACAAGGAGGATGAGATTAACATATTCCTCTAGTTGAGTTTTCTTACTACAACAATTTCCACTCAAGAATCCAAATGGATCCATATGGATATATCTATGGGAAGAGGTGAAGAATACTGGAATGTTGAGATGAAGTTGGGGAGTGAAAACTCCTAGGTCCTAAAATGGTCGAAGAAATGGTGGAGAAGGTTACGAACATCTAGTATCACATTAAAGCTTCTCAGAGTTGATAAAAGGGCTATGCTGATAATCACTAATGATACCTAGAGTTTGATGTTGGAGACACAGTATTCCTCCACATATCACCATGGAAGAGAGTTATGAGATTTGGGAAGAAGAGAAATCTTATGACAAGGTAAATCAACCCTTTTGAGATCCTTGATCGCAATGGATTAGTGGACTATTGACTAGAACTCCCCCCCCCCGAACCTATATCAAGTATATGATGTATTACATGTATCACTCTTGAATATGTACATGCCTGACCCATTTCAAGTACTCAATCAAGAGGTGGTACCATTAGAGAATGACTTGTCCTATGAAGAGAAGACGGTGAAGATCTTATATCATAGGGAAAATGTTCTATGAAATAAGACCATGCCCCACATCAAGGTGTTCTGGAGAAACCAAATGTTTGAAGAGGCAACGTGGGAATCAGAGGAAGTGATGAAGCATATTTACCTACATCTATTTATGCGTGGGAAAAAGAAATTTCGAGGGTGAAATTTCTTAGGGGAAAGATTTTAATGACCCAAAAAATTATTAATGTAAATTAATCTTGATCTAATTAAATGTATTATTATGTAAAATTGTTATATAAAATATGAACCTCTTTGGTTTTTTGTTTTTTTATTTTAATATACCATTAATAATTGTGATTGTTTCTAATATAGCCTTTGAATAGTGATCACATGATTAGTATAAATATTGGTCTTTAACAAATCCAATTTACTTAGACAAAGGAAGCAGTGGCCTTATCTTGTAGAATTTCTCCATATGATGCCCATTTTTACAATCTCATAAAGGAGGTGGAATCACTAGGTTTATCTCTTGACCAAGCCCAAGCTGAGATTTAACACTTTAATCATGAGCGGAACTGCCTATGAGAGAAGTGGAAGTTAATAGAGATTACCACTCAAGCGATGTTATCTAATCCAACCCAAGAGTTTGTCACCATCACAAACCTTACCCTTAGGTATTATGTGGGTGTTATAAGGGGTTATGTAATAAGAACCTATCACTATGATTATGTGATTTATTTATTTTATATAAATAATATACATTCATTTCATTATTTTTACTTTGTAAATAGTTTTTAAAGCACAAATACTATTTTTAGTTAATATTAAATTAAGAAATATATTTTGATGATTTAATGGATTTTTGAATTAAATAATATTTTAATGAAATATTTTTAATAAATTACATTTTATGAAATATAGATGATCGAATAATTTTTATGAATACAATTGAATTTTTTATTAAGGTTTGAAAGATATTTTTGTTAAAACCCATGTATTTTTCATAAATGTTGTTTTTTATTTTAAAAGAAAAAATTCACATATTTAGAAAATTATTTATATAAAATGAATATCATTTTTGTATTCAGGATGTTGCGATTATCAAACAATTAATTTTTCATAATTTTTTGAGACTGTCAATTTTTTAGGTAAAAATTAAATACCATTTAATTATATAATGTGTTTTATTACATCATAATGAACCAATAGTAATGTAATAAAATACTATAAATGGTATTATAGAAAAATATATGTTTTAACTTTAAAATAATGTGGTTTTATATTTTTTGATTAATTTTATGGTTCCTTAGTGGATCCTTCAAGTCTTATAAAACATTTTATCTTTTAAAATAATTTCCTTGAGAGTGTGACTCAACTCCACATAAGAAAGACAAATATTTTAATATTTTAGTCCATTTTACTTATAAAATAATTTTTTCCACTATCCTTTGAAAAAAAATGGGCAAAAACCCTGGGTTAGTTTGTGGTTTTTATTAGTTTAATTAGTGGTGTCCAAAACCTAAATAATAAAGAATTCCATCTCTTTTCCTATAAAAACCCACTGAATCTCCCACTTCTCACCACTAAAAACCCTTTTATAACATCCCTACATTGACCTAATCTCTCTAAAATCCTCCCAATTTTCCCCAAGCTCCCATTAAGCCTCTCTCAAGTGCCTATTAATCCTTAAGGATCACACTTCCATGTAAATAATTTATTCCTTTCTCATTTTTTAATGTTTCATTATGTTGTTATTCCCTTTTAATTTAAATTAAAAATGTTGGGGTATAATTTATCACCTCCCCATACTTACCACCTTATTTATTAATGATGAGATACCCATTTATCTGTCATTAATGACTCCCATGTACACTTGTTACCATGCTAAAATTCCGTAAGATATTTCTCTCTCTTCATCTGCATTCCAGCAATTCTTTTGTATTATGAATCTAAATTCAATTAAATATGTTGGTAAATGTTTTTATATTACCCCATTACTGTCCATTTCATTCAAATATTATGAAGCAAACCTTTATCTCTCATAAACCATTTTTATGAATTTTTATGTCACGTCGTTATGCTGCTGAAAATTACAACGGGATTTTCCAAGCCAAAGTCATTGTGTAGTGAATACCATCTCATTTCTCTATCAAGGGTTTTCAACATTAGGAACATTTACATATTGAGTATAGAGTTTCAGGTATTAATTTCACATTCCTTTATCTTTTAATAAATGATGATGTTTAATTAATCCATGTTATATGATCCTTGTAGAACACTTATGCATAAAATGAAATGAGGGTTTAATCATGCTCATTCAAGTGAAATGAGGGTTTAATCATGCTCATTCAAGTGTAATGTGGGTTTACTCGTGCTTTATGTTCAATGAGAACTGTTCATGTTAATATCATGTTAAATATTGATGCCACATTTCCATGTTATGATAATAATGCTATATAATGACTTTATGTTAATGTTTTCTTTTTCTCCATTGAAATTACTATTTCTGAACATTTACTATATTATTCCTATTATTCCTTGTTTAATACCTTACTGGGCTTTATTGGTCACACTATTCTTATGCATGTCCTTAAGTTATCCCATGAAATGTTTAGTATGAAGGAATGTTGTGGTCATGTGAAGGAAGTTTTAAATAAAGACGTTGTGTTTTATGTTATAAGTTTTAGGAAATGTTTCTTTTTTCCAAAGACACTAGACCTCTTGATCCTCAGAGTTGTATTAGGTGAATTTTTATATAATGAATCAGGTTTATGTTTTTGATAAAGAGTAAGGTTGTTATAAATGTTTTTGTTATTATGAAAAAATATCTATCAGGAATTATTATTTTCAATGTGAACAAACTTGAATTAAAAAACACACCAAATAAGATAAGGATGTGATCTCATTAATTTTCATTTGAAAAAGATGAAGAAAAAAAGAATGTTCAATTTCATACTTTTCAAGATTGTGGAAAGAAACACCTAAGAAATTACTTCAACAATAGTAAGATGTTCTCTGTGTGGGGAAAGGCGGACATGGAGAAACTAATTTTTAAAAGAAATGAAGATTTTAATTAAAAAATTTTGGGAAATAAACTTTATTTTAAGTTACCAAAAATATTTTAATGTGTTAAATGTATGGAACTTTGTTATTATAAAATTCAATTTCATAATCCAAGTAATAAGAAGCATGCAGAGAATCAACATCCTCATAGACTAAGGAAAAAAATAAAGGACTATGTTATAAAAACTGTTGATTTCATGACCCCCTCCCATTAAATATTTCCTAATTAAAGAAAAGAGATAACGAACCTTGATTTCCACCTCCAATAGTCCTTGTGTTGGAGATTAACATCAAGGGTATAAATATTTCACATATGGGGGTAATTTACCTCTATAATAATTTGGGATTGAGAGAAAGGATGAATCAAACATAAGAAAATACATTAAATTATATAAAATGAAAACAACCATCCCTTGATTCATGTCTAAATATAACAAATACAGATAAATGTATCCAAAGTATGTACCCAAATGTAAAGACAAAATAGCGAAAAAACAACAGTCCAAGGGTTCATCCTAGTAATGTCTAATGAGGTGCATGTAATCCTCCTGGAAAATTGATAATCATCTCAGAAACGTTGGGTGAGCATGAATGTATACTCAGTAGGGACAAAACAAATCCACCCATACACATGGAGAATTTGAATACTAATACACCTATGAGAATACAGTAAAATAACAACACCTAATTAGTTTAATTATCCAATCAAACCTCCCCAAAGCACACTCACCAAATAATGCAAGCTATGTATAAAAACCTAATATGAATTATATTGATGAAATGGGTACCCCAATATGCTTTCCAAATGATTTTCCACCCTCACACACTAATGAAATATGTACTAGATCTCATATTTATTCCGAACATATGACAAGCCACCACCCCACAACATTGTTATATCATTTCTCACTTATAGACACTTAGTCCATCACACCACATCCACTTCCATATCCAAAGTGATAAGTTACAATGAACATGAAGTACATCAACCTAATTCCCTACTCATACCATGCATGAACTCTACCATAAGATTCCCTATAACATGGTCACAACACATCTCAAATGATTCTAATACTTGGGAATCAAATCCAAACTCTAAGAATAGAAAGGGGTCAAAACAACCACCCCATGAGATGTATGTCAAGGTTCTCATTAAACCTTAATTTCTAACACTATCAAAACATTCTAAAACAAAACACCTAAAAAATATCTCACATACACACTACCACCTCTCATTGGAAGCTAAACCAAAACATCTGATACCATTCACAAACCAATTCCTCTTCTTAAAAACCACATCACCACACATCCAAAAACATCTCAACATTAATCATCACCAGTGTGTTCTGTACAATAATTTCAGACTCCACATAGCCCAACCCAACCAATACCATAACCAACACACAAAATATCCTTGAGAATATCAATCAGGGAATTCAATCTTCCATGTTAAGATATTATCAAATTTGGATGGAAATAACTCACCTATATTCTTTTAAACATGAAAAGGTTTAATGAGTCTCAATTTGGATTTAGGTCCATCCCTTATCACATGTTACAACTTTATGACACATCAAAAATTAAGAAAACTAATCCATATCATACAACACACCAAGATAAAAACATATAATCATCAAAATAAAAAAATAGAAAACAACTCAAAATAACTCCATGTTTTGGGAACAAATCCGACTCTCAAGATCCCATGTACTATCCTCTTAGTCACCATGACTCAAAAAACATGAACAAAAGGAATGGTATATCCCCATAGAAACATCTCCTATCGATTTGGGATCTCTACTAGCTTCTCGAATAATTTCATATCATCCTCGATATCCAACTCTCCCTAAACAATGACATGGGAGTCAACATGATGATAGTAAAAATGTTGAGATACATGGAATATATCATGGAATTTTACATGTCACAGTGGATACCCCAATCTATACACCTTCTTACCAACATGTACCAGTACCTTAAAAGTCTCAAAAAACAGAGGCAAAATATTACTTTTCTGTCATACATCTATTTCCCTCCTCAAGGTGAGACTATCAAGAACAAATTCTCTCTAATCTTTAACTCATATATAATCATCATGTGTTCGTATTAATAATTCTACCATTTATATTCTACTTTAATCCTTTCACGAACAAGATAAACCCTATCTATAAAATTTTTCACCACATTGGGACCGATAACTCACAACTCCCCAAGCTCAGTCTAACATAATCTAGAACGAAACAACCACCTATTCAAAGCCTCACATTAGGTCTTGTCGATGAACGATTGATAGGTGTTGTTATATTAAAACTCAAAAAAGGGTATGCACCTTACCCTCAATCCTTTAAAGTCTAATACACACACCCACAACATATCCTCTAGTTTCTTGATAGTTTACCTTGTCTTCATGTTTGTATGATGGTGGAAAGTAGTACTGAGGTGTAACTAATTTTAAAAAGAATGTTGAAATACCATCTTGTATTTTGAGGTAAAATATATATCTTGATCTGAGATAATTGACCTCAAAAACCCATGCAATGGCACCACATCATCAACATACCTCCATACCAGAACACCTAGTGTCTTTCATTTCTTGATCTTTATAAAGTGAGAAAATTTCATTAATCAATCCAAAATTTTCCATATATCATCACAACCTCCCGGAGAATAGGGTAACCTAGTGATGAATTCCACCAATATTTCATCGCACTTCAAGTTAAGAATATAAAAGGGCTATTAAAAACTCCAGGAACAATACGCTCCTCCTTTGCTAGATGGAAAACCAGATATCGATAAAAAACTCTGACACTACCCATTTCATCCTAGGATACCAAAAATAGATAATTAATCCATGATAAATCTTGGAAACGTTTTGGTGTACCATCAAAGGTGATTTATGAAAATCATGAAGGACTCCCTCAAACATCGTTATTAGAGAAAGAAAATTCTCAAAAACAACATATAATTGTAACTATCATTCACCCATCCTTATAGAGAATCACCATTTCCAAAACCATCATGTATCATATCTGCCTCTAGGTCTCCCCACGAAGACTCCTCCGCTAGCTGTATCAGAGAAGGAGTCACTATCATCTAAATCAATAAACCTATACTATTATCCTCCCACACATATAAGTGAAAAGCTTATAACTCTTCCATCACCATTAAAAATGTCTATAATCCCAAACAGTATCCATCCATGAATTTATTGTCAACAAATCAGCCACAACATTTCCATTTTCTAAGGTATAAGAGATATAAAAATCATAGTCCTTTAGAAACTATATCCACCTTTGTAATCTCAAAGTTAGATAATTCCAAGAACAAATATGCCTCAAACTCTTGTGATCTATATAGACCACAATTAAATCCCAAATGAGGAAATTCCACAATAACATTAGGGAATACAAAACTATTGATTCATCCTAATAATGGGTGGAATAGTTACACTCATGTAGACATAAATACCTATACCCAAAGGATACCACTACCTTATTATATATCAAGACACATCTGAAACCCAAATGAGAAGCATCACAAAACACCACAAGCATCACACCTTTCTATGGAACGTGAAGTACTGGATCACTAATAAACTTCCCCTTAAGGTAGTAAAATGATTCCTCACACTAATTAGTTGAGATAAAATCCTGGTCCTTCCAATTCAATGATTTTAATGGGACCACAATCCTTGAGAAGAAAAATACAAATATCAAGTAATAGCTTGTAAGACCTAGGAATCTATGAACCTCTTCAACATTCTTGGGTGATTCCCAAGAAAAATATTCCTTGAACTTTGATGGGCCCATGAAAAAACCCTATTGAGAAACCACATTCCAAAGTAAATGCACATGTAATGTCCAAAACATAAACTTGGAAAACTTTATATGGATATTATGGAGTATAAGAACCTTCAAGATAGATATGAGATGATCCAGATGGTCATCCTCTAAAATCAAGTAGATCAATATGTCATCAATGAAAACAACTATGAAATGGTCTAAAAATTCATAAAATACAAATTTCATGCACCCTATGAAAATAGTTAGCATGTTTTTTACACCGAAAAACATGATTACAAACTCAAACATCACATACCTACATCTAAAGGTAGTCATTAGAATATTTTCCATATTCAACCTTAACTGTTCCAACCCAAACCACATATTCATCATAGAAAACTAAAAAACCCCTCTCAACTTGTCAAAATGATCATTTATCCTCATAATAGGGTTATGTTTTTTTATCATGACTCAATTCAACCTCCGGTAGTCTATAACTAGCCTTATACTACCATCCTTTCTTTTGGAGAATAATGTTGGAGCACCCCACAGAGACGCATTGGGTCAGATAAAATCCCTATGAATCAAATAATATATCTAAATTTTTATCTCCCACAACTTATAAGGTTCATTTAGATATAAATCCATATAAATTAGATAAGAATCATGTTGAAAGAATATCCCAAACTCACCAACTCATCAAGTTGGTAGTGTTACTACCTTCTTGGGAAAAACATCTAAAAACTACCCAAAAACCAGAGAAACAAACCCCAATCCATCATTCAATGATTCCAAGGAAAACACATCCAACTAGAAATAAAGGGGATCCATGCATCTACTACCAACCTAAATACCCATCACACCAACAAAACTCACACATTGGCCATCCAAATCTGAGAACATGACTCTCCTATGGATGTAGTCAATAAAATCATTCACTAAATACAACTAGCTAATAATAATGATAACATCATAGAGTTTCATCAATAGTATGAATAGATCCGTACAGGACTGATGTGGCCCCATCATCAGTCTACACCACCAGCACATATCAAACAAGCTAGTTTGGCCCCCCAACTGAAGTAGTCAACAATAGGGGAATAGATTCCTTTCTACATCTAGTCCTAGAACACATACTAGAGTGAGGGAAACAAAGAGGAGAAAATATCCTGAATCAAAAAAAGGAATAAATAGTTCTACACGATAATCTAACAATACCTCAAAGGATATTTGGACCCTCTAGAACTTCTACCTCCCATGAATTAAACTAACCATGTCTTGAGGTGGTGAATCGGGCTTGGAAAAGATAATGATGACATAATATATAGTCTATCCTTACAAACCATGTATACCCTACCTAGTTGGACATTCCATATGAAGGTTCACATGAATGAGGAGTGTGTGTAGAAATACACGTACTTGGATTGGGAACATGGGAAGCATACAAGGTGGACTAACATGTTTTTTACCAATATAAATAGACATGGGGTCTGAGTATACGAACCCAACCAGCATAGATGACCTGATCACTAGATATGTTGGAAAATCGGTATAGGCAACCTATATGACATGTACCCCTACATAGATGGGAACTGTGTACCGAATAGATGCATGAGCAGGAAGTGAAGAGGGACCCCACATTGTGTGTATCCCATCACATATCATGTACTACTTTAGGTCTTCCGACCAATCTTTGAACCTCCATATATTCTTTGTTTGAACATAGATTTTTCCCTTTGAGATGTCTATCCAGAGTCTGTTTTCACATAGAACATGATGGAACCTGTGGAAGAAGATTTTGAGATATGATGGGAAATATTTAGAGGTTTTCACATGTTACAGTAACACCTGATGATGGAAGTGATCATATATAATCACCAGAGAATTAATGGGAATACCCTTCAGTTGGGATGGGAAGTGCAGTTCCTCAATGGAAGTTCCAGGCTTACCCTCTAACAAGAATGGGAAGTGGAAATCCTCAGTGATCTTTTCAAGTTACCCTCAATTTGGAATGGTTAATGGACTTCCTCAATGTTTCAGGCTTACCCTCTAACTGGGTTGGGAAGTGGCAATACCTGATGAAATCATCTAGGAGTAACCCTTTAGTAGGGATGGGCAGTGGTGTTTCCATAAAGAATCACTGGGCTTAAACTCTTATAGGACTGGGCAGTGGAATTCCCTGATGAACTTCTTGAGTTATTCCCTCCATTAGGACTAGGAAGAGGCATTCCTCAATGAATACCATATTTGGATACTCCAATATTACCAGGGTATGAGATCCTTTCCTAAACAGGTGACCCTTGAGTGTGAGGATGAATGATGAGGTGTGTTTTTTTGTACCATTGGACTCATGAGATAGAGAAATTGTTTCCCCACCAAGATCTATTCTTGTGAGGAAATCTAAAACTATGTGGGAGAGTTAGTGACACCCAAAGAAGGTAATATTAAGGTGTGGGGATTGAGTCTCTTAGACTTTTTTGTTTGGTGAAGACGTAAGAGATGTTGGGAATCATAGATGGGATTACCTTGGAATTGTTGGCCACTCTTCTTCTTGGAATGATCTGTGAGATACAAATCCCCTTACTATCTCCTTTTGGATTCTTTGACAAAGAATATGAATACATATATCCCATTTCTATACCCACTCCTTTACTTTTGGTTACTCTTCTTCTAGGAGAGGTAAAGACGCATAGGTTATACCACGTGCTTTCTTTGTCTAGCTTCTCGCGGCTTGATGAGTCTAATCTACTATTATAGTTAGCAAAGACTTGATGCGATGTTCATATTCTCTCCATTTTGAGCTCCTTGCGTTTAGATGAGTTTAATTTCACTCTATTGTTTAGTTTAAGTCTACTGTTTTATTGTAAGTTGTTCGATCTACTGATTTCCTCTTTAGTTGTATCTCTTACTACTCCCCATTCACCTTTTCAGGGCCTTGTACTGAGTCTGTATATACTCTTCCCTATGTGGTCTTTTTCCAACACGTGTCGTGTCTTTTTCTGATGGCAAATAGGTCGATCATGACTTTAGAGGATCTTAGGGATACAGAAGGCTTGGATTGCGTATAGTGATCATAGCTTGGGATACTAGAGATGGAATCTCATTTTTTTACCTTTTTAAAGTTTTTTAGGCTGGGACATAGTTCTAGTTGGGTGTGTATTTTTTCCTTTATATTTCAATTTACACTATATTATTTTGTTCTGTTTAGTGGTTCATGCATATTGGTTTATTTATAGTAGTGTTTCATTTTTTTATTTCATTCTATATTCACTTTTTCATTGAGTTTAGTGTCTGTGTACATGTATATAGGAAAATTTATCCTCGAGTTTAGTGTGCCTTTGGCACTTATCGCCAGCCCCTGACCTATGGAGGTAGGCCTATGGTAGTCATGGATAAAGCCTCAGCTTGGATTGGGTCATTAAAGAACTAGTTTTTATGATGTTAATGAACCCAAAAGAACTACATTGGACCCTATCTCCTATGAAAAGAATGGATACCATTTCCCCCAAATGGAGAGAATGAAAATTGTTGTTTAAACTGACTCCCTGTTGATAAAAATCTCAAAGGTATTCAATCCTAAGACTTTCAACTAGAAACTCTGCTCCTTGAAGAACCCTAATGGTACTCATTCTCATGGTAAACTTCCTCAGGAGTGAATCATATAGGCCACCTTATATGTTTAATATTATATTGAGAAACTCATGCATATTTACCGCCTTCATGGTCAATGAAAGAAACTGTTCCCAAAACTCTTTAGGTAAGTAGACCTATGAAACATCCACCTCCTTCCACTAACCATGATAAATCATCCATCACTAATGATAAACTCTTCATATCTAACTGACTACCTATGGATCCCATTACTCCTTCATGTCCCAAATCAAACTAAAGGAGTTCTCAAGATCCTTCTCTATTTTAGAGACAATTCCCTCATACTTTTCCAAAGATTGTCACTAAAAAGATCATGAAATTTTCTTCCCCTGATCATCCTCTCCAACTGAATCAACCTTTCATCAATCAACTAGATCAACCTTTTGAAACTCAACTTCCATAACAACACATGACTGATGTCCAATAATTAATGATTAAAGGGAATAAAGGATTTCCTAAGCCTAGAAGTATGTAATTTTATTATGATTCATTTTAATTCACATAAATTCATTTTAACTTCCCAGAACCACCCTACTAAAATAGGAACACAAGTCATCGTGATGTATGTACCTCACCTAGGTCTCCACACAGAAAGAAGTTCCATGTTACCTAGTTGTTTGGTAAGCCCAAATTCCTTACATCATATCACGGGGAGTCCAAAATAATGTGTCCTTGATGGAATTCCCTAGATAATGTCACACACCAAGGATAACTGTCATTATTCCCTTACTTACCCATGAAATACTTACTATGCTTGTAAATACCCAGAACTCAGTTGGCTCGAGCCGGTGACTAAAACATAATGTGTTATTTTTTTAAATATTGAATAATTAAACAACATATTACACAAAAGAGGAATTTTACCGGTCTAGGTTTTCAATAATTAGATAAAACTAATACATTTCATCCAAACTGTACAATAATAAAATTAATTCTACAAAAAAATATTCAATGTGATGCCCCCACATAGAAAAAATATCACTGATAAGTCTACTAGACCTATAAAAATTAATTTAAAATTTTTGGTGAGCATTTATAGTTCCCAGTAAAGGGTTTTGAAGCTTTTATAAAATTATTTTAAAATATTTCTTAAAAATAAATATACATAAAATAGATCTTAAACACTTTTTAATTATAAAAAAAATATATTTATAAAACCATTAATTTATCAAAATAATTATAATTAAAAGAACTTTTGGATTTATCATGTTGAAAATAATAATTTTCTAGTGGGTCTATCATGATACTTGGAAGACCGTAATAAAATCAATAACATATGTCTACTAGTCATAATTCATTTGGAACAAAGTTACCTTAAGACTTATGGGTTCACTCCCCATAACATCACATAACATAATAGTGAAAATCCTTGAAAACATTTTCCATGGACCTTCCTTTCTCATTACAAACCAAAAAAAATCAAAATACATACACAATATTATTATTTTTAAAATAAAATAATCTTTCTCAAAATATATCAAAAAAATTTCCTCATTAATTTCTAAAATATTTTTAGGAGAATCCCATGATTGAAATAAAATTTATTATTTATAAATTATAAATAAAATGGTTAATGAATTAAATTGCATATAAGATCTAGAATTCTTGAGATGTAATTTACAATTTAGTTTTTGGACATAACTAATTATGAATGACATACAAAGGGGTGCATATGAAATTTCACACATGAAATGATAGTTTTTCCACATGAAATAATATCTAATTTGGGATTTTCACATAGATTGAGAACTATTATCACTTAAAAATTAGGTTACACATAATCATAAACCCTAAATTGATAAAATAAGAAAAAATATAACATGTAAATAAAAGATTTTCCATTTTAAATAAATAAATTGGTATACATATATGTATATATATGAAAAAATAACTACAATATCATAATATTAAATTCCATTAAAATTTTAAGGCACACAATAACAAAACAGGGTTTTGTTATTGTTTTCCATTTTATATTAGAGATTATAATCACATAGGAAAACTGTATTTTTAATTAAAAACATTATTTTCATGGATTGACATATATACGTATATAAATAATATATATATATATATGTACTACTTTGTAGACCATAAATAATTTGATAATAACTTCACCATTAATTTTTTAATTCTAAAAATTTATAGAAGCAATCTCATATACTTACATATGATTAAATCAGTATACACACACACACACACAAACAAACACACACACACACACACACACACATATATATATGTATAGAATTGTTATAGACTAAAAATAATTTATCCCATACAACATATAGGTTTAAAGATAAAATTTAATACCATAAATATTATCACATATATATTCTCAAAATATATTGTTATATATGTGTGTAAATGCACATATAAACACGTAAATATATTCCCTTTTTAAAATGACAACAATTTGAAGAAATAAAATGAACCCTTAAAAACCATTGTCTTGAGAAATACAAGAATTAAATAAAAAAATCTTATCTTATAATTATTAAAATAGATAATCATATAATTATATGTATAATCATGAACACACACAAACACACACTTATATATATGTATATCTTTATAAAACTAAAATAAGTAGATAAAACTAATAAACCCTTACAAAATATAGGTTTAAGGATAGAATTTAAATTGTAGCCCTTATATTATAACATGTGAAAATACTAAGTTATATAGATGGATATAAATTCATATATATATATATATATATGCGTGTGTGTGAGTGTGAGTGTGTATTTGAAAAACAACATATTTTGATTATAAATAATTAAAACATTACTTATTTCTGGGCTAATAAAAGGATTTACAGCTCCTAGGAATTGAGAAGAATAAAGTGGGGGACTTGGGTAGTGAGGTTTAGAAGTCATTAGGGTGAAAATAGAGATATATTTATGTATATATTATATCTCATGTTTAAATTAGAAAAGATTCTAATTGAAATCCAAAATTGAATAAATCATGGAAGACAAAATCGATAATTAGTGTAAAAAAATTATAATATATTCGGGTTGATAGGATACTTAAAGGGGAATCTGAGGGTTGAGTCACAGGTTAAGTTTTAAAATAATCAAATCTTTTCATTGCAGTGGAAATATAAGGGAGTGTGGGGATAGGGATAGAGATACAATAATCATAGGAGAATAGTAGAAGAGGAAATCATTCTGGTGGGTGACCTTTGGTGCGATGAAGACTGGTACGAGCTCAATGAGGAATAAAAGTGGATTTATATGGGTGGCATGGATAAGAATCCACATGACCTAAGGGCTGGAATTAAAACCATATGTTTGACTGAATTTGTAGGGTAAAAAACTCAACGATGGAGAGAAAGGGATGGCCCAAATTATATAGGATCAATCAGAGGGTTTAAATAAACCCTTGTATTTTTGAGGAATATGCCCGATTGAATGAGGAAAGGGGAAGGATGAAATTATGTTTGTGAAGATTGAATTGATAAGAATTAAAACCTATCAATTAAAGAAGTGGTCTCATCGGGGAGTGGAGGCAGACGACTGAGATCACATCCGTCCTGATTGAATGGATGGATTTGATATGTGTTAAAAAAATGCATCCCGCATCAAAACCAACTGGTTTTGCGGACCACCCTATATGGCTGGGCATATGGTGGCATTTTTCGATGTCACCAACACACACAACACAAATGCATTATACATAGGTCATGTGGGCTTCGTCTTACCCACACTCACAGACTAATACCTAGTCCACCCATGCTTGGGCCAATTCATCCCACCCTAGACATGGGCTGACCTGTTACTGCTTAAGCTTTTCCTGTGTTGGCCCCTACTAGATCTTTAGGGATTGGCCTTAAGGGTTCCCTCGTTTGTGCGGGTACTCAGCCTAATTTTTGTAAAAATAGTTAAACATGACAAAATAAAATATATATACTTATATATACATATATTTAAACAATTATTAATTTATCTCATTTTTTAAACAGAAATAAAATTTGATAAAACTATTATAACCAAAGTTATAATTTTATAAAAATAATTTAATCATAATCCATAACTAATAATTTTGAAATATCATATACAAAAATTATTATAAATATATATATAACCACCATCCTTTAAAATTAGTTATAATTATTATAAAATTAATTTCTATTAAATTCAAGGGTTATAATAACAAATTAATAATTAGAACATTTCTTTCTAGTAATTTTATTACTAACAAATATAAATTTAAATTCATTTTAAAATTTTAAAACAGCCAATGGAAAAAAGAAATCCCAACGGCTATTTTTACAATTTTTGGAAATGGTTTTATAAATACTTAGGTTTACGGGTATCTAAAGGTACAAAAAAATTATCCCAAATTTTCATTTTAAATCTTTCTTGTTCTTAGAATTATTTCTATTCTTCTTTCTATTTTATTTCTTTTTATGGTAGATCCAAGACATTATTGATACACAATTGGTATTTTCATGCTAATGGGAGGTCTTCTAGTGGCTCTAATAGGGTTTAAAATGAGTTTTATAAATTAATTGTTGTTTTTAGACTTGTAATAATGTAATGTGTTAGTGTTATATTAAATAAAATGTTTCCCATACGTTCTTATTTCCTAGATTCATCTATATTAATTAAATTTGTTTTTATAAAATAATAATAATGGGTAATAAAAATAGTAATGATATTAATTATACTATAACAACAATGGTTCAGGGGGTTACATTACGCCCCCCTTCACAGAATTGTACCATCACAATTCTCTTGTACACACATGCAGTTACAATATTTAACATTGATGTTTCTTAACCAGTATCACAAGAGTTGCTGATTCTATATTTTAATTGTTTCCAAATAAATTCCATGTTCATCAATTTCATTGGTCCAAACACATCTTGAGCAGTTAAGGTCAAACACATGTATACAGCGAGTGGATCTTAGTTAAATGTAACATTATATTAAAATAATAGCGATATTAGAAAGTAATTGATACCAATAAACCAACCAAACCACCCTTTTTTTCTAAAAATTTAAAATCATAAAGTCTCTCATAGGAAATGAAGTTCAACAGTTCATACAAATAAGTTATGTGGAGTTCACCCTCATAAGAAACTTCCAAAAAATTCCATAAAGATAGATACCTTTCAAACTTGGTAAAACATTTGAAGAGACCCTCAAAATAGTTTCCTCACCATGCCTAGAATATAAGATGTACATGAACTAGGAGAAAATAAATGAAGCCTGGTCCTCGGAAGAGTCATAATTTTCTAGGAGTGTTGGATATCTGATAATGATTATTTCATGATAAAAAAATATTTTTTAAAGGCTCAAATATGTCAAAAATGAATTTAACATTGTCTTCTCCGGTATTTCATCTCGAAAGGACAAAATATTAGTTTGTGATCTTCTGCCTTCCATCTGAAAATGTAAAATAAAATAATTTTTATATGAAAGGTACGCTTACATTTTTATTAATTTTTTCTAATTTTTTAAAATTATATACACCATTCCTCAAATTCCAATTATAAAGACCTAGACACTAGTTTCCCGGATCCGGTGCATAAAACATGCTATGTGATTTTTTTAAAGAATGAAATTGAATAATTTCACAACATATTACACAACAGAGGACCTTTACCTATCTAGGTTTTGGATAATTAACCACAACTGATAGACATCATCAAAACTATATAAAAAATAAAATTAATTAAACAAAATAATCATCAGTGTAATGCATCCACATAGAAAAAACAACACTAATAAATCTACTAAACCTGTAAAAATAAATTTAAAATGTAGGGTGAGCATTGAAAATGCCCCTAAAATGGTTTTAAAACATTTAACGAATTATTTTAAACAAATTATTTAAAATAAATATACATACTTAAAATATATTTTCAAAAAAATTTAATTCTAAATAAATATATTTATAAAACCATTAATTTCCCAAAAATAGTTATAATTAAAAGGACATTGGGGTTTTATATATTGAAAATAATAATTTTCTAGTTGGTCATTCATGATACATTAAAGACCATAATAAAAACCATAACATAAGGATACTATTCATAATTCATTTGGAACAATGTTCCCTCAAGACATATGGGTTCACTCCCCATAACGTCACATAACATACTAGTTTCAATCATTGGAAACACTTTCCCAAAAACTTCCTTTCTCATTCCAAACACAAAAAATTTCCAAATACATACAGAATATTATTTTATTTAAAAGAAAATAATCTAACTCATAACATGTCATAAAAAATTCGCAAGAATTTTTAAAACAATTTTTAAGTGAATTCCATGCTTGAAATAGAATTTATTATTTATAAATCATAAATACAGTGGATAAAGAATTAAAATTCATACTTGATCTAAAATTCATGAGATAACATTTATAATTTATTTGATGTCCATAACTAATTATGCATGACAAACCAAGTGTTACAAATGCAATTTCTCACATGAAATTATATCTTGTGAACATAAAATAATAGCTTGTTTAGGATTCTAACATATATTGATAACTAGTATCACTTAAAAATTAGGTTACACGTAATCATAAACATTAAATACGTAGAACATGAATAAATAATATCTTTTAAATTAAAGGTTTACCCAATTAAATAAATAAATTGATATAAATATATGTATATACATGAAATAACAACTAAAATATTAAAATAATTAACCCCTATTAAAATTTTAAGGCACATAATAAAAAAACAACATTTTGTTATTTTTTTCCATTTTAGAATATAGATTATAATCACATAGGAAAACTGTATTTTTAATTAAAAAAAATCTTTTCAAGGATTGAAAAATATATATATATATATATATATGTAAATAATATATATATACTTATTTTGTATAACAAAAATCATTTGATAAAACCTTTACCCTTAAGTTTACTATTTTAAAAAATTCATAAAAACAATCGCATATATTTACATATGTTTAAATTAGTATATATATATATGTATATAATTTTTATAGACTAAAAATA
Source organism: Viscum album (assembly GCA_963277665.1). NCBI lineage: Eukaryota > Viridiplantae > Streptophyta > Magnoliopsida > Santalales > Viscaceae > Viscum > Viscum album. The sequence goes on from OY728160.1 coordinate 1,377,649,525, forward strand.
ATTTATCCTTTATAACGTATAGGTTTGAAGATAATTTTTAATACAATAACTACTATCACATATATGTAGTGTAAATATATTTTTATATATGTGTATATTCATATATATATACCCTTTATAAAATGAAAACAATTTGACGAAATAAAATGAACCCTTACAAACTATTGGCTTGAGAAATAAAATATTTAAATCAAAACTCTTATACTATATATATCTAAAAATAAATAATCATATTTTTATATGTATAAACATGTCTACAAATACACACACACCCACAGATATATATATATGTATATCTTTGTAAAATTAAAATAACTTGATAAAAAAATAAACCCTTACAAAATATAGGTTGAAGTATAAAATTTAAAACGTAAACATTATTTCATAATATCGGAAAATATTAAGTGATATAGATAGATATAAATTCATATATATATATATATGAGTGTATTTATGTATTTCTTTGTAAAAATATAGTTTGTCCAAAAATAATTAAACCCTTACCTATTTCTGGGGTCAATTGAAGGATTTTAGGCTCCTGGGAATTGAGCAGAAGAAAGCGGGGGAGTTGAGTCTGGAGGTTCTGACAATATTTGGGTGAAAATACAGATAAATATATTTATATTATTACTTATATCTCATGTTTAAATTATAAAAGATGCTAATTGAAATTTTAACTTGACTAAAGCATGGAAAAAATCGATAATTAGTGTAAGAAAATTATAATCAATTTGGTTTGATAGGAAACTTGAAGGGGGATCCGAGCTTTGAGTCATGATTTGTGTTTTAAAATAATCCAATCTTGTCATTCTAATGTAAATCGAAGGGAGTGTGGGTCCAGGGATGGAGATGCTAGTATCATGGGAGAATAGTGGAAGAGGAAAGCATTCTGGTGGTAGACCTATGGGGCAATGTGGACTGGTGCGAGTTCAACGAGGAATACAAGAGGATTTAGATGGGTGGCCTATGTCAAAAGCCACATGATCTAAGGGATGAAATTAAAACCCAATGGTTGACCTTTTTTGGGTGAAAAAAATCAATGAGGGGAAGAGAGGGAAAACTCGGATTAGCTATGATCGACTAGAGGGTCAAAATAAACCATATTATTTTTTAAGAGGAGGCCTGATTGGATGAGGGAAGGGGAAGACTGAGATTAAGTCTTTTAAGATCATACAGACAAAAGTGAATCTGGATCAATTAAAGGAAGTGGCCCAATTGGGGTGTGGATGTGGATGATATAGATAGTTTCTAGCGTGATTGAACAACTGGATTTGATCCATATCTAAAAAAATGCATCCCACATCGAAACCAACTAGTTTTGGGGACCTCCTTATAAGGTTGGGCATGTGTTTCCATTGTTTGATGTCACCAGCACACACAACACAATGACCTTATACATAGACCGTGAGGGTTTTGGATCACCCACACTCATGGACCAGAACCCGAACCACCAATATTCGGGAAGATTCATCCCACCATATACATGGGATGACCTCCTACTACTCAATCATTGCTTATGATGTTCCCCTACTAGACCTTGAGGGCATGGCCTTAAGGATGACTGTAACAACCGAAAATTTTATTAATCAAAATTCATATGGATAAAATTTTATGTCTTATTTTGTAAAATGGTTATATAACATATGCACCTATTTGGTTTTATGTTTTTGGATTTTAAAATATTGTGAATGTTGCTAATATAGTCATTGAACGGTGATCACATGATTAGTATAAATATAGGGTTTTAACAAATCCAATTTACTCAGACAAACGAAGTGATGCCCTAATCTAGTAGAATTGCTTTGTACAAAGCCCTTTTTTGGAGCTCTTAAAGGAGTTGGCATCACTAGGATTCACTCTTAACCAAGACTAATTCTAGATTCAAACCGTTATGCTTGAATGAAACCATCTACAAAATAAGTGGAAGTTGATAGAGATTAAGACCAGAGCGATGTTATCCAAGCCACCCCAAGAGTCTGTCACCATAGAACAACTTATCCTTAATTATTATACGGGTGTTTTATGGGGTTATGTAATAAGACCATAGAACTATGATTATGTGCTTTATTTTTTTTTATATAAATAATATATATTCACATCATTATTGTTACTTGGTAAATAGTTTTTAAAGAAAAAATAGTATTTTTAGTTAATATTAAATTAAGAAATATATTTTGATGAATTAATGGATTTTTTAATCAAATAAAATTGTAAGGAAATATTATTACTAAATTAATTTTTATTAAATATAAATGATTGTATAAATTTTATGAATATAATTGTAATTTTTATTAAGGTTTGAAAGTTGTTTTTGTTAAAACCCTTGAATTTTTGATAAATTTAATTTTTTATTTTGAAATAAAAAAATTCACATATTTAGAAATTTATATAGATAAAATGAATATCATTTTTGGATTCAGGGCATCGAAATTATCTAATGGTGAATTTTTCATAATTTTCTGAGAGTTGAATTTTTAGGTCAAAATTAAATACCATTTTATTTTATAATGTGTTTTATGACATCATAATGACACAATAGTGATGTAATAAAATAATATAAATGTCATTTTTTGTCCAATATATGTTTCATCTTTAAAATAATTTGATTTTAGATTTGTTTGATTAATTTTATGGTGCCTTAGTGGACCCTTTGTGGCTTATAAAACATTTCAACTTTTAAAATAAATTCCTTGAGAGTGTAAATTAGCTCCGCATAAGCAAGACAAATATTTTAAGATGTTAGGCCATTGGCGGCATAAAATAATTTCTTCCAATCCACTTTGGAAAAAATCATAGGCAAAAACCATGGGTTGGTTTGTGGTTTTGATTATTTTAATGTGTGGTGTCCAAAACCTAAATAATAATGAATTGTCTAATAATTCCAACATAAACCCAGCCACTCTCTAACTTATCTTCACTCAAAACCCTTGGATCACGTCCCCACCCTACCCTCCTCTCTGTAAAATCCTCACAAGGTTCACCAAGCTCTCAATAAGCCTCTCTCAAGCCCCTCCCAAGCCTTTGGGATAACACTTCCAAGTAAGGGATTTCTTCCTTTCTCATTTTTTCCAAGTTTCTTTATATTGTTATACCCTTTTAATTTCATTTAAAAATGATGGGTCATGATTTCTCACTTCCCCCATACTTTCCTCCATTTTTTTTAATGATGATATAACCCTTTCCCTCTCATTAATTCCACCCATGTACACCAGTGAAAATGCCGAAATTCCGTAAGGGGTTTTCTCTCTTCTTTTACATTAAAGAAATTATTTTGAATTATGAATCTAAATTCCATTAGATATGTTGGGAAAAGTTTCTATATGAACCCCTTATAGTAACATTAAAGTAAATATTATGAGTTGATCTTTTCTCTCTCATCAACTATTTTTTTATGAATTCTTATGTCACGTTTTTATGCTTCCGAAATTACACCGTGATTTTCCAAGCCAAAGTCATTGTGTAGTGAATACCGTGCCCATTTCTCTATCAAGGGTATTCACCTTTATGCACATTTACGTATTGATTATAGATTTTAATGTATTAATTACACATTCCCTTATCATGAAATAATTGATTATGTTTAATGAATCCATGTTATATGATATATGTGGCCGACTTATGCATGAAATGAAATGATTAAGAAGGGTACACCCTGAAATCACTCTAATGCATTGGGTAAAGATTAATATCATGATACGCCAAGTGAAATGACGGTTTAATCATGATAATTCAAGTGTAAATAGGGTTTACTCATGCTAATTCAAGTTCAATGAGGGTTTACTCATGCTCCATGTGCAATGAGCCTTGTCTCAAGATAATATCATATTAAATGTTGATGCCACATTTCCATGTTATGATAGTCATGCTATATCAAGCCTTTATGTTCATGTTTCTCTTGTGCTCCATTGATATTCCTATTTCCTAACATGTAGTATATTCTTCATGTTATTCCTTGTTTACTCCCTTACTAGGCTTTATAAATCACCCTTTTCTTATGTGTGTCCTCAGGTTATCCCATTCAATGTTAAGTTCGAAATAATGTTATGGCCATGTAAAGGATGTTTTCAGAAAATACTTTCTATTTTATGTTCTTAGTTGTTATGTAATGTTCCTAATTTCCCAATACCCTAGACCTATTGATCCATATAGTTGCCTTAAGTGAATGTTTATGTAATAAATCATGTTTGTGTGCGTAATAAAGAGAAGAGTTGTTATAGTTGGTATCAGATGATATGTTTAGTTATTTTTGGGATTGAGATTAGAAAAACCTAGTGAAAGCCTTTGGGATAAGAATAAGTATAATAAAAACAACCCTAAATTTTGGTGAGTAATTAGTATGTGGTTTATCAAGAAAATACATCCCTTTTTGGATACTAGCAGGTAGAGGCATCTCTGGCACATATGTATCTAGGGTTAAAACCCGAAAACACTGCTTTGAGCTAGACTCGAACGAGAACTGGGGTACAAAAACGGGCCTTGCTTCACCCTTGGTTATGACACTCCCATGGGATATGATTTGGTAAATTCATAATCTTAGTTTGAACCATTATTAAGTGAATTAAAAAATTTACCTTAAGAATATATGTTGGGAAGTAAATCATGGATAATATAGATTAAATCCTATAAATTCATATGTTAAGGAAATAAAAGTAATTTATAAGTCATATGTTTTTGTTTTTGGATTACCATTTATGTGTTACCCATAACATTACATTTATTATAGCCAATGAATGGTAATAGGAGGACTTGGGGTAATAACCGATGCGAATATCAATGTGATGACTATTCTAATGAGATACCCAATCCAATGGGAGTGGGAATCAAAAACTTTGTCATGATACACTCTTAGTTAACTCATGTTTTGAAAAGAAACATCAGTCAAGAGGAATGTTCAGCCCACCCTAATTAATAAGAACTTACAATCTAGAGATTCATGAGACAAATGGCTCCTAATTTTAATGGATCATCTAATCCCTCAATTGCCAAACAATGGATTAACTCCATTGAAAAGATCTGCTCCATCCGTCAATGTTCTGAACAAGATAAGGTTCTTTTGGATGCTTATCGTATGGATGGTGAAATTGAACAATGGTGGACATTGATCAAAAATAAAAATACCGAGGAGGAGATCGAGCTGTTGGAATGGAAGGATTTATAGAAAACGATTTTTGATATATATTTTCACGTGCACCCTACAACTTAAGATGGAAAGGGACTTCCTTTCCCTCTAGAAAAAAGATAATGAATCCATCAGATCATATGAGGAAAACTTCACAAGGCTTGCATGATATGCCTCCGTATTTTTCATTACCCCCAAATGCAAGGTTGACAGCTTCTTTTGTGGGCTAAAACCTAGCATACGGAAATCCCTAGTGATCCGTAACTTTGAGAGATAGGAGAAAATTTTCTGTTGCGCCCTCAATGTAAAAATAGAGATCATAGAATATCTTGGGTATCATGGGGATAAAATAATATTGTGGACTTTAATTCTGGTGGTCTGATGGATAAATCCAACAGTGCTAAGAAAATCAAACACCCCACTTTCCAAATGTGTGGAAGGAAGCACCCCAAAAATTTCCTAAAGGGGGTGATAAAATGATTTAGGTGTGGAAGAGAAGGGAACATCACCATTAACAGTCGACAAGAAAAACCCATGTCTCTGACAGAGGAGAGGAATGCTATGTTCGACCCTCAATGTGTTGTTCATTGCTTCAAATTCAAGGAACTATGGACCTTTTCAAACCAGTTCCCAAAGCCAAGGGTTTTTTGAGGCAACCCACAACCTCCGAGGAGAGAAGGGTGAGCTTTTTCCATCACTACCATCGAAGTGAACCCCCACAATGAAGTGGTGATAGGTACACTTGTTATTCATTCAAGAATAGAGAATGTAATTTTTGATTCTAGTTCTATATATTCTTTTATATCTGCAAATTTTAGTAGAAAAATCCCAACACAACCAAAAATCATGGAAGTAAAGATGTTGGTGAGAACGGAAAATGGGGAAATCATTGCATCCTAGGAATATAACTCCTCAACTATCATAATTTTTGGATTGAACTTCTCTGTGAACCTCATCATAATCCATCTTTCAGAATTTTATTCAATTCTTGGCATGGATTGTATTTCCTTATATAGAGCCAACATGAATTGATGTGAGAAGTAAATCACTCTCCGTATGGAGAATCGATCCTCGATTCTGTAAAATTGAAAGTAGGAGGATGAATCTTCCTTTAAACCATCATCTCAACCATGGATATTACTACCCTATGAGAACGCGTATCTTTCTCAGATGATTGAGTCTATGTAAGAAACCATCCTTGAAGACATGCCTATTGTGGAGCAATTTGCTGAAGTGTTTCCTGAGGAATTTTCTGGTCTTCCTCCAAAAAGAGATATTGAATTCTCAATTGATCTTATATATAGGGAATTTCCAATATCCAAAACTCTATATAGAATGGTTTTTGAAGAGCTTGGGGAGTTGAGGAAGAAACTATAAGAGAATCTGGATAAAGGGTTCATACCCCCAAGTGCTTCACCATGGGGTGTAGCAGTCCTCTTCTTCAAGAATAAGGATGGGTCAGTGCACCTTCGCATTGATTATCGTGAGCTCAAAAAAATCACAATAAAGAATAAGTATCCTATTCCATGAATTGATTAATTTCTTGATCAACTACATGTAGAACAATACTTCCCCAAGGTGGATTTGTGGACGTGATATTACCTAAAAATAGTGAAGAAAGAGGATATCCTCAAGAATGATTTTTGTACTAGATACATGCACTATAAATTCATAGTAATTCCTTTTGGACTAACTAATACATCAGTTATCTTCATTGACATGATGAATATAGTCTTTAGAGATTAACTCGACAAATTTGTGGTAGTCTTTTTATAGATTATATTATAATATACTCTAAAACAAAGGAGAGCATGAGGAGCATATAAGAACTGTACAAGAGACCTTTTTAAAGGATAAGATCCTTGCATAGTATAGTAAGTGTGAGTTCTGGTTGAATGAGGTATCATTCATGGGTCATATCATCACACACAATTGGATATCTATAGATCCCTCCAAGACAGCTGCAATAGAGGGATGATCGAGGAAAACATTGGTAATGGATATCCATAGATTCTTGGGGTTAGTTGGATAATATAACTGATTTGTGAAAACTTTCTCATGATTTTCAAACCCTCTAACCAAGATAACTCATAAGGGAATCAACTTTTCTTCGAGTGATGAATGCATAGAGAGATTCAAGGAGTTTAAAATGAGGTTTATCACTACACCAATGCTCACTCTACCCACAAGAAGAGAATTTTTTGTGGTATTTTGTGATACTTTGAAGAAAGTTATGGGTTGTTTGTTGATGAAAAATAACAAAGTAATTGCTTATGATTCAAGTAAATTGAAAGTTCATGAGAAAAACTACCCAACACATGATCTGGTGTTAGTTGCAGTAATATTCTCTTTGAAATTTTAGCAACATTTCCTCATTGGAGGGAATTTTGAAATACATATTGACCAAAAAATCCACAAGTATATATTCACATAGAAAGAGTTGGACATGCGCCAATGATGATGGTTAGAGAAAATCAAAGACTATGACTACTCCATCCATTACTAGCCTGGGAAAGAGAAAAAGATGGAAGATTCGATAAGTAGAAAGGACCTAATGATTCTATCATTGATGAGAATTGAAAAGGATCCAATATTCCTAAATTTGATGAATATGGACATGGGAATCATAAAGAAGGTAACATCATCAATCCTTTCACAAAGGATTTCTCAACTGTCTCTTCTGGAAATGTTAATGGATGCCCAAAAGGGTGATGCAGGAATTCAAAAGAAAGTAAAAACTATCAAAAAAGGGAAATCCTCGGAGTTCAATGTTATTGAAGAAGGAATTGTGATATTTGGGACAAGACTATATGTTCCATAAAATACGGAGTTAAATAATGAATTTTTGGAGGATTCACATAGTTAGAATTTCTCCATTCACCCATAAAACACAAAGATGTATCAAGATATCTGAGATAATTATTGGTTGGATAACATGAAGAAGGAGATCACTGAGTATACATAAATGTTCTTGGTATGTCTGCAAGTGAAGGATGAGAGGAAAAAGTTTAAGGGGATGATGCAACCATTACCCATACCATCATGGAAAGGTGATAAAATCACCATGTACTTTGTCATCAGACTTTTGAGACATTAAAAGGAAACAATCCTATCTGGGTTGTTTTGTATCATCTTAAAAATATTGCACATTTCATTGAAATTTCAAGTGGATTTCTCATTGGATCAACTGGCATAAATAAATATCAGAGAAGTGGTAAGTTTTCATGGAGAACCACTATCAATTGTATCCGATTGAGTTCCAAGATTCACCTCATTGTTTAAGAAGAGTGTTCAACATGATCTGAATACAGAGATGAACATCAGTACGGCTTATCATCCTCAAACTAATGGAAAATATAAGTGGACTATACAAACACTTGAGGACATGTTGAGAGCATGATCAATAGAATTCAAAGTAGGATGGAATCAATATCTTCTTCTAGTTGGGTTCTATTATGACAAAAATTTCCACTCAAGAATCCAAATGGCTCCTTATGAATCCCTTTATGGTAAGAGGTGAAGAACACCATCATGTTGGGATGAAGTTGGGGAGAGAACATTATGAGGTCCAGAAATGGTTTAAAAAATGGTGGAGAAGGTTAAGACCATCTAGTAACACATTTAAGCTACTTAGAGTAAAAAAAAGAGCTATGCTAATAATCATGGATGAGACCTAGAGTTTGATGTTAGAGACATGGTATTCCTCCACATATCACCCTGGAAGAGATTTATGAGATTTGGGAAGAAGGGAAAGCTTAGTACAAGGTACATCGACCCTTTGATATCCTTGATCGCATTGGAGCATTGGTCTATTGACATGAACTCCCACCAAACCGATCTCAAGTACATGATGTATTCCAGGTATCACTTTTGAGGAAGTATATACCTGACCCATCATATATTTCTCAATCCATAGGTGGTACCATTAGATAATGGCCTCTCCTATGAAGAGAATCCAATGAAGATCTTAGATAATAGAGAAAAAGTTCTACGAAATAAGACAATGCCCCTCGTCAAGGTGTTGTGGAGAAACCACAAGTTTGGAGAGGAAATGCGGGAATCAGAGGAAGTGATGAAGCAAAGTTACCAGTATCTATTTTAGTGTGCGAAAAGAAAATTTCAAGCGCTAAATTTCTTATTGGGGGAAGATTGTAACGACTCAAAATTTTATTAATGAAAATTTCTCTTGATCTAATTAAGTGTCTTATTGTGTAAAATGGTTATATAACATAGGCATCACTTTGGTTTTATGATTTTGGATTTTAAAATAACATTATGAATTGTGACTTTTGCTAATATATCTTTTGTACATTGATCACATGATTAGTATAAATATAGAGCTGTAACAAATCCAATTTACTCAGATAGAGGAAGAGATGGACTCATCCAGTAGAATTTCTCTCTACAAAGACCAATTATCAGAGCTCGGAAAGGTGGTGGCATCACTAGGCTTCTCTATTGACCAAGACCAAGCTGAACTTCAACATTTTAAGCTAAAATTGAACCGTCTACAGGAGAATTGGAAGTTAATAGAGATTACCACCCAGGTGATGTTATCCATGCCACACCAAGAGTCTATCACCATAACACACCATACCCTCAGGACTTATGTGGGTGTTATAAGGGGTTATTTAACAATACCCTAGCACTATGATTATGTTATTTTTTTAATATAAATAATATACATTCATTTCATTATTGTTACATTGTAAATAGTTTTTAAATCAAAAATAGTATTTCTAGTTAATATTCAATTAAGAAATATATTTTGATCAATTAATTTATTTTTGAATTAAATAGTATTTTAATGTAATATTATTACTAAATTACTTTTTATTATGTATAAATGGTCATATAATTTTTATGAATACAATTGTAATTTTTATTAAGGTTTGAAATTTGTTTTTTTCAAAACCCATGAATTTTCAAAAAATGTTAGTTTTTATTTTAAAAGAAAAAATTCTCATATTTAGAAAATTATTTAGATAAAATGAATATCATTTTTTGATTCAGGATGTTAAAATTATATTATGGTGAATTTTTTCATAAATTTCAGGGACAGTCAAATTTTTGTTTAACAATTAAATACCATTTAATTATATAATGTGTTTTATGACATCAAAATGACCCAATAGTGGGGTAATAAAATACTATAAATGATATTTTCAACAAATATATGTTTTAACTTTCAAATAATGTGATTTTAGATTTGTTTTAATAATTTAATGGTGCCTTAGTGGACCCTCCAATACTTATAAAACATTTTAACTTTTAAAATGATTTCCTTGAGAGTGTGACTCACCTCCACATAAGCAAGACTAATATTTTAAGAAGTTATGAAATTGTAATTATAAAATAATGTTTTCTGATCACTTTTGGAAAAAACAAGGGAAAACATTATGGGTAGGTATTTTTTTTGAATAGTTTAATGTATGGTGTCCAAAACCTAAATAATAAAGAATTACCTCTCTTTCATAATATAAACCCACCCAAGATCCCACTTCTCTTCACTCAAAAACCTTGGAGAAGATCTGTAACCCTCTATCCTCTCTCTAAAATCCTCCCATGGTGCCCTATGGTCCCAAGAAACCTCTCTCAGGCCCCTCCCAAGCCTTTGGGATGACACTTCCAAGTAATGGATTTCTTTCTTTTCATTTTTTCCATGTTTCTTTATATGTTTATTCCATTTTATTTTCAATGAAAAATGTTGTGGTATGATTTTTTATCTCTCCCATACTACCCTACTTCTGTTTTAGTGATGAGAGACCACTTTCTCTCTCATTAATGCCTCCCATGTACACCTGTTATCATGCCGAAATTCAGTAAGGGATTTCTCTCTCTTCATTTACATTTAAGAAATTCTTTTGTATTATGAATCTAAATTAAATTACATAGGTTGAGACATGTTTCTATATTACAGACTTACTATCTATTTCAATTACATATGATTAGGATCCCCATTATCTCTCATCAACCATTTTTATGAATTCTTATGTCACCTCATTATGCTGCTGAAATTACACTGTGATTTTCCAAGGCAAAGTCATAGTGTAGTGAATACGACGAGGATTTCTCTCTCAAGGGTATTCAAATTTATGAACATTTACTTATTGATTATATAGTTTTATATATTAATTCCAAATTCATTTATCATGTAATAAATTATGATGTTTAATGAGTTCATGTTATATGATCCATGTGGCCCACTTTTGCATGAAATGAAATGATTAAGAAGGGTGTGCCCTATTAGTGCTCCAATGAATTGGGTAAAGATTAGTATCATGATATGCTACGTGAAATGAGGGTTTAATCCTGATAATTCAAGTGTAATTAGGGTTTACTCAAGATAATTCAAGTACAATGAGGGTTTACTCATGCTCCATGTCCAATGATCCTTGAATCATGCTAATATCATGTTAAATGTTGATGCCACATTTCCATGTTATGATAATCATGCTATATCATGCCTTTATGTTCATGTTTCAATTGTGATGCATTGATATGCCTATTGCATAACATGTACTATATTCATCTTTTTATTCCTTGTTTACTCTCTTACTGGGATTTATAGCTCACCCTTTTCTTATGCATGTCCTCAGGTTATCCCATCCATTGTTAAGTACAAAGGAATGGTGTGGTAATGTAAAGGAAGTTTTCAATAAAAATGTTGTGTTTTATGTTCTAAGATGTTATGTAATGTTCCTAATTTCCCAATAAACTAGACCTCTCGATCCTCAGAGTTTTCTTAAGTGAAAGTTTATGTAATAAATCTGGTTTATGTGTGTAATAAAGAGCATGGTTGTTATACTGCCCTTGGATGTGCAGGTACTAAGCCAAATGGTTGAATTTTTTTAGTTAAACCTGATAGGATAAAATATATATACATATATATACATATTTTTAAACCACTATTAATTTATTTCCATTTTAACACATTTTTTTTGTAAAAATATCATAATAAAAGTAATAATTTTATTAAAAAAATTACTCATAATTCATAAATAATTAATTATAAATCTCATATAAATAAATGATTATATATATATAACCGTTCTTCTAAAAAATTATTTTTTCATTCCTATACAATTATTTTTTATTAAATTCTAGCGTCATACTACCAAATTAATAATCAAAATATTGCATGTCATTAATTTTATTACATAACAATATAAGATTAAATTGATTTTAAATTTTGAAAATACAAAATGGAAATGAGAAAGCCCAATGACTATTTTTATAATGGCCATAAAATATTTTTATAAGTACCCATGTTTTCGAGTATCCAAAGGCGCACAAAAAAGTCTCTCAAAACGATGTTCTACATTCCTCTTGTTCTTAGCATTCTTTTTATTCATATTGCTATTTAATTTCTTTTTATGGTGTATCTAAGAGATGGAGGATACACAGTTGGCCTTGTTGTGATAATGAGAGGTCTTCTAGTTGCACTACTCGGTCTTGCAATGAGTTTTATAAATAAATTAATGTTTTTAGCCTTGTAATAATGTAATGTGTTAGTGTTCTATTAAATAAAATGCTTCTCATATCCTCTTATTTTTTGAATTCGTATATATTAAATAAAATTATATTCATAAAATGATAATAATAATTAATAAAAATAGTAATGAAATTAATTATAATATTACAAAATAGGTTTTGCGCATTATAATGCATAACTCTAAGATCCATAATATCCCACAACGACCAGCCTCTGAAACCTCTTTTTCACATCATCTTTCAGCCAAATAAGTTTCAATGAAGGAAGAGAGATAGTGACCCATGAGTCTCACCACCATAAAGCCCTAGGTTAGCGACTAACATCGAGGGTATACAAATCTCATATATAAGAGGAATTTCCCTAAAAAAATAATATAGGATCATGACATTGGATGAATCAAACATAAAAAATACAATAAATAATATAAAAAATCAAAAAAACCAACTCACCATGCATGTATAAATGGAATGGGTATAAATAAATGTTTCCAAAGAAAATAACCAAATCTAAAGCTAAAGTGTTTACACAACAACCATCCAAGGGTTTGAGCTAGTAATATCCCTATTGAAACATGTAGTCATCCTAGAAAAATGAAAATCAGTTTATATATATATATAGTGTGCATACAAGTGTACTCTCTAAGTACATACCAAACTCTCTCTCACACTTTTGAAAAGAGAATAGTAATGCTCTTATGAGTAAATAGTAGAACCAACAACACATAAACATGTCAACTATCCAACCCAAGCTCACAAAGGAACACACACCAAAAAACTCAATCCAATTATAATAACATAATATGAATCATATTGATAAAATGTGAAACTTTACACTATTTTAAACTGATTTTGTACCCTCAGAACCCATCATATTATTTCCAAGAACTCCCATATCTTTCAAACATATCAAAACAAAACACCCACAACACAGTCACATCACATTTTTCCCACAGACACCAGGTCTATCATGTCACATCACCACTATTTCACTTTTGACATCTAGCCATTTCATCTTATGAATATCAATCTATCCAAGAAGTGATATTTATAAATAAGGGGTATCCAACCATAAATCCTCACCATATAGATGTTGGAAAAAACACCCCTATATATATAGGTGTCTTCACATGGTGCTCAATGCGGGTGGAGTGCATATATAAATGAAAATTAATATACAAATATATAAATATATAATAGCCACACATAATACCACCTTATAAGTTGACAATGAATGGTATACTAATCAACTCACTAGATTCCCCACTTTAACTACCACCTCTACATGAAAAACACTATACAATAAGCCACATTTCACATTTCACATTCTTTTCAAGTTAAAACATTTTCCATATTTTCATTACCAACCAATTGCATTATTTAATGAAATTTACTCATTGACCATACCAGTAATTTCAAATTAAACACTCATCATTTAATTATAATACTACCTAGAGAACTACAACAACACAACACACCACTCAAATGAATAAAACATCACCCTTTTCAAATGATCCATCCCAACATCACATCCATCTCATATCCACATCACATTCCACCTTCCATCATTAATTCCCCACAACATGACAAAAAATATCCATGTCATTATCACCTCATAGCATGGACACATAAAATCATCTCATCACTACCCACAATATTTACTTCACACACACCCATCACATCATGCAACATTTTACAAATTTGTTCAATGGGGATTTTATTATATTCCACTTTTATTTTGTAGGTATTATCATAGAAACCATGTTTTCCAAGTGAACCCATTTAATTAACTATATATAATTAATTAATCAATTACATTTAGGGTTATATAAAAATAATAATACCAAATTGGATCCACAAATATTACAAAAAAGTACAAATAAAGGTCCCAATTACAATGATTTTTAGAGGGAAATCCATCCCATAAATTTAAAATATCAACATAATATCAAATCACTAAAGACATGAAAATTAGAAACCCTTACCTTTTTAGTTTAAACTATATATTTAATTATCTTTATTAGTCCAAAAAAACCCATCCTCTATAGTTAAAAAAGAGTAACCCAATCACACATTACGTAACTAAATGATAAATTAAGGAATTCCCAACCACAAATGGAGCTTTTGAGTCTAATTATGCACCACATAGAGAATAAAAAATAGTCTTCGAACAACAAACACACAAGGGACTCATTGATAACCCTACAAAAAAACCAAGTATCATAAAAATACAGAATAAATCACCTCCAAAATGAAACCAGAACACTATGGTGGATCTATGATTGAAAAATAAGACAGAAACAACCAATAAAAGAAAAATAGATTTCCACTGAACCATTATAGGTTGTGAAACCCCCTATAGTTGGTTTCTTCAAATATTTATTTAACCATAACTCAAATTTAATTCACATCATGAATTACACATTCTGCACATGAATCCATTTCAAATAACCCCCCTTAACCCATATAAAATTCATGAAACTAGCCTGAAACACAAGATATGAACCACCAACTCATGATGTGAATATGATTTACATTGTGAACCACCTACTTCTGCACTCCTATAGAACTAACCTCCATCGATCCTTTTCTATCCTCCTATTAGAAATACCCACCCAAAAAACTAGAAAAGTAACAATCCAAGAAGGAAGAGACCATTGTAGCTTAAATGAATCATAATAATTAAGGTACACTTATTCTCGATTCTAGGGTTGTGGATTCCTTGAAGGGGGATGATTCTAGGATCTCTAATTTATATATATATATATGAAATTTTTCTAAGAGCTTAAAATCAAAACCCCGATTATTTGATATTTAATTATGATATAATACGGATACTTTGATGATTATTTTGTTCCAAATTTATGTTTTTTGGAATGTGACCCATGAAATTCTTATTAATTATTTCATTAGATTAATTTAATGTGATTTTTTGAAATGGGTTTTTCCATCTATACATAGATGAAAATATTATTTTCAGAATAAGGAAATCACATTTCTTATCAACCTCTGATAGTCTATCATTGAAAGAATGGTTTTGAACTTCTTTTGAATGAAAATTCTATAATGTTGGTCTTCAAATCGAATAGTGAGGGTATCTTGGCTCGAATGGTTGGGAAAAAAATCTATAATATAGATATTTCTATTGTTAAGGAATATATGAGTTTCTATGTTTAAATAATGTTAATAAGGATAATATCCCATAATAAATTGTATCATGATTTTTTGCAATCTTATAGATACCCTTCATTATTTTCGTTAGAATGTAACAGTGGAAATTGATGGGAAGATGTTTACTTGGGGGGGGGGAGAATAAAATACCTTGAGATTCCAATATGTAATTTTCCTAAAAATAAAAAAAAAATTAATATCTGGTTTCATACACAACAC
This sequence comes from Viscum album, assembly GCA_963277665.1. Taxonomy (NCBI): domain Eukaryota; kingdom Viridiplantae; phylum Streptophyta; class Magnoliopsida; order Santalales; family Viscaceae; genus Viscum; species Viscum album. Next base: position 1,377,665,525 of record OY728160.1, read on the forward strand.
TGAACTAAAAAGGAAAATTAATGTATTTTAATAAGATGATATTATATGTATTAAATGTGATTGTTATAATATAGTCATTAAATTGGTGGGTAGAAATAAAGGTAACCACATTCTGAAGTATATGTAGAAATAATAAAAATTCTATTTTTAAAATCAATTCACTATTAAATTCCATTAATATAACTAAATAACTAATAAGATCATTTTATGATTAAAAGTGAATATTCTTAAAAATTGACTATTTAAGATCTGTGTATATTTATTTTATAAAACTAAATATATTAAAGATTAATTAAGATAAAATGTTTTATTAATATGAAAAATATATTAATAGGATTATAATTTATAATTGTTTTTAAATTAGAAAAACTATAGTAAATATCTAATAAATAATTTTCCTATTAAAAACACATTTCTTTATAATTTATATTTAAATTTTAAGTTTTAATTTCTAAATTTATTATTTTAAATTCAAAAAATAAACATTGTTTTTTATTCATCAAATCGATATTATCCTAGAATTATTTTTTGTGATTTTTCAGAAATGGTTTATTTTTAGAAAAATAGTAAAAATATAATTTATATGTTTAACATATCTTTTATGACATTATCCTAAAATAAGTATATTACTCTTTCATGATATTAGTTATATGAACTATTATATTCCTATTTAACTTTTCTATATTATTCATGTCTTTCTTAATCTATGATATCATTAACTATTATTTTTCCCTTGTCGAGCATCAATGATTTCCCTATTATTTTATCCCCAAGGTACCCGAAACCGATCATTGAATGATTTTGAGGTTATACAAGTAGAAATAATAAAATTCCCACTATAAATTTAAGAAATATTTTATTACTCCAAATGTAACATGAGAATCATGTATATATCAAGTCCCCCAAGACTGCTAGACTATGTGATCCTTCATGATGTAATCCCTTGTATCTTATGCCAATGTAAAATAGTGACCGTAGAATATGAATTATTATTTCCATAGTTTATATTATCATATTGAAAAATGATCTGAGTGCATCTAGATATATCCATAATGGATTCACATGGATGTGATTCTTTTTTTAAGAGGATCATCTCATGTTATTGTAGTTTCACTTAGATTCTAGAAGGAAAACTATACATTCCATATGAAACCTTCTAAAGTGAATTCATAATAAGATATAAATTTGTGATATCTATAGTTATAATTAAAAAGAAATTTCCATCCATTTAATTCAATATTTTTATATTTTAGTTTCCTCTAGATATTCATTTAAGTGATTTTTTAGCCTGTATGGAGGAATATAAGACTTTGGATTGGTTTATACATGTCAAGATAAATTTTTAATGACTATGTCTAAGAATAATAATTGGTAACATATTTTGAGTGTCTTTCCTTTATATTGTTTTTCCTTATCATTTATATGGATTTTTTTTCAACTGAATGGTGTTTTTTATTCATTTTGAGGTAAATGATTCATCCTAACATTGTTATTAAATATGTATATCTATCTCTTTAATTTTTTTAATTATATATAATGGAATGATTAAACGTTTTAGTGTGTGGTGTTTTATTTTATGCTGTGGTGAGAGTGGAATCAACCTTGAATATTTTCTCTAAATTTCTCTTCCCTAATTAGAAGTTAAGAGCATAAAAAAAGTTGGTTTCATATTTGTGTTAAGTTATTATTACCATATTGATAAACATTCATAATGTAATATATTAACTAAATTGATTTCATCAAGTGGAACTTAACTTTATACAGTGCAAGGTTCATAGAAAAATATTTTAAGAAACAACTTTAGTTAAATATAGTTAGAATAATATTTTTTTATAATAAATAAGAAAATTAATAAGCTATTGAACTGGTTACAAAAATTTTCTCATTATCTTTTTATAATTAATTAATTAATTTACTATTGTTCATGATTTTATAAATGTTTTAATATATACATCACCATTAAATATTTCATAATTATTAAAAATAAAATAATTCTGACAATTTTAATTTTAGGTAATATTCCATATGTAATAAAACTAAGGGTTGATTTAAAACATTATTATTAGATAAAATAATTTAATTGAGACTTATGACAAGGATCGGTATCAAGTAGGCACTTTTTTTGGGAAAAGTTTCCTTTAATCAGTTATTTTTTTCTATAACACCACTGATTGAAATAATATTATTTCTTATTTTTAATTTTTTGTATATCATTTTATAACCTATCTATTATACTTATATGTTCACACACAAATAAATATTACCTTTAGATCTGAATATAGGCAGTACATGTTAGGTAGAATTATTGAAGCATGTATAGAAGAATAGAATAAATCATTTGTTCAGATTATTATAACTCACCATATAAGAAATATCACTGAAAAATTTATGATTAGGAATAAAGGGGTAAATTCACAAAAAATTTTGTGTCTAGAACCTTTTAAGAACATGTAAGAACAAATGAAATTAAAGAAACTAGATACACTGGATAATAATATACAAAATTTTTTAATAACTACTAGATAGTACTATTGGTTTTAAGATGTGGTTAGGAATAATAAATTTGTTTCCTTAAATTTCTAGTACTTAATGATGAATATCCTGATAATAACCTGAAAAAGTTATATATGGTCTATATGAAAATTGAACCCCCTATAGTTAGTGAATAAAAAATTAATATTAGTGTATTTCCATAGATACAGTCATTTTCATTTTCTCTATATGGGGTAGAAAAGGACTTGTTTTATTAATTATAATATAAATCAATATGGAATTTTCCGGACCATAAGAAAAAATTCTTAGAGATATTATCCCCACCTCTAGAAAAATCTCTACTAGAAAAGGTATTTATGGGATAAAATAATCCCATGGAAATACCTTACATGGATATTACAAAAGGTTTAAAAAATTACTAGCTTTATCCACCATCAGACTGGTAAGAATATTTTATTTTAGTATTCTTATTGGGATGATACAAACACAACATGCATGCATATTAAATCCTTACGCTTGATTATTCATTACAACTCAAAATTAATTGCACCACTATAACAAATAGGTTTAGTCTATTTGAAGATTATATACATGAACGTCTTATTTTTCAATATAGTGCACATTTATTTCTCAATTACATCACACTTAACCCCCTTCTAGACATATCCTATCTTATATCCTTGTTCACATCCTAAGGATTGGAAATAAAAGACATGGGTGAGATTATCCACTTAGTAAGTGGTATAATATATGAGATATCTATTAAAACAATATAAGAGACCAATTTAAAGATCATAAGTGGCAATAATATGATAATATGGGTATGATAACATTATCAATGTATATGAAAAAAAAATTAAACAATCATACCTAATGGAAAATGAATCATAAAACTAAATTATAATATATTTATTTTTTATAACATAAGAAACGAGGAAAAGTTATATGGAAAAAATATAATGATTGAAAATAATATCATTTGTCAAGGCTCACTTCCAATACCATCATCATATTATGGAATAAGATGTCCCATAATACAATATACTAGATTAACCTCTAATATTCTATAACAACAAAAATATCACGAGATATAATCTTTAACCAATTCATTGAAGGGCTATATAACTCTACTTCCACCCATCACATAATGATAAACATTATATATGTGTTCCATATGAACATAACTATATTAATATTTCTATTATAAAGTACATAAATCATAAGAGTAAAAAAATTATTAAGAAATAAATAAATATTCCCAAGAAATTTATTATTGAATTAAAATATATCCCAAGAGATTCATGAAAAAATTTTAAATGACAATGAAATAAAAGGATATTGACATTAATGAAATCCCATCAGAGGATTATAAAAAATTATCTATTAAAAGAAAAAATCCTTCACAATTTTATAACTTTTAATTAAAAAAATATTATGAATAAATAATTTAATTGGGGGAGGTTAAAGGTAAAAAAATTAAATGCATTTTTTATGATAAAATGGTAAAGGAAATATTTGTAATTAATGTAAAAGAAATCAGTAGAATAAAGAAATTGAGAAGATAATATAAAAAAAGAGAGCTAGAAATATTCCTTTAACTCTTTTGTAATTAATTAAAAGTCATCATAAATATATCTTAAGAAATATTAGAAGTAGATATTAAGACATACAAAAAATATAAAAAATTTAGGCATGGAAGAGAAATATCCCTAGATGAATGAAAAGATAAGGTGAATTCCATATATAACAATAATTTCAAGTGAATTTTAATTCAATGAGAGGGGAAATGGTTAGAAGAAATTTAATCCCAAAATTACTAGAAGACAAGAAAATAAATGAATAATTATTTATAAATTGAATAAAAATTCCAAAAATGGAAATTAAAATGAAGAAAATATAATTGTTTTATAATAATTTATAAATTCATAGGTTTATTTAAGGGAATTAATGGGTATGGTCTAGATCAATGGAATTCATAGTGTATAGGTTTCAGGTGATTTTCTATATTGCAGTAGGATAATATTTCAATATTAGTTAGAGGGGATTACAAACCTTAAAAAAACACAAAAATCATAAACATGACGTAAATTATCTATCATTGTCAAATATTATAATTACTTATGTTTTGATGCCCATTTATGATGAAAATGATGAATATATAGTATAGTTATTCTTGTATTTGGTTTAACTAACCTCAAAAAGAAATTGGTATAATAATGAACGAGTAAGAGAATAAAGTTTCATTATAGTAATATCATTTTTATATAAGAATAATGATTTTAAAATTAAATTATTATAGTGGATAATGGGATTTATAAGGGTTTAAGATGATAAGTTAATTGAAAAAGATAGATAATAAACAGAAACTTATATTGAAGAATTTTCTACTTATCATGATAGGTTCCTCTGTAAATACAGACTTAAGCCTTTTTCATGGGACCAAAATGAATAAAATATGAGAGAGGAATATAGGGTATGTGTAGAGACCCGAAGCTTATCGTACATTGACATTACATTACTTTTGCGGAATACTTAGTACATAAAAAAAACACACACACAAGGGTCGTAATAGTTTAGTGTCTTTGGAAACTCGGAATAAAATCTTCTAATCATGGGGAAAGATCTTCAACATCTCCCATAAATATCTTCCCTTTTTTTAGCTAAAAACCTTTCTTTATATCCTGGGGAAAAGAAAACATAAAAGGGTGAGCTCAAATGCTCAGTAAGGGTATACAAAAGAAAAATCAATCACATCATATTCATAAGAACATAACTTTTGGAAATCTTAACCTGCAAAAGAGAGCATAATTTCATAACATGGGATAAATCATAGTAGTGAAATGAAATCCCAATAATCATAACTTAAAACATGAAACTTTGTGGCATACACACATAATCATAGAGAATCATTTCTTGTTAGTCAAGACTCATTTCCAAGACTATCTTAGTGGACAAAGTCCCTTTCTGAATCGAGTAACCCTCGTTTCAGTCCTGTTTCACTGAACCGGTATAAACTACCATTCCAGACATGTCTATCTCATGAGATATAAAATCTTTACCCAATGCATTGGAGGGAGATATAGGTCCCACCCATCTCATAATGATACCATTCTTATGTGTTCCACAAAATCATAAATCATACATCATTTCATAACCCATGTAATAAAAATGGGATTCTTAAACAACATGACATCATAAAACCATTCATATAAGATAAAGGAATTCATAAACATAATTCCATCACAACATAGTCAAATCAATGTAAAAATATGGATAGAAACAGAACCCTTTATTATCTTAGATGGAAAATAATTTTGATAAAACACTTGAAATGAATTCTTGAGGAAAATATCCTTTCTTCTTCAAAATCAATTTCTTTTCACAAAACATCATACAATTTTAGAAGAAAGAGATTTTATTAAAAATAGTCATGAAATATTTTGGAGGAAGGTTCACGAAAATAAGGCTTTATAAAACCGTAAAAATCCGTTCGTGCCGTATAAGTTAAAAAAAACATTCTTCTTGTACTTTTGTCGGAAAAGTCAAAAAGTACCTCGTACAAAAAAAACGACAAAAGATTCCTTTCATATCTTTTACTAAAAACTCACCGAAGGGTAAATTTGGATTTAAAAAATTGTATGTGGATGGAAATAACATTACATATTGAGGAAACATGGATTTTGATGATAAAATACACCCTAGTAACTTTCAAAGTACAAACAATCTCGGATAAAAATGAGATTGTGATATTTCCCTTACCTTGGGTCCGATTTGCTTCGTAAGTGTCCGAACCTCCTGTATAATGATTTAAATCATGTTATTGACTTATTACAGAATCATATTCATTTTTATGATATCATATATGGTTCACTTATGACATTATATTACCCGTTCTTTTGTAAATTCCATGTTAAAGAAGCGTTTTGGGTAAAATCGTTTCATTTATCGTAGGTGTTTTGACTTGTTGTTCTTGACATCATTATTACTTATATCATAATTTACTCACTTCCAGAATATAAAATATGATTTATATATCATATATATTCAGTATATATATATATATAATAGGTAGATAAATAAAATGAAAAACACCGTTCATGGAGACGGTAGTCCGTACGTACGCATGAACGCTGTTTTCCTTTCCTTATTGTCTTGAAATGGAAGTAAGTAGATGACATACATATGTATATATATACATAAATCCAGTAGCTTTATAATGTAATATATTTCATTATTATTTCTTATATATACATTATAATCATTCTTAAATGGTTAACATGGAGAATGAATCTCATCGCGTCGTGGAGACGGTAGTCCGTACGTACGCACGAGCGATGATATCATTTCTATAAATATTGAATTGAATTGAAGTGGATTATACAATATATCAGAATCAATATGATGTTGTAATAACTATGTATAGTTATTCTTTACACCATTATACCCATCCATGTAAGGTGGTGGTGGAAAATAGATTACACCACGGCGTGGAGACGGTATTCCGTACGTACGCACGCATAGTGATTTCTTTTTCCGTAGGATGGATAGATGGTTAAATAGGGTTGTTTCATACTTATAATAACATATCAGTATATGAGTGATACTGATGTTATTACTTCATAATGAAACAACCTAAGAAGAAGAAGTGTAAGAAGAAATAAAGATGAAAGAATTGGTAACGGTAATTACCTCTTCTTTGAAGCGCCTTTTGGAGACCTCCTCTTAGGGAACTAAAATTGGTCTTTGAGTAAGACCAGAACCTCTAGGATGTTGCTAGGGAAGTGGAGAAGAGATTTTTTCAGGGGTTGGCCGAGCTTGAGTGCTCAAATTGGTGTGAGGAGGAGGGGGAGGAGGTGTCCTTTTATAAGGGAGGAGAGGGGCACCTTAGGAATACCTCAAAATATTATTTTATATTAAAGTCAAAATCGGTTTATAATGGTTCCAATGGGTCTTATTTCGAAGCTAAAGTGGGGATGGGTCGAAATCCTATCAACCAATAAGATTTAGACAAGTTTAGGGTATTATTTTAACCTTATCAATTAGATTTAACTCTAAGTTAAATAATTTAACTTTTACCGTGTCTTTTTGTTTTCTTTCACTATATGGTAAATACACTTACTATAACATGCCAAACGAACCCCAAATTGTATATTATTAATACATATATCTTTATCTAAGTCATTTGGCCGAACCTTATATTTTTAGGAATAAAATAACAATTAATAATATAATATTTGATTTAAAAACTATTTTGTGTCGATTTTTACACTATTTGATACATGATTTTTGTGAAAGTCATAACAAAATTATATGTTCGAACCAAGTTGGTTAAATCAACACTAATATATCATCGTAACCTAGAAAATTAGTTTAATTCATAAAAAGTCTCAAATTACATTTATTTTGGTGTTTATAACATCAATTATGTCAATATTTCATTAACAAGATAATTACTGCATCATCTTTGTGTCATAAATAAATTAATTTATTTGATGTCTAAAAATTACAAATAAAATACCATCATGTAGTAAATCGTTTTAGCTTTCTAATGAATATTTACAATCGAATTTATCTTATGTATAACCCCATATTAAAAATGATTTACTTATTAAACTTTGATTTTAACTATTTTAACCCTTCTTTAAATAAATTAATAATAAATGTCCTAATCTAATCCAAGTGGGCCTAAATGGTCATATTTTATTCCTAAGTTTGTTTTTGGTCGAATTACACTTGTCCAATAGAATTAGGACATGTGTTAGGGTAATATTAATATCATATTTACCCTTAGTTACCCTATTTACTATTAACCGCGGTAAAAAAAGGTAAAAAGTTACTATTCACCAAAAATTATTTTCATCTCATTGAACCACATTTTAGTCCTTGATATTAACCGTGTCTCTCGGATTTTCGAAATTCCATTCACAGAAGCGGTAAAATTAAGTTTTATGCAAAATTCAGTTTTTAACCTACCACTTAGTGGTTTCACTATTCATCAAAAATTGAAGTTTTTCAGAAAAATGCCAAAATTTCACCCTAAGCTATAATTGATATTCCGAATTCAAAAATGATTTCTATTTTACAAAATTCCCAACATATAAGTTGCATTAATTAATTTTATAATTAAATCCCGTTGTTAAAACAAATAGCGTGTTTTTAAGAAACAAAATCTATCAAAAGATTGACACTTGTTTATGTCTAGTTTAAATGTGAAATTACATCCAATGACCAACATTGTATTAAATTGTAAAAATATATTCTAAATATACTTTAAAACCACTCAAATTAATGATTTATCACTATTAATTATTTCGATTAAAAAAGTTGTTTTTAATTATAATTTAGTAATTTTCACTATTCATCAGAATATGAAAGTTATCCGAAAAGTACCAAAATTTCACCTTAGGCTAAATTCGATACTCTGAATCCAAAAATGAAGTCCATTTTGAGAGTTAAAATTTCTAAAATTTAAAAAGTAGTTATTACTATTCATAACGGCTAGTTTCAATAATATTTTAATAGCATATCATTGTTTCGTGAAACTCAGTATTACGTACCACACACGCTATCGAGGAAGGTTGCGATTGCGTGTAATGAAAGGCAAGTCAAGGATGCATGTTGTGCAAGCTCCTTTTGGTGTAGCGTACAACACAAGACATTAGTGAAATAAAAAAGAATATTTTTCATAAAATCTCGGGCTGTTACATTCTACCCCCCTTAAAATGAATTTCGCCCTCGAAATTCGTCGGGGTTATAAATGGTTTACTATTCGAAAGTTTCTTTAATAGAAACCCACATCGTAAAAGGGAATACCAAAACTTGGCTTTAAAAACTAAAGTATGAAATGTAACGATTACCCAAATAAACTAATCACTGGGTTTCCACATAGGTGAAAATATGGATATGGAAGAGAAATCTAACCATCATGTTCTGATGGAGAGTGGTAGAGAACATGTCTATGGAAAAGCCAGTAATCACAAATCCATAGGTTTGTGATGATATAAGGTACCATCTGATTCATCAGGTATAAGATCACTAGGACAACATTTTTGGTTTTCAAGATCATTTCCCTAAAGTTGAAAATTTGCTTAAAATAAATACTTACTTTATTTTGGTACAATCTCACTATTGTTCGTGCCTTGAACAATTTCCACTTCATCTCTTAAATAAATGAAGTTGAATTTGTTATTCGTGTAGTGTTAGCAGATCATGTGATAGAATGACGGGTCATTCCATCTGTCTCAAACAAAAGGTTAGCAAAAATTATATACATAAGTCGATCTATAGTGAGATTAATCATATATGGTTCCTAAAATGAACTTATACTTCACATATCATACTGCTTAATATAATAAAACTAGTTTTCTACTAAACAGGGACTTCTTGTAGGCTAGTGGTAGGCGATAAAGGCCAGTCGCACTTCGGTTGTGGGTTCGATTCCTACAGCCTTGTCCGAAGCGATGGGCTATCGCCCGTCCTGCAGGTTGTCCCTTTTTCTAAAACTACTATACTATAACATCCCATCAATAATATCGAAAATCTTCTATCCTTAAACAATACTAACTTATGTCCAACATAATCCAGTCTAATCTTTAGGCTTATACATAATACTGCAGTCCACTCTCATAATATAGTGACAACGATTACCAGATATTTAATACTGTCGTTGATCCCCACATATCATAAGATATGTCTTGTTGGTCACATTCCAAACACTCAAAGTCCTTAATCGTGTATTCTCTTGAATACCTTAGTGAAAACATGAGTGCAGTTAAAAGTTAACACTTTCCACATACCAAAATCCTCAAAATTCTATATACTCAAACCATGATATCACTTAGTCCTTATATTAATCATGAGCTCATGAATACAATCAAACATCTCATTATCTTCTTATCCTTTCAATATGCACTTATCATCTACTTTCCAAAAGTATCTGAATAACCTTTCATGGTTACTGGTACCATTCATCATACACTTTCAAAACTTAAGGAAAGACAACAGTGTAACAATCCTTAGATGTCTCCTTATTCCATGAGATTACTTATACAATATTACACATGATAAACATATAATCATTCCACTACATTCTTAGACCATTGACCGAGCTTCAACATTTCTTTCATCTCACATATCATTTGTAGTTTCTTCATCATCATCAACATAAATACTTCCCATACGACCATACTGATTCTCTTCATGAGACTTTCCCTTAGGGCATTGGTTTGCATAATGCCCGTACATTCCACATTTAAATCATTTAACCATTGTTGATGTCATAGCAATACCATTATCCTCATCCATGGTGTTAACTGAACCTTTTCCTTTGCACTTACTTGCTTTGTGTCCTTCTTTTCCACACCCAAAGCATCTTCCAGTTCCTTTGAAACATTCTCCTTGATGCCTCTTCCCACATGATTTACATAGGGGAAATTGAACTTTCTTTCCTCTATGATCATCATGAAACTCCATCTTTCTCTTATTAGCCGAGTCAGGAAACTTACCAAATTTTACTTTATTGATCATATTATGAGATTGCTGATTCGGCATAATAATGATGTTTGGACATCCAAATACCATTTCATTTGGTTGCTCATGAAGAATATCATTCCATTGTCCATCATATCCTCCATTATTGTGAATCATCTTGTTTCCAGCCATTTTCTAAAACCCAAAAATAATAGTGTGAGAGGCAAAAGTCATGCTAGGGAAAACAACATAATAAAGGGGAAATACCTTCAATATCTAACATCTTATGTTAAATTCTAAGATCATTATCATAGTTCTAGGACTATATCCTATACGTATACTTATCCTTAGGGGCATCCCTAGACATACCTTAGAAATATCTCTAAGGATCTCACTAACGTTTTCGCATCCTAGTTTCCAAAGGTTGACTAAACCTTTCCTCTGATACCAACTGTAGAGACCCGAATCTTATCGTACATTGACATTACATTACTTTTGCGGAATACTTAGTACATAACAAAAACACACACACAAGGATCGTAATAGTTTAGTGTCTTTGGAAACTCGGAATAAAATCTTCTAATCATGGGGAAAGATCTTCAACATCTCCCATAAATATCTTCCCTTTTTTTACCTAAAAACCTTTCTTTATATCCTGGGGAAAAGAAAACATAAAAGGGTGAGCTCAAATGCTCAGTAAGGGTATACAAAAGAAAAATCAATCACATCATATTCATAAGAACATAACTTTTGGAAATCTTAACCTGCAAAAGAGAGCATAATTTCATAACATGGGATAAATCATAGTAGTGAAATGAAATCCCAATAATCATAACTTAAAACATGAAACTTTGTGGCATACACACATAATCATAGAGAATCATTTCTTGTTAGTCAAGACTCATTGCCAAGACTATCTTAGTGGACAAAGTCCCTTTCTGAATCGAGTAACCCTCGTTTCAGTCCTGTTTCACTGAACCGGTATAACCTACCATTCCAGCCATGTCTATCTCATGAGATATAAAATCTTTACCCAATGCATTGGAGGGAGATATAGGTCCCACCCATCTCATAATGATACCATTCTTATGTGTGCCACAAAATCATAAATCATATATCATTTCATAACCCATGTAATAAAAATGGGATTCTTAAACAACATGACATCATAAAACCATTCATATAAGATAAAGGAATTCATAAAAATAATTCCATCACAACATAGTCAAATCAATGTAAAAATATGGATAGAAACAGAACCCTTTATTATCTTAGATGGAAAATAATTTTGATAAAACACTTGAAATGAATTCTTGAGGAAAATATCCTTTCTTCTTCAAAATCAATTTCTTTTCACAAAACATCATACAATTTTAAAAGAAAGAGATTTTATTAAAAATAGTCATGAAATATTTTGGAGGAAGGTTCATGAAAATAAGGCTTTATAAAACCGTAAAAATCCGTTCGTGCCGTATAAGTTAAAAAAAACATTCTTCTCGTACTTTTGTCGGAAAAGTCAAAAAGTACCTCGTACAAAAAAAACGACAAAAGATTCCTTTCATATCTTTTACTAAAAACTCACCGAAGGGTAAATTTGGATTTAAACAATTGTAGGAGGATGGAAATAACATTACATATTGAGGAAACATGAATTTTGATGATAAAATACACCCCAGTAACTTTCAAAGTACAAACAATCTCGGATAAAAATGAGATTGTGATATTTCCCTTACCTTAGGTCCGATTTGCTTCGTAAGTGTCCGAACCTCCTGTATAATGATTTAAATCATGTTATTGACTTATTACAGAATCATATTCATTGTTATGATATCATATATGGTTCACTTATGACATTATATTACCCGTTATTTTGTAAATTCCATGTTAAAGAAGCGTTTTGGGTAAAATCGTTTCATTTATCGTAGGTGTTTTGACTTGTTGTTCTTGACATCATTATTACTTATATCATAATTTACTCACTTCCAGAATATAAAATATGATTTATATATCATATATATTCAGTATATATATATATATATAATAGGTAGATAAATAAAATGAAAAACACCGTTCATGGAGACGGTAGTCCGTACGTACGCATGAACGCTGTTTTCCTTTCCTTTTGTCTTGAAATGGAAGTAAGTAGATGAAATACATATGTATATATATACATAAATCCAGTAGCTTTATAATGTAATATATTTCATTATTATTTCTTATATATACATTATAATCATTCTTAAATGGTTAACATGGAGAATGAATCTCATCGCGTCGTGGAGACGGTAGTCCGTACGTACGCACGAGCGATGATATCATTTCTATAAATATTGAATTGAATTGAAGTGGATTATACAATATATCAGAATCAATATGATGTTGTAATAACTGTGTATAGTTATTCTTTACACCATTATACCCATCCATGTAAGGTGGTGGTGGAAAATAGATTACACCACGGCGTGGAGACGGTATTCCGTACGTACGCACGCGCCGTGATTTCTTTTTCCGTAGGATGGATAGATGGTGAAATAGGGTTGTTTCATACTTATAATAACATATCAGTATATGAGTGATACTGATGTTATTACTTCATAATGAAACAACCTAATAAGAAGAAGTGTAAGAAGAAATAAAGATGAAAGAATTGGTAACGGTAATTACCTCTTCTTTGAAGCGCCTTTTGGAGACCTCCTCTTAGGGAACTAAAATTGGTCTTTGAGTAAGACCAGAACCTCTAGGATGTTGCTAGGGAAGTGTAGAAGAGATTTTGGCAGGGTTTGGCCGAGCTTGAGTGCTCAAATTGGTATGAGGAGGAGGGGGAGGAGGTGTCCTTTTATAAGGGAGGAGAGGGGCACCTTAGGAATACCTCAAAATATTATTTTATATTAAAGTCAAAATCGGTTTATAATGGTTCCAAAGGGTCTTATTTCGAAGCTAAAGTGGGGATGGGTCGAAATCCTATCAACCAATAAGATTTATACAAGTTTAGGGTATTATTGTAACCTTATCAATTAGATTTAACTCTAAGTTAAATAATTTAACTTTTACCGTGTCTTTTTGTTTTCTTTCACTATATGGTAAATACAATTACTATAACATGCCAAACGAACCCCAAATTGTATATTATTAATACATATATCATTATATAAGTCATTTGGCTGATCCTTAGATTTTTAGGAATAAAATAACAATTAATAATATAATATTTCATTTAAAAACTATTTTGTGTCAATTTTGACACTATTTGATACATGATTTTTGTGAAAGTCATAACAAAATTATATGTTCGAACCAAGTTGGTTAAATCAACACTAATATATCATAGTAACCTATAAAATTAGTTTAATTCATAAAAAGTCTCAAATTACATTTAGTTTGGTGTTTATAACATCAATTATGTCAATATTTCATTAACAAGATAATTACTGCATCATCTTTGTGTCATAAATAAATTAATTTATTTGATGTCTAAAAATTACAAATAAAATACCATCATGTAGTAAATCTTTTTAGATTTCTAATTAATATTTACAATCGAATTTATCTTATGTATAACCCCATATTAAAAATGATTTACTTATTAAACTTTGATTTTAACTATTTTAACCCTTCTTTAAATAAATTAATAATAAATGTCCTAATCTAATCCAAGTGGGCCTAAATGGTCATATTTTATTCCTAAGTTTGTTTTTGGTCGAATTACACTTGTCCAATAGAATTAGGACATGTGTTAGGGTAATATTAATATCATATTTACCCTTAGTTACCCTATTTACTATTAACCGCGGTAAAAAAAGGTAAAAAGTTACTATTCACCAAAAATTATTTTCATCTCATTGAACCACATTTTAGTCCTTGATATTAACCGTGTCTCTCGGATTTTCGAAATTCCATTCACAGAAGCGGTAAAATTAAGTTTTATGCAAAATTCAGTTTTTAACCTACCACTTAGTGGTTTCACTATTCATCAAAAATTGAAGTTTTTCAGAAAAATGCCAAAATTTCACCCTAAGCTATAATTGATATTCCGAATTCAAAAATGATTTCTATTTTACAAAATTCCCAACATATAAGTTGCATTAATTAATTTTATAATTAAATCCCGCTGTTAAAACAAATAGCGTGTTTTTAAGAAACAAAATCTATCAAAAGATTGACACTTGTTTATGTCTAGTTTAAATGTGAAATTACATCCAATGACCAACATTGTATTAAATTGTAAAAATATATTCTAAATATACTTTAAAACCACTCAAATTAATGATTTATCAGTATTAATTATTTCGATTAAAAAAGTTGTTTTTAATTATAATTTAGTAATTTTCACTATTCATCAGAATATGAAAGTTATCCGAAAAGTACCAAAATTTCACCTTAGGCTAAATTCGATACTCCGAATCCAAAAATGAAGTCCATTTTGAGAGTTAAAATTTCTAAAATTTAAAAAGTAGTTATTACTATTCATAACGGCTAGTTTCAATAATATTTTAATAGCATATCATTGTTTCGTGAAACTCAGTATTACGTACCACACACGCTATCGAGGAAGGTTGCGATTGCGTGTAATGCAAGGCAAGTCAAGGATGCGTGTTGTGCAAGCTACTTTTGGTGTAGCGTACAACACAAGACATTAGTGAAATAAAAAAGAATATTTTTCATAAAATCTCAGGCTGTTACAGTATGTAATTTTTTTTAGTCATTCAAGAGGAAAATGAAGTATTGAATTGTTTTGGGATGGGTAGACAAGGGATCCTTTTACAGATGTGCATGAGTGACATATTAGCAATTTCACTTTCTATAATGGTTTAAGAAGTCCATCTTAAAATTAACGGTATACCATAACTATAAAAATTGGTATTAAGGTATAGTTTTAGTTATTAAAATTTATTTTTATATTTTTAATTTTTATATTTCCATTTAATTACATACTATATATTCCCATTCACATCGTTTACCAATGTCATTCACTATTTTCTCCATTCAAATATTTTTTTCAATTAAAATAAAATTGAACTGCTTACCTAATTTTGATGATATAATTAAAAAAATTGAACCCATTATATTATATTTAATATATAAATATGAGGAATTTAATTTTTAAATAATAATATATAATAATTTAGAAAAATAATTTTTCTTTAAAGTAAGGTTTAATACAGGTATTGATTAAATTTTACTCATTGTCATTCCTTATTTATCAAATATATGTTAAATATTTATTATAAATGTTTAATATATGATTTTGGATACATTATTCATTTTTAAAAACTAGAATATACTCCCAAAAGGAACATTTTCAAAATAATTGTTGGTTATATGAATTCGTAATAGAAATATATATTTCAAATAGCCATATTAACCATTTTCACTTCTATATATAAACTTATATAATTCTATAAAATTCACTCATCATATTTTTGATTTCTTTCTCAAAATATCAATTATATATATATATTTCCCATTCATTCCATAGTTATAATTAATGGTATGATATTTAAGGTAAACCAAAAGGATTAAGATTTCAAATTTGATGTATTTTTATTTGCATGTGGTTTTATTCCTAAAAAAATATTCATAATGGTGTTTTATATTACAACCACATAAAATTCCAATATTCATCTTGTATTGTAACATTTTATATTAATAAAA
This sequence comes from Viscum album, assembly GCA_963277665.1. Classification (NCBI taxonomy): domain Eukaryota; kingdom Viridiplantae; phylum Streptophyta; class Magnoliopsida; order Santalales; family Viscaceae; genus Viscum; species Viscum album. Next base: position 1,377,682,139 of record OY728160.1, read on the forward strand.
TATAATATATTTTCCTTTTAGTTCAATGCTGCATACAAGACAATCTATTCAATATATTCAAGGAATATAAATTTGATGTGTTACATTTATATGGAACTATAATTAATGGATCACGATATGATATATGATGTTGTAAGTAGTTCCTTATAAGAAAACGCCCAAGTTTCCACTAGAATTATGATTACTGATATAAAACAAAATACTAATTTTATTTTCAATTGGGGGTATTATACATGTAAACACCTCATAAGAAGTTCCTAATTCAATGTCTAAAAATAGTTTAATTATGGGTCAATTGAGTGATCTCACCACCATGGTGAGATTATTGATGTTAAGTAGTATCTCATAATTATAAACATAAAACCAAAACAATCTAGAACCAAGTATTCAAACTCAAGTACACTGTGCTATTTATGCCTCATAAGATCACTTTAGTGACTTATGCCCAAAATTGAAAGACTCACTCGAATCCAATAATGATATATTTCTTGTAATAAAATTATTTGCTAATATGCAAATTGTACCCTTGAAAATATGACCTACAACAAGGAGTGGAATGATAATAAATACTAGTTTTAGATATACCGAATAGTGTGGTTGATTCTTTCATAACCCATTTATTGGCCAACAACCAAGTCGTTGTTGAGATAAAGATAATGATAAACAATATAGAATTTTATATCTTTTAAACTACAAATATAAATATTAATCTTGCCCTGAAAAAGTGGTTAAACAATAAAATATTTTATTGCAAACTATAATAAATAAAAAGGGGAAATATGGGAACTAATGTCATTCACCTTAAAATTAATAATACATTCAATTTACCTTCAAAACCTGAAATAAATTTTTATATAAAACAAACAGTTAGTGTAATGAATCATACGATTTACACTAAAATAATTTATCTACAAGATATTTATTCTGACCCCAGATCTGTTAAGGAAAGATCCACACCAATAATTATTAATCTGAAGTGTTTTTTGAGATTTCCATCGAAACCAAATTTGTTGTTAGATCTACATCCTTGGTCTGGTCATGATCATTTTAGTCATGTATTCTTTATTTTTTAAGGTTGGTGTCCTTAAACACTAGGGGTAATGGTTTTGGAACCTTGATCATAATAGGATTTATGGATGTTGGCTCTTCCATACTTAGATTCCTTCATGGAGATTGTTCCCTAGTCATGATCTCCTTTACACATTCTCAAACATCATCGGGTATGTTAAAAATATATAAATATTATCCTGAAGATTATCTATGAGAGAATCCTATGTTAATAATGAGGGGTGTCTCAAGTTTATAACCCAGTTAATCTTATTCTAGTTATATAAAGAAACTTATTAAGGTTACCTAAGCCCTCCTGGGCTCATTACCTAGAGTAACCTTGGCTCGTCACCAGAGGAAACTCATGGTCATCATGTGATGTATCATGTGCTCATCATAGTAGGAAAATTAGTATTATCACCATGTTTTCCCTATATCGTCACTAGGGTTATCTTATTCTCATCCCAATAGGTAATAATAACAGTATTTTTTCCTAATGGTATAACGAAAAGATATAATTCTCATCACATAACATTCTTATTCTCATAACATAATGCTTCTCATTAACATCACATGAGGCGACATCTTAGGTTTTTCACCAAAGTAGATGGAAAAGAGAGAATATTCTCATCACATATGACTCTAATGGTTTTCACCTAAATTTCCCAATGATTTCCATATAGGGATGGATTTATGATGTTGTATGTGGGGTTCCAAATATGATCATCACATAATAGAGGGTAATTGGTTTAAAGTGAAGTTGGAACAACTCCACATACACTAATATTTTATGGGCCAGTCATTGATTTAATGTTTTTTTTGAATGGTTATACATTTTCTTGTCATATTTAGGTCAATCATAATCTTAAATTCTTATGACGAATGTTCCACACACACTCATCATCTATCAATCAATCATAGGTTAAAATCCATTGAGGATTATAATGTCTAATGGGAACTCTAGGATAATATACTGAGTGGTTTGGTATACTCTATAAATATTTTTTAGATTTTAATTCATCCCTCATGAGTTGAAATGAAATGGAAAGGATACTATTGTTTTGGAGATGGTGAATTCATCTTTGGTTCGTCACTTGAGTAATTTCATAGCATAAGGGGTTTAAGGTTATTATTGAGTTGGGATTGAACCTTAGAGAATAATCCTACTTATCTTATTTTAGAAGTTAATAAACACCTGTAGTTTGAGTGTACAGTTTAATATTGTCTAAAAGGACCACACCATGTAGTTTGTAATCTTGTGGTAGGGATGACTATATCCCAGAAGTAGTGACAATAAGGGATGTTGTGGGAATTAAGATTTTTTTACATGATAGATGAATAACATCTCATTATTATCACAAGAGGAATATTATTATAACCACATGGGGTATATTGGGATCACCACATAGGTAATCCTATGTTCGTCACATATAGTAGATTGTAGTTTAACATCATGCACTATAGATGTCAGGTTTCATGAAGGGGGAGACAACTAAGGATTGTGTGGGGATTATGCATTAATCTACCAACCCTTATTCAAGATGGTAGGAGATAAGTATGTATGGTTACCAACATTGATCAATGAGGGGGATATGGGTGTTTACCCTCTAGATTTTCCTATTCGGGGCTTACGCATTCACTGGGTATGTATTATCAGAAGGGAAAAAAGGTATGGACACTTTTTATATCAAGAAGCGTGTAGGAGGCTTGGTGAGATGGTGATTATGATTAGGAGAAGAAGTCAACGTGAATTCTCATCAAATTCATGGTTTATAGATCTTGGGTATAATGGTCCATAGTAGCAATTATGTATACAATTTTTTGTAATTGTAATTCTGGTTCGATTGGATGCACGACCCATGAGAACTAAACTATATTTCAACTAATGGAAGAAAAAGGTGGCATCGTTCAGGGGTCCCCAGTGTCAATTTTGAAAAAAAACTAGTTTTTTATTCAATTAGTGGAGTTGAAAGTACCATGGGATTAATAATAGGTTCATTATATGAATGGATAAGGTAGGGGATTTTTTTATGTCAGGTGTTGTACAAAGAAGGGGTTGTGTGGATAGATTTATTCTTTTGGGAACTATGGTCTTCATTGATGAAAATTGTAAGAATTCATCTCCAAAGAGAATATAATTAAGGACCTTATTGCGGTATATACTATTAGTTTCTTAGCAATGGGAATCCAAGGTGGTCTCTGTTTGTGTGAATTCATGGAAGAGTTACAGGAGATGAGAGGATGACTATTTTAATTTCCATGGTCCATCACCAAAAATAGTGGTTGATGCTCTGTTTATAGTCATTTTTTATCACAAATGTTATTGTCCTGTGAAACTATAGTAATATCACATAACATGGGATTTTACATGGTTCCCAAACATTGGTTCATGCGAATATAAGGTACATGAGCTCATATCCTTTTCCTTTTGAAGTAATTTTCTGATGTGCATAGAAATTTTATCTTATGTGACATCCTTTTTAACGGACCAGACCAACTTGAGTTGTTAAAATTTCATGAAGTTTTTTGAAAAACCAAAAGGTACCATGAATATTTGTAATTTTCTCTATTATTCCTTGCTATGAACATTTTTTAAAATGATCCTTTTTGGATATTCTCATAATTCAACATACACATATTTTCTTCATCAAAAAATTATTCACTGGAAATGGGATCCATAGGGGAAGTGGAGGATTGAAATATGTGGAAATAAATAAAGTATAGTCACTTTCCTCCTATCTCACACAACTTAGTTTGGGTACATGAAAATTCATTGTGTGATTCATGAAACTTGGGTTGACCCTTTCCTATAAATAGGGGAACGGGTCCAATACAATCCTAGATCTTTTTCAAGAGATTTCAAACCCTCTATTTTAGATAAACTGAAATTTATTTGAACCAACTAAAATTCAATCCTTCAAATTCACATAATTTCACATTTAGAAGAATTTATTTGTAAGGATATTTCTGAGAACTAGAATCCATCCACTCATTAATAAAATTATATAGAAAAAAGTCTTTTTTGACGGTGACATCCATGAAACATATTAATGTTTCACAAACTATACTTATAAATATCCTCAAAAAAATAGTAATGGTAAAAAAATGTAGAATATTCTCTAGTCGTTTCCATTAAGAGAAATAAAATCATTGTGAACCTTGGTAACTTCTCATTTAGGAGAATCATGTCATGAAATTGGGAATTACATGATTTTCCAATAGGGGTGTAGAAAGTGTTTCGATTGGGAAATTGGATACTTCTCCACTATTTTGGTCTATATGAAATTGTTATCATAACTAAACCAGATATTCAATCCTCCGGATACTAAATTACAAGTCGCATAGAGCTTTACCAACATAACATAACTACCATCTGTCATGCCATGAAGGATCAAAAACTTGTAGATATTTACACACTAGATAACTAGACCAGGATAGTCATTAGTACAATACTAATAATCAAGTTATTCATGCCTCATTTTTCAATCATAATCCAAGTGAGCATCCAATGAAACCATGTGGGATAGTTTGAGGATTTGGATTTTTGTTTAGAAGATAAATTCACTAATGTGGGGTCTAAGGAATAATGTTTCTTCTATAACTTCACTGAGTTCTAGGAAAACTTTTTCTGAGTAAGATAGTATGAGGTAGTCTGGACATCCCAGTTTCATGTTTATCATCAGTTAGATATTCCACTTGATCTAATAAGTTAGTGTTAAAATGATAACAACACCTTTAAATTCCATCATGGGAGGTGTGGATCAACATGTACAATATTTACTACATTGGTAGGATCCCAATAAATGGTTTAATGTTTGATGGGTTCCTCCCAATAGCCTATTCTTGGGAGGACTGTTGTGGATTCCAATAATGGAGAGGGTGTTAATAGACTACATAATAAATATTTTTAAACACAACCAACTCTTCATCCATATATTCCATTAAATACATGGATTAGAATATTAATGAATGGTCTCCTAAGAAATATGTTTGAGAGACTAATGAAATGACACGGGGTTCAAAAATGTTGGAGGCCAGGGTTATACTATGTTATTAATGAGCAAGGTTGTTATGATAAGTGAGGCTAGAATAGAAATGATTAGATTTCATAAGTTAGATTCATGGGGTTACTATTAGAATTACTAAGTTTATAGACTTATCTTGTCAGGGATATTCACATAAGAATGTGGACAGACACACTGGTGATGGAAGTAGAATTAATAATTGGAAAACAGATCAATTTCAGTGTTCTTGTAATGGAATTTATTTATTACTAGTAAGGTAATATTAGTATGGGACATGAAAAGTAATCTATAAAACCCCTTACAATCCTTTCATGTAGGGGTCAAAGAACATTTCAGGAGGTAGGAATTTTTGAACCTCTCTACTCCTCTAGGGATTGTTTTCATGCTATCATTGCTCTAGATCATTGTGTTGGGGCCTGCGATGATTGATCCAACAAGGTTGGTGTCTTGGAACAACAAACCCACCTACATAAACCTTCATCCTTTCCCAATATAATTAGAGTAATGATCAATTAATAGTAGTGAACCACTATGAAATAGTCATTATTTAATATTTTAAAGGTGGGGTGTCGGTTGCATCATATTGGAGGAATCACATACAGTGAGCAACACATGATGACCAAATTTTCATTCATGTTTGGGTATATATGATGCCTATCACCATAGGTGTCCACCAAGGTCCTTTAAAAGGGGAACCTCATCATCATACATCAACTATAGATGTCACGACCCGTCCTCGGGGCCCGTGCCGTGACTACCCCAAGCCCGCCTTCCATAGGCCAGGGGCTGGCGACTAGCACCAAAGGCGTAAAATCCCGATAACTGGGAAGGCATTGCCTTTATAAAATAAAACAAGCACCACAGAGTACAAGCGGAAGCAAAACACTAAGTACAAAAGAAATGCTGAAAAGTAAATGAGCCAGAATACCAACCCAAAAGAAAGTACGACTACAACTGAACAAGGTACAACAGCAAAAAGTCAAACAGCTGGAAGTAAGAAGCAGCTCCTGGGTCGTCCTCCTCGGATCCTACCTGAAGGGTAGGTACAGATAGCGCAGATCCTGGTCGTCCACCATGGATCCTACCTGAAGGGTAGGTATAGATATCCTCCTCCACGCTCTCGTCCGTAAACCTCCTCTGTTAGTCGTCTCGTCGTGTAGTCCACCTCCGGGTACTGACTCTTCATGTAGTCCACCTCTGGGTACCGACTCGTCCTCGAACACTCGGCCTCCGTCAGCACTGCCCGTCATCTGCAACCAACACAATGAGGTGCGGGCATAGCCCGTGCAGGGGTGAGTATAACGATACTCAGTAGGGACCCCGAGACCCTCAAGGTCTCACTAAAACAACAAGGATAACCACCAATAAGATCTCAACAGATAACCTTTTACTTAGGTATATGACCATGAATATACCTAAGTTATCAAGTAACCCATCTCAATCAGGAGGAAACACAAGGATTGTGAAATCAACGGATAACCACTACCCAGGTACAAGCTCATACATATACCTAAGTTAGCAAGTGACCCATCTCAATCATGAGGTAAACACTAGGTCAAAAGTCTCAGCTCAAACCAGGATTTTCATTATCGAAACCGTAACTGCTGAAGAGATCCGTCTCTGGAGTGTATAGTGGTCCTGTCACGACTCCGAGGTACTGCTCACTAACATAAGGCTGCTGAAGTACTCCTCCTGTCGAGTACGGCGAGTCAGCCACCCAGACACAGCAGTGCTTCCCACCGAGGTATGTCACCCAAACACAGTAGTGCACACCCCCTAATAGCGTGCTGAGGTACTCTCCGGACGAGTACCGCGGGTCTGCACTGTCACACAGGTAGTGCTCCGTCCGCCATGGGTCTGCACCTCAGAAAGTAGTTCTCCGTCCACTGGGCTAGTCGACTCACTCCAAGTCGAGTCGGTCAAGTAGTCGTCAGGTCTCAGCCAGTTACACGGTCTCCGTACTCCACACGCTCATCACTAGGAGGGTCCGCTCCACGAGCTACAGGTCGATACTCCATGTATCTCAAAGTCCCATTAAGAAATATCTCAAAGGACTGCCTCGTCATAGGGGTCTCAACGCAACAGACGGCGCATCAATCAGACGCCCGGTCTGTGAGTTATTAGCCTTTTCGTCCAAGGGGCCCGGTTGGTTCCGTGAGCGAACCAAACCCGGCCGTATCTCAACTGTACATTGAACTCTCATAGGTTATACTCATAGGGACCTTTTCTCAACGAGATCACCGACGCCGCTGACGGTTCGTCAAACGGATGTTTTGTCAGAAAGATATCAGCTTTTCCGTTCCAGGGGCCCGGTTGGATTTCGGTGCGATCCAACCCGGCCACTATCCATCTGCATCCAATTCTCGGGCGGAGGATGCCAAAAGTTCCGTATCGTCAACAGGAACTCAACGCAATAGACGGCGCGTCAATCGGACGCCCGGTCTGAGAGTTATTGGCTTTTCCGTCTCACACCCACCCTGGAAATCTTCCCAGGAGGTCACCCATCCTGATCACTACTCTAGGTCAAGCACGCTTTACTATGGAGTTTTAACCACGTAGGCTCCCGAAAAAGGAAGATGTACCTTGAGTATAGTATACCTAAACGACCGTCTCGATCCAAGGATCGCGTTGCCACTGACGACAAGTCGTTTGGAGGCCCGTAGCCCAAGTTACGGGCATTTGAACGAAAGTGGTCCGAAACTGGGGGTTTGGGCCCGGGCCGATGATCCGGCCCGGCTCGGAAAATCCAGCCCGGCCCGGCGGCGAAGGTCGGCGCGGCGGCGCGGTCCGGGTGCCGTGTGAGCGGCGGCGCGGTCCGGGTGCCGCGTGAGCGCCGCGCGCGGGGGGCAAAGCCCCCGCCTTTCCTCAGCTAGCGGCGCGACAACCTGCTGCGCCTTGAAAAGAAACGGCCCCCCTCACGTGGGGGCCTGCCTTCGAGAAAAACGGGGGGCCGCCTGCCCCCCTTTGTAAAACCGGCCCCCCTCATAATGGGGGGCCATTATGGCTGGCCGGGGGAAATTATTTCCCCCGGTTTTCTCCCTTCCGGCCGGCCCGACCTGGCCGGCCGGTTCTTCCTCAACGGTACCGGCAAAGGCCGGTCCCCCTTCCAGCTTCCGACACCGGCAGCCCGGCTGGCCGCCGGTCATCTCGTTCCGCCGCGGCCCGAAACCGGCCGTGGCCTTCGTTGTCCGGCGCGGTGCGACAGCACCGCGCCCCTTCCGTCACGGCCCCGCTCCGGTCGCGACGCCTTTGACTTCTTTCGTCGCGACGCGCCGGCGTCGCGTTCTTGAAATCTTTCCACGGCGTGGCGCGACGGCGCCGCGCATTTCCTTCCGCTTGAATCCGCGTGGTGCGACGACACCACGCCTTCCCGAACCAATCCACAAATATGCAACACGAATAAAAAGGTGGAGGGTCGGCCGGGTTTGTACGGTCCGAACTCCTCGCATTAAGTTGATAGCAATCGGCCTTTAATGAACGATAAACATTCACAATCTTTTAAATTAAATAAAAAGATTTGGAATCAAGGCCCGACAAAAAATAAACCTTCAAGTTCGAAGGAGAGATCCACATAACTTTAAAAAGTTAAAACCCCTACCTCGGTTTCAAGAACGGAGTTCTTCAACGACCCGCGGAAGACAAGCGTCGCGGAGGTCGGGCGTCGTTCCTTCTAGGTTGGTGGGAGAAGAGCTCGGTGAAGTCGAGCCGAGTCATCACCCTCTGTATACTTCGAAGGCGGCGGTGCATCCCTTCCTTTCTCCGGTTGAAGATGGTCGGAGGCGTTGCTTCACGTTCTTCGGAAACGTGGAACGTTCTTCCTCGACAGGTTGGTGATCTACCAGGAGTTCTTCTCCTCTCCTTAGTTCTCCCCACAAGGTTTATGCCAACCCCAAAAAGAAGAATATAATCTCACTTTTTAATGTTGGCAAAATGAATTCAAAAGAATTCAAACACTCAAAATAATTAATTAAGTTGGTTTAATTAATTAATTGCAAAGTGTTGGAAAGAATTTCAAAAGATTGAAATTCAAATAAACCATACTTAACTCACCTCATTAATTAATCAAGTTTTCAAATATTAAAGAATGTGAGTTAATGGGGATTTGGAATGTGAGGGGTTAAGAGGGTTAGGGAGTTTAAGGAATTTGAAAAGGTGGGGGGGGGGTTCGTGTGGGCCCCACCCTTTCAATTATCCACACATGGGAAGTTGGATGGATGTTGGCCCACCACCAACTTCCCATGGGAGAAGTTAACCACTTAACATTGTTAAAATTTGATTTAACAATTTTATTCACTTTTTTAATTAAACCCCAAAAATTAACTTCTCTTCCCACACAAACGCAACTACGGTAAAAGTTCTCTTAAGCGATTACCGGCGTTGTGAGTTCATCGGTGAAATCAGATTTCAATTCCGAGCACTAGTTCAAAAGATAGAAATTCCCGCTCGCTCGTTCACTGAACGTACCCGAGCCAAACTTAGGAAAATAATTCTGGGCACACCGGGCCTCGGAATCAGGCGCCGTCAGAAACTGCGTTCTTGTAAAATTCCAAAGAAAATTAAGAAAAAATTTTCCTTGAAATTTTAGGGTCTTTAAATTACTCCCACCTCAGGGCTTTACGTCCCCGTGAAGCTTCAATACAAACTAGGGTCACAAAAGCGGTACAAAGCACGCATCTGAGCCTTCCGCTCCCATGTGCTTACCTGGAGGTTCTGTACTGCCAAAGAAAGTGCACCCGAGGAATCGATCGTCCTCGTAGGATCTGCTCCTATCGATCCTCGATCCCCACTGGAACCTCCGTGAAAGACACCCCATCGCCACCGTCCAGATCCTCATGGTCGATGGTATGCGAAGGGTCGAGCACGTATCTCCTCAGTTGAGATACGTGGAAGTCGTCGTGCAGCTGGTGCAACTGCGGTGAATGGGTCAAGCGGTAAACCACCCCGCCTACCCAGCTGGGGACCTAAGAAGATCTGCTGAACCTTGGAGATAACTTGCCGCCTTGGCCACATCTCCGTAAACCTCGTCGAGGTGAGACCCGCATAAGAACGTGGTCTCCATCCTCAAACTCCAGAGGTTTCCAATTCCTGTTAGAACTGGAACTCAAACGACTGCTGCCACGAGGGTAAGGTTGGCCGATTCAAGAGTGATCGGTCGCACCCTCCCGTGAAGGAGTTTATCCCGTGCTGCCTGGGGTTTCCTTTTCGCCAACCAAGGAAAACCCATCCCGACGTTTGCCTAAAACCGTTAATTTGAGTATGAACAGTTATTTCCCATTCCATACTCAAACTAACGTCGTAAGGCCACGACGCCGCCACGAAGAGATTCTAACCGGAACTCTCGCCTCGAGGGTCTGACCACACCGTCGGTGTAAGTGTGATTATCGAGTCTCCTCCCAAGGTATCTCCAGACGTGAGGGTCAAGTCCACCTCTTACCGGAAACTCTAGGTCTGGAACAAGATTTGTGAAAGCAAGAAATGATTCACATCGACGTCTGTTACTATAACAGCTAGTAGTGGACACAGACTGTCCCTTGAATCATTTCTAGAGCCATTGGGTCACACTCCTTGACCGCATGCAGCTGCACTCTTCCTCCTCCCTCTAGCTCCCTGAGCCTGGCAGGAATAACTAAGGCGGGTGGTTGTACAATGTTAGGATGTACACCACCTCATGCTGCTCTCCTAGATCTTCCTACACGTCTTCTGCTTCGTAGACTCATCTCTCCTTTAAGCTTCCTCTTCTTTAACATTTAACACACCCGAGTCTCTATGACTGGCACCTATTTCCTGTTTCTTACTGCACTGTGTAGTCTTCATCCGCTTTTGGATGACCTGGACCTCCTTTAGTCTCACAAGAGTTGCTATGATCTCTTCTTTGCCGATAAGAGAAACCCGGTCTCATCCCATGGATGAACCACACTCGTTGCCTAATACAGTCAATCCTGACATGAATGATGCATTCATGCCATGGATGACGTCGTAAGGCCTCGACGTAACTACTAAGAGATCCAACTGTCACTCTCTCCTCCAAGGGTCGAATCACACTGTCGGCATCAGTGTGAGGTCACTGGGTCCCCTCCAGTAGAAATCTCGAAAGTGAGGGTCAAGTCAACAGTTTAACCGGGACCACTCAGTATCAACCAAACAAAAGGACATGAAAGAAAACATCTCAAAGATAAGTGTCTTTTTATTATTGCAGCTCATAGTACAAGACACGAATACAAAAGAAACATGGAACTAGAAGTACAAAGGACGTATCCACTAGTTCCTCTCTTGTCTACCTGTTCCCGAAGCTCTACTACCTTGTCCACTGCTCGGCTGTTGCTCAAGCACCAGCCGCTGCTTCTGTCTCGGTGGCTCCTCCAACACTCGCTGATCAACCGTACGAGGAGTCGGACAGTCACGTGCCAGGTGACCCTTCCCGCCGCAGGACTAACATTGTCCGTTTCTACCACGCCTGGCTCTGACCCCACCTCAGGTGCCCCGCACCACCGGTCCTAAAACCCTAGATCGTCCAACTGCTAGTCTGGTCCTCCTGGACCTCTGCATCATCTGTCTACTGCCCACAGATGACTCAACTACTGATCGAAAAACACGCGGCAAAGGCAGAAGCTCCTGCACACGCTCGGGGTGTAGAGCTACTGGCACAAACTCCACCCTGAAGAAGGTCTTGAAGTCTTCCCATGCGAAGTTCATCCCGTCGCAAAACTGAAACAAGTGGCTCCACCACCTGCCTGCTGCTGCCTGAAGGAGGCCGGCAGCAAAGATAACCATGAAGTCTGCCGGCGTCCCCACTAGCCTGAAGACTCTCACCACAACCTCCAGCCAAACCTCATCCTCCTGCGGGTCCGTCTCTCTCCGGAACCTGGGTGGCCTCTGGCGCTGGAACTCGTGCAGCGCCTACTGCTAGGGATGATGGCATCGGTGGCCCAACGTATGGTAGTACCGCTGGTTCCTCCGCTGGTGTCTCAACTACAAGAGGGCCCTGCACCGAAGCCTCATCGCTCGACAGGACGTCAGCACGCACATCCCTCTGGGCTCTAGCTGGTCGTCCGTGAAAAGGCTTCCTGAAAGAAACATCGTGACACGGTCAAACATTTATACCTGGTGAGCTGACCTGGTTTGAGCTGTTTTAAGGGAAAAACTTTGAAAACACACACGCAATCAGTGTTTTCGTGCACAAAGTCGGAAATCAGTTGTCAGGGTCCTGGTGTATGGATACGTCGGCCGCCCGCACCAACACTGGACTCCCTGAACTGAAATCCACACTTGGTACTCTTAACACTATTGCTTCACAGAAAGAAAAAGTCAGAGTCATAAGTTCTGCGGTAGAACCGAACTCCTTTGATACCAATTTGTCACGACCCGTCCTCGGGGCCCGTGTCATGACTACCCCAAGCCCGTCGTCCATAGGCTGGCGACTAGCACCAAAGGCGTAAAATCCCGATAACTGGGAAGGTATTTCCTTTATAAAAGAAAACAAGCACCACAGAGTACAAGTGGAAGCAAAACACTAAGTACAAAAAAAATGCTGAAAAGTAAATGGGCCAGAATACAAACCCAAAAGAAAGTAAGTCTACAACTGAACAAGGTACAACAGAAAAAAGTCAAATAGATGGAAGTAGGAAGCAGCTCCTGGGTCATCCTCCTCGGATCCTACCTGAAGGGTAGGTACAGATAGCGCAGCTCCGGGTCGTCCACCATGGATCCTACCTGGAGGGTAGGTACAGATATCCTCCTCCACGCTCTCACCCGTCAACCTCCTCTGTGAGTCGTCTCATCGTGTAGTCCACCTCCGGGTACTGACTCTTCATGTAGTCCACCTCCGGGTACCGACTCGTCCTCGAACACTCGGCCTCCGTCAGCACTTCCCGTCGTCTGCAACCAACACAATGAGGTGCAGGCATAGCCCATGCAGGGGTGAGTATAATGATACTCAGTAGGTACCTCGAGACCCTCAAGGTCTCACTAAAACAACAAGGATAACCACCAATAAGATCTCAACAGATACCCTTTTACTTAGGTATATGCCCATGAATATACCTAAGTTATCAAGTAACCCATATCAATCATGAGGAAACACAAGGATTGTGAAATCAACGGATAACCACTACCCAGGTATATGCCCATACATATACCTAAGTTAGCAAGTGACCCATCTCAATCATGAGGTAAACACTAGGTCAAAAGTCTCAGCTCAAACCAGGATTTTCAATATCGAAACCGTAACTGCTGAAGAGCTCCGTCTCTGGAGTGTACAGTGGTCCTGTCACGACTCAGAGGTACTGCTCACAAACCTAAGACTGCCGAAGTACTCCTCCTGTCGAGTACCGCGGGTCAGCCACCCAGACACAGCAGTGCTTCCCGCTGAGTTATGTCACCCAAACAGAGTAGTGCACACCCCCTAGTAGCCTGCTGGGGTACTCTCCGGACGAGTACCGCGGGTCTGCACTGTCACACAGGTAGTGCTCCGTCCGCCATGGGTCTGCACCTCAGAAAGTAGTGCTCCGTCCACTGGGCTAGTCGACTCACTCCAAGTCGAGTCGGTCAAGCAGTCGTCAGGTCTCAGCCAGTTACACGGTCTTCGTACTCCACACGCTCGTCACTGGGAGGGTCCGCTCCACGAGCTACAGGTCGATACTCCAAGTATCTCAAAGTCCCATGAAGAAGTATCTCAAAGGACGGCCTCCTCATAGGGGTCTCAACGCAACAGACGGCGCGTCAATCGGACGCCCGGTCTGTGAGTTATTAGCCTTTTCGTCCCAGGGGCCCGGTTGGTTTCGTGAGCGAACCAAACCCGGCCGTATCTCAAATGTACCCCGAACTCTCATAGGGTATACTCATAGGGACAATTTCTCAATGAGATCACCAACGCCGCTGACGGTTCATCAAACAGACGTTCTGTTAGAAAGATATCACCTTTTCCGTTCTAGGGGCCCGGTTGGATTTCGGTGCGATCCAACCCGGCCACTATCCATCTGCATCCAATTCTCAGGCGGAGGATGCCAAAAGTTCCGTATCGTCAACCAGAACTCAACGCAATAGACGGCGCATCAATCGGACGCCCGGTCTGAGAGTTATTGGCTTTTCCGTCTCACAGCCACCCTGGGAAACTTCCCAGGAGGTCACTCATCCTGATCACTACTCTAGGCCAAGCACGCTTAACTATAGAGTTTTAACCACGTAGGCTCCCGAAAAGGAAGATGTACCTTGAGTATAGTATACTGAAACGACCGTCTCGATCCAAGGATCGTGTTGCCGCTGACGGCGAGTCGTTTGGAGGCCCGTAGCCCAAGTTACGGACATTTGACCGAAAGTGGTCCGAAACTGGGGGTTTGGGCCCGGGCCGACAATCTGGCCCGGCTCGGAAAATCCGACCCGGCCCGGCGGCGAAAGTCGGCGCGGCGGCGGGGTCCGGCGCGGCGGCGCGGTCCGGGTGTCGCGTGAGCGCCACGCGCGGGGGGCAAAGCCCTCGCCTTTCCTCAGCTGGCGGCGCGGCAACCTGCCGCGCCTTGAAAAGAAACGGCCCCCCTCACGTGGGGGCCTGCATTTGAGAAAAATGGGGGGCCGCCTTCCCCCCTTTGTAAAACCGGCCCCCCTCATAATGGTCGGCCATTATGGCTGGCCGGGGGAAATTATTTCCCCCGGTTTTCTCCCTTCCGGCCGGCCCGACCTGGCCGGCCGGTTCTTCCTCAACGGGACCGGCAAAGGCCAGTCCCCCTTCCGGCTTCCGACACCGGCGGCCCGGTTGGCCGCCGGTCTTCTCGTTACGCCGCGGCCCGAAACCGGCCGCGGCCTTCGTTGTCCGGCGCGGTGCGACGGCACCGCGCCCCTTCCGCCGCGGCCCCGCTCCGGCCGCGGCGCCTTTGACTTCTTTCGTCGCGACGCGCCGGCGTCGCATTCTTGAAATCTTTCCACGGCGCGGCGCGACGACGCCTCACATTTCCTTCCGCTTGAATCCGCGTGGTGTGACGGCACCACGCCTTCCCGAACCAATCCACAAAGATTCAACATGAATAAAAAGGTGGAGGGTCGGCCGGGTTTGTGCGGTCCGAACTCCTCGCCTTAAATTGATAGCAATCGGCCTTTAATGAACGATAAACTTTCACAATCTTTTAAATTAAATAAAAAGATTTGGAATCAAGGCCCGACAAAAAATAAACCTTCAAGTTTGAAGGAGAGATCCACATAACTTTAAAAAGTTAAAACCCCTACCTCGGTTTCAAGAACGGAGTTCTTCAACAACCCGCAGAAGACAAGCGTCGGGGAGGTCGGGCGTCGTTCCGTCTAGGTTGGTGGGAGAAGAGCTCGGTGAAGTCGAGTCGAGTTGTCACCCTCTGTATACTTCGAAGGCGGCGGTGCATCCCTTCCTTACTCCGGTTGAAGATGGTCGGAGGCGTTGCTTCACGTTTTTCGGAAACCTGGAACGTTCTTCCTCGAGAGGTTGGTGATCTACCAAGAGTTCTTCTCCTCTCCTTAGTTCTCCCCACAAGGTTTATGCCAACCCCAAAAAGAAGAATATAATCTCACTTTTTAATGTTGGCAAAATGAATTCAAAAGAATTCAAACACTGAAAATAATTAATTAAGTTGGTTTAATTAATTAATTGCAAAGTGTTGGCAAGAATTTCAAAAGATTGAAATTCAAATAAACCATACTTAACTCACCTCATTAATTAATCAAGTTGTCAAATATTAAGAAACAATTTTCCTTGAAATTTCCAGGTCTTTACAATAGAGACTAGTTTTCTGAGAGGTATTAAGCTATTTAATCACACTACCAATGAACAATTCCTCCATCAGTATCATCTAGGTTTTCATATAAATCAAGTGGGAATGATTTCCTGGTATAGTGATGTGATTATGGGTGAGGCAGGTGGCTTTGTTAGGGGAAGCCTAGTGTAATTATAGAAGAATGATTACTACTATAAGAGGGTCCCATAAAGTTATGGGAGATTTTTAGAAGGGAATATTTGATTATTGGGGGATCCACAAGGTTTATAGTTAATCGTCTAGGTGATGGTTCTAATACATTCACACCTGGAGTTGAGGGTCTCCCAATGAAGTGTTTGTGAGAGCAAGCTGAAAGATCTTGGTCTGGTGAAAGATATTAAACAAAACTCTTAGGAAGTTCTTTTATTATATTATAAAAATACCATACAATAGTAAATTCCTCAATAATTTAGAATACTAGGATTTTATATAGTTTATCCCATTATAGAGAAACTATGACAGAATCTTGTGAAGGATATATTAGAGTTCCCAATGTTTGGGTTCACCAAACTCAACATCAGAGTAATCAATGTGGAGATGTTTGCAGATATCTCTGATCTTGATTACCAGGAACACTAACATGGAATGGGTGACCCTTATACTGATGGGTTTTATGTTATTATTGGTTGAAGTACAAGTGAGACAGATGCTATGGAACCACAAAATCGAGAATAAGTAACTCTTGATGTATTAAATTATGGTGTACATACTAATGATGTCGATATGGAGGTGTGTGTAAATGAAGAGTAATGTGGAAATAATGTATATATATATATATATTATTTATCTAGTTGATAATGGGGAGATAATTGATATGTATGGATTAAGTAATATCATTCCAAGAGATGTAAATCTCATGTTTGTGAGTCCATCACCTTTGCTATGTTTTTCAAAGTTATGACTATCATTTTTTACTTTTACGAGAATTATTGTGTGAGGATAATACATCTCTAGAAAGTGAGTAAGAGGAATATGAGTATTATAGGGGGATACTCATGGGATAAGTGGTGTAATAATGGGGGTAAAAATATTTTTATTCCCTCTCACTCCTTATTAGATATGGGGGACTTAGCCCTAGTGTTACTAGGGTGACTTTATCTACTAAAAGGGTGTGATGCAGAAGGACATTAATCATCAAGATCTAGCTATGAATTAGATGAAAATTCAAATGTACCTCATAAGACTCCTATTTGTTACTATATTTATGTTTATTATGCTCTTCTAACATGGTTTTCATTCTTTTCATGTGTCCAACAGGCTCATATCTAGAAGGGATCATAGATGGAACTAGAGTATCCCTGGTTCCCAAGGGCCTCCAACAGTAGACCCTACTTCTAGAAAATTTGGTCCTAACATACAATATGAAGGTTCATATTCCTAAGATGACATATATTCAATGTTTTCTCTTATAATTTAAAGGAATATGGTCAAGGTCATTATGTAGATTAATTTATTACCCATACAACCTCAGTTTAACTTTGATATTTCCAAAGGTTGGGTTAAATTTCAATCCATTGTGACAGTATATTCCAAAGGGATACTTCCATAGGGACTAATACCAAACATTATAAAGGTATAATATACTCCCACAACCCCTATGGTTAGAGGGGTTGATCCTTTATCTAGAATACATAGTACTACTGATGATGCACCTTCTTCCATATCATTAATAGGACCATGATTGCAGGTGATGTAAGTTGAGGAGGGGTAATATTTTGATAATAAAGATAAAAACCTCATAAAAATCAAAAACCAAGTGTATATAAGTTACTTCACCTTTGGAGGAGGTAGGGAAATTGGTAGAATCTATCGTTGAGGTTTTTGGTGAGTCGGGTCCTCACCTCATGTAAAACCCTATGATTTTGGAATATATTTCACATTAATGAATCAATGTGCTCCATATTTTATGAAGGAAGCAACCATGATTCCATTTTAATAATTATTATACATTATAAAGAAATTTTACATGGTATTTAAATGAAATTTAATTGTCAAAAAAAATTTCTAATTCACTTTGGAAATATTGTTGATATAAAAGAACTACTATTAAATATTTGTTTTGGATATTTTTGTATGTAATATATTATTTACTCATAAATATATTTAGTTTATTAAACATATGAAAAAATAATTCTTACACATTTATAAAGTTATTCAATTGGTAATCAATTTTTATAAATGTGAATAAAAGCATTCGAAGGTAAAAGGGATGTTTTAAAAAAATGTGTTTATGCATTAAATGTGTTTTTTATTAATAAATTAAACTAATAATTATTGATGAATAGTTTTAATTAAATTTGAAGATAATATATGCAATAAAATATGTTAACATTTATCAATTCTGTCTTATATGGAAGAGAATGAGAATAAATTTAGTTTTATGCTTAAAAGGCATTAAAAAAAACCTTTTCATTGTGATTTTTAGGATTTTTTAAAAATAAATTACTATCACTAATAGAAATTGAAATTAAGAAAATAATTTCCATATTAATAATCATCATTTCAAAATTTAATATTGTGTTTAATTTTTTTTTCATAATTAATAGTAACCATAGTAAAACTTTGTCACTTTGGTAAAGGATAAAAGGGTTGATGAGGGGTTAAACAAAAATGATATGGTTTAAAATTTAAAAAAAAGTTTATAAATCCAATTTTTTGATGTATTTAGACTCAAAATTATCTTATTTTAGTATTGGGGTAACCTTGGCGCCACATTCACTTGAATATGACATTATTATATTTTAATGTTTTAAGTATTTACAAGAGTTCCTCCCACCTCACTTATAAAAGGGAACCTCTTCCTTTTGCTTGTTCACAAACTTATATCCCTATAGTTCAGCCCATCCCTACCCAAATATATTAATAAATTTCCTTCCTACTTACAATATCTTTTTTTCTTCCCATAATACCACCATAGGAAGGCTTGATGTGTAATCCAAAGATGGTTTTTCAAAGAAGTGGTAATTCTATTTACTGTACTATTTTGAGTCTATTTATTAAATAACATCCAATAAAATTATATAACCCCGTTAATATGATTAAATAAGTTTAATTTTAATTCTCAAATATTGTTATTTTAATTTTTTAAATATTCTCTACCTCCTTAACATCCTATGAGAATTGATGATGACGTTCATTCGTACGTGTGGACAACCACCTCCACGATGCGATGAGATTTATTTTTCATAACCTCCATTTATATATGATAATATAGATATATTTAATCAATATATATGATATTAATGATATTATTATAATTCATTAAATTTTATTTATTATTAACCTTTTTTCGTTTGATCCATTGAAAAGTGAAAACATCACTCATGCATACATACTAACAACCATCTCCACAAAGTGATCTAAACAATTACTCATCCCCACATTATATGAATGTCTATAAAAGTGTATATAATGAATAAAAATGATAATAAAAACATTATAAATAGTATGGTGATAATGAAACCATATCCATGGTTCAAGGACCAGAACGATTAAACTGAATCATACGTGGAAAACATACCAAATTTTACCCAAATTTTGATTTTAATGAAGAATTGATAATACACGGGTAACTGGAAATTTTAATGGAATGTTATATTTAAAGATAATCCCGAAAATATTAATATAATATATTTATAAAAAATATAAATTTATCATACCAAAGCATTAGAGTAGATACAAATAAATCCAGGACCCAAGGTAGGGTTCATGATGCAATCTCATTTTTAATAAAGATTGATTATGCTTGAATTTACTTTTGGTGAATTATATACTATTTATCTCTTAAAATACATATATTTTATTATATTATGGTTAATTATGGGTTTTATTCTCTTTTCTCCTTTTATTCTTCTATATTTGATACTTAAAATGATTGAGAATATATTTTTATTAACAATTGACCTTATTTCCTCTTTGGCCAATGAAATTTTCTTCCATGTCCATGTTCATTAAAATGATTACAAGAATTTTATTTTATATAATGTAATGAATATTAAAATTAATTTTTTAAAAGATATGAAATTATTTTCAAATTTTTAAAAGAATTTTCTCATCATTTTCTAAACGAGGAACTTTCGGACTTCTTACCAAAAGTGTAAATAGAATGTTTTTTAAATATTTAATAAATTAATGTATTTTCTCATACTTATAAATTTTGGTTTTTTAAATAATAATTTAAAATTTAAATTATTTAATTTTGAATTAAATACTTTTCTAATTATTCTATATCTTTTTAGTTTTTAAAGATACCTATTGAAATTGATTTTTCCCCTGTTTTCAATAAATTGTCCAAATACACTTTTAAAGGTACTTTTTATCTATGTCAGTATCCATTTAAATTTCATTAGATTAAATTGGGATATGATTTAATGATGTCATCCATGTTCATGATACGTATTTATTATGTTTTTTTTGATATTAATAACTTTAAGAAACCCATTTATTCTCCATGGAAGGTGTTATGATCGAATGATGATTGTTTATATAAACTTATGGCACCCATATGTATTGTTTCGATTATCTAATTGGTTGGTCCATTAAATCCATATAATTCATTGGTTAATGTGCAAGAAACCCATTTAAATATGAGTTATGTATCATTTATGCTGAGGTCTAATTCATTATTTTTTACCCAATGTGGATTTCTAGTGAGGGTTTGGAGTAAATATATGTACCCAGAGATTGTTTGGATCCCAGGACCTAAATGTTTGGAAGAAATAAATGGACCACGTGATTCATTGAAACATTACATCCCATCCCACATGTTTTCTCATAATAGTGTGACGATTTTATGAGGGCCAATAAGGGTGCACAGGTTTCCCTATCCTTATGTCTAGGGTAGCACAACCATGGAAAAACTCTTCAGTTTTTAGAAGAGGTGAATGGAATGGTTGGCACATTGTTTCTTAATCCACTAAGATAAACCATGTGGGTATCATATTAAGGTAGTGTATAGAACATGGTTGGTGCACGTTTTGGCCAACCATATGTGAAAACCTAGCGACCTGTAATTTTTTAGTAAATTTAACAAAATGTCCTTAAATGAATATATGTTAAAACCAACCTCTTTCTTCATATATTTTAAAATATACAAGGGGGTTTTCTTCTCCCATTGAGATCCCTCTTTGGATCCACCTAGCTTTATGGAAAAAACTCCAATCTGAATCTTAATTCCATATTTTTTCATCTCATTGGATGCGCATCAATAAGATATTTATTCATATTTATCCTTTCATCATTGGTATTTCTCTTGAAAGATTTATTTATGTGAAGGGTCATGTGCCCTATTTTTAGGGTGTTAAACTACCTTTTTCATTTTCTCACGATTTAGTAAAAAAAATGGTCAGTAATAGATGAGTGATCCTCTACAATCATAAGTAATGTGTTCCAGTATTTATGTCTTGAAGTCATGATGTTTTATAATATTCATTATATACCACACACCATATTCTATATGTATTTCATTAAAATATATGAACCATGGTTAATTAAATAGCCTTGATAGAGTTGGCATATCATCCCCTGTTACATATAGGTATAGTCACCCTGCAATTATGGAGAACACTTGAGGTGTACTGATTAAATTTCCATTGTATATAAAAATGAATAAAATGAAAAACCATGGTCTGAATGGTATTGTCTTAATTTATAAATTATAACACCATAAATAAAATGGGTAATGTTATGGTGTATCACGACTGACACACATACCAATTTAAGATTAATTTAATTGAGGTTAGTGGTAAAACCACATTACCCAATTAAATGGAACAATAGTTACACCCTTGTTATTATTAAATGTTAATGAGTTATGAATTGACTATTGACATAGATTAAAGAATCTATTATTTATAATTAGTATAATTGGGAATAGTGAACCTTATGTTATAATTTTGGTATGGAGGCCACTATAACTATGATACATGCATGACGTCCTAATAATTATGATATGGAAATGGGGACCCTTACTGATGTGATACGGGCATAGATTCCCTTTGATTGTGATGTAGGCATTATGAACCTTCTTAATATGATACTAGGAATGGAGACCCTAATACTGTGATACTAGGCATTACATCCCCTATTCTTGTGAAACTGAGAACGGAGACCATATTGCTGTTATACTGAGCATGAAACCCCCAATTCTGGTAATATAGGCATGATGTCCCTATGATTATAATAATGGGCATGGAGACCCTTAATATTGTGATACTGCGCAAGGAATTCCCTATTAATGTGATATTGGTCATAGTGTCCCTTGATAGTTATGAGACTCATGCTATTACTTTTTCATGTTTGAGTTACTCCTTGGGTCCAGGTTATTGGTAGTATCTATATTTATATGGTTGTATACGTCACTATGTATACAATCCATATATGAGTATAAAAATGGTTACATATTCAGTGGTTATTAAACATAGGATGAGTAATTTATTTTCATCCTCATGTAATTATGGAACCAAAGATGAACTCTTTATAGTTTTATTTAATACTTACCATTATTACCTACACACTGCCAAATTGTATTCATCCGTTGGATATTTATAATCATTTTTAGTGGTGTCCTACTAAGTTTATCTCACACCCTATACAGGACACAAATGGCACCAAGGTAGATTATATGGATGTAGGTAGGGAAAGGGGAAAGTGCCCAGTTATTTATGCTTTATTTGAATATAGCACGGGAGTGAACAAACACAGGACTGAGATGTGACTCATGATTCTATTAGAGATGGTCCCTTTGGGTCTATTTTCCTTTTTCATACATTTATTTTGTATTATTATTGTCTATTCCTTTCTATTATACATATAACATATCATTATTCTACATTTTAAACTATTCATTATTGATATTGGTTATTATGTCACATATGTTTTTAACTTTTCATTGGTAGTTGATATTTTGATTCCTCTATTTATATATTACTTTTACCATTATGATAATCTGATCATGAGGGTATAGTATCCCAAACATACCACCTCATACCCTCCATGCTAGTTAGTAGACTCTGGAATATCAGAAAGCATTCTTGAGAACGTGCAACCCACCGGCTTGGGGAACCGTCCATTGGTATTTTGATCGGTAAGTCACAAAGTGTTATAAACCTTTTTTTCCTAACATCTGTGAATATTAAATATGATATTAAAAATGTGTCAGAGTGTTTTAATGAGATGTTCCTAGGAGTTTCAAACCCACATATAGGGAAAGGTAAAATTACTTGGGATGAGACAGGTTGTTTTGTATTTTCATTATTATAGTTGATTTGGTTAAACTATTGGGAAACACACTTGATGTATGATATTTATTTTTAGTATTGTACTTTATATTTTATCATTGTCCTGATATGGAAAGGAAGCATGATCATTCATCATTTTTTGGGCCTTACTGTATTTATATTTCATGCATTATGCTAATCCAAATTTATATTACTTCATGTGTTTCTTATAGCATATTATGTGATGATAGTTATATCCGTGAATTGTGATAAAAATTCATGTAGGGACTCATTAAATGATTGGTTGTTCTTAAATTGATTCCAATTTTTAGTTTATGAGGTGTGTGATCCCTTTTAAATTGGAAGTGGTGATCTATACAGTTCAAACATTAAAGACAAATGTTATAAATGAGAATAAATTAAATGAATTTGAAATCTAAAATAAAATGGCCACTATGAAAAAGGGATTCGAATTACCATTTTAATAGTGTTTCCTCTATAATTTAGGATTGAAACTCTATATATTGGTACCCATGCAGTAAAACACATATCATGACCCAGACATGACCTCAGTTGTGGTAAGTAGGCAGTGTCTCTTCTGTTCTATATAAATGTTCCTATCTCCCATACCTTTCTCTTTGAAAATGAGGAGGGTGTAGCTTTACATAGGATGGAATATACCAATACTATTAATATATATGTGATGTTATATTTTTGAAACCATATCACATGTGCGCATTTTTCATTTGTATAGCTATGCCACCACAATGTCCCATAGTCATTCTCTAAGAGGGTGGTGATGACCTTGCTTCATAGGTGGTGGGTCCTAATCCACCAATGATACCTCCAGTCGGGAAACTTGTTTAACTTATAGTTTTTCTAGATGTGGGAGATGATATCATATTTGTATTTGAGTTTCGACATCTTATTTAGACTATATAGGGAGATTTGTGACCTTTTCTTTCTATGGGAGAGCTTACACAAGAGTTTCTGTAGTAGCATACAACAAATTATTCAAGGTATAGTTGCCTCTATTTGGTAGAGATATTGATTGATATGGTAATGTCTATGTTACAGAACCTTGAGACACATATTTATAGGAGAGTGAATTTATCTACTTAAATTCATCGTGTATCTGTCAAACAATGGTAGGATATTCTAAACTACACATGTCAATATTTGGACGAGACGTAGAGGGATTTAGGGCAATCATTTTATGAATATTTCTTCTCTGAGACACTAAGGTATAATCATTCCATGGAGTTCATGAACATGAAGCAGGGTTGTATGTTATTTCTAGACTAATATCGTTTTACAGTGCTTTAGTTATTTACAGATTCCTATACATGTGATGATCCAATGAAGGAGAGATTATTTAATGTTGGTATTTGCATCCTATTTGTTCTTATGTATGTTTTTTACTATTATTTCTAATATAGTGAACCCAAATATTATCACAATATAGAACTTGAGGGAAGTAGATAGTGTGGGCCAGGGAAATTCATAACTGAGAAAGACTAGTTGTTTGATGAGTGGTCGAAAGTGACGCTTTGAGACTATATGCATGGGAAGCGGTAGCTAGGTGACACCGACTGAAAACTAAGTGGTTTTTCACCAGTGTGGGAAGCCTGGAAATAAGTGGACCTCGTTGAGTGCTAAGGTTGTTGTATATTGGGTAACCTTAAATGTTTTTTAGGACCTTCCAATATTAACAGAGTAGGAGAGGATACATATCAGCTCCACCTTCAGGAGCAGGATCAGTAGAACCTCACCAAGTAGCTAGCTATAGTACTACTAGATATATAGGTAGGAGGGAATTCACCTTTAATGTGGCAAGGATTCAGATATATATCACCATTAGAGTGGACCCACTATGGGTAGTTAGGTTACAAAACAATAACATGGATCATTATAGATTTATTCAGTGCAACCTATATTAGAGGAGCAGGGCTTCAGGACAACTACTATTTACGGTACTGTTATTGTAGCCTCCCCAGTTGTGTCTATATTATTTGAAACTTGTGAATCAGATTCCTTTATCTATGTGTCTATTTTGATTATCCTTGTAATTAATATTGAGTACTCCTGCGGCATTATGAAACTTGATAAACCTTTGGGTTTATGATCAGAGAGTGTACGCCAATGTAAGGATTTTCCTCTTGAGATAGGAAACCATCATCTCATATGAGAAATATTAATCCTTTAGATGATGATATATGATTTAATTATTAAGACATACTGGTTGGTACCATATAATTCACATACGTATTTTTATCACTAGAGGGTGTTGTTTGCATCACCATAGGGTGGTACTTATATTCATAAGGGAATGTTAGATGTCCAGGTGGGTAGAGGTATACTAGAGAATATTGTGATAGGTGGAGGGACTACCCAGATTTCCATCCTTTATATGGATGAGCAAGGATTAAAAAAGACTTAATTCCCTCTTGTAGTTGATCGATTCACAGATATTTTGTCTGATGACTTTTCTATACTACTTTACAAGAGAGAGGTAGAGTTTACAATCGATCCAGTTTTGGGAGTTGAATTGGTATATATTCCTCCCTACATGATGAATACTACTAAGATATAGGATCTCAATAGGTAGCTAGAATATTTGGAGTCCAAGGGTTTTATACAGCCCTAAACATTCCCCTGGGGTTCACCAATCCTTTTCACAAAGGAGGTGGATGGAACCCTCAAGCTTTTTGTGGATTACTAGATGTTGCATAAGATTACTCTGAAGAACTAATATCCATTATCTTGTATAGTTGATATCTCCGACCAGTTCAGAGGAGATAGAGGGTATTCACAAATATCAACCTAATATTGGGATATCATAACGTGTGAGTCAGACATTCAGATACACCACATATGGATTTCTATAGATGAAATTATTTATATGTGTATTTTGTTGTGCCATTCGGTCTTATGAATGCACTAGAAATATTTATGGATTTGATGAATAAGGTTTTCCATACCTATCTAGATTCCTTCATTGTGGTCGTCATAGATAATATCTTGGTGTATTATCATACTTGAAGTGACCTTATCATACATATTGAGATAATTTTGAATACATTAAGAGAGAATCGGCTATCTGATATGCTTAGTAAATGTCTCTTCTAGATCGATGAGGTTCACGTCCTATGTCATATTATCCTAGAGATAGAGTTTTTGTTTACCCAGTGGAGGTGATCTCTATATATACCTAGTTGAATCCCAAGAATGTATTTGATATATGGTGTTTTTAGGTCTATATGGTTAATAAAAAAATCTTATATAGGACTTATCATGCATATAATCACCTATAATAATCTTGACCAAGAAGGGTTTGGATTTTAAATGGTCTGAAGCCTATGAGACAACATTTCGAGATCTAAGAGGGAGACTGACTTCAGTGTCAATCCTGATTCTTACAGAACGAGGAAGAATATATACCACGAATAGTAATGAATCAGGTATCAGGATAGGATCAATTTTGATTTAGTAATATTGAGCTATTGTGTATAGGTCAAGGTTTGTGAGGCCTCATAAGCTGAATTTCACAACACACAATCTTGATTTGGAAACTAGTCTTCACACCTTTTTTTGGAGAAATTACTTTATAAGAGAGAATTTTGTGGTGTTTATGGACAACAAATGCCTTAGGTATATTTTCACATAGTGTGAATTGAATTTTAGGTAGTGAGGATGTGTTGAGTATCTATATACCTTTGACATCGATCATTCTAACACACATGGGAAGAGAAATATTGTTGTTGATGCTCTGAGTAGGAGGACTTAGAAACAGACAGTTTAGGAGGCTAATAGTGAGTGAAAACTTATGGATCCATTTTTTGAGAAGAATGTAGAGTTATAAGAACGTTCTGGAAATTATGTACTTTCATCACTATTAGTGAACTCTTCACATCTAGAGATATTTAAGATGATTCATTTTTTATATCCTGAAGGATTGGTCCTTCGAGAATAAATTTAAGGGGATGACCCACCTTTGGATTTATCTATCAATAATGATAAAAACCTGTTTATATATGTACACATTTGGGTTACCACATAAATGAGATAGGATCTTATGCATGATTCACATGATTCTCAATGGGAAGTTTAACCAGGTATCTCTAAGATATATCATGATATGTGCAAACAGTAATGGTGTCCTGGGATGAAACATAATATAGTGTGTTTTATCATTTGGAGTTCCACCTGTGAGTAGGTGAAGGTGAAGCACCAGTGAAATTTGGTGATAATAAATCCATTACCAATACAATAATATAAATTGGAATATTTTTTTATAGATTTTGTAGTAGGGTTACCGAGGTTACCTCGAGGTAGCGATGTATTTTGGGTACAAGTGGATAAACTAAAGAAAGTTTCCCATTCCCTTTATATTTGTGAGATATTCTCAGTTAGTGTGCTGGGATTACTATAAGTCTGTGATATCATAAGTCTAAAATTTATCCCTTTTAATATGATTTTAGAGAGGGGTGTCTATTTGAAATCACGTTTCTGGACGTTTTTATCGAGATCTACGGGTACACAGGTGCTTCTGAACATAGTTTTGAACCCTCTAACTAATGGACAATC
The DNA here is from genome assembly GCA_963277665.1 of Viscum album. NCBI lineage: Eukaryota > Viridiplantae > Streptophyta > Magnoliopsida > Santalales > Viscaceae > Viscum > Viscum album. The sequence goes on from OY728160.1 coordinate 1,377,709,784, forward strand.
ATAAGAGACTTTTTAGGTGGTGGAGGAAATTATAAAAGCATTAATCCTTGATTTAAGCAGTTATTGGTAGAATTATATCCCCCTCATTGATTTATCCTTCTATAAAAACTATCAGGAGACAATTTCGATTGATCCTTATGAGGCTATATATAGTAGGACTTTCCATTCACCCCTATGTGGGTTAGAGGTAAGAGAGGAAGTGCTAATAGGTCCTCTTCACATTTAGTAGACTTCATTGAAGGTTAATCTTATAATAAAGTGGATTTATACTACTCATACTAGACCTAAATCATATTCTGATCACCTTCGATGACCTCTTGAGTTTGAGGTCAGGGGTCGTTTTTCTTACAGGTACCACCCAAACTTGGTTATAGATGGATATAGAGAAAAGGAAAATTTTTACCACATTATGTTAGGATGTTTCAGATTATAAAGAGATTAGAGTAGGTATCCTAGTGATTATTATTATCTAATAGGTATCATTCCTTTCTTGACATCTTCAACAATTCACAGCTTCACCATTATCATTCTGACTCATCTTGTAGTTTTGATCCTGATGAGGCTGAGTTAGATGCTAATTTTTATTTTGAGGTGTATCCCATACAGATCATTAATCATATCATGAAATCTCTCTGATGTGGTTATGTCCCTTTAGTACTAGTGCTATAGTAGCATGACCTAGTACTTGATGAGACTTGGGAGCGATAGGCCAATGTATGAGCTCAGTGTACAGAGTTGAACTCAGACAACATTTCACCACACAATGAAGGGAAATTCGGGGATGAATTTTTATAAGGGAGGAATAAAATAAGAACAATTTTTTATATAAGGTATGGATCCTTTAATTTTTTTCTAATTATTTGGATTCATCCTAATATAAATTCTTAACAAGTAAATGGATGAGACGAGGGTGTATGCGGCTTCTTTGGAGCCCAGAGACCCACTTTCTGGAAGAAATCACCCAGCCACAAAGTTAGTAGAAAATATTCTTTATAGCCCACATAGTTTCTCCTAACTATGTGGGGGAATTTTCAAGTCCAATCAGGGTGCACATTTTTTCCTAATTGTGTGATCAGTGCCCCATGGGTGTCCCAAAACTATGATGTTTCTTGCACTGGTGAATTGGATAGTTGGCAAAAGGTTTCTCAAACTGTGGGGAGAAATCCTATAGGTCTTCTCTTAATGAAATTCCAAGCCCACAATATGTGTATATTTTGGACAACGATGTGGCTAAATCATGAGACAACTAATTTTTGGGTATGTTTATCAAAAGGACCTTAAATACTTATATGTTTAAACCAACCACTTTCTTTCTATATTTTCAATAATACTTGGGTTTTTCTTCTCCCATTGAGCACCCTCTTTGCCTCCACCTAGGTTATTGGATAAAACAATTATTTGTACTTTTATTAGATATTTATTCATCTAATTGGAAGTGAACTGGTAATATATTCATTAATCATGTGTCTTTCATCATTTTTCTTTCCCTTGGTAGACTTATTAAGGTCCATGCTTATATGCCCTATTTTGAGAGAGTTTGTCTATTTTTCTATTTTCTCTCACTCTGTACTAAACCAAAGGAAGATAATAGAATATTAATAAACTAAATGCATAAGGTGGGTGGTCTAGTATTTATTCCATAAATTCATGATGTTTTATAAAATTTGTTTTGTGTCGCATGATAGATTCTCCATGTGTTACCTTGAAATATGAAACCCATGATTAATTAAATATACTTGATAGAGTTGGCCTAGAATCCCATGATATATTTTTGTTATATTACCCCTTCAATTGTGGCCACCCATTAACGTATGTTGTTCAAATTTCTATTAATGCTATAAATGACTAAACTGACAAAGCATCTTCTAAATGGTTATGACATGGCATCTAAATTATGACATCATAAATGAAATAGGTAATTTTTGTGGTGTAGAATGGATAAAACACTTACCAATTTAAGGTGAACTTAATGGATTTTAGTGGTAAGAACAAGTAACCTAATTAAATTTAACAATGTTTATGACCTTATTATTATTAATTGTTAATGATTTATGAATTAACTGCTAGCTCAGATTAAATCCTTGACTATTTATATTTGGTATAATTAATCTTGGTGACCCTTATGTTATAATTTAAGCATGGAAAACCATATAACTATAATATGGTCATGGAATCCCTATAATTATGATATGATCATGGATACCCATACTTATGTGTTACGGGCATGGCATCACTTTTATTGTGATACAAGCATGGAAAACCTTCTTAATATGATACGGGGCACGGAGACCCCACCACTATAAAATCAGGAATGGTGTCCCCTATTCGTATGATACTAGGCATGAAGACCCTATTATTATGATACTTGGAATGGGGTCCCCTATTAGTGTGATATGAGCATTGCATACTAATGATTAGGATATTGGGCATGGCGACCCTTACTACTGTGATACTTGGGATGGTATCCCCTTCCTGTGATTTTGGGCATGGAGTCCCTTTATTCTTTTGAGACCCATGCTAAATATTATGGATGTGTGAGTAACAACATGGGTCCAGGAAAGTGTTAATATCCATATATATGGTTTTAGAAATCACTATGTATACATTTCATATATGTGTATACACGTGGTTTCTTATTCGGAGGTTATAAGACTTTTCTCAGAGGAGGTATTGTCACCATAGTGTCCTTATGGAACTAGATCCAACCTCTTTATAGTTTTATTTACTACTTACCATTATTACCTACAGACTTCCATATTATACGCATAGATTGGATATGTATTGATACAACTAGTGGTGGTGTACTGAGTTTATCTCACACCATATCTAAACCGCTAAAGGAACCTATAACAATTATGTGGATCCAAGTAGGGATAAAAGCCAGTGCCCAATTATAGAATCTTGATTTATATTTATCATGGGAACAACAAATAATAGGACCCAGTTGTGACTTATGATTCTATTAAAGATATTCCCTTTTGGTCTTTTTTTCTTTTGATACATTTATTTTATAGCATGCTTACTTATTCCATTCTGTTAGACATATGACATATCATCATTCTATATACGATATTGGTTATTGCTGATATTGGTTATTTATATCATATATATGTTTACATTTGTAATTCTAGTTGATATTATGTTTCCACTATTTATATATCCATTCCACTGATGTTCTATTCTGATCAAGAGTGTATAGTCTCCCCAACATACCACCTCAAACCCTTGCTACTAGTCGGTAGCCTCTGGTATATGGAGAGGTGTGCTTGAGGCCATGTGTTCCACCGGCTCAGGAAACAGTTTAGTGGAATCAAGGTTAGCATGTCATATAATGATTGGAATATCATGGCAAATATTAAATATGATATGTAATAAATTCGTTCTAAAAATAAAAGGAGTTTGGGGAGTGAACCAAATCTCTTATGGGCCTTTTTCCACTATGTGATGATGGAATTATCAGTGATACTTGACTAAGGGAATGATTTTATATGATTATAATTGTTCAAAAATTTCTTTTACATGTACTTATGCTTATTATATTATCTTAGGGATTATGATTGATTAATTATTATTCATCATTCTTATGACTAATATAATTTTAAATGCTAATGCTTAATGCCATGTATCGCTACTTATGATCCATGAATAACTGAGTATGAGCATCATGAGTTATTATTATCTTCCAATACCAGTATAATTACCTTATTCTTGAATATGATCATCAATTTATGAATTCCTTGTTTACAATTATTGAGTATCTAAGAGCACATATTGTTATGCTTCTATTATCTATAGGTTATGAAGAAAATTGTTAAGTGTGAAAGGCCTAATAAGGGTTATTTGAGAGAATATATTTATGATACATATTGAATATATTTAATGAAATATTTTTATTATGTATCAAGTATTCAAATACACTAAAACATTATGATTTTTGCGAATGTATTATTGTGAAATATATTGAATATTCATCTAAACTGATGAAATATTTATATATGTAATACTTGGGTTTCCTCAGTTGGAATAAGGGTAGGGTTTAGTCATTTTTAAGAAATGGGTTATAATGAATATGTGGATAAAACATAAGGCAACCTATGATAAACTAAAAGTGATATTGGTTAACCCTAAAATTTTCATTAGTGGAAAATATTTTGTTATAATTTAAGTCAACTATGGATTAATTTTAAGGATTATATGACTCCTCACTATAATTATTATCACTTGATAATTACACTAGGATTTTTTTGTTTTAGTTAATCAATAGAACACTGTTTAATCATGTAAACAATAATCATTGAAGGTAATAAAAGGATTTACCTCGTGGTCAAGTTAATGGAATGAGAGTTGGAGTGAAAAAATTATTACTGTGTTCTTACAGGTCTCACTGTCCATGATTATTTTTGATATTTTAAATGGGAAAAGGAGGGATCGATTCACTATTGAGACTTTTGGGAGAAAAAATCCACCATATTTCGGTGGTACATCTGATTCACTATTGACCAAGTAATGGATATGTACCATTGAAATGATATCTTCCATTCTCCAGTGCTCAAATCATGAAAAATTTGTATTGGTGGTGTATCATATGGGAGGAAAAGTATATCAATGGTAAAATATTATTAAAAATATTAGGAAAAAACATGAAATTGACTCTATAGAATGGAATGGGTTTAAGATGGTATTTTTAAGTAAGTACACTCTTCAAACTCTTCATAATAAAATGGAAATTGAATTCATTGATCTTAAGAAGAATTATGATGAATCTGTTGGTAGCTATGATGCATGACCTATATGACTTATGAAGGAAAATTATGGATTTACCATTGGCCATGAAAAAAACATGATTGATTCTTTTGTGGCTTAAAACTAAGTCACTAAAAGGTGTTATCCATATATACATTAGTATTTATAAAGAAATAATTCGTTTCACTCTCATGGTAGAAATGGAGAGTGGATTTTCCCATCATTATCATCATACAAATAAAAATAAAAAGATGGTGTTTTATATGTTATAATAATAAAATACATGGGGAAAAGAAAGTGAATCTTTATTTAGGCTAGAATTTTGGAAAAAAGTATAGGGGATATTTTCCAAAGGAAACTAGTAAAAGTTTTTAACTGTGGAAACAAATACCATCAAGAAAGTGAATGATGAATAGATATAAATATTTAATCCAAAAAATAATGTAAATAGAGCTCAGAATAATGACGCACCAACTCCCTGATGCTAAAACTGCAAGGTGTGTGTCCATTATACCCACCATTGTTCCAATAAAAGGGTTAATAATTTAAATCAGCATCAATAACCTCTTAAGATAAGAGATAAATGGAATGATCATGTGTTCAGAACTACCAAAGTGAGTCATTATAATGATGTGGTTAATGGTACCCTTTTATTCTAATGTATAATTTCAAATGAATTAAATTATTTTGGTTATACCAAATATTTTATATCTCAAGAATTTGATAGGGGTTTCAAATAACAACCTCAATGATTAGATGTTGAATTATCAGTAAAAACTCTTAATGTTGTGATGATTGAATTTAAACTCTATATATCCTCTCCGATAGAGTTTTTTTGGAATGTTCTTCTTAAAAATAATATAATTCTACCACTAGTTGAGTTAGATTTGATTATGGGTAATAATTAGAATTCCTTATATAGATCCAAAATAAATATCCAATGAAGGGTAGTCACGCTTCATATTCTGAATGAAGGAATGGTTTTATATCTATTTAAGGATGAATATGAACTACAAATGAAAACTACTTTCATTGTGTGGTTTATATTACCTATTGAAGATGGGTATCAATCTCAAATGGTTGGGGAGAAACTCAACATTGAAGATATTCATATTATGTTGGAATATGTTGATTCATTTTCTAAAATGTATCCAAGTCTACCCCTAAATTGTAATTTTCGGTTTTTAATAGAATTGAAACATTTTTTTACACATATTTCAAATAATCCTTAAAAATGGACCCTATTGAGTTGTATGAATTAAAGAATAATCTCAAAAAATATACTTAATATGGAATTCATTTTTCTAATTACAACACCATGGGGTGGGCCTAATATTTTTTAAAAAATAAATATAGATAAATGTGCATTTGGGTAATTTATTTAGAATAAAGCAATATCACTATCAAGAATAGATATCCCTCACTCTTTTTTGATGATTTGTTTGATCAACTATGAGGAGCTCAATACATTTCAAATATTGACATTCAATATGGATATTATCAGTTGGGTGTCAAAAGGGAGTATATATCCTAGATAGCCTTCCATAAAATGTATGGACATTATGAATTTATAGTTATTCTATTAGGATTTATCAATTCCCATGTATCATCATTGATTTAACGAAAAGAGTATTTAGAGATTACCTTGATCGGTTTGTGGTAATATTTATAGATGATATTATTTTATATTACAAGAGTAAGGAAGATTATAAAGGTTATTTTTAGATTTTGTTCAATTCCTTGAATAAGGATAAGTTGTTTTCTAAATTTAGTATATGTGAATTTAGGTTATAGAGAGTATCATTATTGGGTTATGTAATCACAAGCGACATGATATCAGTGGATTGTTCAAAGACTGTAGTTATTGAATAGTGGACCAAACAAACCATAGTGGTCGAAATCCATAGCTTTCTTAGGTTGGTTGGATGCTACCAATTCTTTGTGAGAAATTTCTCATGATTATCAAATCCACTTACTAAGTTGATGTGGAATGGATCCAAGTTCCTCTAGGAAGATGAATGTGATGAAAATTTAATTAAACTGAAGAGATGGTTGGTTAGTGCACCTATTCTCAAAAAACATTATAGTGGAAAAGTGGTTGTGATATTTGGTGATACATCAGATAAGGGGTCATGTTCTGTTCTTATTCCTAATGACATGGTATTAGCTTATGCCTCATGCCAAGTAATGGTTCAAAAGAAAAATTACCAGAACAATGATTTATAAATGGATGTGAGGATTTTTTTTTCTTTAATGATATAGAGACATTTTATATATAGTGAAAGGTGTGATATATATAAAGATCATAAAATCATGAAGTATATATTCACATAAAAATCATTGAATCTAAATTAGAGGATATGGTGTGAACTGATTAAATATTATGAAATCTTAATACAATACAAACTTGGGAAAGAAAACGTGGTGCCCAATGATTTGATTCTAAGGGACCATGTAAGATTCTCCATGATGAGGATGGAAAGAGATCCAACACTTATGGATTTGCAGAGGATATATCTTGAAATAATGATATAAGGTGATAAATCCTATCTTTCTAAGATGAATGTTAAACCATATACTCTTGTCAAAATTATAGAGATTCATATAGAATATGTGGTGATTAAAAATTAGGCAAGGAATTTCCTTGAGTTTAGTCATGATTGAGATGGAATGATGAGGTTATGGAATAGTTCATGTGTCATTTAAATATTATAATTGAAGGATCTATTAGATGAATCTAATAGTTCATCGTTCTCTATTCACCTTGGAGGTTGGAAGATGTATTGAGATCACAAAGACAACTTCTAGCAGGATAACATGAAGAGATATATTTTAGATCATGTATCCTGGTTCTTGGTATTACGATAAGTTATATATGATAGATAGAATTATAAGAAGATATTAATTGAGTTGAAATAGGAAACAATCATTATAGTTTATGACATAGGTCTCCCCAAGGCATCTAATGGCCATAATTATATTGTGTTTAATTCTATCAAATTATGAATTTATAACAATTCATTTCAAATAGAGAATATTTATCGCTTGAACATATCACTATGTTATGTGTTAAGGAAGTCGTAAGGTTGCATAGAGTACCACTCTCAATCATATCAGATCAATTTCATAGGTTTACCTAGGTGTTATGGAGAATTATTTTATAAATCACTGAATTTGGAGTTGAGATTTATCATTGTTGAACATCATCATAAAGATTGTCAGTATGAGATAACCATTAGAACCCTAAAATATTTTCAAAGGGAATTCCATGTTGATTTCAATCGAAGTCAGGATAAACACCTTCCTTTGGATAAATTTTCTTACAAAAAGTAGTTTTCACTGAAGAATTTATATTGATCCTTATGAATCCCTCTATGTAAAAATGTATATATCTTTAATATGATATGATGAAGTTAGGAAATGGAAGAAATTGGGACCGGTGATAGTAGTGGAAATTGAATTGATGGTTAGATTCACTCAGAAACACATGGGAAGCTCATAGTTGACAAAACAAATTTTTGAGAATCGTTAATGAGATCACCAGTTCAATGTTTGGGATAAGGTAAATCTTTGAAAATATCCTTGGAAGAATGTTATAAGATTTATATGGAATGGAAATCCAAGCCCCATATATATTAGTCCCCATTAGATTCTTGATCAAATCAAGATGTTGGATTATCTTTTGGTGATCCATCCAATCCTATCAAAAGTTCACAATGTGTTCAATCTTTTTCTCTTGAGAATGTACACACCATATCCATCACATTTATTGATCTCGATGGACATACCACTAGATCATTATCTTTCTTATGAAGAGAAGACTGTATAAATATTGGATATTTGGAATAATGGGTTATGGAATAATACTACTCACCTGGTTAAGGTTATCTGGAGGAATTATAAGTTAAAATAAGAAACATGGGAAACTAAGGATAGGATGAGGTTAAGTTATCCTTAGTTTTTTTAAGAAAATGATATAATTTTGAGGGTAAAATACTTTATATGGGGAAAATGTAACACCGAGAGGTTTTAGAATATATTCATCTTTAACAAATAAAGGTGTTCAATAGATTTTTGAAGCATCCAACCATGAAATTAAGTGAATAATTCTCATACATCCTAAAACTAATCACATTATATGATATTAAAATAAATTGTAATTATATAAAATAATTTTTAATTCACATATAAATACTATAGATCATAAGGAACTATTTTCAATTCTTATATATACGAGAATTATTTAGTTAAAATATGTTTTACACAATATTTTATTCAGGGTATTAAACATATGAAAAATTATAATCTATCCTTTTATAAATTTTATTTATTTGTATTAAATTGTTTAGAAATTAATATAAAATCATTTTATGTAAGCAAGAAATATTTTTCAAAAAAACTATGTTTATTAAAACATTGTGTTTTTAACAAAATAAATTAAAATAATGAATATTAATGAATTATTTTAATCAAATTTTAGGATAATATTTTCAATAAAATTATTTTTATTCATTTAATGGTTTTTAATAGTCATGTAATGAGAATAAATTATGTTTAATTCATAAAAATACATTTTTCTAAAAACAATTAGTTTTATTTAGCGTGATTATATTAAAATATATGCTTTCCACTTATAATAATTGAATTTAGAAAAATTATCTCTATATTTGTAATCATAAATTCCAAATTTAATAATAATGCCAATTTCGTTTTTTATAATGAATAGTATCCATGGTAAAACTTTGTCACTATGTTAAAAGGTAAAAGAGCTAATTAGGTATTAAACTAAAGAGATAAGGGTAAAAATAACTTAAAAAGTTATATAAATCATAATATTTGAATGTATTTTGGAAAAATAATTTCTTATATTTGAAATTGGGTTGCTTTGGTTCCACTTCCCTCAAAATATTACTTTCTTATATTTTGACTTTTAATGTATTTACAAGAGTTACACCCATATCACTTTGAACAGAGCACCACATCCCATAACTTATTCACACACAAGGAGAACTATTTTTTAGAAAATAGCTACAAAAATATCTTCCTAACCTCCCTATCCATGTTCAATAGATTTTGGTGTACAAAAAATACCGACCTTTGAAGGCTTAAGTTACAAGCCAAATAAGGATTACAAAAGAAGAGGTACTTATTTTTATCGATCTATTTATAATTAATTACCTACTTTTCCCCAAATAAATCATATATAACTATATTAAAATGACTAAATAGATATAATTACTATATAAAAATGTTTTTATGTCAATTTTTCATTCATTTTCTACATCATTTTCATCTTATAATAAATAGTAATCTCATTTGTGAAAATGTGTGGACTAGTACCTCAACGAAGCGAAGTGATATTTTTTTATTTTTACTATAAATGAATTATAATATTGATGAATTTAATAAAAATATATGATACTGATGATATTATTTATATTTTTTAAAATTTTACTTTTATTTTCATTACTTTTTCTCCATCCATTTAAAAGTGAAAACATCACACATGCGTACATATAGACTACAGTCTCCACAATTTTGATGTAATTCATTTTCCATTACCATGATATATGAATGGTTATAAAATCATATATAATGAATAAATTTATAATAATAACATGATTAATATTTTATAGAGAATTAGACTATGAACAATGTTCAAGGATTGGAATCATTGAATCAATGCATGCATTGAAAACACACCTGTTTTCACATAAATATTGATATTAATGAACAATTACTAATAAATTGGGAATTGGGAATTATAAGGGCATGTTAAATTGTAATATAAATATTAATATGGTCCTGGTATATATTTAAAATAAATATAAATCTATTTACAATGATCTTACGATCACATATGATGAAAGGAAGAACCAGAGTTGAATGTTTTTGTTATAATATTATTTTTAATCAGAAATTTTTATGATTGAATACTATTTAGAGTAATTATATTATCTTTCTCCATTAAAACCAATATATTTTATAATCCTATTTTTTTAATGTTTTATTTTCATTCTCCACTTTTTGGTACTTAAATCCGGAATATGGTTTTATGAAAAGTTTACCATTTTTCCTCTTTAGTCAATGAAAATTTTCATCCATGTTCATGTTATTTAAAATTATTTCAAGAATATTATTTTATATGATTAAAAATATTTAATGTTTTTAAACCATATTTTATTTTATTTTCAATTATTAAAAATGAATATTTTTGTTCATTTTTGGACAGAGGTACTTTTTTCCTTTAAAAAAAAGTGTGAATGTAATATTTTTTTAATACTCACCAAATGAATTCATTTTGCCTATATTATGGATATTATTTGATTTGATGATTGATTTAAAATTTTACATGTTTATTTCAAATTAGAATAAGTTTCTCAATATTTTGAAATTTTTTTGTTTTTTAAGATACCATAATAAATGGATATTTTACAAGTTCGCAAGGAAATGTATAAATTCACTTTTATATGTATTTCTAATTTATTTAAGAATCCTTTAATTTTAATTATAATTCACTGAGTATATGATATAATTAAACCATCCTTTATATTTTTATGAATTTTTTATGATTATGTGATGATAAAAACTTTATAAAACCTTTTTCTTTGTCATAGGTTATGTTATGTTGGAATGATGAGTGTTTCTACGATCTTGTGGCACAAATTTGTATATTTCTCATTATATGAAATGTTGATCCATTAAATCACTCAAATTAATTGGGTAGTGATTGATATATCATTAGATAATAGGAAATAGGATTGGGAGTGAACCCATTATAAGAATTAAAGGAGGTTTGGGAGTGTACCCAATTCATTTTGGGACATTTTTCTATTATATGATGGTCTTAGAATTAGGACTAGAATAATGAAATGATTTTATAATTATTATTATTTTAAAATAGTGACTATAAAATGTTCTTGCGCTTATGATATGCTTTAATGGATCATTATTAATTAATGATGAGTCCTTACTCTTATGGATTATATCTTTTGAAATTCTAAATATTTATTCATTGATTCATGATTTAAGATCTATGATTGATTGGGTATGAAAAAATTTATTTATTATCAATATATTATACCCTTATAAATATCTTATTATTTAATATCATAATTGATTGATGGTTATCATTTTTATGAAGGTTTTATGTGTAGCAGAAGCGTCCTTCTAAAGGTATGACCACCTAATCTTTTAGTCTTTATTTATATGTAATATTTGTCACACGTGATCAGTAGATAATTTACAATGAAAAAAATAAATTAATTGACTATATTAGAATATTGGAACTAGAAATATAATATCTCCACATGTACTTTATAGTTAATTTATGAGGATATATAGAATTACCTCAACATGTAATTATTTTTTCTTTGATGATCTTATTAACCAGATCACATCGTACCATCATTATGCTACAACATCCAGGTGTATAATACATCTATAGGTGATCCACATGTGCAACAACATCTCTAGACTTCACTATAGAGTCACACGGTTCTAGCACAATTTGTTTTCATTGCTTGTGTGGTTCATGGTTGATTGAACCAGTATTCTTATCGAAGGAAGAAAAACTCTTTGTGATCTCTTAAAGTTATGAGAGAGGTGGAAGAGACAATTCACTCTAGATATTGAGAAATTATCTCTCTATATATTTTTAACACCAATTTCTTTTTGGATATTGTTAAATGTAGATATTTTTTATAGTAGGGTTATATTTGGAAAAGCACACACAACCCCATAACTACAACACCAAGATATTTTTATGAAATATTTTCTCTAAATAATTTTAAATCTCCAATATTTTTAATTTCGCGCAGTCATGATTTTAAATGAACCAAGAGATTCATTTTGTATAAAATTACCATTTTAACCTAGTTTTTAGGTTTGGAGGAAAAACATAACTAAATTATGAAAATTTATGGCGAATTCATTTGCTACCAATTATTTATTAAAAATATAATTCAATTTTATATTTTAATTTTTAATAAATTGTGTGAATTATTATAATTAAATTAAATTAATGAAATATATGTGTTGTATACTTAATAAAATATTTTTTATATTCATCCAATATATATTTTTTCATAGGGTAAGAATAAACCCTATTAGATGTATAAAAACCTATATTTTTAAAGGGGTAATTTTTCTGCCTTTTAGTGGAGAACCCTGTTTAAATTAAGATTTTTAATAAATAATAATTTTTATATGATGAAAATAACTTTTTCTTTGGAAGTGGGATATAAAAATTTTCTTTTAATGAAATTTTAATATTTTTATGATAACTTTCAAATTTTGATGAATAGTAAAACTACCCTAAATTTTAATTAAAAGAAACTTTTCCATCGATATAATGTATATGATTAAATTATAATGTTGAATGGTTTTAAAGAATAAATATAATATATTTTTATCTTTCAGTATAATTTATTTCATTTTTATTAATTTTATATTTAATTCAGATGTAAAAACATTTCAATCTTTTGCAATGTTTTAACTTTTAAAACTCGTTCTCTCTTTCTGAAAAAGGGGTTAATTTTAAATTAATTAGTGCAACTTATGTATCTTAATTTTTAAAAAATGAATTATATATTTTGAATTAGTAGGTAAAATTATTTAAATATCTTTATTTTATTTCTGGGCATTATGAATATTAACATCGATAATTCTTTTAATATGGTAAAAGAGTAAATTCGGTAATTGGGGGTAAGAATATAATTATAGAATTACCCTAACACTTGAATTAATATCATTGGATGATTGTGTTTTGATCTATAGAATACTTGGGTAAAAATGGTATCCTTTAAAAGCTACTTGGATGAGATTGGAACTTGTAATTTATTTTATTTAAAGATATGTTAAATGACTATCACTCAACTTTTAATAACTAAATTATTTTTTATATAAGGTTATACAGAAGATAAATTTGATTACAAATGCTCATTTGAAAACTATAGTGTTTTTATTTCTCATGGTAATTTATTTCTTATTTTGAGATAATAAATAATTACCTTAATGAATTATACTTTAATGATGTCAAAAATAATTAATTGTTGAGAAAACAATAAAATAATTTTTTAAAATTATAATAACCATCAAAGGACCCAAAACATGACCAAATATTATTGTTCAAGTATATATAGACTATAAACATCTAAGGGTATAATTAGTTACCATTTATAGAATTATAAAAGAGATTGGGACACTTATATAATTTTATTTAAATTGATATTAAAGTTTCCACATTCATAATTTAATAAGTCTATCATTTTAAATGCTGGATTTTCTAGAAGAGAAATTTGACTGCATATTTTTTTTCAGAAATATAGTTGATTTATCTTCATCCTATTATTTTATTTTTAATTTTTATTCAACAAATATGTATATTAAATAATTACACAAAATTGATGTGGTTAATATTTTATTAAAAGAGATAAAAAATAAATGTTATTAAAAATATTAAAGTAAATATAATTTGGGACAAATAATACATCTAATTAAATTTATATATGACCTTAACCTACTAGGAATATATTGAAATAGTTTTTTCGAAGTTATCTTGTGAAATTATTATTTTTAAAAATCAAAGAATTTAATAGTGTCAAAATTGACACTATTGATTGTTTATCACAATAATGTATTATTAAATTATTTAAAATTAGTAATAAATTTTTAAAAAATAGATAATAATAAATCTACGGTAAAAAATACTCTAAGGAATTTATTTATTTCTTAATTGACATCAAATAAGTAAATATTACACCCTTTTAATATTGAAAATGTTTTTATTCTAGTTAACAATTAAATAAGATAACTAAGTGATAATTACAATGATAAAGTTTAAACTGTTGAAATACTTGTAAAATATTTATTATTCTATGATATTGAAACCATATCTAATATCATATTATAATTTGGTTCATTTTTATGGTTTTTGGATGGGCTTTTATTTTATTATAAGTTATTATTTTAGGAGATCCTAAAAGTGCCCCTCAACTCAATTATAAAAGGGAACATCTTCTCTCATCTCTTCATTTAACTTTGAGCCATAAAAATCATCCATACCCTTCCATTTTCCCTGTAAAATTTACTAGTTACATTATAGAGTTTTTCTTCAAATAAAAACTCTAGCGCTCAAAGATGATTTTTAGAGAAATCGCATCGAAGAATAGTTAATCTCCTATACTAATTTTTTCAAATTTCTTCCTTATTCTACTTACACTTCTTTTGTTTCTTCATTAAATATTAATAACTCCATTATAAAATTTATACTGATATTTTATTATAATTATGAAACAACCTTATTCCAACTTCTATCCATCCTATGAAAAATGAAATCACCACGCGAGCGTATGTATGACTTGTCGTCTTCACGTTGTTGTGTAATCTACTTTTCACCACCACCTTAATTGGATTAGTATAATGATGGAAATAATAAATATATATAATTCTTAAAACGTGATATTTATTATAAAATATTATGCCTCATTCATTTCAATACCATTCCACAATTATGGTAATGATATCGTTGCTCTTGCGTACGTATGACCTACCGTCCCCACGATGCGATGTGATTAATTCTACATGATTTTAATTAAATAATTATTATATAAATGTAAATAATGAATAAATAAGATATATATAATGTTAATATAATTTTTTAATGATATAACTATAAACTATGAAGGAAAACCAGATGTTATTCGACAAAACATGCATAAGAAAAGGAAGTAGTTAATACCCGAATAACAGGTACTAATGAAATGTTATGAAAACAAGGATAATAATATGATCATATGTGATATCATAAAAATGACTGTGCTTCTTAAAAAATTAAATTACATCATTTAAATAATTAAAAAGTATGTTCATATTCATATAAAGTAAATCAGGCCTAAGTTATGGGATAATTTTACAATCTAATTATTATCTGAGATTGTTCATATGTCTTTATTTACTAGGCTATATTTATCATCCAAATCCATGTTTCATCGATATGTAATACTATTTCAATTATTCTAAAATTATTTAAAGTCAACTTTACCAATTGGTGAGATTTTTTAATGGAATGAAAGGAATCTTTTGTCGTTATTCGATACGAGGTAGTTTTCTGACTTTTCCGACAAAAGATTGAGGAGAATGTTTTTCTAATTTATAAGGAGTAAATTAATTTTTACATATTCATAACACATTATCTCCATGAATATTATTATACATAATTTCACGTTTGTTTTAAAATAAATTCTTTTCTTTTAATATTTTGTGGCATTTTGTTAGAAGAAAACATTTTTTAAGAAGAAAGGATATTTTCCCCAAGAACTAATATCATGTGTTTTATCAAAATTATTTTCCATATTAGATGACATTATTTAAATAGGTTTATGTTTATATCCCTATTATTACAGTGGTTTTATTATGCTTATAATGGAATTCCATTTGTGAAATACATTTGTTCTATATGTATTATAATGGAACAATGTTTAAGAAACTTGTTTTATTCCTTTGGTTATGCTATGATGAATGGTTTATGTTTTTTTGGTACACGTAAGAATGATTTCAATATGAGATGGGTGGGAGCTATATATCCCTACAGTCAATTGGGT
This sequence comes from Viscum album, assembly GCA_963277665.1. Lineage (NCBI taxonomy): Eukaryota > Viridiplantae > Streptophyta > Magnoliopsida > Santalales > Viscaceae > Viscum > Viscum album. Next base: position 1,377,726,130 of record OY728160.1, read on the forward strand.
AATGATTTATATCTAATGAGATATACATGGATGGAATGGGAAATGATTGGTTCAGTAATACTAGGTTGGAATGTGTAGTGAACTTGGTTTAGTAAGAGACTTTGTTGACTATGATGGTCATGGAAATGAACCATGACCAATATGAAATTATTTTCTATGCTTATTTATATGAAACAAAACTTTTTGTCTAATGTCCTAACTTTTGGGATTATGTTATTTTTTTTATGAACATTCATGATTTATCCCAAGGCGTGATATTACAATTTTCATATGGAGGATATGATTTTAAAATGTTATGTTCTTATGTCTTATGATTATAAAATGTTTGATATATCCCTTGTTTACCCTTATTAATTATAGGAGATCACAGTTTCATATGTTTCTTTCCCCATGTTATGAATAACGATATTGAGTAATATATATCAAAAAAGGGTCTAGTTATGTTGAAATAAGTGGGAGACAATGAAGATGTTTTATGAACTAGTTGTTTATGATTCCTAGTTTCTAAAGACACTATACCTATAAATTCCTATCATGTCTTTGTTATATTTTTTAATGAATATTGTATAGCATTGAAGTAATATCAATGTATGTAAAGGATGGGACATTATAGTTGGTATATGAAGAAAGTTATATTTTACATTTGGAAAGTAGGATGAGAAAATATTAGTAAGAACCCAATGGATATATCGAAGTATAGGTTACAATATTAGTGTTTTAGAAATGATTATGAATAAAATAGGAGAAAATTTTAAGAGTCCTAAATTTATATTTTATTCTTGATTATTTTGTTTTCTCATTATGATTATTGTTTCTCACACTATTATTTTTGGTTTTAGCCAATCCCTTAAACCCGAATGAACAATGTTAATTTTGAATGTGATGGGTAGTGTAATGATTTTCCTCTTAAGAAACCAAATTTTATCGAAGAGGGGATGAAAAATCTTGTAGCAATGCTCACACATCTTTCTCAAGCTATGAATCATGCTAAACATCCAAAAGAGAAGAAGGAAACAAAATTCGGTTGAGTCCTTCATGAGGCAGTGTGCACCATCTTTAAATAGGTCTTCTGATCCCTTAATGGATTAATAATGGATCAGTACCACCGAAAAAATATTTTTAGTTCTCCAATGTTCATAACATGATAAATTCATCTTAGTGGTATATCATTTAGAAGTTAAATCTGATCAACAGTGTAACCTTATCAAGAATATGAGGAAAATATATGAAATTGAATATATGGAAGGGGACTAGTTCAAGTACTTATTTTTCAATAAATTCATTCATCGTATTCTTCAAAAAAAGATGGGGAAGGAGTTCCTTGAACTTAAGAAAAAGGGTGATGAATCCATTGGTACATTTGAATCAAATTATACAAGACTTGAAAGGTACTCTTGGAATTATTATCCAAACTGAGAGTAAAATTGATCAATTCTTTAGTGTCTTAAAACCAAGACTATGAAAGGGAATTGGCCATAAGGGACATAGATAACTATAAAGAAGTTGTTTGATTTGATCTCAGGTTTGAGATGGATATTAGAGTAACCCATCAATCCTATGGGTTTGATAAGAATAGAAAAATGGAATTCAATGTAAAATCTAAAGAGCACACTAAAAAGAAGACGAGTTTTCCATTATGCTCAAAGAGTGGAAAGAAACATTGAGTAATTGTGTTAAAGTTACTAGTTAATGTTTCAAGTGTGAAAAATTAGGTCATTGGGAAATTGAATGCCGATGTGATGGGAAAAATATGTATAATGATGAAAATAAAGAAAAGGATACACAGAATGAACCTCCTACGCTTCAATGTTACAAGTGAAATGAAATAGGAAATTATTACAATAAATTCCATAATCCAAGGGTTATTTATTTTGATTGATGTCTAAACACTCTTAAGACTGAAAAAAAGGAAATTCACATGTAATCCCTATCAGTGATGTGGAGTGTGATAATGAAGTAGTGAAGGGTACACATACCACCAACTTTAATGTAATTTTTTTATTCCGAATCCACCTAATCTTTTATTTTTGAAGAATTTTATAAGGTTATGATCCTATGACCTCAAAAATTAGATTTTGAGCTAGCCATGAAAACTCCTAATGGAACAACAGTTGCATCAAGAGTTTATAATTCTTCTTCAATTGATGTTTGCGGGAAATTTCTTCCTACAAATATTATGATCCTTCGTATAGTGGAATTTTATGTGATTCATGGAATGTATTACCTTTATCTAGATGGATATAATATCAATTTCAAAGGAAGGGAAGTCACATTTCATATTCAAGATCAATCTATGATCATCTATCAATGAAAGGATGAGTATGGCCATCCTATGAAAATTTATTCCATCTTATGGTTATTGATATCTATTAATGAAGGTTATATATCTCAAATTGTTGGGTAGAAACTCTCAATTAAGAATACACCCATTGTACGAGAATTTAATGATGTCATTATGGACGAATTATTAGTTCTTCTACCAAATCAGGAAGTTGAATTTTCAATTGAACTCATATTGGGTGCTATTCTTATTTCAAAGACACCTTATTGAATTTACGAAATTTAGTTGTAGTAATTGAAAAGAAACTCAAAGAGAATCTTGACAAGGGATTCATATTATCTATTGCATCACCTTTGGGTGAACCAGGTCTATTTGTTATGAAGAAATATGGATCAATGAGAATCTGAATTGATTATTGAGAGCATAACAAGATCACCGTCAAGAAAAAATATCCTCTTCCTCGCATTGAAAACTTATTCGACCAACTTTGCAGAGATCAATAATTTTCCATGATTGATCTTAATTCAGGATATCATCAATTAAAGGTCATGAAGGAGGATATACCAAAGAAAATATTTCGTACAACGTACGAACACGACAAATTTACAGTAATGCATTTTTTCCTTATTAATCCCTCCTCTATCTTGATGGATCTAATGAATAAAGTCTTTATAGACTATCTTGATCAATTTTTGTTTTTTTATAGAGTATATTCTTGTCTATTCTAAGAGTAAGGAAGAACATGAAGATCACTTCAAAATTTTACCAAAGACCCTAAGAAAGTATAATCTTTAATAAAAATTTACCAAGTGCGAATTTTGGCTTCAGAAAGATCCATTTTGGGTCACATATTCTCAAAAGAGGGGATATTTGGGGATCTAGCAAAAACAAAAGTTATTTAATGTTCGTTGAGACTAACAATGGTAATTGAGATACTATGTTTTCTTAGTTTGGGTGGATATTATCACAGATTTTTGAAATATTTTTCTCAATTATCCAATTCATTTACTAAGTTGACTCATAAAAGAGTTATGTTCGTGTGGATAGAGGAATGGGAAGAGAATTCAAAGAACTCAAAATAAGGTTAGACGGTGCAACTATGCTCACACTACCTTGTAGTAGAGAAGGGTTTTTGATCTGTAATATTTAATCCAAAAAGGGGCTGGGATGTGTTGACATGAAGAATGATATAGTGATAGCTTATGCCTCACATCAATTGAAAATCCATGAGAAAAATTACCGAGTTCATGATCTAGAGTTATCTATGGTAATATTTTCATTAAAGATATAGAGGCATTACCTTTATGGTGAAAGGTGTGACATATATACTTATCATAAAATTTTAAAGTATATATTCACAAAAAAGGATCTGTATATGCATCAAATAAGATTGATGGAGTTGATTAAAGATTATGACTGATCAATACATTTCCACGATGGGATAGAAAACAAGGTGGAAGATTTTCTGAGTCAAAAGGACCATGCTAGCCTATCCATGATGAGGATCACAAAAGATCCAATATTTATGGATTTGAAAAGGATGGATCTAGAAATTGTAAAGAAATGGGAGAAGTCATATCTTTATTAAATAAATGTTCAACCATCTATTCAAGTGAGGATTAAGGAGGAATAGAAGGAATATATATAGCTACAAAAGAATGTGATAAATGCTCCTAAATTCTATCTTGATTGTGAAGGAATAATAAAGTTCAGGAATCAGGTTTGTATTCCTCCCATACCAAAATTAAAGAAGATGATATTCAATGAGGCTTATAGTTATTAATTCTCTATTCAACCTTGATGCACAAATTTTTAAAGGGAACAGAAATAGTATTTCTGGTCGGATGAAATGAAAAGTGATATTACAGAATATGTCTCTCGGTGCTTGGTTTGATAGCAAGTTATGGTTGAAAGATAGAAGTCTAAGGATATATTACAACCATTACCCATACCAAAAGAGAAATAAGAAAACATCACTATATACTTTGTTATCGGTCTTCCCAAAACTTCTAAAGGACATAATTGTATATGGGTTATAGTTGATCGCCATACGAATTTGGAACACTACTTTTCTATTATAAAGGATTTATCTCTTGATCAGATTGTTAGGATCTATATATATAAAGGAAGTTTTAAGATTGTATGGAGTACCAATTTCAATTAAATCTAATCTGTATCCAAGGTTTTCCTTGATTTTGTGGTGAAGTGTTCAGTAGGATATGGAAATAAAGTTATGTTTCAGTACTACCTATCATCCACAGATAAATGGGCAGTTTGATAGGATAATTCAAACAACATAAGGCATCACTACCAAAAAGTGGTCTTATTAGAGGGGTTATTTTTGACATTATAAGGGGTTATAACCTCCTATAAATACTTTAGCAATGGTTGTGAGGAACCACTACTAATGTGGCCACCTACTTCCATTAGAGGCAGTTTTGTACAAGTGCTGGTAAAGTCATGGTGACATTAGAAGTGGTTACATTAGAAGGGGTTTAATCCCCCTCTCATGTTGACATAAATCCCACAAAAAATAGAACTACCACTAGTTGAAAGTGATTAGGGATAGTTTGAACCTCCCCTAATGTATTTTTTAGTTTTTTTGGAACTTCTTTCCTCCCTCCCTCCCTTCAGTTCTGCCCCTGCACGTGCTTCAGTTCGTCCCCTCCCTCACCTCCAGTTCTGCCTAGGCATGCCTCCCACCTCAAAATTCCCACGCACCCTCCTACCTACATCCACAATCCCCCACCTCTCTCCCTCTAGTCCTTTCTATCCATGCCTCCCCACCTCAAGTTCCCACACCCTCCCCTTTACCACCTAAAATTCCCCCACTTCCCCCCACTCCGATAGAGTCTACTCCCCTGATTCCCACATCCCCTGCTCCCCTAATTCCAACAGTGCCTGCATCCCACCATGATCCCATAGAAAAATAGAATCCCCCTAAGGGATTGAACACTAAACTGGGTGAAACACACACCACCATAAACCCTTTAGCAAACCATTAAGGGAAACAATCATTGGTTTATTATTTACACATGATTCTATTTATATATATTTGACTATTTATTATAATAAATATTATTAGCATAATATATTTAAATAAATTTAAATAATTATATATATATATTTTACTACATTTATATACAATTATATATTATATATTATATATTTAATTTTCACCTAAATATATTTATTTATTTAAATAGTATATATATGTGTATTTACCAAATATATTTATATAACGACTTTTAATACATATATTTATTCTTTTTTATATTAATAAATTAATTTATTTGTATAAACATTATAATATTATATAATATTAATATAATATTATTATTATAGGAAATAAAATTTATACAAATATTAATATTATATGAAATTAATATTATATTATATATAATTAATTTTATATTATATATAAAATTACTTTGTATATTATATATAATCAATATTATATGAAATACAATTTATAGAAAAATATACTTAATATTATATGAAATACAATTTTATATTATATTCAATCAATATTATATGAAATAAAATTTATAAAAATATTTATATAATATATTTCAATACATATATTTATTATTATGTACATTAATATATGTGACTATTTCAATAAATATACAATAATATAAATTTATTTGTATAAATTCTATTTCATATAAAATTAATTATATTTAATAAAGGTATAAACCTATTATATAAAAATATATTTATTATTATTATAATATAATTTATAAAAACTACAAACTTGGGTTTTTTTATGATGTATTTTTTATATAAATTATATTTACGTATATATTGGTATAATAAGTTTATGATTTTATATTATAAATAATTAATATTATATAAAATAAAATTTATACAAATAAACATATATTAATTTACATAATATTATACAATTATATTTATGTTTACATAAAAATACAATTAAATACAATAATATAAATATTTTATATAATATATTCATATAATGTATTTAAATACATTTATATATTGTGTTTTAATTATATATATATATTTATTAGATGTTTCTTTTTTTAAAATAGTGGGGGTTCACAACCCCTTTAATCTCTTAAATTATTGGGGGTTTTTGGAACCTCTCTAAATTAGAGACATTATAGGGGGGTTTTGAACCCCTTCGAAATTAATTACATTAGAGGGGGTTTTGAACCCTCTCTAATTTAAAGACCTTAGAGGGGGTTTTGCACCCCCTCTAATTTAAATGCATTAAAGGTGGTTTTGAACTCCTCAAATTTAAAAAATTAGAGGGTGTTTTCAAGCCCCTATAATTTAAGATATTAGAGTGGGTTTTGAACCCCCTCTATAATCCCACTATATATTAAAAAATAATGTTAAAAAATTTAGGGGGGGGGGGGTTCAAAACCCCCTCAAATTTAAAAAATTAATGGGCTCCATAACCCCCTATGAATTATATGATTATCAAGGGTTGTATACAATCTCTGTCTAATTTTAATAGAAAAAAAATTTAGGTGGGGTTCATAACTTAATCTAAATTCAATGATTAGAAGGGGTTGTGCAGAACTGCCTCTAATTATACAGAAAACTAAATTAGGGGGGGTTGTGTGTAACCCCTTCTAAATAACCCCTATAATGTACTATTTTTTCCTAGTGCATTTCGAGAGATTTCTCTATGAATTTGAATAGTGGTTAGGATCAACATCTACCTTTGGTGGAATTTTCTTACAATAATACATTTCACTCTAGTATCCAGATGGCTCCTTATAAAGACCTCTATGGAAAGAAGTAAAGAACTCCAAATTACAGGGATAAAGTTAGAGAAATAAAGCTATTGGGACCTTATCTTGTTAATGAAATGGAAGAAAGGTCATATCTATTCAACAACATGTAAGAGCAGTTAATAGTTGACAAAAAAGTTATGATTACAATAGAAGAAATGATATAGAGTTTGAAGTGGGTGAAAAGGTGTTTCTATGAATATATCCCTCGAAAAGAGTAATGAGATTTGGAAATAAGGGAAAGCCGAGCCCTAGGTATATCTATCATTTTGAAATTCTGGATCATGTTTGGAAGGTATATTATTGTTTGGTTCTTTCCTTGAATCTCAATCAAGTTCATATGTTGTTCCATGTATCTCTCTTAAGAAGTTACATACCAAATCCTTCACATCTACTAAACCCAGAATTGATACCACTAGAGCAAGATCTTTCTTATGAAAAACAACTGATATAGATTTTTGATTGTAGTGAAAAAAAATCTATGAAACAAGACCACTCGCTTTGTTAAATTTTTGTTGTGTAACCCACCAATTTTATGAAGATATGTGGGAACTTTAGGATATGATGAGATAGATATATCCTCATATTGTTTCATTAAAATAATTTTTATGGTTAAATTATAATATTTATTGGTCTTAAAGTATAAATATAATTTATTTTTATCATTCAATATAATATATTTCATTATCATTAATTTTACACTGAATTTGGATGTAAAAACATTTCAATATTTTCTAATGTTTTAACTCTTAAAACCAGCTCTCTCTTTCCGACAACGGGATTAAATTTAAATTAAGTACTAAAAATTATGTGTTTGTAATTTTTAAAAACTCATTGCTTATTTGGAATCAGTAGGTCCATTTTTTTTAATAATTTTTTTTATTTTTGGGAATTATGAATAGTAACACCAGTGGTTTTTATTAATATGATAAACGGGTAAATCAGGTAATTAAGGGTAAGAATACAATTATAGAGTTTCCCTATCACTTGTATTAATATAATTGGATGTGTGTTTTTCAATTTAAATAATACTTGGGTCGAAATGGTGTCCTTTAAAAGCCACTTGGATGATATTATGACATTTAATTTTTTTTATTTACAGAAAAGTTAGATATGTCCACCTCAACTTTTAATAACTAAATCATTTTTTATATTCGGTTATGTGGAAGATAAATTAGATTATAAATAATAATTTTAAACACATACTTTTTTCATTATCATGGTAATTTAATTTTAAATTTTACGAAATAAATATTTACCTTAAAGACTTATACATTGATGATGTAAAAAGTAATTAATTGATGAGAAATCAATAAAACAATTTTTTAAAATTATAATAACAATAAAAGGATTAAAAAACTCGAAAAAATTTTATTGGTAGAGTATATATAGCCCATATCCATCTAAAGGTCGAGATAGTGACCATTTTAAGGCATATAGAAGAGATTGAGGCACTTATATTATTTTATTTAAAGTGATATTAAAGTTGTCACATTCATAGTTTATTATGTATAAAATTTTAAATGTTTGATTTTCCAAAAGAAAAATTTGACTAGATATATTCTTATAAAATATATTAGATTTATTTTCATCATAATATTTTATTTTTAAGTTTTATTTAATATATAAGAATAATAAATAATTACAGAATATCGATGTAATAATTATTTTATTAATAGAGATATCAAATAAATGTTTTTAAAAATATTAATGTAAATATAATTTTGGATAATTAATATGTCTAATGAATTTTATAAAGGACTTTGACCTCCTAGTAATATAATAAAATATATTTTTTGAAGTTATATTGTTATATTAATATTTTTAAAAATCAATGAATTGAATTGTGTCAAAATTGTCAATATTGATTGTTTATAAAATTAATGTTTTATTAAATTATTTAAAAATAATATTTTTTTAAAAAAAATATATAACAAGTATAACATGGTCTAAAATGTTCTAATTTATTTATTAATTATCTAATTTACTTCTAATAAGTATATATGACACTCTTTTAATATTGAACTATTTGTCACACTAGTTAAATCTTAATTACGATAACTACCTGTTAATTAAAATGATAAGGTTTAAATTTACAGAAATACTTCAAAAAAATAATTTTTTGATGATTTAGAAACCTTATCTAATATCATATTCCAATTTTTTTTTTCATTTTTGGATGTTTTTAATGGGTTTTTATTTTATTATAAATTAATATTTTTGGAGATCCCAAAAGTGCCCCACACCTCAATTATAAAAGGGTGCATCCTCCATCATCTCATAACACCACATTGATCCTTAAAACTCGTCCATCCCATTAAATGTTCCCTTATAAACTTACCTAGTTACATTATATAGGTTCTTTTCTTCTTTAAATACCAACCCTAGTACTCTAAGATGAGATTTAGTGGAAGCACGTCGAAGAATAGGTAATCTCCTCAACAGATTTTTTCATTCTTCTTTCTTCTTCTACTTTATCTTCATAAGTTTCTTCTTTATAAAGTAATAAATCCAGTATAAACTATATACAGAGATGTAATTTTAATTATGAAACAACCATACTCCACCTTCTATCCATCCTATGAAAAACTAAATCACAACTTATGAGTATATACGGCTTACTGTCTCCACGTCGTGGTGTAATTTTTTTCACCTCCACCTTAATTTTATGGGTATAATTATGAAATTTAAAACTATATATGATTATTATAAACTTATATTTATTCTAAAATATTATACACCATTCAATTCGATACAATTTTACAATTTTTGGAATGATATCGTCGTTTGTACGTACGAACGGCCTACCGTCTCCACGATGTGATGCAATTCATTATACATGATATACATTAAATAATGATTATATAAATTTATATAATGAATAAATAGGATATATATAATTTTAAAATCATTTTATAATGATATAACTATGACCTATGATGGATAAATGGATGTTATTTGAAAAAAAAAGCATAAGAAAATGACGGAGTTAATACCCGAAAAACAAGTAATAGTGAAATGTTACTAAAACATGGATGATAATATGATCATATATGATATCATAAAAATTACTATGAATATTATATAAGTCAATAAAATTATTTAAATCATTATATATAAGTTTCGTATACATAAAATGGAAATCATACCTAAGGTAATGGATAATTTCACAATCTCATTATTAACCAACATTTTTTATACGTAAGTATTTACTGGGGTATATTTATCATCAAAATCCATGTTTCCTCAATATGTAATACTATTTATATTCTTATATAATTATTTAAATTAAATTTTAACCATTGGTGAATTTTCCTTAAATGGTATGAAAAGAATCTGTTGTCGTTATTCGATATGAGATACTTTTTTGACTTTTCCAGCTAACGTATGAGAAGAATGTTTTTTTAACTTATATAGCATGAATATATTTTTACATATTCATAACTCCTTATTTAAGTGAAGCTTCCTATACTATATTTCAAATTTATTTTCAAATAAATTTTTTTCTTTTTAATTTTGAGAAATTTTGAGAAAGGAAAACATTTTTGAAGATAATGGGATATTTTCCTCAAGAACTAATATCAAGTATTTTATCAAATTTATTTTTCATCTATGTTGAAATTCTTTAAATAGATTAATTTTTATATCCCTATTATTTCGATAGTTTTATTGTGGTTATTATTGAATGATATTTATGGAATCTAATTTTTTTATATGGATTATGATGGAATTGTGTTTAACAAACCCATTTTATTCCTTGGGTTATGATATGATAAAAGATTTATGTTTTTTTGGAACACATAAGAATGGTTTAATTATTATATGGTTAGGACCAATATATCCTACAAATTCATTAGTTAAATATTTATATCTCATGAGATAAGAATGGTTGGACTGGGAAATGATCTTGGTTCGGTAATAAAGGGATGGAACATGGAGTGAACTTAGTTCAATAATGGAATTTTTTTAATATGGTGGTCTTGGAATTGTGCCTTGAATAATATGAAATGATTTTATATACTTATATGTATTCCAAATAACTTCATGTCTTATACTATGACTTTTGGAATTATGTTCATTTATTTGTATGAACATTCATGATTTATCCCATGGCATGATATCATGATATTTCATATGTAGGATAAGATTTTGAAATGTTATGTTCTTATATATTATTTTTATTTCATGTTTGATATCTCCCTTGTTTACCCTTACTGAGCATAATATCTCACCCTTTCATTAGTTTTTTCCCAGATCATGGAGAAGGGTATTAAGTAATATATATAAAAAAGGGGACTAGTTATGATGAAATAAGTGGAAGACAATGAAGATGTTTTATGAACCAGTTGGTTATATTTCCCTGTTTCTAAAGACACTATAACTAAATGGTCCTGTCATGGATTTGTTATATTTTTTAATTAATATTAAACAACTTTGTTTTAATAATAATGTATGTAAATAATGTCTCTTTATACTAACCATATTTAATATTCTTATCTAACCCCATGTCCACTAATAATAATAATAATAATTTTACTATCAATAAATTGACACGTGTCACACATTAAGAGTATATATAATTTTTATTTATTTCTAATCAAACCATTATGATCTATCTATTTTTCTTTTTCAACATTTACTAGTTTTCGAATAATGGATATTTAATTAAATATATTTCACTACATTATTCTACAATAAATATAATAATTATTATATTTTCCGAACATGAAAAATAATATTTATTAATATTATTTAACTCAATTATTTTTTAACTAAAATTTTACTTAATAATGTTAATCAACCTAACCTGGATAAATATAATTTATTATAGGTTGATAAATTCATTATTGGATTTTAAGTGAGATTGTAAATATAGTAAGTGTGTGACTCTATATGCCTCTTTCTCAGTAGCATTAGGCATAACCATATAAAGTCCAGGTTTATAAAGTTGTAACTCAAAGAGGCTCCCATAAAGAAAGAATTTAATTCCCCAATGATATCCCACTTCATACAAATTCTTACCATATAATAAAATCCATTTATTGTGATATCTCGTATCAAGTAGGTTTCATGTCTCTGCCATAAACCTAAATGCTTGATGTATCTTTCTTTGAATTTTTGGAAATTAACATTCCCACAAAACACCATGTCCATGTATTTAATTAGGAGGTTACATTTCCTATCAATTTTCTTAATATATCAACATTCATTATGTGAAGAAAAGGATAATTTCGTTCTTGCATTATCAATTATTGCAATATCACTCCTCATACACCAAATATATCCTACATCTCCATGTGTATATGTAATCATGGTTTTCATCATTGCATAAAAGTGTGCATTTCGTGAAATAAATTATGATAGTATTAATTTATAAAGATCAATACACATGTTCTCATATTGGAACACCCAGTGACACTTGGAAATGTGGATTTCCTATTGAAGAATCTATTATCATAACATCCAATCTTAGGGATTACATGGGATGGAATCCAAGAGAAGATATTTTAATGTATTATGGGAATCCTTCTCCTAATATCATTTATTTTCTATGTCCTTTCAAAGAATATCATCCAGCTATAGGACATACATCAAGAATAATGTTGTGTCACCTCTATTTTCTAATCATATAGGGTAACTTCTTTGACATTTCGATGCAACATATATTTTTAAGGAATTATCACATGAAAATTACATGAAATATAATAATAATATTGTGAGAAAAAATCATTAACAAAAAATAATATGTAATCAAGTACAAAACAAGTTGGTTTTAGGGTACCAACTCCAACAGAAACCCACTTTCACTAGATCCAACTAACAATGACATTCATTCCAATAGATCTCACATGATACTCTTGCCTATGCTAAGATAAGTCCTTGGAAGATTGGTCTACCATGTTTTACTCCATAGATAATATTCTCACTAAAACATCACCTCATTGAGAAAAATACATCATGATATGAAACCTCTGAATTATGATCTTTTTCCTTTAGGGTGACTTCAACTCTTTGGAAAGAGCCACTGATGTAGTGTTATAACAATTAACTATTATCTGGGCTTTAATTTCAAGATCCCTATAAATCCCTTGGAAAAGTTTTGATTCTAAAATTATTAAATGGATTCATTGGAAGATACAGTATACTCAAAATCTTCAATAGAATTGGTGACCATTGGATTCATTGAACTCTTAATGCTCGTTGATCTTCCTTTGAGGAAAGAGATATATCCAAACTGCTAAATCATATCATTATAATTTGTCTAAAATATAGTATCTATATAACCCATGGAGACTAGCTATTCATATCCTCCATACACGAGGGACATATCATTAGTTTGCCTCAAATTCTTAAGGATAGCCTCAACAGTAGTCCAATACTATTCACATGGATCTACTGGATATATTTCAGTAATGCTTAAAGCCCAAAAAAAATCAAGCCTCATACAAAACATGGAATACATGATAGATCTTACCCTAGAAGTATGTGTGATATTGATAATTATTTCTCTTTCCACTTGTTTTTTAGGACACATTTTCATGGAAATATGTATACCATGGGACACTAGAATAATTCCCCTCTTGGATTGTTCCATACATAACCTCTTCAGTTTCAGGTTAATATATGTTCCTTAACATAGTTCAATATACATCTAGGATCTATCATGAATGATCTTGATACCTAAGATGATGGGTTTTTAAACTAATTCCTTCATTGATAAACACTTTATCAACCATTATATAAACACATGTAATGATGGTATATCATTTAAAATTTGTAATATATAATCTAAATATACTACTTTAAAAACAATTATACTCCAACTAAACAACTTCTAAACACATGGATTATATTTGTTCTTAATAAAACCAAATTAATTTATAAATTAATCAAATCAAATATTCCATGTCCAAGATGATTTCTTTATTCTATAAATGGATATCTACAAATTGCATGACTTTTTGGCATTTCATGATGTCTTAAACCCATATTATTATGTCATATACTAAGACTCTTGAATGTTCTTAGTAGGGAATGTAGTTTTGACATCAATTTTAAAAATTTCATAATCATGGTATGCTGTTATAGAAAACCTAATTCGGTGGGATTTAAATATGGATACTATAGAATAAGTTTCTTCATAGTTAACTCTCTGACATTGTCAAAACCATTTAGCCACTTGTTATTACTTATAGTATCTAATTTACCCAATTTCTATCTTTCTCTTGAATATCCATTTACATATTATATGGTTTATATCAATTAGAGAATCAATCAATACCCAAAATTGGTTTTGATACATAGAATCCATCTTTAAATTCATATCTTTGTGCTATCTTATAGATTCTAATCTATCTATTACCTCCTTACATGAGATATGACCATTATTTTTAAAAAATAATGAGCCAACATAATCAGTTAGTAGAAAACCATCTATCTGGTTCTCTTACCTCTCTATTATTCATATGAATAAATTTTTTTAGAAACATCCAATTCCATTGGGACCTATGGAATAATTTTATGTACTAGATCTTGTGTACCTTCTGCATTAACTTCATAGAAGTCAATCTTCCCCCCACTATCCTTCTTTAGGACATTATCCCTCTCAAGAAAAATATCTTGACATGAAACACTCACTTTCTTATTTGAAGGGTTGTATATATAGTACCCATTTTATTATGAGGGATACCCTCTAAGGATACATTTCATTCCTCATTGTACTCAGTTTTTTTCTTGATCTAGCCTTATTAAATACCTCACAACCCCATGCAAAAACAAGTGACAAAACAATTTTTTCATAACATATCTCAAAGGAAATATCGTTTACTACTTTAGTTGGTACATGGTTATTAAGTATAATGTCACCTATAATTCATATCCTCAAAAATATTATGTATGGAATTTATGAATCATCATCGACCAAACCATGTCCAATAATTTACATTTTCTCCTTTCACAAATGTTACTACACTGTGGTGTATAAGGTGGATTGAGTTGAGATAAAGTCACATACTCCCATATAAATTTTAAAAAGACATGGTTAAGATATTAATTTCCATGATACTATTGATTTTTCTTTATTTTCATACTAATATGATTCTCAAGTCATCGATAGAATTAATAAAGTATGAGAATCCACCTATAGCCTCTTCTTCAAATGTTTCTAACATATCAATTCATACCATGTTTAGAAGCTATGTATCTATTTCACCATGACCACTGAATGTGGTTTTGTCATCTTACCTTCTAAACAAGAATGAGACATTTAAAGTTGACTAAGCTCAAAAGAGTCTATGTAAGCATCTTGATTGATCTTTGTCAAATGCCTCTTGTTTTCATGAACAAGACAGTGATTCCATAATTGGGTGTTATATGAGTCGCAAATATTTATTTCGTTATCTATCGCTAATTTTCTATTTTTGTAATTTAATACATAAATACCACTATTCAAATGTTCCATACCATAACATATGTTATATTTATAGATATAGAAACCATTATTTCAAATTTTGAAAATAAATCCATCCATAAGTAAACATGAAATTGAAATATTTTTCTTGATAACAATAGGAACATAATATAAATTATTTAAAACCAAATTCATACATGTCAACAATATGATATGGTAGTCTCCAATGTCTAGAGTATCCAACTTAACTCGTTTGGAAGCTCATAGATCCACCTCATCTCTGGTATTACTTTGAAATCTACTTGGTTCAGGTATTTGGATATAAATAAGATAAACATAGGTAGTATCTAATACACAACTTTTCTGCATGGAAATATTACACTAATAATGAATAAACCTAAATATTTCCATTTCTTCTTTGTTTCGTTAAAATTATTCTTTCAGTGGTCCTTCTAACCACATGAAAAACATACATCATCATGTTCCTTTCTTTTCCTTTGGATCTTCTTCTTCTTAGAAGGACAATGCCCAGGATCTGTAGTATTATAATGAATCTTCTTCCATTTTTACTTATTCTTTTTTTTACTTATTCAAAATAATTATATTGGGTTTCTTATACCACATTTCTTTATCAACTTGGTGAATAATTGTAAGATGTTAAATAGGTTTATTCTCACTAATTATCATATTATAAATCACAATAAAACTGGAGATGTTTTAGGTATTGAGGAAAAAATGAGATATATGTAGATATCATCATGGATCATAAAACCTAATATGTTCTGGTGCTCAATGTATTTAATAATCTTGGCTACGTGTGCCCCAGGTGGCGGAAACTCTCTAAGGTTTCATGTGAATAGTGCTTGGGAGATCTCATATCTCTATGATCTCTTTATATTCATTGAGATCCTTAAAAAGATAAATGATTTTATGTGCATTCATATAATCATTTTTATTTATAATCTCATTGGACATAGAAGATAACATGAAACATGGGACATCCATAGATTCATCCACATGATTCAAATTTACTAACACATTTTCCAAATCATCCTCTTTTTAAATGATCTCAAGAAGTGGGTCTTCAAGTGCGTATAATTTCCAATCATGGAATAGTGTAACACATAATTACCAACACCATTACTATAAATTCACACTAGTGGGAAGGTCATACCTTTGTAGTATAGATAACATTGATATTTTCAAATTCATTTTATTTGTCATTTCTAAAAATTAAGAGAATATATTAGTAATTTTTTATTAAAAATTGATTAATATATTTTAAATTGAATTATTATTAATCTCTAACTATTTTTGGAAACCTGATATCCCACACCATCAATTTCATTATATCTTATCACATAGATATTCTAGTGTAAATGATCCATGTGCCCCTTCTCATAAACCACAGTTGGGCCTAACATGTAATTCAAAGTGTTTTTGGTAGGCATATGTTTTCAACTACATTAATTAATAGTTATTTGATCTATTGAGTGGACTCACCAATGCAGAAATCTCTTTTAAATATTTTCATTTGCTTTGACTATTGGTTAAACTAACTCCTCCTTCGATAGTCAACTATTGATATACACTAAGTTAAAGAAACCAAAAACATCAATCTAAAAGTTCCATGATAATTGAAAGAACCCATACTTAGATTGGTCAAGAACTTTAAACTATGATGTTATATAAAACTTAAGTAGTGTAAGACTATGCTGACTTCACATTTTAGTTTTAGGGGTTTTTATCCTTTTTTGAAAAATCCCATTATATCTTTTCACATACAATTTTAATACTAAGTAAAATTTACATCAGTTATTAACCACATCAGATAAAACATTTACACATAATCTTGTTATATTTTATTCCATCTTTTATAATTGTTAATTTACTTTTATGGAGATCACATAACATAAACATAAAAAAATAATTAACCATGAAACTAATAAAAATAAAATATAAGTTTCATTAACATGAAATTATATAATAGTTAGATATTACAACATATGATAAATGAACCATTAAACCTAGGGGAAATAGAACCTTAGACTATAACTTGGTTCATGTTGCAAGATTTGAAAATTGCTCTTATGTATTTCCTCACATAGTTTCTCCCTAGATTCTTGAATCAGACCACCTACTCTAAACTAAAAGCTACATTATTACATGTTCTTTTACTAACACACAGGTTGAGGGTATCCACTGGATTAGATAAAGGGGGTTATATATTAGAAATAATGTATACGCAGGACTGTACATAATATATAGGAGGGGATGACATGCAGACCATAAATTTCAATTTATTAACAATAAATTAAAAGAAGCTAATCATATACAAGGGTGGGCCTAATCTCATGATCATCCGCACATCAAGTAGTGATCTTACATTTTCAATCCAGTTATTAATTACATTGATACATTATTTAATTATCATAATGTTCCAAAGTTAATCCAACTAATTCAATTTATCTTAATTACATAAAACTATCCTTAACTCACTATCAATTATAATTTTAAACAAAATTTATTTCATTTAAAATTAATTTACTACACAAATGTACTTGGATGAAACATCATGTATCCTTTGAAATTTTAACATGGAAATTAATTTAATATATAAGTATTAATCATATTACATTGAGTGTAATTTCCAATAAATGACACATGATGAAAATAATCAATAGGTTTAATTAAATATTTTATGATTATTTCCATGAGAAATTGAGAACATTGTTGGTAGTAGACTACATGGTGTGTAGTCTTTTATATAAAATGTACTAGTATTCAACCTATGTCTGCATCACACACCTTAGGACTAGGTATGATTACTACTATTGAATCATTCAAAGTACATGTTATGTTTTCCAATATACATGGAGTGTGCTTTCAATTTCCCATGTCTATAAAACACACCTTGGGACCTGGTGTGTCTCTTAATTGTGGACAAGATCAAGGTACATTGTTGGTACAAGGAATACAAAATATGTGGCCTCATGTTCCATGACTCTTCATTACCCATATCATGTATCTAATACATGTTTTTTTGCGACACCATGTGTTCTCATCTATGAGATAACAAGGATTAAACATCATGTACATTGGTTACACAGTGTGTAGTTCTTCAAGTTGTATACTAGTCTATTTGGATCTACACACTGATATTTTTTTTAGATATTAGATTTGATTGGGTCAGATCATTCTGATGTTATTTCATGATGCAGTTGTGAAAAAATATAACACCAAATTTATACAGGATATAAACTACATGTACTCTATTTTTTCCTATGAAGAGACTTTGGAACCTCTAGATGGTGTAAAATCAAATTCTTCATCTTTTTAAATCATTAACAGATTACTTGGTATATTATTAAGAATAAATAAAGAAAGTGATGGTAATTTTCATATATTGAAATAAATATAAATTATTAAACCAAAACACAAACACTTTTCATAAATAAAAGAATAATAAATAATTATAAATTAAATGTGTGATCACTCTGATATGACTTGATGGTTCTGAGTGCAATGGAAGCATCTTTTTGTAGGTATGACCAACTCCTATTTTAATATTTATTTACATATAATTATTTCTACACATGATAAAAATTACATTTCCAATTAAAAATTTAGATTAATTGACTAGATTAAAATGTTGGAATAAGAATTATAGTGTCTTCACTTGTAATTTATAATTCACTTATGAGAAGATTTAGAATTACCTCAAATTTTAATTCCCCTTTCACTGATGACCTGGCCTAATAAATCTCATCATAACATCAGTGTTATACCACAACCATGTGTAGAGTCCCTCTTTTAGTAATCCAAACATGCGCCATAATCTTTGAATGTCATCATAGAATCTTTGGGTGTTAGCATGGACAATCCTAACTGCTTGGATTGTCCATGGTTGATCATAGTAGTATTATTCTTGAAGGAGGAAGAACTCTTGGTGATCTATCAAAGGCTTGAGAGAGCAGAAATTGATAATTTACTCTAGGTATTGGGAAATTATCTTTTTATACATTTTTTACACCAAAATATATTTAGTTAAGACTTATAATTAGATATTAATTATCGTAGGTTTAAGGTTGTAAAATCTAAAATAACCCCACCATAATTTTTAATATTCTATGTTGAACTCATGTACATTAATAATATTATTTTTACTATTAATAAATTTAAATGTAAAACTCATTAAGAATATAAATAAATATCATTTATTTTTAACTAGACCATTAATCTCAATCTATTTCCCCTCTTTGACATTTACCATTCCTTAAATAATTACTATTTAATTAAATAAATGTCACTTCATTATTCAATGATAAATATAATAAATATTATAGTTTTCAAACTTAAAAAAAATATTTTATGTCATTAATATTATTTAACTCACCTATTCTTTTAAATAACCTAACATTAAATTATAGAAATAAAATAGACCTAAATAAATATGAATTACTCTATCTTGTAAAATTCATTACATTAATTTAACAAAAATTACAGATACAAAAAATGTGGGATCATCTTGGCCTATTTCGTAGTTGTATTAGGAATAACCACTTAAATTCCAAGGTTTGTTCCTAGAAATAATCTATGTTTTCTATAGAGAAATAAGTTAATGTCACAATGATATAAAACCTTCTATATATGCCTTCCATGTAATACAATCCTGTTTTCATTATATCACAAATCAATTAGGTCACATATCGGTTCCATAAATATATATGCTCGATGTATTCTTCTTTGAATATGAAAAAATAAACTCTCCCATTGAACATGATGTCAATGGATTTATGCAGGCAGTTTAATTTCCCATCGAAGGACCTAATAAATCAACTTCCTTCAAGGGATATATGGGATACATCCTTTCTTGTATTATCCATTAATGAAATATCACTCATGACGTACCCCATGCATCCTACATTATTGTGATCATATTTTATCATGGTTTTCATAAATACATAAAATTGTTTGATTCATGATATCCATTAATGATAATATTAATGTATAAGGATCAATACACACTCCTACATATAGGAACAACCAATAACACATGAAAATGTGGATTTACTATTGATGGTTATATTCTCATAAAATTTTATCCTAGAGATTAACAACGGATAACACCATGAGAAAGTGTCACAAAATATTATGAGTCCCTGACCCTTGAAAGCCTATATTTTTTCTATCCTTTAAGAAAAGAGAATCCATCAATAAAACATATTTCAACAATAATGTTGTTCCACCTCTAGGTTGTTTTCATAGTGGGGAGTTGTTAATACCTTTTAGTATAAAATATATTCTTAAGAAATTATCACATAAAAATTTCTTGTAGATGAATAATAATAATGTGATAAAAACAACAATAATAATGAATACTATGTAATAAAGTAAAAAAATGTTTTTTCTGGGTCACCAACTCCAAAATTTAACCCTTACTATGAATTTGATCTCAAACTTTATTATATTTCTATTTTCTTGAGGTTATAAAGAACTATATTATTTTAGAAATATCTAATAAAGGTACTATGAGAAAAGAAATTTGTGGGAGATGCTAAATTTATTTCATTATATTATTTGGTTATGTATCTAATATTCAAATACAATGAACCATTATGGCTAGTGAAATTTATAATTGATAAATATATTTAATATTCCTTAAAAATGTTGAAATATTTATAAAGGTAACAATTTGGTCACCAAAATTGGTATTAGAAATGGGTTTAGTTATTTTTATAGATTAGGTTATGAAGAAAATGGGGAGAGAACTTAAGAAAACCTTTGATGACTTGAATGTGATATAGGTTGAACTTAAAAGTGACATAGCTCAATAATAAGGTTTCATAATTTATGAAATATTAGGAATTATGTTCATTATTATATAATTTATCACTCTGATTAATATAGCTTGAAAATTACACAATGATTTTGTATTTTAACCGGAAGGTTTAGGTACCGAGCATACTTGGACAGATTTCTTTTTAATAAAATCCAAAAATAGCACCACGTAAGTGTGTGGAACAAAATCAAAACCAAAACAAAAAATGGACTGAATACCCACACATCCAAACTCATAGACCCATAATGTAATTCCAAAAGGACCTCATAAAAATGCCAAAAGGCCAAGAAAAACATGCACTGATAGATGCACCCATCAAACTGACTGACACCTGCCAACCTTGAAGGCCTTGCGCACCCGACCACATCAATGAGGCTTCCAAAAAACACTCCACCCAATGTTCTTATTTTATGAAATGTCAACAACTTCTTATTGTTGAAAAATTGATCATCTTAGGATGTCACCATTCCTATAAAAGTTGACACATGAACGATAATTTTCATCCTCGATGCCCAGAGTCTGGGATGTTGGTCAACACATCATTAGTGGGAGTTTCTCACCATCTGTATCCCATACCACCGACACCCTACGATACTTGATACCCACCCGTCAGCGTCCCATACCACCATTGGTCATCCTGAAACTAATTGCATCACCATAAAATTATTTTTATACATGACCCATCCCAAGGGCCTAAAAGAAACAACCATAAAGAACAGTCTAAAAAACAAGACTATTTCCGACAAGTATCTTGTCTCCAATATTCCATGATGCAAAGGCATCCCTATCCCCAACACACATCGACCAAAGCCCCATATACCAATTTCAACTCATGACCCATGGTCTATGCACTACACCTCCCGAGGTCACCCCCACAATGAGGTTACCGACAATTACTGCTGTCATAGTTGGGACTACCACTATAGGGAACCTTTTCTAATGGATCCCAAACATCGTAACAAGCCCCGCCGGAGATGGGCCTAATGTAGTCATTTCATGAATTAATTTCTATCCAGACCTCAAAATAAATTTTTATCTTCAGTAAAGTTAGCGATCTCTTGTGAAAAAAGTGATCACCACTACAGAATGTAATTCGGATGATCCAACTGCCAGTGTCATCACCCACATCCCAATATCTATCGATATGATTCTTCTGAGCCAGATAACATCACCAAAGACCTGTGACCCAAGTCCTGAGTCGTTCTCTCTAAGAGAATCTATATAATTCGATTACCCTAAAGCCCTCCAACTCCATACACCACATATAGGACTCCAAATCCTTTCCCTGATGGAAAGACTATATCAACACCAACCATTTAGATGGACACCACCATCGAGATATCATCACCCATCGCCTCCAGTGAGGATCACCGATAACGAGCAACCCCTCATCACTAGTGTCACCCTCGACCAGAACCATCTATTTCTAGACCACGTAACTTGATTTAAAATGGTTTTTCCCTCTACTAGAAACATCAAAAATATCATAATGACCAATGATATCATAATCCAAACTTCTACTTAGAAGAGGAGGCAGCATAGGACTATGACTTCCTAGGAAATCACCATGGAAATGATAATATAGAAGCTCTCAATTTAGGTAGAATCTCTCTATATCATAATTTTTTTATTCAATTGGTGGAATAAAGAGGAATTGAGAAAAAAATTAATATAAAGGACAATGAAATGATTTTCTTTATAGAAAATCAAACTCCTTGGGAACTGGAATTAAAAATCTGTTTTATTTTTCAAATACAACTCTCGCAGGTCATGAATATTTTTCAGAAAACAAATGAGAAATGGGGACCAATTCCCCATTATGTCTTTAATAAGGAAACAAACACCTTATTTGAGTTGTTCCTCTAATCCTCTAGTGGTCGAGCAATGAATTAGTACCACTAAAAAGGAATTTTATATTCTTTAGTGCTAGGAGCATGAAATATTTTCCCTATAATTGTATAATTTATAAGGCGAATAAGATAAATGATAGAATCTTAGTAAAAATTTGGGGAAAGAGGAAGAAATTTTATCCATGGAATGGGGTAATTATAAGATGTTATTTTTAATTATGTACTTTCCAAAAACTCTTTTTCGTGTAACTTTAAAAGGGAATTACTTGAGACTAAATAAAAGGATAATGAATATATTGGTAAATATAATGAAATATTTACATGACATGTTATGCATGATTCTGGTTTTACCATTGACCATGAAAATAAAATTCTCTAGGTATTTTGTGTCTTAAAACCAAGGTTCAAAATGGTGTTATCCATAAGGGACATTAGTTTATATGAATAATTTGTTCATTATTATCTCAATGTAAAACTATATAGTAGAGAATATAACCATTTTCATGGTTATAATAATATGAGAAATATGTATTTTTAGGAAATTATAATAATAAAACTCATGGTTATAAGAAAATGAAACTTACTTTAGGCCAAAAGTGTGAAAAGATGTTTCAAGAAAATTTTCTTAATGGAACTAGTAAATGTTTTAAGAGTTTAAAAGAATACCATCAAGTAAGTGAATGGAAAAGAGATATGAAGAGGAAAGGTATAAAAATGAATTTTAATAATCCTCAATTTAATTCACCACACAAAATCCAATGATAAAACTATATAGAGTACGAGTGATATACCAACAAGTGTACGAATCTATGGGTTATTGATGAAAATAATCACAAAAAACTCTTAATCTAAGTGATAAAGGTAGATCTCATGCAATCACAATTACAAAAGTGGGTCACAAGAATGAGGTTGTGAATATTATACTTATAATCCAATATATAACTACAAATGTCTCATTTAATTTTGGTTCTACCCTCTCTTTTATTTATGAATATTTTTAAAGTTATCGCATCACCACCTTAATGATTAGATATTGAATAATTTTCATCTCATGTCTATAGATATTCTAAGATAGAATCTTTTGGGAATGTGCTTCTAAAAAATCTTTGGACTCTCCCTCTAGTTTAATTTGATTGGATTTTGGGCATGGACTGTTTATTCTTATATAGATCGCTTATTATTTTCCAAGTAAGGGGAATCACATTTCATAATCCAAATAAACTAATGGTTTTATATCACTATAAGGAAGAATTTAAATTTATAATGGAATCTAATTAAATTTTATGGGCCTCATTACCTATTCATAATTGGAATCTATCTAAAATAGTTGGGAAGAAATTCAACATTGAAGATTTTCATTTTATAAGGGAATATTCTGATGTATTTTTTAACAAGTTTCCTAGTATTCCCTAGTATTTTGAATATTATTTTTTAAAATAAATCATACCTAATTCTACAACTATTTCAAATACTCCTTAAAGAATAGCCCAAATTTTGATACATAAATTGAATAAGAAAATATTGGAGAATCATGATAAAGTATTCATTTATCCAATTGCATCACCATAGGGTGAACCTATTCTTTTTTAAGGGGAAAATAAATGTCAATTATTTTGAGCATTGATTATTGGGAACTTAATGAGATTATAGTCATGAAAAAGTATTATCTATCCCATGTTAATGATTTGTTTTATCCACTACTATGAGATTATTAATTATTAAATATTGACCTCTAATATAGATAACATTAGTTAAGGGTAAAAAATGAGGACATATCAATTATATACTTCCATATGATGTGTGGATAATATGATTTTATTATGATTCCATTTGTACTTACCAATTCCTTTTGTATATTAAAGGATTTAATTATTAGAGTCTTTATAGATTACCCTGTTCGATTTGTGGTATTCATTATAGATAATATTATTATATATTCCCAAAGTAAGAAAGAGGATAAAGATCATTTGAGGATCATATTGAAGACCATTAACAGGGATAAGTTTTATTCAAAATTTATTAGATGTGAATTATAGAAATAGAAAGTATCATTTAAGGAACAAATAGTCACAAAAGAGGAGATATTGAGGGATCATTAAATGATGACTGTTATTTAACCACAGCCCATATCAACCATGGTGAGAAAAATCAATAGTTTTCTTATGATGGAAATATAATAATAATTATTTGTGAGAAAATTTTCACCTCCATCAAATCCACTGTCTAATTTTTTGAGAAAGGGGGCCAACTTCCTTTGGAAAAATTATTTTGATTTTTTTGAGGAATTGAAAAGAAAGTTTTTAGTGTGCATATGACATATTACCTAACAATGTAAAAGGTTCTATGATCTATAATAATTCATAAAATAAGGTACTAAGATGTTAGGAGAAAATAACTTTCAAAAAAATGGGAAAGGTTATGAAACAACAACTACTAAAGTTTGTTCTGATAAATAATGTGGAGTGAGTATCCCTAATCATCCACTCAATAACTGTGAGAATTTTATTTCAACCATGTTATATGTCCCCAATTATTCCTAAAATGTATGTTAAGTACATCAATTCATCACCTTGATGACTTGATATTGAATTATTATTTTAAAAAAATTAAGTGGTATGATTATTCTTTCACATGTTTATGTTTATAAGAAAGTGCTACTCTTACATTATATAAACATTATTTGATTTCGGAAATGGATTGGTTCTCTCCAATTAGAGGAATCATATTTAAGAATAAGATTATAAAATTTCTTTTCACATAAGGATAGTTTATTAATGCAATGCTGATTATGATCACCCTTTAGAAACAAATTATATAATTTGGACAATAGTGCTAAATAATAATAGACACTTGAATCAAATGGTTGGAGAAAATGTCAATATTAGGGTTAAGAATGATCTTAGATGAAATATATGTTTCTAGGATTGTAAGGATGACATCTATATAAAAATCCTATGCTATGTCATGATTATATTTTAGATAACCTAATAAATTTCCAATTGTGAGTGTTAATTAAAATTTTGAGGACATAATTTATCTAAATGTAGAGAATATAACATAATGGTATTTTAAATTATATATTCCATTAAGACCTAATATTTTCATATAGTGTGATACATGCAACACCAAATTAAAAAAATAAGGAACAGTATATAACCATTAAAATGTATCCATAGAATGAGTGGATAAAAATTAATATAAATGAATCATGAAATATAAATATAATTAAATTTAAATTTCATTACCAATGTTATGTAATTGATAAGATAAATTAGTGTAGATAAATATCTAATAAGACTAGATTATCCTTTTAAATTTATTTTTAATAAATCAAATTCTATGAACATTATTTTATGAAAAATAATAGATTCTAGGTAAAATATATAGTTTATATGAATAATTTATTAACTCCAATATAATTGGTAATTGATATAAAATAATAATAATAACATTTTAAATTTGTAAATGTTATTTTTCCCGAATATTTTTTCATTATATATTTATTATTTTATTTAAAAGATAAATTAATAAATTTTTGAATTTTAATTTGACAAAAATAACATCATTTTTAAACTTACAGAAGCAACATCATATTTAGATAATTATTTTGTAATTTTCTCAAGAAGTTGATTTTTAGGTGAAGAGTTAAAAATACTGATATTAATAAAACCATAAATCTCATAATAAAAAAATAAAATAAAAGTTTTAGTAAAAAAATTTATAAATATAAATATATATTATAAAATAAATTATTTAAAATAATTATGTTGTATTTATAAAACATGTGTATTTCATTTTGGAATCGTAGGTATCATTTTACTCTAAAAACTGATTTGTTTGCATATAATAAAAAACTAGATACCATCAAGGGTAGAAATTAAATCCAGAAAAATAGATTTTACATTTTTTATAAAATTAATCATATTATTTCATAAGAAATATTTCATTTCTCTAGAAAAAAATTTGATTATTAAGATTAAATTTAATTAACATGATAATAGTAAAACTATTATTTTAAATGAATTATATTATTAAAATTGTGTAATTTTTATTTAATAAAATAAATTAATCTCCTCTAAAATATGAATTTAGTATAATTTTTATAACTATATTTAACTAATAATAACTCATTTATTTATTAATAAATAATAAATAATATTAATAACACTTAATTGTGAAAACAAAAATTTTCTACACAAAAATATATGTAGAATTTTTTTTAATTTAAAAGTAAATTATCTCTTAATTAGAAATTAAATAAGATTGACTGAAATAAATATTAGGTTATTCCAAATAAAATTTGGTAAGTGGGGTTACATTATATTTTTATTAAAACATAATTTACTTGGGTAAAAACTACCTACCTCTGTAAAAAAATAAAAGTAAATAATATAACAACAAAAACATCCAACAAGTTCAAGACATGTGTTAAAAAAATTGAGTTTATATAAAACAAATATCTCAAAAAAAACTATTATTTTAAGATTTTGGGACCATTAACATTTTATAGTATCATTCCATTATTAAAAAATAATTGGTGTACACAAAAGTTCCCATTTGTTCACATATAATATGGAACACTTATGCCATTTAAATTGTCCACATTCCCTTAAAAATATCCTTAAACCCTTTAGAAATTTTAATTTGACATAATTACCTTTAAATTATTAAATCCCCTAATTACTACAAGTTAACTTAATCCATTCAATTATATGGGGTTCTTCAAGAGAAAGATAAAAGTCTCGATGTAGGTATTACTTAATCCTTAGGCATTTCTTCATACTATTTACCTTCCAAGCCTAATATTAATATATTAATATAATGACCATAATGTCATTATTATACTAAAGTTTTACTATATCAATATAACAGACCTTATTTATTCCTTTCCACAAGATTATAAAAACAAAAAACGTCGATCGGTTGTTGTATGGACTACCGCCTCTATGAAGAGACCTCTTCAGTTTTCCCCACCACCTCTCTTTACTAGTTATAAGAATGAAGTTAATGAATAAATAGGAAATAAATAATATAATTATGAATATGAAGATATATATTATAATCCCAGTCTAAAATATAAATAATATCAATATAAATCTATCATAATTATATTTTTTGAAAAAACATAAATTAATAACCATCCTCACCAATCGACTTATGGAATGTCCATGTTTGGGCCAGTATAACCACCTAATAGAATAATTAAAAAATTATCATGGATGAAAATTATAAATTAAATATTATTGTTATTATAATTTAATAATCAAATAATGGTATTTTTATGTTCTTGGAAATTTTATATTAATAATTTAACTTATTATTGAAATATCATCTTTGATCACTAAAATAACCAAAACAAATCAACATCGATTCCATTTTCACGTAACAAAACTAAAACAATAATGGAATGAGATAAGATATTTAAAAACCAAAATGATTTATATATTCTAGTATGTTAAGTGATATTGGGATGATGAACTTTTGGAGAAGAATACATATCAAAATCACTATTAAAAAACTAGTTCAAAATGATCAAGTTAACTCCCACCCAATATTGTAACTAGAGAATAACTAACTAATATCTATGTACAGAATAACTAAAAATGAATTTTTAAAAGGTTATTTATATGAGAAATATAAAACTAGGATATTTTATTATATGTTTACCTATAAATAAATTTTATTTATTTAATATCATGTTTTACATGCAATACCATGTTTAAAAAAACCGTAGTATACTTCTAAAATATTATTTTTAATGTGACACTTATCACCTAACCATTATATTAGAGAGTATGGATAAGACTAAATAAATTACAAAAAATATATGTCTTTAACATTTATAAATTAATTAATTTTTTATCATATTTTTAGAAAAGAAAATATGAATAATTTTAATTTAAAAATCATATTTTTATTGAAAAACTATATTTATGTGCACAATGTGATTTTATATTAATAAATTAAATTAATAAAAATTGGTAAATTATTTTAATAAAATTATTATGTTATATAATAAATAAAAAGTTTTAATATTCATGTAAAATTTCTTCTTTGAATAAGATATGAATAAATCAAATTTTATGGTTAAAATGTACTATTCTAAAAAACTATTTTTGTCGCATTTTGGGAAATTACTTTTAGAATGAATTTTATCCTATTATGGGAATTAAGTCTTGAAAAATAGATCTATTATTTGGAATCATGATATTATAATTTTGTAAATAGGTTCAATTATTGTTGTTCATTATTAATTGCAACATAGTTAAATATGTTTCCCCTTTATAAGGGTAAAACAGGTAAAACAAGGTTAAAACTTTGGGATAAGGATTTTAAATTTCTATAAAATTTGAATTTGTCCTATTATATGAGTGTAGTTAAATAATTATCTTCCTATTATTGAAGATATTTCAACTTGTTGTCATCTTTATTTTATTATGACAATCTTATTATTTCAAAAAAGAATATATATAAAATTTCATCCTCCTGAATTTAATATCTCTATAATTTTTACGGAAGCATAAAAAGAGTTTTAAGTCAGTTATAAATTTACATTTGAAATAAAAGGTTAGTTTTTTAATCATAGTAATTTTTCTAAAATTTAGGTTATTGAATAGTTACCTTAAATGATAACATAACGTCGACACAAAATTTATTTAATTAACAAAAAAATAAAATAAATTATTTTAAAAATATTAAAATTAATAAAATTTTGGTAAATTATTGTGTTACACGAAATCAGTAGATAAATATAAAATATTAGTAATGTTTTAAATGTTTATATTCTACGTAATGTTTTTATGTTGTTTTCTAATTCAATGTAAACGCATAGTTTTAAAAATTACAATAATGATATTTTATAATAAAAAATATTGTATTAGATAATTTACAATTGATAAAAGAACCTTTATTTTTTAAAATAATTTTAAAATGTTCTAACATTTCAAAAATGATCCATTTATTCATCAATTTTCCTATTATTGTAGCATTCATAACTAAAACTTTTCTAAATTTTTCATTACGGTAATTGTTGTAATTACTGAGTTTTAGTACTATTATAATATAATTGGAATATAAGATTACTATTAGTCTAAATTCTTTCATTGCGGTAATTTTGGTAATTGTCAAAAGTGTTAACGAGGGTTAATACTAATTTATAAGGAATAATACAAAAATATAACTTATCTAAATATTATTGTATGAAAGTATTTAAACTAATATTAATCTTATATTATAATTATATCAATTGGGTTCCTTTTTATGATGAATATTTATTTATATTAATTTAATACAACAAGTAATTCCAGGAGTGTCACTCACATATTTATAAAATAGAACATCCTTTCCTTCATTATTCACAATTTTTGATCCCTATATCATCAAATAACTACCATAATATCTGATTATATTCCTTTAACACATCATGTATCTTATGGTATTTCTAGAAAACAATACTATCAAGGCTTTGAGTGTAACCAAAAATATTTTTTCTTAATAAAGAGGTATAACTCTTAAATGAAAATTTTGAATTTGATTTATTTTAATACCTCCTCCAAATATATGGCATCCATTTTAAAATAATTAATTTATCATATCAAATATACTAAATTTTTATTATGATTAGGTAACAAGAATAATCCTTCTCGTTCCAATCTATTGGAAAACAATAACGTACCTCATGTGTACATGTGGACTACCACTTCCACGTGGCGATGTGATTCTTTTTTCATTTATGCATTAAATGAAAGGTCATAAAGAAAATTTTAATTAAAATATATGATATTTATTATAAAATAATTATTTTTATAAGAGTTTCATTATTTACCTTTATTTGTTTCTATTATTTGAAAAATGGAAACATTGTTAACGCGTACGTACGGCTTTCCGTCTCTATGAATGGTGTAATTCATTTTTCTATCTCTATCTTTTATATATAACTCTCTATATATATAATTAATATATGTTATATTTATATCATCAGTAACGTTCTAATTACTATGGAACCATGATCAAATTACAAGAACCAAAACTATAGAAACTAAACATCATTGAAAAATAAAATAGTTGACACCCGGAAATAATGAAATTAATAAGAAATTATTAATAAATAGGTGATAAAATGTTATAAGTGGAGAAAATAAGATATTATATGTTTTTAAATTATTCTAATATGTAATTATAATATATTTAAATATAAAATAAATGATGTTAGAGTGATTTTTAACCACATGGAATATAAGGTAATGGATTTATGTTACAATCTTATTATATATATATATTGTTTATGATAAAATTTTAAGTGATTTAATTTTAGGAAATATATCTCAATAATTACATTAATTTTGATATCCTTTGGTTTTTATATATATTACATGTTTTACTTTCATTTTCATAATTTTATGTACTCAGGAGACCAAAATAATTTTTTTATGGAAAAATAAAATTATTTCCCACTTCAGAAAAAAATCCTTTTCTTTAATATCCATGTTTTCTAAAATGTATTCAGGAATAATTTTACTCATATGAAATTATTATTTAAATTCGTTCTTACCCATTATTAATTTTTTAGAAAATGGTTTAAAATAAAACTTTCTGGAATTTTCTAAATGAGGTACTTTTAAATTTTTACCCAAAAGGTGAAAGGAATATTTTTTAATGAAATAAAGAATAACCAAATTTCCCACCATAATTATCATAGAATGATTTTATGATTTTTTACATGTATCCAATATTCCTTAGAAATGATTTTTTTTCTTTAATATTTTGTAAATTTTCATGATTTTAATTCAGTGATTTCATTGTGAAAGGGGTATTTCCCTCAATAAATGCTCCAATGATCTTTCAAAGTCATTATTTATCTATGATAACAACCTTTGATGGTACTTATACCTTATTTTGGTTATGATCCAAGGAAACCATTTTTATTATTTTTATTGATCATTTAAGATTGTGATGGTGATATTTTTATGAAGAACATTTATTTTCCACATGTTATCCTATTATGAGATATTGAAATATTTATAAAAACTATATCATTTACTTGGGTTATTATATATGATGACTACTTTATAATATTATGTCACACCTATAAATGGATTATGATTATGTGACGGGTGTTCCTAGAATTATATAGCCCTCCAATTTATTGGATTAATATAAACATCTCATGTGATAATAAGGACTAGAATGAAGAGTGAGCCCAATTCAGTAAGGGACTACACCCACTAAGATATTATCATATAACCCCCTAAAATTCTAAAGTACAACTTTGTATTTGATAGTGTGTATGCCACGAATCACCAATAACGTAAGGAAATATATAATATCCCAAGACTCTAATATATATTTATAATTTTATGTAAATTTAATACTTGATATAGCTTATAATGAATGAAACACTGAGCTATCCTATGTTACATTCAATATCGACCTTCCTTGATAACTTATGTTACACACAAGAGTGACCTTCCTCGATAGCTTGTGTTATATGAAAGAATGAGTTTCACCAAATAACATTATATCATTAAAATATTATTATTTTATATATACTCATATAACCAATACGTTATGTTAGAGGTTAATAAGATTATTAACTAACTTATAAAAATTTATAGTTTATTCAATTATTAAATAAATTAATTGGTTACCAATTAACGATAAATTAAAATAAGAATCAATTGGATATAAAAATGAATATTATTATTTTTATTTGTCCAAAGTGGTTTTGTCTTAATAAACATAATTAAATATAATTATTTAATGCTTTTAATGAAATATTTAGTTTATATATTCAATCAATTATTTTTTATATTCATCCATTATATTTGATATGAAAAAGTTAAGAAAAAACCCTATTTTACACATAAAAACCTATATTTTTATAAAGGAAATTTTAACATCTTTTAATAGATAACCCATTTTAAATGTGAGTTTTGACACATTAATTGATATAATATATCAAAATAACCTTCATATTTTAACGATAAAAAAATTATATTAGTGTAATTTTTTATTCTTTCATAAACATATCATTTTTTTAATGAATATAGAAAAATAATGAATATTAGCTAAAAACTGCATTTTAATCCATTTTAATTATAAGGTTAAATTATGTTTTATATTGATTATAATTTTTATTTAGATAATATATTTATGACTAAATCCAATTTATTTCATTGGAATCAATTTTACTTTTAAATTGACTCTAAAAACAAAGCAATCTTTCGGATGTCATTACTTTAAAAACATGCATTATAGTCTCGTCAGTGGGATTAAATTTAAATTAATTTATTCAACTTATGTGATTGAAATTTGGAAAAAGGATTACATATTTCATATAATAATAATTTCTAATTTCTAATAATATCAACTAATTTTTTTACAAATAAAAATATTAGTTAAAGTTATTAAAATTAATTACAACGATTATGGTAAAATTATGTTTAATAATGGACTAAACCTTAATCTTAAGAGTCCAAATAACCTATAAACATGTAAAAAATCAATTTTATGGTCATATATAGACTCTATAATCCCATATATCTAATTGGTTCCATTATTTGAGACACATTAAAAGTTAAAAACGTGTATGGATTTTTTCCCCAAATATTACAAGAGTATCACTCCTCCTCCAATATAAAAAGGTCACCTCTCCTTCCACTTTGGATCTACCATGATCATCCCAAATATATCCTAAACATACCACCCCTAAACCTAGAATCCTAAAAATGTGTATAAATAAATCCATGGAATCCCTTTGGTTCAAACCAATAAGATTTTCCGGATTAAGAGGTAATATCTTTCCTTAATCTCTCTAGTGTTATTTTCTTTCTCTACTCCTCCAATTCATTTTATTACATGTTTATATAAAAGCAGTGTCATAAATATACCTGGATGATTTTATGCTAATATTTATACCTTCACTTACACACACTTCCGTATAATGGGAAACGAACATGTTATTTACGTGTACGGTGAACTACCACCTCACAAAACACGGATTGTTCATTTTTCCTTTATCGCTTATCATGGTGGGAATGATGATATAAAATCTATTTATATATGTTATATATGATATTAATTATTTATTTAATCTTATTCAATTATTTTACAACATATATCATTATACATTGAATTTTTTGAAAAAATGATAACATCTTTGTGGAAGTGTGGACTACCACCCCCTCAAAGTGTTGTGATTTCATCAGACTATACGTGGAATATATAAAGTATTCCATTAATTAAAAAAATGTAACATACAAAAATCAATAAGATAATGATGAAATAATTACATTTATATAAATATAATATATCATTTTCTTTATTACGCATTCACAAACATGAAAAGTGATAATGTCGTTCATGGATGTGTGGACAACCACCTCCTCGACACGATGTTATTAATTTTACCTCACAAGATTTATATATATGTATATATTATTAAATAATATTATATTTATTATATAATTATAATTCTATAAATAGTAGTGTTACTTACCTTCTTTTCATAACGATCATTGAAAAATGGGAATGTTACTCATGTGCACGCATGGCCTACCATCTCCATTATTGTAACGTTCATTCCTTTTTCATAGCCATATTTAATGATTGGTTTGAAAGTATATTTGATGTATAAATATGATAATTATGTCCTGATTATTATTTTTTAGATGTTATATAATGACCCATTTGACCATAGTTGACCTACCAAAGTTATTTTTTAACAAATGTACCAAATTTTGTCAAAACACTTGACATAAACTTCATTGGGTAAGTTGTTATATAAAACATTGTAATAAGAGAAATAAATGTAATGATAAACATGAAAAATGTTCTAAATCAAGTAAATAATTAATAGAAGTTTTTTATTCATTAATACAAATTCACACGAGTAAAATCAAATGAAAGGTAAGGGATTTCATATCAATTCAAATTCCATTGAGACATATTTTTTATTATGCAGCTAGTTCCTTTTATATAGTGTATATATTTCCCTTTGATAAGTTATATGATAAAAATATTTATTCTAATGATAATATAAGATTCATTTAATGTTTTTAATTTATGGATATTATTATTCAAATGTTTTAAATTGGTCTGGGACACTTTGGAATGTTTCCAGATTATTATCCTTAAGAACATTTTTAATTATTATCTTTTCAATCTCACTTACTTTTGTCACTATTTACTTTTTCCAGAAATAATTATTTTATTTTTTTGCACCTAAATTCTTATATCTTGTTCACATACTTCCACTTTTTCATATATTATCATGATTCAATCATTATTCATGATATTTTTAGTTTCAATTTGAATTATGTCATCTAAGGGCATTTGAGTGAAAAGTTACCAAGTGGAAAGATATTTCACAACCCAATTTTCTTTCATTTGTATATATTACTTCCTCGATGTTGTTAATTTTCTATGATCATGTGCATGATGAAGTTGATTTTATATTTATGTATTTTCCCTTCTATATGTGGATTTATAGTTGATACACATAATATACTCATTGATTTATTTTCCTTCCGTCATTATAATATTTTTAAGGGTTTATATTACAATCTCATTTTTATTTAGGATGGTTTACACTTAAATTTATGTTAGAGGTAATTATTTGGTCACTATATATTAATCCATTTAATTTTATTCTCATATGTTATTCATGACTTTTATTAAGTGATAGATCAATTTTTCCACTCTTTGGTACTAAATTTTTTTAAGGAAATGTTTTTTAGAAAATTTAAATCTATTTATTTATTTATCCAGAGAACCTGTTTTCTTCTAAAAACCATGATTTATTAAAATGTTTTCAAAAAAAATTTAACAACCTTTAACCATGAAAAAGGATTGTTAATTTTAGCTCATGTGGCCTATACATATTTACCCACCAAGACTTCTTTGAATCTTATTTTTCATCTTTAAAAGGTTAATTTTTTAAAGAAAATAATTTCAAATTTTTATTTCAATGAAAATATTTTTAGAAAGGTTTTTTCATAATAAAAGGATATTTTTCTCAAGAATATTTTTAATATATTATTTTATAGTATTTTTATTCATCAATGGAAAAAACGTTATTTTTAAACCACTTAGGACATATTGTATTGATTCCATCTTATTTCTTCCTCAGGAATGTTTTTGATTTATGTGGACAAGGATAGTATTCACATTAACTTAATTGATTCATTTGTTAGTCCCCTTGAAATAATCAATCTTCTATGATCATTGAAACTTGAATTTCCCTAAATTATCCATTTCATTTATTAGGGATATTACTATTGACTAAACCATATACCTCATTACAAATGGTTTTCACTTTGATAGTTGTTTGATTATTTGGGGAAATATTGATTAATAAATATTCTTTATCCAATAAGGATATTTGATTAGAAATTTTTTTTATTAATTAAACCGATTACATGATATAATGAATGGTTTTTGCATGCAATGATGAGTGGATCCCATACTTTATATAGCACCTCGGTGCATTGATAGATTATCATGAGACATATAATTTGTACAAATTAAATGGGTTTCTATCTATAGTTTTAAACAATTCAAAGGATAGATCTTGAGAGTAGAGGAATTCATGTTATTGAGACATTATGTCGAATAATTAATCATTTAATTCATTTTGATAAATTATTTATTAGCAATGAGATTTTCACATGATAAAATATATGGGTTCATTTCATTATCAATTTATTGATTAAATGGAATGTTTTTTCAGTTTCTTACCTTTTCATATTTATTATTCGTTATATATTTATTTTAAAGGAATGTGTTTCCAGTTATTACCTTGGCAAATTTTTTACACACTTACATTCAGTTTATTGATGACATTGCATGTGTGTTTAGTTATTTACCATTCTCTATTGACTATTCTCATTGATTCATTATTTCGTCGGCTATATTTTTTCCTTAATTATCATTTGAGCTCACCCTTATTATATATCTTTCCCGAGGAACCCAATAAGGGTACTATGAATGATATGTAGGGATTTACTAGATTAATTATAGTTATCTGTGACGTTATTTACTTAAAAATAAAGAAATATATGTTGTAATTAGTATAGTCATTTGTAATATAAGAATTATTTATGTATCTATTTTACCCAGAATACTAAACTCTTCAATCCTTTGGTATTTGATTCCTTATAATCATGCCAATATAATAGTATCAGACACTTGCTTTGGCCTATTTTGGGTCAGGTTTCTACATATTGGGAGTGAACAATGACTATGAATATGACTGAATAGGGATTGAAACCAATACACTATGATAGTCTTGGAATTGATCCATGAATATGGAAATGATTTAATATAATTATGTGTATGTCAAAACATTATGTCTTATTTCTAGGTTATTCCCTCAAGGATCATGTTTAATGGTTCCCCTTTAATTAATGTCTTATAAACATTGAAGCTTTATGAAAATACTCTGGATTATGATATTTTATATACATGTTATTATTTCCAAATTTTAAGCTCATGTTTTCATACCCTTAGGCTAATGTTATGTTTAAGTAATCATTTATATCTCCCTGATTTACCCTTACTGATCATCTAAGATCACCATTTCTTATGTTTCATTTTTCCAAGACATGAATAATGTTTTTATTTATGGCATGTCTAGGAATGGTGCTGGTTATGAAGAACTACATTGAATTTGATGTAGATATCTTATAACAAATTTTTTATGTATCCAAGTTTCCAAAGACATAAGATGTATATGATTCTAGAATGGATTTTTCTATTATGTATTGAATAATCATATATGAAGATTGGATATTTATGTATGAAATGTATGGGTCACTATAGTTGGTATTAGAAAAATGTTTAATTACATTTGTAATCTCAGATGAGAAATATTTTTTGAAAACCCTTGTAATATGTCTTAGTATATGATAACACCATAAAGTTTAGGTAATGATCATGGATAACCTTTTTTAAACCTAGGTAATCATAGATTAAAAAGAAGGCATCTTGAATTAGGCATCCTATAAATTACTTATCATGGTTATGTGGTTTCCCACTCGTATTATTGTTTCTCACACTATGTTTTTTGATTTTATTCAATGGATTGAACCCAAATGAATAGTATTAATGACAAATGTTAAAAAAACACAATGATTCTCCTTTTGATAAACCAAATTTAATGTTATATTGAATGAAAAATATTGTTTCTATGATTACGCATTTTTTAAAGATATGGATCATGATGATCTTCCAAATGATAAAAGGAGGGAACAAAATTCTATTGAGTCCTACACGAGGCAATATCCACCTTTTTAGTGGGTTTTTTAATCCATTGGTTTCTGAGTAACGGACCAATACCACAAGAAAAATATTTTCCATTCTTCGGTGTTTGGAACATGAAATAGTTATTTTATATTTTCATCTTTTGGAAGTTGAATCATATAAATGGTGGAATATTATCAAGAACATGGGGGAATGAGAAAAAATTGACTCCACATGGTAGGATAAGTTTAGGAGATTATTTTTCACTAATAAATTTTCTAATATTATTCATTATAAAATGGAGGAGGAATTCCTTGAGCTAAATCAAATGGACGATGAATCTGTTATTACCAATGAGGAAAATATTATAATACCTTGGAGGTATGCTACTAATATTAACATTTAACCTAAAAGTAAGATTTATTGCTTCTTCAGTGGTTTTAAATCAAGTACCCAAAGGGATTTATCCACAAGAGACTTCAATAACTATGATGAAATTGTTCAATTTTCTATCAAGTGGGAGATGTAGATTGGATTTACCCACCAATCTCATGGTTTCTATATGAAAATAATGATGTGATTCAAAATAAATTCTAAAATCCATGGACTGAAGAAAATAATATTTCATTTATGCTCAAATTTGGGAAGGAAACATGGATGAAATTGTCTCAAGGGTATTCCTAAATGTTTTAATTGTGGAAAGTATGTTCATCATGAAATCCAATGTTGAATTCATGGGTAGAAGAAGTTATCTAATTATAGAGAAAAATCACCTCAGAATGTATGACACACACACAAGTGTTTCAAATACAAGGAGAATGGGAATTGTTCCAACCAATGATAAAATATGAAGTTCAATGACAATGATTAATGTTATTAGCCTCGTAGTCCTAAAAACAATGGGTAATCTCATGAACCCATCATTGTTGATGTGGATAATGAAGTGTCGAAAGGTACACCTACCATCCACTCTATAAATGATAATTTCTTATTTGATTCAACATATACCTATTATTTTACATCAGAAAATATTTCTAAGATTATCATAATGTCACCCCAAAAATTAGATGTTCAATTAGGGGTGAAAATCCTAATGGTTTGATGATAAAATTTCATGTCTTTGATTTTTATTCAATTCATGTTTGTTGGAATGTGCTTCCTTTAAATCTCATAATTATCCATCTTGTTGAATTTAATATTATCTTAGGCATGTATTTTATTTATTAACATAAATCCCACATTAATTATCATTAAAGTTAAGTCATGTTTGATATTCCAAACCTATATATGATTATCTATCACTATAAAAGATAAATATAAACTTATAATGGTAATTACGTCCATTATATGGGTATATATTCTTATTCAAAATGTTTTTTATCTCATAAGGTTGGTAAGGAACTAAAAATCCATCATATAACTTTTTATAGGAGTTTATTTATGTTTTTATAGATGATTTTCTAGGTATTCCACCAAATCAAAAAATTTAGTTTCTAATAGAACTCATACCTGGTGTTATGCCTATTTCAAATACTCCATATAGAATGGGCCCCATTTAGTTATAGGAACTGAAATAGAAACTCCAGAAGAATATTGATAAGGGATATATTAATCCAAGTATGTCACCATTGAGTGAACCTATTATTTATATAGGAGGATTGGCACAACAATGCTACTCTACATTGATTATCAGAGATGAACAAGATCAAAATCAAGAATAAGTATCATATACCTCATATTGATGATTTTTTTGATTAATTATGAGGATCTGAATTATTTTCTAGAATTCATATTTGATAATGATACTATTAGTTGTGGGTTAAATGTGAATACCTACCCAATAATACCTTTTGTATAAGGTATTCACACTATGAATTTATAGTGATTGCATTAGTCCTTTCTGATACTCCCACTATCTTCCCAGATTTAATGAATAGTTTCTTCATAGATTACCTTGATGAGTTTATGGACTTATTTATAGAATTTATTCTTATATATTCAAAGAATAAATAGGATAATTAAGAACACTTGAGGATTATTCTAAAAACATTAATGAAGAATAATTTGTATGTGAAATTTAAAATATGTGAATTTTGGAAAAATAATACTTCATTTTTGGGTCATATAATATCAAGTAATGTTATTTTATTGGATCCATCAAGTATATAAGTTATTAGAAATTGGTGAATAATAACCACTATAACTAAGATCCAATTTCTTATTGGTTTTTCTCGTTATGATTGTTTCTTTGTGGATAATTTATCACAACTGTATAATCCACTCAACAAGTTAACTTGAAAGGAATGAAAGTTTATTTGGACAGATTAATGTGAATAAAATTTCATTAAAATAAAGTAAATTATAGTTTTTTCACCTATTCTTACACTAACTTGTAGTGGAGAGGGGTTTTTGATCTATTTTGAGGAATAAAAAAAAAATTGATTTATTCTCATTTAAAATGATATGGTGATAGATTATAACTCATAATAATTAAAGCTTCATGAAACAAATTTCCCATCTCATCATTTATAATTAACTGTGGTTGTTTTTACATTAAAGATATAGAGATGTTATATTTATAATAATGTTGTGATGTATATTATGATTATAGAATTTTTAAGTACATATTCAAAAAAAATTGAATATATACAGGTGAAGATTTTGGGGGATGATTAAACACTATGAATGCTCATACAATACAACCTTGGGTAGGAAAACAAGTTGGAAGATTCTTTGAGTTAAAATTTTCATGCTATTTTACCTTTGATAAGTATCCAAAAGATCCAATATTTTTGGATTTTCAAAAAAATGGAACCTGAAAACATGATCGAGTGAGATAAATATCATCTTTCTCAACTGAATGTTTGACCATCTATCCATGTGAGTATTAAAGAGGTGTATAAGGAAGAGATAGAATTGTAAATGAAGTTGAAAATGTTCCTAAGATCAATATTGATTGTTATTTAATGATAAGGTTGTGGAACTATGAATGTATTTTTTCCATACCAAATTTGAAGAATCATTTTTTTAATATCATGGTTCATCATTATCTATTCATCATATATATATATGACTATTTATTGTGAATTGAAAGTGTATTCATAGTGGGAAAACATGAAATTGGGAATTTAAAAGTATGTATCTTTGTTATTAGTATGTCAACTAGTTAAGGATGAGAGACAAAATTATAATGGGTTGTTATAACCATTACCCATAATATAATGGTAATAGGAAAAATCCTCATAGATTTTGTCATCGAACTCCCAAAAATGTCTAAATCCCATAATGTTTTTTTGGTGGTAGTTGATCACCATAAAAAGTTCAAGTACTTCATTTTGATCATAGAGGATTTATATATTGATCAACATACAAGGATATACATTAAGTTTTAAGGTTTAATGTAGTACCACATTTTATTATATATGACTGAGATATGAGGTTTGCCTCTATGTTCTGGAGAATCCTTCAGCAAAATTAGGATTCTAAGTTGTGTTTTAGTACTCTTTATCATCATCAAACATATGTTCTATCTAAGAGAACCATTCAAACCATGTAGGATAGGTTGATGTATTATTCTATAGATTTTAAAGTTGTATGGTATCAAAACCTTCCACTAGTAAAGTTTTTATACAATAGTATCTTTAAATTGAGCATTCATATGGATATTTATAGAGATCTATATTGAATGAAGTGTAGAACAAAAATGTATTACGATGAAGTTGGAATAAGAAATATATTGGTTCTTGATCTAGATAATGAAATGAAAATGAAATATTCATCCACTCAGCATTATATTAAGGTAGCTCAGAGATGACAGAAAAGTTATTCATATAATCATCGGATAAATATAGGATTTAAAGTTAGTGTTATAGTATTTATTTGAATCACTCCATGAAATATGGATATGATATTAAGAATTAAGGTGAAGTTGATACCTATGTTTATTGGACTTTTGTGATTCCTGATCGAGTAGAGATGCTAGCTTATCACTTGGAACATCCACTAAACCACTCTCAAGTTGATGTTGTGTTCGATGTGTCTATCTTGAGGAAGTACATATCTAATTTCCCAAATATACTAAAATGTGGTGATGAATTATCAGAACATGACTTTTTTTTTGAATAAAAATCGGTAAAAATATTGGATCATAGAGAAAACGTACTAAATTATAAGACTACTCACCTAGTTAAAGTATTCTAGATGAATCTTAAATTTGAAGAAGCTACATGTGAACCAGAGGATGTGATGAAACCAAGTTATCCACATTTTTTTTATATCAAAGTAATATAATCCCAATGGAGAAGTTCATTTTACGGAGGGAAATAATGAAAAACCTATAATTTTATGATATGGTTCTATATAAATAAATTTGGTTTCATTGATAGCATGCTTTACATGCAACACTCAATTTCAAGAAACCACAATATACTATAAAAATATAATTATTTAATGTGATAGTTATTTTTGGAGTTAGGGAACTAGAACCAACTTCTTTTTTTTTACTTTAGGATAACATATATTCAAGGTTTTAAATATTAATGAATTATTTATCATGTCATGACTATTATTTTAAATGAAATTGAATGTGATAATGTTTTAAGAGTAGCTATTGCACTAAAAGGTCATAGAGGATCCCTGCTATGATGGGAACCTGAAAGTTCTATGACACTATTATTGAATATATCTTCTATAGTCAGATGATATCATTTGAGGGACATAGATGAAACAACCTATATAGGTTGGACACTCATAGTACATTGAGGAACCTTCTCATGGTGTACACCCTTAGTAATGTCCAGGAAGATACTATTAGAACGAGACCCTCCAGTAGGAAATTCATATTTCTTTGTCTCATTGGATGTTCTTATCTATAGACGGGTGTATTGTC
Organism: Viscum album; assembly: GCA_963277665.1. Taxonomy (NCBI): domain Eukaryota; kingdom Viridiplantae; phylum Streptophyta; class Magnoliopsida; order Santalales; family Viscaceae; genus Viscum; species Viscum album. Next base: position 1,377,769,407 of record OY728160.1, read on the forward strand.
CTTTAGACTTTAAAATTATTATTAATGAGTATCATGAGTTGCGCACATATATGTATTGATGAAAACTATGACGATGTATGTTCACGGAGAGGTAAGATATGTTGGGTGCATCACGAGTAATATTTCATTAATGAATAATGAGAGAAAGGATTTTCCCCTTTGATGGAAATGATATAGCCTAAATAAATCCATGGATATTGTGTTCTATTGACAAGTTCAATTTCTAGGAATTCAAAGAAAGATAAATCAAGCATTTGGGTTGATGACACTAGAAAAAAACCTGTTTGATTAGAGATATCAAGAAAAAGTGATTATATTATATGTTAAATGTTTGTATGATGTGAAATTTTGTTGGGGCATTAACTTCTTTCTCTATGGGTGCCTTGTCATGTTTCTAGGTGCTAACCTTGGACTTTAGGATTCTCCACCAAATTCCACTTAGAAGGAGGCTTAGGGGGTCACACATTAAGTCTATATAGTATCTTAGTTAAATAATATATTTTTTTTATTATTTAACAAGTTGAATAAAGATTATTCCCAATTGTGGTTTAATAATTATTCATAGATGTCGGGTCAGATTTCTTACGACACTAGTTATTCAAGAGAAGACATTATGGGTGGATTATTTAATAAATATTCATTTTCTATTTAGTGAATATAATATTTATATATTTATTGGTGAATAATACAGTGATATTTATTTAATACATAAATTGACATTATTCAAGGTCCAATAAATATGGTGGAGGATTGGCTGATCGAGTTCAAGTGTCTAGTGAGAAATAATAAAGATTAATATTATTTTATTAGATAATATTTAATTATAATTCGCAAGTTCGTCACGTGTCAACAAATAATAATAATAATAATAATAATAATAATAATAATAATAATAATATTTTTATTTGAAATGGGTTTTCACTAGGATTAATAAAATAAATAAGGGAAATTATTTTATTATGATATTTTAACCATATCCCTATAAATACCCAATTATGATTATTTTCTCACAACCCTATACAAGAAAATTATTGTGCACAGTAGATTGGAGAACATCTCTAAAGCCTAGAGAGTCCATCCCTCCCCTAGAATTCTCTCAAGAACAATATAGATCCTCCTCCTCCAGATCAAGGATAAGGTTTTGGAAGTGTTTCTAAAGGAGATAAAAGGTGGACATAGCAAGCGTAAGGATCCTCTGCCCCAGCACCCAGAGACTCCTTCAGTGATGTCTAGAGATTCATATAGTACGTTTGGATCACCAATAGAGGAATCCTATGCTTGGATTATACAACGTAATGGATTGAACTACATATCTGTGGACAAATGAATCAATGTAGAAAGAATAACCTTAGTGGTAATTCTTATTTAATTAAATTAATTTTAAACAATAGAATTTGATCTCCTCTATCTCAGTTATGGGTTAATAAAACTTTATTGTTCTTTGATTCAAATCTTTTGATCATGACATTCATCATCACTTGATCTCATATTCAACATTAATAATGGAAAAATAAATGTTTGGAACTGCCCCTCCCATGCTTCCACTAATCCTAGAACCTACAAGTGGTATCATAGTGGGCACGTCATTGTTTAAAATTATTTAGTTTTTTGGTGATTTACACATTCATGATTTAGTTTTCCAATTCGTGTTTAATCATTCTTTAAATATGAATTATGAGATCTATTTCTTCCTCTATCGTTTCGTGCAGATCTAAAAAAAATTATTAGTTTTATGATTAAAATAAAATTAAGGTTCTCATCTGGATTTTTCAAGGATCTTAGTCGTAAAACACCAGACTACACGCTGTGTAATCGGCAGTACACATAATGTAGTCATGTTCAATGCATAACGATTGATTTGGAGATCCATTAGAGATTTTTCATTGATTAGGGAATTAATTTCACCATTACTGCACCATTTGTTGACAAGGATTAACTAGCATAGACTCAGCCGAACTACACACCATGTGGTCCACTGGACATGGTGTGTAGTCCCTTTGGGTCAGGGTCGGCATGTGTACTCCATAAACAACCTACTTGACCGATGTCAGTGTAACAAGGAGTCAACACAGAATGTGGCCCACTAAACATAACATGTACTCCAATATTTTTGATGTATACCTAACACACTGATCCCTAGGCATGTACTCCTCAAATACGGTGAAGGATGTATACGTCGTATAGATCAGATCTACAAGCCATGCAATTTTATGAGATTATGCAGTCTTAAAATTTATTTATATTACTATATAAACATTGATTCATTTTATTATGTTTGGTTATAAAGATAGGAAACAACATTTGATTGGTTTTAATATACATAAATATTGAAATGTTTAATTAATATCTACATAATGTTCAGATCTACATATCATGTAAGAGTCATATTACAAGTTGTTACTCTACATGCATTGAAGCATAACACATGGATGAAAAATAATATAATTCATGTAATAATTATTGAAGTAAACATCGTGAAATTATGTAATCAGTCATGTATGATATATGTCACAATATTAAAACAATATACAAGTATAATCCATGTTGGGTATAATAAAACATGTATTCATCGGGTTGTCTCCAAGGTACACGATATTTACACTATTAATTTTAAATGAATTTATTTAATTTGTTTAAAATTATAAAGGATAATAATCTCAAGGAAACTCATATAAGGATTAAGATAAAAGGATTGATTAATTAAGGATAATAATTAATTGATTCAAGTGAGATTTAGCTTAAATAAAAATGATTAAGAATTTTATTATAGTTTTATTAAATTCATAATTCTTTTCATGTTATTGGATGATCATGAGATAGACATAACCTCTTTATGTGATTGGTTTCATTTTAATTTATTATTAAATTAAATTATTGGCATGGGTTTCATATCTCCTCATTAATATATAGGGAATGTTTTCCCAGGGTTTCTCATCTATACAACCCCTTTTACGACTCACCCATGTGTGAGTCAAATAATATGTAATGGAAGGAGCTACAAAGCTAGTGGAGATGGTTCAAGTTCGGATTATATGTTAAATAAATCCAACAAATATACAAATATGGATGGGTGGAAAGCTATAAACATGAACCTCATATTGGTTCATGGGGTTTCTCCCCTTGTACATCGGTTAGTTTATCAACCGCTGGATAAACTAACCATTGTAACAACATCCAGATCATACCCTTTATTTCATTCCAATCAATTTCATGGTTATTCATTATGGATATTTTTTCATGATCACATAATTAATGAATCAACAAGAAAGAAAGATGATACTAAAATAAATTTTCATATGCATAAACATTTTCTAAAGACATGGTCAATAACTTAAGTAATCACACTTGATATTAATAAGAATTTGCAAAAGATAATAATTTTAAATTTACATATAAAGGGTAAAATACCTCAATAAATTATTAATTTGGTATAGACTTCCATTACTTCAGTTAGAATAAAACCAGAGTTCAAAGTGCTTGACCATCCAAAGTTGAGGTGATTTCAATTATCGGGTAATTCCAATATGAGGGTTTTGGTTGACATGACTTGGTTCACATCAAGGGTTGACTTCAAAAGTAATACTTGTTATAAATTAGAGTCAAAGGTTGAGGAAATACAATTAATGTATTTTTAGTATTTGGAAGTCCACTCAATAGATCAAGGAACTCTGAGTTAATACAGTTATAATTTTGAATGCCTACCTAAAACCTTCCAAATTTCTTGACCAACCAAATTTGGGGTAATGAGAAGGGGAATATGGATCCTTGCCACATGAATGTCCAAGAAAATATATATTACAATTCCAATGGTGAGGGATATTGGATTTCAATAAAATAGTTGTAGACCAATAAATATAATATTTATTTATTTTTCTAAATTTATCAGATAAAGTACTCAATCTTTGCATGTCTTATTTGTACAAAAAAAATTAAACATGAAATCAAAAATATCATTGGGATCCATACTCAATAAAGAAAACATTCTCAACGACACAAATTTCCAAGAATGGAAGAGTTGTTTATGCATTATCCTTTTCCATGAATGGAAATTATATGTGGAAGAAAAACTATTACCAGTTGCGCAAGGAATGAGGAAAGTGTTGAAGATATTTCTATCTATGAGAAACATATTAATGATGCTAAAAATGTTCAGTTATTCATGTTATCATCCATGTCGAATGAGCTCTTAATGAAACATGAGGATATAGATGCCTATTGCATGATGTCTCACCTTCAGGATCACTATTATGATAAGGAGAGATAAGAGAGTTATGAGTTTGTCAATGATTTTTTCACCAATAATCTTGGAGATTCTATGCCATTCGAGCCTCAAGTATTCAATCTTATTTACTATATTGAATTCCGGGACATCTTAGGGATTAAATTCATGAATTAGTTGCATACATATTTCATACTTTCATCACTACCCAAGTCCTTATCTATTTTGATTGTGAATTATAATATGATAAATAATGAGAAGAGTCTATCAAAACTTCTATCATTGATTATCCAAGTGGATAAGGACATGGGGAATGACAAAAACATATTATGTACAGTGAATAATAAAATAAAGAACAGGGAAAAGGTTCCCAAGACCAATAAATAGTCTAAATCTCCCAAGAACCATCCTTAAAGGAATGGGAAGATCAATAGGTAGGGAAAGGAAAAGGAGGAAGTATATTTTTCAAGTGGGAATTTATGAAAATGGAAGAAGAACCATACCCAAAAGTGTGGGGAAGCTAAAGGCACATTGGGTATTTGATAAATCATGTGGTACTTTCACATCTATCCAAATGCAGTAACCAGTTATATTCTGAAACAATTCTAGAGGATAGGTGGATCAATGAGATTTTAATAGTACGAGGCTAGATGCTCTTTCCATTAGTGACCACCGACTTTCATTTATAACAGGAATGATTTTAGTTTTATGTGATTGTTATTATATACCTACTATTACCAAAAACATAATTTCTATATCATGTTTAGATATAGATGGTTTTATTTTCAATTTCAGAAATAAATTTTTTTCTTTTATAAGGAGAACATATGTTATGGTATGGCACATTTAAATAACAAATTTTTATGTATTAAATTATGAAAACCAAGTTTTGATAATCGATAATGAGTCAAGTTTACATGACTTATATAACACCCAGCTTTGCCATCACCATCTTGGTAATGTAAATGAGAAGTGTTTGACAAATCTCTATCAATATGGCTATTTAGACTCTTCTGATCTAAAACCACATGATAGATTTCATGCTTATTTAGAAGGAAAAATGACCAAACAACCATTCGGTAGATAGGGTTAAAGGGACATAGAGATTTTAGGATTTGTACACACTAATGTGTGAGGAAATTTCTAGTATAAGATAGTGCTGGATATTCTTAATTCATAACATTAAATGATGACTTGAGTAGATATGAATATATTTACTTAAAGAGGTATAAGTATGAGTCCTTTAAGAAATTCAAGGAATTAAAGAATGAAGTAGAGAATCAACTTAGTAAAAATATAATGAATCCTCGATTGGATCAAGGTGGAGAATGTGTTAACCAAGAGTTCATATAATTTTTACAGGAGTTTGGTATTCTATCTCAACTCACTACAACTTATAAAAAATAGTGGAATAATGTTTTTGAAATTAAAAAATGTACCTTATTCGAAATGGTAAGGTCAATAATGAGTCATGTAGATATTCTATTATCCATTTGGGGGTATAAAATAAAAACTGCGGCATACACATTAAATTGAGTACCAATTAAAGCTGAAAATAGAATTGCCTTCAAGATTTGGAGTGGAATGAAACCTATTTTGTTGCATAAACGTGTATGCAGTTGCAAAGAATTTGTTAAGGATTTATCAGGGAACAAACTAGCTCCCTAGGGTTGGAGGTGTATTGTTATAGGGTATCCCATGGAAAAAAAGGGATACTACCTATACAACCCTCAAACAAGAAAGTGACTATCTCCAGACAAGACATCTTTATTTAGAGGTAGAATATCGATAAAAAGGATAGTGGGAGAAATATTGACTTCGATGAAGTTGATTCTCAAGACACGTTGGAGTTGGTACAAAAAAAAGTTCCATAGGTCCCTATGGAAGAATTTGTTCCTAAAACACAAGTACTGTGTGGGATTATAACAGAGTTATTAGAACCAGAGAGGTATGGTTTTCTTGTCACCGAGGATGGTAACTCATTATTTTTGGACAATGATAAAACTCTCTCCTACAAGGAAGTGGTAGAGATCGTAGAAGCTGCAAGAATGCTAGAATCTATGAATTCTGATATGGATTCCATGTATCATAACAATGTTTCGGTTCTATTCAATACTCCAGTTAATGTAAAGACCATTGGGTGGAAATGGGTATTCAAGAGAAAACTAGACATGGAAGGTAAAGTATGTACCTTTAAAGAAAGGATAATGGATAAAGGTTTTAAGAAACATCATGGAATTAACTATGATGAAACCTTTTCACTAGGGTTTGTCATGCCAGGTAATTCCAAAAGGGTGGCAAGTTTCAATGATACAGTTATGGATAGAAGTAGGCATCTTGGTCATGGAATATTTGATTCGATGAAGCAATAAGAGAATTTGGTTTCATTAGGAATGAATGTGAGCCATGTATTTAAAAAATCTTTAATGGGAATGAAGTCGTTATCTGTGTGGTGTATTTTGATGAAATATTACTCACAGAAAATGAAATACCATTCTTAAAGTTAGTTAAGGACTAGTTGAACAAGTGCATCTCTATGAAGGACTTTGTCAAAGTAGCCTACATTCTAGGGATCAATATAATTCGGTATAGATCCAAGAGGCTACATGGACTAATCCAAAGTACATATATTGACTAGATACTAAATAGATTTAGTATGGAACAATTGAAAAAGGGATTGGTTCCATTTTCATATGGTTTACATATTTCTAAGAAAAAATTTCCCCGAATAAAACAGGAGAATGATAGAATGAGTAAGATCCCAATTTTTTAGTGATATGATTAATCATATATCTCATGTTTTGTACAATAATTGATGTTTCCTATGAATTGAGAATGGTAAGTAGATTCCAAGAAGATCTATTAGAAAATAATTAGATTGTTGTTAAGATTATCCTTACGTATAAAAAAGAACTAAGGATGTGTTCCTAGTATATGGAGGAGATGAGGAACTTGTCATCAAGGGGTATACTGATGTTTGTTTTCAGACTGATCATAATGATCTTAATTCACAATAAAGATATGTTTTCGGTCTTAATGGAGGAGATGCGATCTAATAAAGTTCAAGGAAGCCATTTGTCACTTATTCTACCGCAGCATCCAAGTACATAGAGGCTTATGATGAAGCCAAGGAAAATATCTAGATTTAGGCCTTTGTATAAGAGCTTGATGTGGTACCTAGAAGTAAATACCCTATCAAATTGTTTTATGATAATATTGTAGTGGTGTCTCTTGAAAAATAACCAAGATCATATCAACAGAAAAAGTATATACTCTTTAATTTTTGTCTCTTGAGAGATATTTCTCAAAGGGGTGAAGTTGCAGTGAGCATAGTACCAATGAAAGATGTAATACCCCATAACTAAATTCCTTTCTCTACAGAAGCATGAATATCATTTGAGATCTAGTGGACTGAACGTTGTTAGTAGTTAGATCTACTATAAGTGGGAGTCTATTTGAGTTGGTGCCCAAGAACCAACTTCTTTTATACTATATGATAACTAAAATTCCTGTTTTTTAATATAAATTAATTACTTATCACATCATGATTGTTCTTCTTCAATACATTGAATGTGATCATGTTCAAAGAGTAGTTATCTTACAAAAAGGTCATAGCGGATCCCTGCTTTAATGCGAACCTAGAATTGTTATGACACTATTTTGAAATATATCTTCTATAGTCAAATGATAACATTTTAAGGACACAAATGATATAATCTATTAGGGGTGGAGAGTCATTGAAATTTGATTAATCTTCTCTCAGTGTATGCCCTTGGTAATGTCTTGGAGGATATTATGAGAAAGAGACCCACCAATAGGTTATCCAAATTTCTATGTGTCATTGGATGTTTCTATATGTGGACATTTTTATTGGACTTTAGACTTTAATACTATTATTCATTAGTATTATGAGTCATGCAATTATATGTATTTATGAAAACCATGGATACATATGTTCGCGATGAGGTCGGATATGTTGGGTTCGTTACGAGTAATATTTTATTAATGAATAATGAGAGAAATGATTTTTCCATTCTGTTCTCTAACAGAAGTTTATGTATTAAGAACATTGTTGGAAATAATATAGCCTAAATAATTCCATGGCCATTGTGTTCTGTAGGCAAGTTCAATTTCCATGAAGTTAAATAATGAGAGATCGAGAAAAGGGGTTGATGACAATAGCATGAAACTCTCTTTATTAGAGATATCGAGACAAAGGGATTATATTACCTAGTAAACCTTATTATGAGGCAACATTTCATTGCGGCATTAAATTCTTTCTATATGGGTGTCTTGGCTTGTTTATAGACACTAAGCTTTGACTTTAGGCTGGTCTACCTAATGATACTGAGAAAGAGACCGTGAGGTTCACACACTAAGAATATCCAGTATCTCCGTTAAATAATATATATATTTTATAATTGAACAAGTTGAATAAAAATTATTCCATATCTTGGATTAATAATTAATCATGGATTACTAATCACATTTATTCCGACACTACTTATTCGAGAAAATATATTTTGAGAAGAATATTTATTTTCTCTTTAGTGATAATAATATTTATATATTTATTGGAAAATAATGCAGTGATATTTATTTAACAAATAAATAATCACTCTTCCATGTCTAATAAATATGGTGGATGATTGGAAGACCGAGTTCAAGGGTCCGGTGAGAAATAAAAATGTTTAATATTATTTTATGAAATAATATTTAATTATAATTCACAGTTTTGGAACATACCAAGAAATAATAATAATAATAATAATAATAATACTATTATTATTTGACATGGTGTTTCCCTAGGATTAATAAAATATATAAGGTCACTTGTGAAATTATGTTATATTAACCATATCAATATAAATACCCAATTAAGATTATTTTCTCATTGACCTAGCCAAGAAACCCATTGTGCATAATGGATTGGAGAAAAGTTCTCAATCCTAGAGAGTTCATCTCTCTTAAATAATTCTCTCAAAAATGAGAAATATCCTCCTCCAATGGATCATGAAATTTTCTTTGAAATCGGTTCTCAAGGCGATCAAAGGTGGACTTTTCAAATGAAAGGATCTTCCATATTAGCACCCAGAGACTCCTTCTGCGATGTCTAGAGATTTTTGGAGCACATGTGGATCACCGCTATAGGAATCCTCAGTTTTTATTCTATAATGAAATGGTGGAGGACTGCATATCTGTGGCCAAATGCATCAACAAAGAAATAATAACCCTATAGGTAATTATTTTTTAATTAAATTAACTGTAAAAAAATGTGTTCATCTCCAATCTCATGTTTCCGGTATAATAAAACCTGCTTGTTCTTTGATTCAACACAGTTGATCATAGACTTCATAGTTTCTTGTTCTTGTATTAATCATTTATAATGGTAAAACACAAAGTTGGGAACCTCCCCTCTCGTGCTTCTGTTGCACCCAAAACCAAAAATTATCACAAAGTCTCTAGATTAGTGGATATTAATTAGAATAACAAAATTATAAAATATCTATGTTATTTAAATGTAAAAATTAATTCCTTTATTTTAAATTTTTTAGATATTAAAATAAAAATCATTTGAAAGTAAATGAGATATTATTCTAAAAAAAGTTTTTCAAACAATGTGTTTTGTCTTAATATATTAAATTAATCACTATTGGTTGCTCATTTTAATTAAATTAATATATTATATATTCAATATAATTTTTTAACATTCATATAATATCTTTTCAAGGCATGGGATTAGAATAAATCTATTTTTATGATTAAAAATATAATTTTATATAAAAAAAATTTGACACGTTTTGCGCAATTCTATAAAATAGGTAAAACAAAGTTAAAACAATGGGATAAGGATTTTAAATTTCTATAACAATTGAATTTAACCTATTGCATGATTTTGTTTCAAAAATAATCATCCATTTATCGAAACTATTCTCAATTGGTTACATTTTTATTTGATTATAAACCTTAAATTATTTTAAGAACAAAATAAATAAAAAAATGTCACCCTCTTGACTTTAATATCTATACAATTTTTACATGTTGATAAAAAGAGGATATATTAAGTTCCAAATGTTTATTTAAAATATTAATTAATTTTTTATCATACTAATTTATTTTTAATTTTTAGTGATTGAATATTTACTTTTAAAGCATACACAACACTAAAATGGCATTTATTCAATCAATAGAAAAATAAAATATATGATATTAAAATAGTAAAAGTGATAAAATCTGAGTGGCTAATTGTGTTACATGAATTTAATATATATATATATATATATATATTCAACATATTAGGTATATTTTAATGGTTTCTATAAAAATTTATTTTCTATCATGTTGTTTTTAATGTCTAAGTAAATGAATATTTGTAAAATTTTCATTAATGATATTTTATTAATAAAAAATATTTGATTAAATTTTTTAAAATTCAAAAAAATCACATCTTTGTAAAAATCAATGTAATATAGTTCAAAATATCGACCATGATCCATTTATGGGTCACTTGGCCTTTTAGTGTAACATTCTTGACCCATAAATGTAGAAAACATTGTTATCACTCTAATTATTAAAAATGTTAATGTGGGTTAAAACTAAGAGATAAGGTTGAAAACGTCACTGAAACATGTCCAAATTTTGTTTTACCATATTATTTCGACTCATAATCCTATTATATTATTATTATATCAATTTGTATCCATTTTCAAATGTAAATTAATTTATATTAATTTAAAACTTTATGTAATACCAAGAGTGCCCCTCCCCTCCCGTATAAAAAGGCACCTTGTCTCCATTATAAATAAAAATGTTTGATCCTTATATATTGGAAAATACAAACCATAATACATTTATTGACCCCTTCACCACATCCTAGATCTTATTTTATTTCCAAAATACCTTAATTTCAAGACTTAAGGTGTAATCCAAGAGAGGTATCTCAACAAAGTGATATATCTCTTAACATAATGTTTTCAATTTTATATCATCTTATACCTCTTCAAAATATTTGGTATCCATTTTAAAATAATTATTTAATTATCTCAAATATACTTAATTTTTTTTATGATTTTGTAAAAACCATTAATCACCTCTTTCCAATCCTTTAGAAAATGATAACGTTACTAATGCATGCGTGTAGACCAACACCTCCATGGAGTAATGTGATTTGTTTTTCATTTAAATTTAAAAATAATGTTAATAACGATAAATTTAATTAATATATATTATATATATAATATAATATTAAATCTTTAAGGGTGAATTATTAATTATCTTTCTATTTTTTCATCCATCAAAAAATGGACGCATCATTCATTTATTCGTATGGATCGTCTTCTTCATAAATAGTTTAATTCATATTTACATTTATAAATTTTATGGATAAAAATATATATACATAATGAATTTGTATGATATTTATATAATTTTTTAAATTCTGTAGATGATGGAACCACGATCAAATTACAAGCACTGGAACTGCAGAAAGGAAACTTCCATGTATAATGTAAAAATTAACACCTGGGAATGATGGTTTTGATAAAAGATTATTAATAATGGTTGTTCAATTTTTATAAGTGGATAATATATAATATTATAATAATTTACATGATTATTTTATATAATTATAATAAATTTAAACTTATTTTCTTTTCTTTTATATCACTTTCAAAGTAATTGGAACTTGAGGTAACATATTTATGTTTTAATCTTATTGTTTATTATGATTAATTATGATTAAGTTTTAGATGATGAAATTTTATTGTATATCTCTCAAAAATCCCATAAATTTTACTCTCATCTTGTCATTTTTTTAATAATTTTTTTTCTTTTCATTTTCCTCTATTTAAGTACTTAAGAGACTAAAAAATATTTTTAAGGAAAAACAACATTGTGTCTCTCGTCGGTTGAAAATCCTTTTTCATTCAAATCCATCTTTTCTAAAATATTTTTAATAATAATTTTAATAATGTATAATGATTTTATAATTTTGTTTTTAGACATTATTTATTTTTACAAAATGGTTTACAATCAATCTTAATTTCATTTTCAAAATGAGGTATTATTGACTAATTTCTTGAAATATGAAGGGAATCTTTGTTTTACTATAAACGGAATGAATGGAATATCCCACTAATATAAACACTCAATTATTTGAATATTAATATATAATTTTACATTTTTTTATAAATAAATTGTTTTCTTCAATATTTGGGAAAATTTAGGGTTTTAATTAAGTAATTTAAAAGTGAAAAAGGTATTTCCTCAAGAAATATTTTAGTAATGTTTTAACGAAATTTTTCACCTATGAAAACATGATTTGATATTAATTATATTTTTCTTGGGTTATGATATATGGATTCCATTATCATTGTATCTTTGAGTTTTTTAATATTATGATGATGAGATATTTATGAAACTGACTTATTTTACATAGGTTATGATATGATGATATATTGAAATGTTTATGAAACCTATTTAATTTACATGGGTTATGATATATGATGAATGTTTTTTAATCATTTTTTGTAAATGTTAATGGATTATTATTATGTGATGTGTGGTCTTGGAATTATATATCCCTTCCATGAATTGGGTAAAGACGGATATGTCATGAGATAATATAGACTGGAATGGGGAGTGAACCTAGTTTAGTAAGGGCCTGTATCCACTATAATAGTATTAGGAGTAAACCTTTTCTACTAATATGATGGAATGATGTATGAACCCAATCCACTATGGTGGTTTAGGAAGTTACCATTGACTAAGGAAATAATTTTCTATAATTCTTTGTTTGCCACAAACTTTTGTCTTATGCCAGTGTTATTATCTTATGGCTCATGTTTTATGATTCCTTTCTGATTCATGTCTTATAAACTGACAATATTTATTCCATGAATAAGTATTTCCATATTTGATATATGGGGAATGGTTTTAAAATATTAATCTCATGTTATCCTTCCCTTACGATCATGTTTTATTTAAGTGTTCATTGATATCAATATTTTTTACCACTACAAAGCATCTAAGATCACACTTTCTTAGGTTTCCTTTCCACAGGTTAGGAAGAATGGTTTTAAGTATGATATGTCTAATAAGGGATATAATTATGAATAACTATGTGGGAGACTATGGATATCTATTTTGAGAATGTTCTTTATATATCCAAGTTTCCAAAGACATTATACCAATATGATTCTATCATGGATAATTATGTTATGTATTTAATATTCATCTAATAAGATGTAATATTTAATTACAAAATAGCGTGTTTCAATATAAATAAAGTTCAAAAATAGGATATAGAGATAATAATTTTTTAATATAGGAATTTTAAGTAGATTATTGGAAGTCATGAATTAATGTAAGGGGTTATTCATCTAAATTATTACTATTTGAGACACATTCTATTTTGTGTGATATTTTATCCATTTATACAGTGTTCTTATGATTAACTTCCTATGAAAGTATTTTAATATTTTTTTTGTCTAATTCAATGGATTTAAAAACCCAAATCATGAAACATTATTCATTTGTATTTTTATTCAAGTGTTACCCAAGTCGTAAGGGTTTAATGTCTAAAATTTATTCTCTTGAGTTATATTTATTATTAAATATAATATTTTTTTGTGGAATGGTGTATCTACTAACCATTAAATTATAACAACTCGAGATTTTTAACGTATTGAATTAATACTATCTTCAGTAACTGGTTCAACATGCAACACTAAACTATGAAAAACATTAATGAAAAACCATGACTTATTAAAATTACATTAATAATATAATCATTTAAATATAAAGGGATATTAATAAATTAAAATAATTATATGTTATTATTTTCATCGATTAATATTTTAAAAAATGATTCCTTTTGAAGAAAAAATTATAAAAATGGAGTATAGTGTATTACCATAGTAAATTAAATTGACCATACTTAAAACTTTATTACAATAGTTAATATCAATATTTTTTTGAATAAATTATTAACAATTTTATATGAAACAATATTAAAGACACTTGAAGTTTGTGGATCCATTTTCCAAAAATAAACACTTTTAATTTATATTTTTATTTTTTAGATAAATAAATAAATATATAAATTTTATGACTAAAATTTGAAAAAAAAGAATCATTTTTTAATATATATTGTCAACTTTTTATTAGGGTTAACTTTTGGGATTTTTCTAAAATGATTGATTTTTAGGTGAATAGTAAAAAATACTATATTTATAAATAATGTGAATTTTATGAAATTTTTAGTAAATAATCATGTGTAATATACCATGTTTTCTTTGACAAAAGGATTTTTTTTTCATTTAATTTCTTGGTTTTGACTAAATGTGAGTGTCTAATTAGGTCATGAGAGTTTTGGGGGTGTGTGGAGCTTTTTTGAAGCCTGAATCCTGTGTTTTTGGAAAAGGAAACTGAGAACCATGGTTTGTTGAAAATGTGTGACCTAGGACACAAAGTTATGAATAAATATAAGGGGTGGTCTAGGGGTTAGTTTCATGACCCCATCCCCACAAAGTGTACCCCTCCTGGGCCGGCAATTTGAAAAGGGAGATAATGACCCCCAAGTCCCGCCTCCAACAGGCCCCGGGTTGGCGACTAGCACTGAGGGTATAATAAACACACAAATGGAAGGAATTACCCTCTAAGAAAACACATACGGAAGAGAGAGATAAGATAGACACCAACCAACTCTAACTTAGAACTTAAATATAAAATAATCCCAAGTACATATATGAAATGTCATGAAAAAGTACTACAACTGAAAGGGAAAACTACAAGTACCCAAAAGAAAGTAAAAACAGTTGATGCCACAAGCCCGAACATCTCCTGCAACCCCAAACTAGTAGAAATAGGTTTGATCTCCAAACTACTCCATGTGACCTGAAAAAAGTTTATATATACGTAGGGTGAGTATAAAATTATACTCAGTAGGATCCTCCCTGAAGCCTCTCGTGCAAAGGTAAGGAAAGCATGCTAAAGCACAGTGAACAACAAGTGAAACTAACACGTCACCTAAATAGGTATACTAATTTCTCAACCTCCCCATGGATACTCACACCAAGTAACGCATACAAGAGTATAGAATATAGTAAATAATATCAAGGGTACGCTGCTTCTAATTCCCCACCGGTTTGCCGCTTTTCCCCAATGACATACGTCATGTGCATCTCTCTCCAAAGGCTTTCTCATATACACCTGGTCTAAGCTCCACAATCTACACCACATGCAAAAAAAAGTCTTGCCCGCACACACCTGGGCTAAGAACCACACCATCCTCACAACCAAAGGTAACCAGGTAGTTTTTGGGAGTCCCCACATCTCGCATAACGTGTATCATACGTCGGGTATTATACCTCAGGCCATTACAACGCATACACTGAGTAAGGATCCTCAAGAAATCACAGCCTATATAGGTTACACCTATAGTAGTCCATAGGATACTATATCCAGAATATTTGTGTTTGAATAACCAGAAGCCATTACATCCCTCTACACACATATATGGAGAAAAATAACCACGGTGCCTCATGGCACTAGTATCTACCAAGAGAAGAGAGTGGGGTCAAAGGGGGTAGTCATCCATTCTTCCTCCCACCAAAATGTTGGGGAAAACACCCCCTAGGGCTCATAATCCCCAGGGTGTCAATTTCTCATTTTGATAGGGTGGAGTGGCATATAGAAACACAAAATGTACAGAATATATTATAACACAGAGCCACACTATGGGCATAACCTAGTCTTAGACACGACTACAGCTAACGTCTCTTGGACTCCGGGCTTCCACATCTAATACTAGGTATCCTATAAGCACATGACCATTTAAAGGGATTTATTATATTACTTCATTCCATTTTTCATCAATTCCACTTTACGTTAATTAATTCCTTAAACATTAATTAACCACGAACAAAACCACATTAAATTCCATTAACACCATATCCAAAAATTTCACTGTCCTTTCAAAAGTTCTCAAGCTCATCATTAAGTTTCAACAAACTCCATCCCCATGGGTTAACATCATTTATTCAAAATCATTACAGAATTACTTTCCCATATTCCCAGGCATTTTAGAAAAGCATCCTACGCTACTAAACACAAGGGGACTCAAGACGGTGAGTAGAAGTACTACCGGTCGAGTCTTTGTGGCCTATAGAAAGAGCGTAGACCCATTCTCCATTGATAGGCTAAACACGAAAAGAACGTGGAATACCCCGCGTGTCTTGGACTCTTTCAGAAGAATGGTAAGCAAGACCAGCTGCCTTGAGAAGTGGGGAAAAGTAAAGCAGATAAATAGCCAAACAAAGCACCAAGCAGCCAACAACAACATCCATCCCATTTCATCATCCTCAGTGTCCTCCCGGACACCCACATGCATAAACCGAGCCATCTTGCCACTCTATCATCTCTTTTGTCCTCCCTGACACCCACATGCATAAACCGATGCATCTCGCCCCACTAGGTGTTATTTGCTGCCACAACCACAAAGCCTCCATACCCCCACATATCCCAACATCCATCTAGGATCACATCATAACACAAGAAGAAGGAAAATAAACATCACATCAAATTGGGCTCTTGGACCTTTAACAAGGCATCTAGCCTTCAAACAACAAGTAGCAACAGATTTTGGTTTCCCAACCAACTGAATTAATCACGTATATCAGCATCAATTTGATTAACATCAATTTGGATCAACAACCACATAAACAATAACCAGATTAGTTTACATTCCTATTTATCTTTATCCAATTAATTATCAATTAATTCCATCTTTACATTATTTTTCAATTTCATCAAGAACCCCATGCTAACCAGAAAGTCATAGATATCACACTATCTAAAAAATCAAGAGGCAAACCGTTATCATGGTACAAAGCAACAACATGCGATCAAAACAATTCTTTTAATCCGGTTGAAGTATTTAATTAGGTCAATTACATTGTGATCCAAAGGGATAAATCATGCTAACTCTATGATTTCACATAAACAATTATAGAGGTCAAGAATCCCCTACCTCAATGGTTTTCGAGGAAAACCACAACAGTCGATGAACGCCCAAGAAACCGAGTCGATTCTCCATGAATCCTCCTTAGGTCTCCTCTCCTAATACAACCAAGACCAAATCTCATCATAATCAACATCCACACACTTAGATCAACCCATAACAGGCGTAGATCTAAGATCCCGATAGAAGAGGAGGAATAGATCTAGGTAGATCTAAGAAACCAAACAAAAAAGATCACATACCTTGAGAAACCAGCTTCGATTTGTGAAGAGAAGCCTCTGGATCGCCTCCAAAATGCTTGGGAGAGGTTTTCTAACCTTCCAGGGAGAGTAATCCCGAGTAATGGCCGCTTAAGGGCTTAAACAAGGTGATTAAAGGAAAAACTAGTTAGATCTACAATTTTAGGATCTAACATTAAGTTCCTACATGGTTAGTCCGCCTGGTTTAACAACCCATGCACTAACCATGCGTTAGCTTCTGCCTCATCAAACACTCCTCACACGGTTAGTCCACATGGTTAGACAACCTTTGCACTAACCGTGCATTAGCCACTACCTCCAAGACCATCCTTGAAGGGTTTTGCCGCACAGTTTAGGAAAACTGTGCGCCAACCGTGTGAAATATATTATCCTTTAGCTTTCCTTAAAAGTCCACCCAAATGCACCCCCAAGTCACCATGAACTCTCGGATACCTCCAGCACCACAGTTTCACAAAGGAATGGACCGGAGAGGTCCGGGCCATTACATCAGATACCTCTCAAAACATTCTCGTCCTTGAGAATACAAAACCCACCTAAATAGAAAATAAAACAGGGTCTGAACAACCACCCACCGAGATACCTCTCAAAAGATAGCAATCCATCAAAGCAACAAATGGTTCCATCTCATAAACATGAATGTTTCATAACCAAATCAACTACAATGATACATGGAAAGAGTTAAACATCAAACAACTCTGGGTACTAAAAATTTACTTGTGATTCACGTTCGCAGGTACTCTCCTCCATGCCACTGTGTCTCCACACAACACGAACTAAGGGGATGGAACGCCCGTGCAACACCTTCTCCTTGCGGTCTTGGATCTCTACAAGTTTCTCCTCAAAGGTGGCATCATCATCAACATAGATCTCTCCCCAATCGATGATGTGGGAGTCATCATGAAGATAACGACATAGCTGTGATACATGGAAAACATCATGTATCCGAATTATCTGAGGGGGAAGTGCCACTCAGTACTCAACAGCTCCAACACGAGCTAACACCTTGAAAGGCCCAACAAACCGGGGAGAAAGCTTACTTTTATGACCAAACCTTTGCTGCCCACGATGGGGAGTCACCTTCAGAAACACATGATCCCCAACATTAAACTCCAATGGTATCCTCCTTTGATCAGCATATGATTTCTAAAGATCTTGCGCTACCTTCATCCTCTCACGAATCACCTGAACCATCTCTATTGTATTCTACACTAGTTCCGGTCAGAGAATTGCTGAATCTCCGACCCCAGTCCAACACAATGGAGAACGGAAAGGCCGACCATACAAGGCTTCAAATGGTGTCATACCGATGGTGGAGTGAAAACTATTATTATAAGAGAACTCCACCAAGGGTATGTGCCTCATCCATGAACCTCCAAAATCAAGAACACAAGAGCGCAACATGTCTCAAAAGTCTGGATAGTTCTCTCTGTCTGACCATCTATTTGAGGATGAAAAGTAGTGCTAAGGCATAGTTGAGAACCCAAAGCATGTTGGAGACCTCTCCACACCCTGGAGGTAAAACGAGCATCTCGATTAGAAATGATCATCCTTGGGACTCCATGAAGTCTCACCACCTCCTCTAGATACTTCCTAGACAAAAACTCCACTAAGCTCAACTCCTTGATCGCTATGAAGTGGGATAATTTTGTTAAGTGAACCACTACCACCCAAATAGCATCATGTCCTCTCGGAGCTCAAGGTAAACCTGTATCAAAGTCCATTGAGATGTCCTCCCACTTCCACTGAGGAATCTCTAATGGCTGGAGAAGACCACCAGGAACACAGTGTTCGGCCTTCCCCTTCTGGCAGACTAAACATCGAGACACAAAATCTGCAACTACACGCTTTAGCCCAGGCCACCAAAACTGACTCCTCAAGGATAAGTACATATTTATCACACCAGGATGCAGTGCTAAAGGATAACCATCGAACTCCCTGAGAACCATCTCGTGCATTTCCAAGAGAACAAAAAGACTCTTGTGATACAACACTCGGTGTTGTTCGTCCACTGACCAACCATCAGGGGCATCACCACAAACAACTTGGTCTCTCCAGACCTTCACCTCAAGATCTCCAAAATGAGACTCTTCCACCTTCTTCATCAGGGATGACTGTACCATCATCAGAAAAAGACAACCTCTACCCCCAACTTCTCCCATCTCAAGCTGCAAAGCTGACAATTCTTCAATTACTCTCCAGGAATCAGTAGATTCACACACAACATCACTACGCGACTTTCGGCTCAGCTCATTAGCTATAACATTTCCTTTTCTAGGTGTATACAATATTTCAATGTCTTATTCCTGTAAGAACTCCATCCACCGATGTTGTAGCAAGTTCAAGTCACGTTGGGACAAAACATACCTCAAACTATTATGATCAGTTAAAACCACCAAGCGCTCACCAATGAGGTAATGTCTCCACAACTTCAGAGAAAACACCACAGCTACCAACTCAGGATCGTGGGTGGCATAGTTGCATTCATGGGAACGCAACTAGAAAGACCCATAAGAAGATATTGACCTCTACTGCATGAGAACACATCATAACCCCTGATGTGAAGCATCGTAGAAGACATCAAACTGAACTCCTTAAGCTGGAAGACAAAGGACTGGAGCACTTACTAACTTCTCCTTTAGATAATCAAATGCCGCCTGACACTGATCAGTCCATATGAAAGCCTGATCTTTCCTGGTCTAAGCTGTCAGAGGAGTCGCAACCCGTGAGAAATTGGATACAAACCTCCTGTAGTATCCTGAAAGACCAAGGAAACTTCACACCTGTGACATTGTCTTAGGAGCTGCCAAAGACACAACTGTTTCAATATTCAAGGGATCCACAACTACTCCATGTTGAGACACAACATTCCCCAAGAAATGGACTTCTCGAGCCCAACACTCACACTTCGAAAACTTCCCAAACAATTGATGTTGATGAAGAACTCCCAAAACAACTCATGGATGCTCTACATGCTCCTCTTCAGATGTGGAGTACACAAGGATGTCATCGATGAAAACTACCACGAACTTGTCCAGGAACTCACGGAACACAGCATTCATCAATCCCATGAACACATCTAGAGTATTCTTCATGCCAAAAGGCATTACAATGAACTCATAATTCCCATGACAACAATGGAAAGCAGTCTTCGGAATATCCTCATCCTTCACACACATCTGATGATATCCTGACTGCAAGTCGATCTTTGAGAACCAACTTTCACCCTTTAGTTGATCGAATAAGTCATCAATCATGGAAGAGGATAGTGATTCCTTATTTTCACTTTGTTTAAGTGGAAATAATCGACAGATAACTGCAAACTTCCATCGGCCTTCTTCAAAAACAAAACTGGAGTGCCCCATGGTGACACACTTGGCCGAAAAAAACCGCACTGAAATAGACCATCAAGCTGTATACGTAGCTCTCGCAACTCATAAGGGGACATACTATACGGAGACATAGAGATAGGAGATGCTCCTGTATGTAGATTGATCCCGAATTCGATCTCTCTTTGAGGGGGTAAGGCTACAACCTCTTCTGGAAAGACATCTGGGTACTCCTCTACGACTCGAGGAAATTCCAACTGCTGAACCTCTAAATAACTCAGCATCATCTCGGCCATTATGGATGATAAGGATGAAATGCGCCTATGACCAATTTGAGGATATCGCTCACCAACAAACACCACAGGCTCTCCATCTGCACCAAATAAAATGACCTTCTTCCTAAAGAAATCCACGATACCCTGCATCGAATACAACCAATCCATGCCAAGTATGACATCATATGGTTGTATTTGTAAACATATAAAATCTCCCCAAGAGAGGTGTTATTCCAACACTAGATCACAATCTCTACATACTTCAAACAATTCAGCTCGACCTCCAACTGGCAAAGTCAACTCCAAGGGAACTGTAAGCCTCTCTACCTCAAGTCCCAAAGCATGGACAAGGGTAGGTGATATGAAGGAGTGTGTCACTCCTGAATCAAACAAGGCATACACCTTGGTAGAAAAAAAAGGGTACCTTGAACGACATCTGGCTCATCTGGTGCTGGCAACGCTAGAGCATGAAGCTGACCATGACCTCCTCCATGGCCTCTCTGTCCCTGATGATGACCACCACCATGGTCGTACTCTGTTCTCTGAGGACGGGGAGCATCACGGGGCTGTCCTCTACCGGCCCCATCTAACCTCTGCTGATCTAAAGCTGGTGAAATTGGCTGCTGATGCCTCGGTGGAAACTGCCACAACGGAGGAACCTGGAGCGTGACACCTGGTTCATTTTGACCACTCTGAAAGTTTGGGAACTCTTTCTACTGATGGCCACGACCACCACAATAAAAAAAAGTGCATGATCCCTTGGAATAGGCATGAGAGTTACTGCCTCAGAAGAAACGAGATGTGAAGGGCTGAGACCTACCCCTAGCTGAACGAAAAAACTTCTGCCCTGAAAACCAAGAACCCCGAACCACAACCCTGCTTCATGAGGAATCATGCTAATTCCCATCTCGTGATGATATGGTCCTGGAAAAAGTCCTCTCAATAACCTCTTCCCTCGCCAGCACCTCAAGATATGTCTCCAGCATAAATGGGGTGATCTGGCGCTGGACCTATGGATGCAAAGCCTCCTCGAAATGCCTCTCCCTGGCCTCCTCATCTAGTAATAGGCCCGAAGCATATCGTAAAAGGTTCCTAAAACGGATTCCGAACTATCGAACAATATATCTCCACTATTGAAGGGTAAGAATCTCCTGGCGACTGGACGCCTTCGCAGTCGAGGAATGGAATTCAACTCAAAACTTGTCTCGCAACTCCTCATATGAGATAGCTAACTCCTCACGATCCCAAAGGAACAACAACCACCATTGCCTTACTGATCCACGTAGCATTGTCACAACCAAGGACACCTAGTGCTCCTTCTGAGCACAGATGGAACTGAAGTCTATCTCAACCTCCTCCATACAGTATTCCATGACTACATCTGAAACAGAGCCTTCATACTTCTGCAGACTCTGGCACTGAAACTCTCTGAGTGTCTTCCTCCAAGTGTCATTTTCATCAACCTCTACCCTACGACGATTTGCTGGAACAACCTACTAGACATTTTCTACGCAAACCTGAGGAGGACGTCGACCTGGAGCCATACCTATAAAATAAAAAACACATAGAGCTCCTAAGCCTGGAATAGGGAAGACTAAACATTAATTAATTAATTGTTTTCTTTTATTCT
This sequence comes from Viscum album, assembly GCA_963277665.1. Classification (NCBI taxonomy): domain Eukaryota; kingdom Viridiplantae; phylum Streptophyta; class Magnoliopsida; order Santalales; family Viscaceae; genus Viscum; species Viscum album. The sequence goes on from OY728160.1 coordinate 1,377,792,138, forward strand.
TTTTTAGGTTAACTTATCCCAAGTTCTACCCATTAAAACACAGGAACAAAGAAGAATGATGCATCATCCTTTCCTAGGTCTCTACCCTGCAACAAGTGTCACCCTGTTTAGTAGCCACTCTAAACTTAAAGGTCCATACATCAGATCATAGGGGGGCCTAAACTCCTATGTCTCAACCGGTCTCCAGTGTTTACCTCACTTTCTAAACATTAATGACACCATTTCCCTAGCAACCCATGAAACCTCACTTGTGCCTAACTCCAAACTCCATCTTATCTCTCAACCAGACCTCTAATACCACTCTATCATGACCCCCTCCACACAACGTATACCCCACCTGGGCCTACAATGTGAAAAGGGAGATAATGACCCCCGAGTCCCGCCTCCAGTAGGCTCCAAGTTGGCAACTAGCACCCAGGGTATAATAAACACACAAATAGGAGGCATTACCCTCTAAGAGAACACATACGGAAGAGAGAGATAAGATAGACACCAACCAACTCCAGATTAGAACTGTAATATAAAATAAACCCAAGTACATATATGAAATTCCATTCAAAAGTACTACAATTGAAATGGAAAATTGTAAATACCCAAAAGAAAGTAAAAAGAACTGATGCCATAAGCCCAAACGTCTCCTGCAACCCCAAGCTAGTAGAAACTAGATTGATCTCCATCCTACTCCAAGTGCCCTAAAAATAGTTTATATATACGCAGGGTGAGTACAACAGTATACTCAATAGGATCCTCCCTGAAGCCTCTCATGCAAAGGTAAAGAAATCATGCTAAAGCACAGTGAAAAACAAGTGAAACTAACACGTCACCTAAACAGGTATACTAAGTTCCCAACCTCACCATGGCTACTCTCACCAAGTAACACATACAAGAGTATAGCATATAGTAAATAATATAAAGGGTACCCCACTACCACTTCCACACTAGTTTTCCACTTTTCCCCAACGACATACGTCATGTGCATCTCTCTCCAAAGGCTTTCCCTTATACACCTGGGCTAAGCTCCACAATCTAAACCACGTGCACCACAAAGGATTGCCTGCAGACACCTGGGCTAAGAAACACGCCATCCTCACAACCAAAAGTAACTAGGTAGTTTCTGGGAGCCACCATATCTTGCATAACGTGTATCATACGTCGGGTATTATACCTCAAGCCATTACATCCCATACACCGAGTATGGATCCCCAAGACATCACAACCTATACATGTTACACCTATACTATTCCATAGGATACTGTATCCGGAATATATGTGTGTGAATAAACTCAAGCCATTATATCCCTCTACACACAAATATGAGGAAAACTAACCGATGTGCCTCATGGCTCTAGTATCTACCTAGAGAAGAGAGCGGGGTCAAAGGGCGTAGTCAGCCATTCATCATCCCACTGGATTGTTGGGGAAAACACCCCCCCCCCCCATGGCTCATAATCCTCGGGGTGTTAGTTCCCCTTACTGACAGGGTGGAGTAGCGTATAGAAACACAAAAAGTACAGAATATATTATAACTCACAACCACACTATGGGCATAACCTAGTCTTAGACATGACTGCAGCTAATGTCTCTCAGACTTTGGGCTTCCACTTCTAAGACTAGGTATCCTATAAGATCATAACCATTTAAAGGGATTTATTAGATTACTTCATTCTCTTTAACATAAATTCCAATTTACGTTAGTTAATTCTTTACACATTAATTAACCATGAACAAAACCACATTAAATTCCATTAACACGACATCCAAATATTTCATTGTCCTTTCAAAAGTTCTCAACCTCATCATTAAGTTTCAACAAACTCTATCCCCATGGGTTAAAATCATTTATTCAACATCATTACATAATTACTTTCCCATATTCCCAGGCATTCTAGAAAAGCATCTTATGCTACTAAACACAGGGGGGCTCAACACAGTGAGTAGATGTACTACCCGTCGAGTCTTTTCCACCTATAGCAAGAGCATAGACCCATTATCCCTTGAGAGGATAAACATGGAAATTACGTGGCATACCCCACGTGTCTTCACCTCTTTTGGAAGAAGGGTAAGCAAGACCAGCTACCTTGAGAAGTGGGGAAAAGTAAAGAAGATAAACAACCAAACAACGCACCAAGAATCCAACAACCACATCCATCCCATTTCATCATCCCCGGTGTCCTCCCTGACACCCACATGCATAAATCGATGCATCTCACCACTCTATCATCCCTGGTATCCTCCCTGACACTCACATGCATAAACGGATGCATCTCGCCACTTTAGGCGTCATCCGCTGCCACAACCACAAAGCCTATATGCCCCCATATATCACAACATCCATCTAGGATCACATCACAGCACAAGAAGTAGGAAAATAAACATCACATCAAATTGGGCTCTTGGCCCTTTAACAAGGCATCTAGCCTTCAAACAACAAGCACCAACATATTTCAGTTTCCCAACCAACTGAATTAATCATGTATATCAGAATCAATTTGATTAACATCAATTTGGATCAACAACCACAACAACAACAACCGGATTCATTTACATTCCTCTTTATCTTTATCCAATTAATTATTAATTAATTTCACCTTTACGTTCTTTATCAATTTCATCCAGAACCCCATGCTAACAAGAAAGGCATAAATATCACACTATCTAGAAAATCAAGATTCAAACCATTATCAAGATACAAAGAAACAACATGTGATCAAACTAATTCTTTTAATCCGTTTAAAGTATTTAATTAGGTCAATTACATTGTGATCCAAAGGGCTAAATCATGCTAACTCTACGATTTCACATAAACAATTAGAGAGGCCATGAATCCCCTAACTCAAAGGTTTTTGAGGAAAACCAGAACGGTCGATGAACGCCCAAGAAATCGGGTTGATTATCCACGAATCCTCCTTAGCTATCCTCTCCTAACACAACCAAGACCAAAGCTCATCATAATCGATATCCACACACTTAGATCTACACATAACAGGCATAGATCTAAGATCCTGAGAGAACAGGAGGATTAGATATAGGTAGATCTAAAAAACCAAACAAAAAGGATCACATACCTCGAGAAACCGGCTTTGATTCGCGAAGAGAAGCCTCCGGATCACCTCTAAAATTCTTGTGAGAGGTTTTCTAACCATCAAGGGAGAGTAATCCCGAGTTATGGCTGCTTAGGGGCTTAAACGAGGTGATTAAAGGAAAAACGAGTTAGATACACACTTTTAGGATCTAACTTTAAGTGCTCGCATGGTTAGTCCGCACGGTTTAACAAACCATGTGCTAACCATGTGTTAGCTTCTGCCTCATCAAACACTCCTCGCATGGTTAGTCTGCACGGTTAGACAACCTGGGCGCTAACCATGCGTTAGCCACTGCCTCCAAGACCAGCCTTGCACGGTTTGTCCGCACGGTTTAGGAAAACCATGAGCCAACCATGCGAAAGCTATTATCCTTTAGATTTTCTTAAAATTCCACCCAAACACACCCCCAAGTCACCTTGACCTTCCGGAACACCTTTATAACCACATTTTCACAAATTAATGGACTGGAGAGGTCCGGACCATTACAATTACTCTAGGGCTTCACAGTTTAGTGAAACTATGCTGCTAGGGTCGCATGCCCGAGCAATCCACCATTAGTTTTTAGTAGAGGAAAATCAGATGGTTTTCTCATAGCTTCACAAACCATGAACATTAACCATATGGGGTACTACTTAGTATAGTGAAGTGTACATATTCAGTGCATGGTTTTTCCACTCTTTCTCCCAAACTGTGTGGCCCCTAATCTTTGGGTGAAATAAAAAATTTCCCCTTAAATTTATTATAATCTACAACTTATTTATCTTTTTTTATTTCCAGTGTATGAGGGGTCTCACTTATCTCTCATTAAAGACCCTCCTCTTAGGATTGGGTGTCGTTTTATGATATGGAATCTGATTCAAACATCATTCATCTCTTTAGATCTTAACCGGTGACTTCTTTGTTAATATCGTTCCTTCCTTAATTTTCCTTTTATTATTGAGTTATTTTGGTGCAAGCTAATACACTATATTTATAAGGTTTTTATCCATTTCTTTGTTTTCTTGTGATCTATTCTGAATGAGAGGCCTATATTGGACAAGTAATCTACCATGGGTATAAATTAGGTGGTTTATACCTTTTATCATAATTTTGTGGTGTTTTATAGCTATTTTTCATTATGTCGCACAACGGGAATTACGACATTTCTCCTAAAGTTAATTCAATGATTTCATTAAACAATTTGGAACCAGTTTAGGTTTCCCATGTGTACTATTATATGGTTAGAGACCATTAAACTAAACTAATTCCACCTTTCAGGCATGTTTACATATTTTCCCCTGATATACCACCCTGTTGGGTGTGTGTGAGATCGCTAATTTTAGTAGGATCCTAAATGAGAATTGATTGAGTTATAGTAGAGGGTTTAGGACTCATTCATCATGTGATTTCAAATGATTAAAATGGATAAATTGTATGAATATTTAATGTGGAATGAGTTGGATAAACTCATTGATTGAAAATTATTAATGAATTGATTAATGAATTGATTGTAGTAGTGGATGCCTTTTACATTTCTACTCCTTGGATCCTAATCCCATTGGATTCCATGGACATTTCTAATCTATGGATCTTTATTATAGTAGTGTATTTATTATAAATTTATACCCCTTGGATATTGATTTCATAGGATTTATGGACATTTGTACACCATGAATCTAGTCTACTTTGGATGTCAAGGACAATGCTACTCCTTGGATTTGGTTTGGTTATACCACCTTGGACATGCTCTATGGACATGCTCCTTGGGCTTCTCCAAAGTCATTAATGAGATTCTATGGATATTATCTTAGGGATCTATGGGATTTCTTGGTTGCTTATACCTTCTATTCGAACCATGTAGTCTTGACATGATAATGATACTTTGGTATTTATACCTTGGATCCGCTTATCTATGTCTGACATTAGATTACACAGCATGCCTATTATATATATTTTTTCTATGCTTATATATTGCATGTAATTATGGTTATTTGATTTCAGGGATTCATGTTTGGCTTGGTAGTATCACTCTTTCTTATGACATATTACTTTTATTACTCTTACACCTATTATATCATGCACACTGATTAGATTTTTATACTTAGAGAAGACTTCTTATAGAAAGCATTGGTGGTGACCTACTTAGTGTTATATCACACACTGTTCGGGTCATTGTTGGGTACCTAAAAAGAAATCATCGATTCATGTTGGGAATAGGAAAAGAACCCGCATTATGATTCTTGATTGTTCATTACTTAGTAGTTGGGGAGCACAAGTTTAAGCTATGCTCATGATTCTATCTATAGATAGTTATTTTTTTGACTTTTTTGTACTTTTGTAACGCGTGTTGTATTTTATGTCAATTTCTATATACTACCTACCTTTTTGTCTGTATACATGACATACTCACATTCTAAATGACACTAATTCAAGATTTTATTATTATTATCAATTTCTGGTTATTCATATTCTATCTTTGATTTATGTTATGCTTCCATTATTTATTCATCTATTTCATAGTCTCATTACACTAATTATGAGGCTATAGTCTCCCAACTATATCACCTTATACCCACACTACTATTTGGTATCCTCTAGGGTACGTGGAGGAACTCTTGAAGCCATGTGACCCACCTAATTGGGGCACCATTCACTATTTTCCAATTCAGGTAATAATAAAGTGGTACCATAGGTGTTTATTTTCATTCCTTGATATTTTGAGACAATGTAAAGGATATTAGGAATGAATTCAAATTTTTTAATGAGCGGTGTTTTGGATTAGACAACCCACGTAAAGGAGAAATTCAAATTTCTTATAATGAAAAATTATTGTTCTATATATTTTTTATAGTTGATTTGATTGCACCATTGGGTGTTACATATGAATTGTGATGTTAATTTTTCTATGATTTTAGTATATAATTTTATACTTAGTCTGATATGGCAAGAATGAATTGATCATGAAAAATTTTAGAAACCTTTAAAATTCATAATCCATTCCATATAGGATGCATTACTTGATTTCATGACATTTGTTATGTGTTCCTTGAGAGATATATCTATTATTCAATTAATGTTTTATGTATGTTATTGAGAAACTAAATTCTAAATTAAAGTACATGTCATGACCTAAAATGCGTTTTCCAACACATGCTATAATAGAAACCTTAAGTGGTCAATTATGGTGTGGTGTCCATTTAATCCCTACCAACACATGCGTTTTCCAACACATGCTATATGAGTAGGTCGAGTGGTGTGGCTTGTTTTCATGAACTCCTAAACTTTTCCTATATTTATATCTATGATCTAGTTTCAAAAAAATCATTTTTGAGGTGTTTTCTTTCCATTTTAGATATATTCCACTACAAAAACCTCCAATCATACTCCGAGAGGGTGGAAATGACTATTCTCTAAATGTAGTGGGCTTTGGGCTACCACTAGAACCTCTAGTAATTCCAATTGTGGCACCAGTAGTTGTATCAGATATGGTTTCTATGGATAAATTCTATGAGGGTTTCTTTTTCTTCATAAAAATTTATTAGGGATCCCCACTACCTACTACATTTATGGGAGATCAAACACTTGTGTTCTAGTGGAAACATTCACCCACTTTTTGGGGGTGGTATTCGATAGGCTACTGCGCTTTGGATTGAGATAGTTTTTTTTATTTTTGACTATCTCAAGACACCTCCTTAGAGCATAGTTAAGATCATAATGTATATGTTTCAGGGATCCTCCATGTGTTGGTGGGATTTTATCAAATATTAATATTGAAATCAGGATATATTTTTTATGGATGTTCAATCCATCTATTATGACTATTTTTTCTAATATTCTGATAGAAGAGATAGCTAGTGAGTTGTTTCATGTAGAGTAAGGTGTGATGACTATTATGTATTATTAAGTACACATCATATAGATTCATCTCTTTGAACTGATTTATCTTGCTAATCAGTTATACATTGAGAGATGCTTCAAAGAAGGTCTAAAGCATGTTGTTTGATCATAGTTCAATGCTTTTTTGTTGAAAAATATTAATGAGATAGTAAATGGAGTGTATATTATTGAACGAGACCTAAGATAATCAGGGGGTGAAAATCATGGTTATGTTTCTTCTCGACCTATTGGTTCATTGTCCAGTGGTAGGAAGCATCGTTTTGAGGATTATTGTGAGGGGAGTATTAGCCAGGATATTAGTAATGGTAGTGATGTTTTCTTCTATATGTGTGGGAGGGTGGGACATATGAGGAGATAGTTAGATAGTGATCCATCCAAATTTTGAGCATGCAGCTAGATGCTCCATGTTCAGAGTTATTACAATACCTTCCCACAAGTAATAAATGTAAGTGGGATAACTCTAACTCTATGTTTAAGAGTATGATTCACAACTCTACATCAGGTTTGGAGTTGGAGTGGTATCAGTCGTTCAGGCTGAGGTGGTGGTCTTGGTCGAGGTAGCCAGGAAGGAATGGTACCTAGATAATTGAGTGTTCCTTCTCTGGGTTGTGAGGTTATTTCATAGGGTTGTAGTTTGGTCCAGATATGTTCTGTATAGCCTAAACTTGATGAGTATAACATCAGACCATCTATAGTGAGAGGTACGATCTTATTAAAATAAAATCCTATGTTAGATCTTTTTAATACAGGTGCATATAATTCTTTCATATTTTTACATGTTTTAAAGATCCTTAGACTCGAAGATGAATTTTTTTATTGAATTATGACACTCGATAATCCATTAGGAATCAGATCATAAAATGTGTTTTGGTGTATGGAATTCCCCCTCGAGATAGGTGGGTGTCTCTTTTTAGGGGATATTTTTTTACCTTGAGATGCTAGGGTTGGGTGTCATACTCGGGATGTACTGAATAGTTTCTTATCACACCCATTTAAATTTCAATCAACATAGGGTGAATTTTACATCACCAAAGGGTGGATTTTTTATTTACATGGGTGATATGTATTTCCGGGAGATCCATGCCGGACCTACGAATCTTGGTTAGGGAGGGATGACAATCCAGATTGGTATTTCATATCTAGATTATTAGGGAATCCATCAAGAGGACATTACTACAGTGCTTGATCATTTAAAGTTCGTTTTCATAGATAAATTTTCTAGTTTACCTATTGAGAGATAGTTGGAGCTATCCATTGATCTTGTTCTAGTAGCTCAACCAGTATCCATTCCTCCTTGAATGATGGGTACTACTGAGTTTCAATGTCTCAAGAGACATCTTGAGGACATGGAGACAAGGTATTTTATACGATATTGTACTTATCTATGGGGTCCTATGATTATTTTTGAAAAAAGGAGGATTAAACACAAAGGATGTATCTAGATTACTAGAAATTGAACCATTTGACCATTAAGAACTGGTAATATTTATCATAGACAGATGATCTCTTCGTCCTTCTCCAAGGAGCTTGGGTGCTCTCAAAAATTGAGCTGATATTATTTTATCATTATGTATGTGCTCAACCAGAATACATTCTTCATGAATATTTTGATAGTTAGTATGGTCTATATGAGTATTTTTTTCATATAATTCTGTCTCAAAATCATGGAATCATTTTTTATGGCACTGATGACTTGAGTTTTCCATCTTTTTCTATATTCATTTGGGGTGGAATTTATAGATGATATTTTAGTGTATTCACAAAATCAACATGATGATGAAAAACATATTGAGATAATTTTGGATACACTGAGAGAGCTTATTTTATATGTTTATATCACAAAGTGATACTTTTGGATGGTTATGAATGACTTCTTGGGTCATATATAATTTGAACCAGAGAAGGTGTGAGAAATGGTTTTCCTCGAATATCTCAAGAACATATTTGATATAAGAAGTTTTTTTGGACTGGATGAATATTACAATTCTTTAATATAATTATTATCATGATTATAATCACCTCTTATGGGATTTAATAAGAAGACTGTCATGTTTTTATGGTATGATATATGTGATAAAATCATTCATGAACTGAAAGGGATAATGACGTCAATGTCGGTATTGATTGTTCTATATCCAAATAGAAGTTATAAAATATATTATGATGCCTCATATATCTGTATAGGAGTAGTTCTGATATGGGAGGAGAGAGTTCTGGTGTACCTGTATCATCAGTTTTGGACACACAAGTGGAATTTCTTGACTCACAATCTCATGTTAGTCTTTGTTGTACTACATTGTGTTGTTGGATGCATTATTTACTAGGAGGGAATTTTTTGGTGTACACAAACCAAAAAAAACTCAATTACACATTTTCACTAAGTGAATTGAATATTAGGAAATAAAGGTAGGTTCAATACCTTCAATCCTTCAACATTGATCATTCTTATACACCCAAATAGGGGAATTCAGTGTTTGATGCACTAGGTAGGATGACGTAGATACCAGTAGCTCAGAAGGATAATAGAGAATGGAACCTACATTAGTAGAAGTGACTTCCACTCTTATGGATAGGTTGATAATGAGATAGTTGTTAGAATATGAGGACCCAGTATTATGATAGAGCATGCAGGTTATGATCCACCTCATGGTTGGACTGTTTTCAATGATGAAATTATATGCTTTCACGGTCTCCTTTGGGTTCCAACAGACATACGTGAGAAGATTATGTGAGAGTTTCAAGACTCATCATAGGAACTACATCCCGATATTACCCATATGTATTGTGACTTTATCAATCAATATTAGTGGTTAGGGATGAAATGTGGGCTATCTTGTTCTGTCACAAGGTTCTACACATTTTAGTAGGTGAAGGTGGAACACCAACCACCAAATGGTCTTTTATAGAAGCTTCTCAATTCATAGTGGAAATTATATGATGTTACAATGAATTTTGTGACCATATTTCCAAGGTCACTTTGATGTAGGGATGTTGTATGGGTTTTCGTGGATAGGATGATGAAGTTATCCAATTTCCTACCGATTAGGGAGACCTTCTCTATAGACGATCTTGGGAGACTTTATATCCATGAGATTGTGCACCTCCACAGTGTTCCTTACACCACTATATCAGATAGGGAATCCTAGTTTACATCATGGGTTTAGAAAGGCTTGTTGAGGGAATTTGGTACATAGGTTCTTTTAAAAATGACATACCACCCTCAGACTGATTTCAAATCAGATTTCATTATAAAGGTCCTAGAGGACATGCTTATAGTACACATCCTCAATTTTAGTGGATCTTGGGAGAATCATATACCCCTGGTTTTGTACATCGACAACAATATATATCATGTGACTATATAGATGGAACCTTATGAGTTTTTTTACAATAGGACATGTTGGTCACCTCTGTGTTGGTTAGAGGAAAGAGAGGCAGGGCTTCTTGGAATGTGTCTCTTTCTAGACAGATCAGAGTAGGTATAGTTGATCAAAAAGCAGATTTCCACTATACAGTCTAGACAGAAATCCTACAAAAATTATTTTTGATGACCTCTAGAGTTTGAGGTAATTTATTGGGTCTTCTTATATTTCTCACCAAGGATTGGGAACAAATGGATTAGGAGACATGGTAATATTTCCCCATGATATGTTACTCCATTTGATATTCTAGACAAATTTGGGCCAGTAGACTATCATTTAAAGTTACCTCAGAGGTATTGATTAATGTACGGATTCTTCTATGTATCTCAGTTGTGTCATTTTCACTCAAACCCATCACATACTCTTCAACTCGATGAGGTTGAGTTTCAAGTAGACGTGTTCTTTAAGGATAATCCACTAAGAAACATCGATAAGAGCACAAAAGTTATGTGAGGCACGTAGGTTCCTCTAGTACATTTGATATGGAAGAGTCACCATGTATATGATAAGACATGGGAGTGGGAGGTTGACATACATGCTTATTTTTTGATGTTTTTCTTATAGAATTCTTGACAACCCTTGGAAGCACAATTATGGGAAAAATTTAATTAAGGGGGGATGATTGTGATATCCCAATATTTTCCTAGGAAATGGATATTTTTAATTTCAATTTAATTTATTGATTTTAAGTTAATGTGAATGTATAATGATGTTAATGGATTTTAGGGCCTATCTGGGGCTTGTTCGAATCCTGAAACCTAGGTTTTTTGGAAAAGGTAACTAGGCTACATGGTTAGTAAAAATCCTAAAAACCATGTCACACATTTAAGAGTAACAATGCGGGGTGGTCCAGGGGTATATCTAGGGATGCATAGTTTAGTGAAACTATTCCTCTTGGGATAAACTCCCATTCAAGAAACATATAGTTCTTAGTGGTAGGTCAGGATATATAAAACACACAAGAGGGGGGTGACTTGTGCCCTTTTAAAAACACTTCCATAATTCTGAATTTAAACACCATATTTTAATTAAAATGGATAAGAAGTGTTTTTCTTCTAATTGAATAATAATTAGTAGATAAATAGAAATAAAAGACATAGATTTTTATAGTCTTTTAGGGCACAAATATACCCTTTTCCACTCTACTAGATATTATCTCTATGAGCTTGATGAATTTCAATAGTCTATTCCTCTTATCACAAGACTAAAAATCCAACAGCTGAGAATAAGAAGTTGAAACCTTAACAATTATAAATAAAAACAATGTATTTTGGTTCTAAGTAGAGAACCAATTATCCATAGCTTAGATCAAGAAGTTGACACTCCACTTCAACTGAGTATGAGTAGTCAAATGACAAATAAATCAAAAATAGATTTGATTTGTTGAAACAAATTGATCTTCATAGTTACTGCAGAACAAAAATGATAGTAGATTGATCTCCTTCTTCACAAAAACAATATTTGAGAAGAAATAAGACTGAAGAGATCTGGCAACACATGAGATCTTCAAGTTTTAATCACAACAACAAAAACAGAATAGTCACAAACTTACAGGATTAAACATGTATGTCTCCAAAGTGTAGTCCTCTTTTGGAGTCATTCGTTCATTGTATCCATGTGTATATGATCACTTGAAATATTTAAAAATAATCAAAATATTTATATAAATTAATTATATAAAATAAAATAATACTCAAAGAATTATATAATGCGAAATATGCTTTTGAAAATTCCTTATCCTCAAAAGACGCATGATGAAAAGTATAAATTCAAAATTGAATTTACGAGGGGATTTGAAACATTCCTTGATAATATGAGTAAATTGATCCATTAAATATGTTTCTTTGAATAAAATAAAAGAATATTCAAAATGGTCAAAAATGAGCTTTAAAATAGCCTGTAACTCGGTCAAGTAAGTTTTAGAAATTATTGAAAATATCGCAAAAATAAATCTCTGATATTTAAAAGTGAAACGTAGGGTTCCTTCATAATGTGTCAAAATACTAAACCTAGGGTTCAACTATGTAGCATTCATCTTTAGAACATAAGGTTGAAAATGTAGGGTTGATAATAAAAGTAATGTTGATGATTCATATGTTTCTCGTTGGAACGTAAGGTTCATTACTTACATAGGGTTCTTTAACCGTACTTTCTTCTATTTCCGAACGTAAGGTTCCTTTAAAACAGATGGTTTCTTTACCATAATTTCTTGATAACATAAGGTTGATTAACCATACATACTGATTTGAATGTAGTTTTGAGAAATCATATATTCTTCTTCCGATGTAACGTTCAAGAGTAATATAGGGAACACGATCCATATGAACTTTACATAGCGTAGTGTTGATTCCATGAATTACACTAAACAACCTAGGTGTATTAATAGTGTTTCTAGAATGTTCCAAAATATATCCCAGACAATTTTAATAAATATTTCATGTGAATAGAAAGCTTGAAAATAATTTCATAATAAATAAGAAGAATATTAAATCCTTAAAATACACTTAAAAATCATTAGTAAAACAAACTAGGGTATTTGTGAGCATCAAAATCATCATATATTATAGAGTATAGTTGAGAAAATACATTCCCAACAATATACCCCTTTTTTATGATCACCAAACCCATAAAATTATTAACATAATTTAGAATTTTTAAAACATTTTAAAAAAAATACTTCAAAATTCGATTGGAAAGAAGTATTTTGATAAAAATAAATATTGTGTTTATCCAAATTTCTACCCCTTTTTCATATCAAAAACAATGTATAGAAAATGATTAATTTTTTTTTTAATTTTTTACAGATCAGTAAGTGAATGTTATAATAATTTATGTAGACATATAAGACTGGATTTCTGGTAGTAGACATAAATATAAAATAATATAAAATAAAAAATTGAAAATAAGAATAAATAAATTTCATTAATAAAAATTTGTATAAATACAATATTCAGTTTTACTATGAAACAGGTCATCCATATGACGTGGTTAGGGTAAATGAGTTTGGTTAGGGTTTGGATGGATTACTAGATCTGTAGGATTTTGAGTAGCTTGAAATAGTTATTTTACCTCTGCCATCTATACCCACAACGTTTTTATAAGACTATCTCCGAATTCCATAATCAAAACTCTCAGATCTTGACTAATATGCCAATTTTCAACAATATTGACTTTAAAAAAGTCATGAAAACATTCCTCTTGTTTTATAGACAAGTCTAACATATCTATGAATTTGTTAAAAATAATTCTGATACTAGGTTCACTTGAAATCAATTTCTTAATAATATATCTTTGATTATCCAAAAAAACTGATAACGGGGCACTATTTCACTGAAGGTTCCATGAACTTTCATTCATGTCAGCCATAACAGTTGTGATTGGTTTAAATATATCAATCAGGTCTGGAGTGGTAGAAGGGGCAGAGGTACAAGAATTAGTTTGAAAAATACTTCCTTCAATGGATTCAAACTGGCTTCATAAATACCACTTCAAGTCTCCAAAATCTATTTTGGAAACAAATCAGGATCCAATTTTTCTAACTTTAGCTAGTATCTCTCTCTTAAAAGCATAAATTTTTTTCCCTAACATAGAAATTTATTTCAATTATATATGTAGAGTCTGAAGAGACTCAAACTCCAACCTTTGAGTTGATGAATTCTGAAAATCATCAAAATGTTTCTTTGAGTCCCCCAGATCCTACTTAAAAATATAATTTTATTCTGGAATGTTATCAAACTTTATCAAAAGATCTTCAATGTGATTAGTCATGGAATCAGATGTACCTTCATTTGGATTTTGTGACAGATCAATAGCAACAATTTATAAAGGATTTGAAACATACCTTTCAAGATAATTATCCATCGGTTTTACAATTGATTTGTCACTAGAACAAGATACATTATCAATAACATCTATTTTTTCTCCAGAAATACATTATTGTCTCTCAATAAATTGATAAAAATATGTGTAATCCTGATTCTCTACAACTTCTGTAGCCTTATTTTCTGATCTGAGCATCTTTCTCTCATCCTAATTAGTTTTTTATTGGAAAAATTCTTCCTAAATAGTTGTCTCTTCCACATCATCAACTAGCAGTGGGAAGTGTTTGAGTAAAAATATCAGCCAATTGATATTCCTAATTAACAAATTCCAAATAAATTTCGTTTATTATTGTAACGTCCCAGATCCAGGTGCCACACAATAGATTCCCCAAACCCGATTGGTCACATGAACTCAATCGCATTTCCCCAAATGCCAGAGGCTACTGACTAGCAGTGAGGCCCTGGTCTGATAGTGGGGAAACTATTCCATCATTTTTCAAAGTGTAGCACAGTGGAAAAGATAAATAATATACAACAACGGAAGCATAAAACAATATACAACTGAAATGGATAACTGAAGTAAAAGAGAACCCGTAGTCATATATATATAAAGATACAGCAAGTCACTAATTCTATAAAAGAATCCAGAATAGGATACACTGCAATACAATACAATAAAAATCAAGGTACACGGTACAACTAGAAAAACAAAATAGAGTAAATAGAACGTAGTAGAATCGAAAGCCTAAGCTAGATCCCATGCTCTGCTACTCCTCTAGTGCAATCATATACCTGTATATGGACCCTTTCCCCTGCCAACAACTGCAGTAATATAGTCTGTTTGGGCTGAATACATGACCCAAATAGGGTGTGAGAAATAAATCCCAGTAGGCACCCACCAAAGGCATGTTCCCAACTGTCGGTGGAAATGTGCAACAGTAGTGTGAAAAAGTAATGCAGTAAACAATTAAGTACTCAAAAGTAACTATCACTACTAGTTTCATTAACATTTTAATTATTTCTTATTACCTCCAAGCTTCTTCTTCGGCTTGCAAGGTATAACATACAAAATCACCTTAGTGGATATTCTAAATAGTCGTGTCCTCAGACATACTATCCTTACCCTCAGGTAACATAATCAAATACCCGCAGGTGATTTCCCTCGGGCATAATGATCATTGCCCTCAGGCATACCTGAAATTCCCCTCAGGCACAAAAACTACTGCCCATAGGCATAAACCAAGGTTACCCTCAGGATAACCCACCACTGCCCATAGGCTAAGTAAAACACTGCCCACAGGATAATAGAATGTTTCCCTGAGGATAAAGGAACTGGGCCGATCCCAAAGCATAAAAAACAATTTTTATAAACTTTCTGTCAAGAAAAAAATTAATTTACAATATAATACTGGCATAGCCTATGGTACCCTGGAAAAACGGCTAAACAGAGGAACGCACCCCCGAGGTGGTCCTGGATCCATTCAGTGATCCCAAAAAACAGTTTAAAATTTATCATTTAGATTATCTACGCAATTCTAGATATCGTTTCATCAAAGGCGTCAGCCATACGACACCCCAACCATGGGCGAATATCACAACGGTACACAAATTCAACATAACAGTTGAAAGGAACATCATACCACCTACCACGATCATCTCTGATCGGTATATGAGAACGCCGCCTCCGTAATCATCCAAGAACAACATAGATCTAGGATAATAGAATTCCCATTCAAATGTAAATTACTTCCCTTAGAGGAAGAATTCGTAAGAACAGCTCAAGGAGAGGTGAGGGCTTACCCGCATGGTCCCAACATGATTAACGGAGGCGGAATCTGATTCCTAGTGCGTGATCAGGTGATCCTCCAACATTCGGCCATCCTCTCGAGCACCAAACGGCGGTTCTGCCTCTTCCCTCAACTGAGGAGGCTACTTCTTATTTTAAGAGAAAAAAACAAACTACATAGCATGCACTCTCAAGTACATGGCGAGTGCTTTTCAATTTTTAATCTTTTCCTCTGGCGACTTCTTCCCACCGCGGCATTGTTCATCCGTCGACATGAGTACACAGTGTGTATTCCTGATTACACGACGTGTAATTTCGCTCTACTAGTGGCAGCCTCCACCACCTTACTGTTCATCTACCAACTGATTACAGGGTGTGTAAATACAAAGTACATGGTGTGTAGTCATTTTTTACACTCTTCATTGCCGACAGGCCTACACGCCCTGTGTACTCATCCCACACGTCCAAAGTAATCCACATGTGGAAAAGTACACGGCGTGTACCCAAACAATTCGGGATTTTTCCTCATTTTCCTTATTTTCTCAAAAACACTTAAGGAAAAGGGAAAAGAAGAGAGTCGTACCTCAAAAGGAAGAACCAACTTCTTACAAACTTCCATCCTTAAAGCAATTCGTACCCAAATTTCCCTTCCAAGGGTGGAAAACATACATCTCAGAACAATTCTTTCCACTAAGCATATAAGTCGGTCTCCCGCTCCCAGGTTTCTTCCTACACTCGGCCATGCTGCCATAGCACTCGAACGAGAGGAACTGACTAGACTCAGAGAACCTTCGTGCTCCTATCAACAATATGAATTAGATGCTTCTCAAAGGATGCATCAACCTGAAACTCAACCTCCTCAGGCTGAAAAATGTGAGACGAGTCTGAATGATAGCGACGTAGCTAAGATACATGGAAGACGTCGTGCATGGCTAGGTACCTCTGTGGTAACTACAACTGGTAGGAAACCGACCCGACTCTGTCTAGAATCTCAAACGGCCCCACATACCTCTGTGAAATTTTACCCTATCTCTTAATCCGTCTGTGTCCCAACCTCGGTGAAACACGCAAGAAAACCTAATCCCTGACCACGAACTCCAAACGTTGTATGCGGCGATCAGCATGAGATTTATGACAAGACTGTACGGTATCCATATGCTTCTGAATCAACTGGACCTGCTCTGAAGTCTCTTATACAAGATATGGACCCAGTAAAGATTCTTCACCTGCCTCTAACTAGCACAAGGGTGATCGGCATGGACTACCATATAAATCCATAAAGGTTTCCATCTCAATAGTTTCCTGAAAACTGTTATTATAGGAAAACATGTCCAGGGTTATATTCTTCTCCCTAGAGCCCCCAAAGTATAGGTCGCATGCAGGCAACATGTCCTCTAGCACCTGTATCGTAGGCTCTAACTGGCCATCGGTTTGAGGGTAGTAAGTTGTGCTCAGAAGAAACTTTGTACCCAGTTCCCTCTGAAAACTCTACCAGAAACGAGACGTAAATCGGGCGTACCTTTTAGAAACGATAGAAGAAGGGACCCCATGAAGACGTACTACCTCTCGGATATACAACTTCCTGAGCTCGTCCACACTGAAGGTCTCCTGGATCGGAAAAAAGAGAGCTACCTTTGTAAGTCTATATACAATAACCCACATGACATCACTACTTCGAGGTTACCTCAGCAACCCAGTCACGAGATTCATCGAAACATCATCCCATTTCCACTCAGGAATGGGTAACTATTGTAACAGTCTGACTAGCCTCTGATTCTCTGCATTCACCTACTGACAAGTGGAACATCTCATAACAAAATCAGCTACCTCTTTCTTCATACCCGGCCACCAATACTGAAGTCTCAAGTCACAGTACATTTTGGTAACTCTGGGATGAACTACCCAAGATGAATCATGAAACTCCCGCATCATCTCCTCACGTATATCCCATGGAACCCACATTCATCCATGGAAACACAGTACCTCATCATCGCCTATTGTCCATCCAGGAGGAGGGTCCTCACTTGCCACTAACTCCCGTAGAACTAGGCCTTCTGAATCCAAAAGTTGTCTCATCATCACTTTATCCAGGAGGGTAAAAGTCACAGCTAAGGAAGAAAGATACTTTTTCCCCTGACTACCATGCAATTCCAAATGCATCTCAGAGAACAGAGCCATAAGCTACCACTCACCACTGGCCTTCTGCACTTCCTATTTCTGAGTCTTCCTACTCAGTGCATCAGCTACTGCATTACACTTACCAGGTGTATAGGCAAGATCAAAGTCAATGTACGGAAGGTATTCGACCAACCTTCACTGTCTCAGGTTCAAGACACGCTGAGTAAAGATGTATTTGAGACTTTTGTGGTAAGTGAAATCCACAAAATGATCTAACAAGAGATAATGTATCCAACAGCACAACGCATGAACAACTGAAGCCAACTCGAGATCATGCATCAGGTAATTCCATTCATGTGGCCTCAACTACTGAGACCTGTATGCAACAACTCGATCACCCAATGTCAACACTACTTCCAACCCAATACATGACGCATCACAGTAAACTGTATAGCTCTTCCCTTGCTCGTGAAGTATCCAGACTGGTGCTGATGTCAACTTTCCCTTCAGATTTTGAAAGCTTGTCTTAAAAGCTTCTGACCGAATGAACTTCACTCCCTTCTAAGTCAAACCCATCAATGGTGCTAGTAAGTAGTATAAGTCCTGTATAAAATGACTGTAGTATCCATTCAGCCCCAAGAAACTTCGTATCTAAAACACATTCTTAGGCTTCTCCCAAGAAACTACTACTCCCACCTTCTCTCGGTCCACTGAAACTCCTACCTCTGAGATAATTTGACCCAGGAAGTGAATCTAGTCCATCCAAAAGTGGCACTTTGAGAGCTTAGCATATAACTGATTCTCTCTCACTGTACTTAATAAGATCTCAAGATGGGTGGTGTGGTTGTTCCGAGAGTAAGAGTACACCAAGATGTCATCCACGAAGACTACCGCGAAAGAATCTAGATAAGGATGGAACACACGATTCATTAGAGCAATTAAAACTGCTGACACATTCATGAGTCCGAACGGCATGACCAAGTACTTGTATAGACCATATCTACTCCAAAAAGATGTAAGCGGTACATCAGATGGTCTAACGCATAACTGATGATATCTGGAACTCAAGTAAATATTTCAGAACACTCGTGCACCCTGAAGTTGATCAAAAAGATCATCAATCCTTGGCAAGGGATATCAGTTCTTGACCGTCAACTGGTTCATCTTTCAATAATCCATGCAAATTATGAGGGTACCATCCGCCTTCTTCGTGAAAAGGACCAAAAAACCCCAAGGAGAAGTATTGGGTCGGATAAAACCATTTGCCTATAACTCCTCTAACTACCTCTTGAGCTTCTGCAACTCAGGTGTGGACATCCTATAAGAAGGAATGGACCCCAGCGCCACTCCTTGCACAAGCTCAATAAAGAAATCCACCTCTCGCTCTAGAGGTAGACCTGAAAATTTTTCCAGGAAGACATCCCTAAAATGATCAACCACTATAGAGAAATCCTTCTGACAAGTTCCCTGATCATAAAGATATAATCTCACAATCTGGGCTTTCACACCACCTCGTCCACGATGCTCGGGTCCAGCTCAGCTCATCTGGAAATCCCATTCACCCTTGTATAGAAACTCCCCGCCCTTAGGTGATGTGAAACTCAACCTACGATGATAGAAATCTAAAAAGTCTCGAAAGGGAACCAACTAGTCCATCCCAAGAATGACATAATAATTTTTCATCTCTATGATATAGAGGTCCCAAAGAAAGTGACACCCACCAACCTATAGTGGGAACTCCCTGCACTGACGCATACTATCTGTTCTAGTCCCCAACAGAGTATCTAGTGTCATGATATTAGAAGAAGAAGAAACACAGAGCCCAAGGATCCCCACAACGGGCACAGATATAAATCTATTCATAGCACCAGTATCAAAAAGTACTGAAGATAAAACAGAAGTAACTAGGATAGTACCTCCAATAGTAGAAGGTATGGGATCCTGCTCCTATTGGGTCTGTTGCACTGCATATGTTTGCCCAGTGCTGCGGCCCTGTGATACAGCTTGGCTACCCTGAGCTGACCCACCCAACTGCCTCTGAGGTCCTGGTGTCTGGCTACCACGGCCACGACCACCATATCTTCCTACACGCCCTGACGTACCCCAATTTCCCAATAGGTAAGAAGTTGATGGTCTTTCTCCCGCACGCAATGTCTGCATAGAATCCCTCTCACTAGCCACCGGTGGAAATACCCTGCAAAAAAGCTACAGATGACCCATCTTGCCACAAGCTTGGCACTCCACTGAGGTCTCTTGTGCCCTTCTCTACCACACTGGTAGAAAATGACCTAGCCACATGAAGTATTCTTCTGGCCAATACTACCACCATGAGAGAAATATATCTTCCTCTTCCTCTTGCTGGTAGAAATAGTACCAGTAACTGATGTCGAACTTCTCTGGCCTACACCACTAGCTTCCTGAAGGTTACGCTCTGTAATCAGTGTCTAGTTCACAATTGAATGCACAGTAGGCAACCTGAAAATTTTCACCAGTGCTTGGATGTCACTCTGAAGACCATCCTCAAAGCGTCTAGCCCTCAATGCCTCATCACCCATCAGAACGGGTGTGAAACACTGATGTTCAGTGAAGCGAGAAGAATAATCCATCCCTGACATGGCGCCCTTCTACAAATTCATGAATTCTCGAGCTAGATCTACCCACAGTGTCTCCATAAAGAAGAATTCAATGAAGGATGACTAAAAATCTTCTCACGCCATGTATTGGTGATACTCAGACAGGGTGGGAACATCCCATCACCTCTTGGCAGAATCACACATCTTGTATGTAGTGATCTTGACCATCCTCCTAGAAGGCATCTCAAGATTCTCGAATATCATCTAAATTGAATCCAACCAAGACTCTGTAGCCTGTTGTCCACCATCCCCTGAAAAAGTAGGTGGTTGCTGCTGCTGGAAGATACACGTCAGCTCTTCCATAGATGTGGCAGCCTGCAGTGCTCCCTGGAAGCTCTGCATGAAACGCATGAAGCCTTCACGAAACCGTGCCTCCGTGCCTGTGTCCAATATAACAGTCGGTGCCGCATCTGGAACTGATGGAGGATCCACTGGTAGCCCAAGGCCAACCATCTCAGGAGTAAAATCATCACCGCTCTCCTGCCGAAAAACTAATGGTCGTCTCGGCGGCATGACCCTACAAGGTCAACACACACCTTAGATCAAGATTATCAAAAACCAAAAATGAGTAGGCCAAGGAGGGAAAATGAGAAGAAGAGCATTCATGTTTTACAAAACATGACTACATGGCGTGTATAAATACAACACGGGGTGTTTTCATAGGTCATCCACATGGGCGTGTACTCCAGCTAAAGTTGGTCATGTAACACCCCAAATACACAATTTGTATTTTGAACTACACAACATGTACTTGAATCCTTCTTCCCTACTCGAGTCCTTCAACACAGCTTAATCTACACGGATCTCCTAAAAAAAGACTACACGGCATGTTCAAAGGTAGACACGGTGTGTACTCTACAAGCTTTCATCGGCCTGTGTTGTTCATCACACGACCTGTATACCCAGGTCACAATACACGGCGTGTTCCAAAAAGACACGACGTGTTTAAAGACGCCCCAGACCGACCCATATTTCTCACTACATGGCCAGCTACACGACCGACACTGCACTGCATGTTCTAGGTGGACACGACGTGTACTAGGAAAGGTAACACTGAACCGTGTTGTTCGTTACATGACCGGGTACCTGGGTCAGACTACACAGCGTCTTCATGGTAGACACAACATGTATATCTTAAGGTTTCCTCCGTCCATGTTATTAGTTACACAGGTGGACACCGGGTCAACACTACACGGTGTGTACAATCATCACATGGCGTGTTTCCCCAAACCAATCCCTACCCTGTGTCCTCTCCCACACGGTCTATGACATGGGAAGAGAATACAAGACTTGTACTGAGGGTACATAGCGTGTACTTAAATATTTTTCATTTCTTCCCGAATAGAAGAATGCATGACATGTGTCCATAGAACTACATGGCGTGTATCCTGGGTTTTCCAAACAGTAAGCCTAAGAAACTACTCCGGGACCCAGAAAACACTGAAACCAGCACCTAAGTGACAAATTCCAATCCGTGAGGGCCCATACTCCCCACGAATCAAAGTTTGGAATCTTATACATGTTATAACAAGGAAAACATGTTAATGATCCACCAAATTCTGGTCATTAAGGGCACATACTCCTCAAAAACCAAATCTTGGCATTCATTCTATCAAATCCTCACACCAAACCACCCTAACAAAGGTAGGTATTTATCAAAGAATCTATCACAACATCATGATCTTCTAACACATCAACTATCACAACAATAAGAAATTTATAATTCACCCACATGGAGTGGAAGGAATGCATGACATGTGATTTCTAGCATGTTCCTAAATGATGCATGAGATGGCACACCGTCATCTCATCAGGTTGAAACTAAATAGATCCCATGTATAACATGTAAACAACAAAATCACAAGTGCTTCACCCAATGGTGAAAATCAAATCAACTGTAAAATTGGAAAACCAATAATGATTTAAATAACGAGGTAGATTGGATTTTCCCTGTACACGGGTTAGCTACTCCCTAGCACAACTTATTACCAACTTCCATTTCTGTCATATCCCTGAATATGGATCCAAAAAAAAAGTCAAAGAAAAGAACTCCTCTAATACCACTTTGTAACGTCCCAGATCTGGGTTCCATACAAAGAATGCCCCGAACCTAATTATTCACATGACCTCAAGCGCATTTCCCCAAATACCAGAGGCTTCTGAATAGTAGCAGGGTCCCAGGTCTGATAGTGGGGAAACTATGCCCTCATTTGTCAAAGTGTAGTGCAGCGGAAAAGATAAATAGCATTCAATAGAAGAAGCAGTAAATAATATACAACTGAAATGGATAACTGAAGTAAAAGAGAACCAGTAGTCATATACATATATAAAGATGCAGCATGCCACCAATTCTATGAAAGCGGACACAACATGATACACTGTAATACAATACAATACAACTCAAGGTACAAGGTACAACCAGAAAAATAAAACACAGTAAATAGAACGGAGCAGCATCGCAAGCCTAAGCTCAGTCTCATGCTCTCCAACTCCTCGGGTACAATCATGTACCTATATAGGGACCCTTTCCCCTGTTGACACATGCAGTAATATAGTTTGTTTTGGCCGAAGTCATGACCCAAACAGGGTGTGAGAAATAAATCCCAGTAAGCA
The DNA here is from genome assembly GCA_963277665.1 of Viscum album. Taxonomy (NCBI): domain Eukaryota; kingdom Viridiplantae; phylum Streptophyta; class Magnoliopsida; order Santalales; family Viscaceae; genus Viscum; species Viscum album. Next base: position 1,377,815,490 of record OY728160.1, read on the forward strand.
CCCACCAAAGGCCTGTACCCAAATGTCGGTGAAAATGTGCAACAACAGTGTGCAAAAGTAATGCAGTAAACTAGTAAGTATGCAAAAGTAATTATCACTAACAGTTTCATTGTCATTTTAACTATTAATTATTACCTCCAAGCTTACGCTTCTTCTTGGCAGGTATTACATAGAAAATCACCTCAGTGAATATTCCAAATAGTTGTGTCCTTAGACATACTATCCTTACCCTCAGGTAACAGAATCAAATACCCACAAGTGATTTCCCTTAGGTATAAGGACCATTTCCCTTAGGCATACATAAAATCTCCATCAAGCACAGAAACTACTACCCACAGGCATAAACAAAGGTTACCCTCAGGCTAATCCACCACTTCCCACAGGCTAAGTAAAACACTGCTCACAGGCTAATAAAATGTTGCCCTCGGGATAAAGGAACCGGGCTGATCCCAAAGCATAAAAAAAATTTATATAAACTATCTCTCAAGAAAAAATTAAATGTACAATATAATCATGGAATACCCTCGGGTACCTTGGCCAAACGGCTAAACAAGGGAACGCACCACCGGGGTGGTCCTGGATCCAAGAAGTGATCCCAAATAGCAGTTTCAACTTTATCATTTTGATTATCTATGCAATTATATATATCTTTTCAGAAAAGGCCTCAGCCATACGACACCCCAACCATGGGTGCATAGCACATCGGTACAAAAATTCAACATAACAGTTGAAAGGAACATCAGACCACCTACCTCGATCATCTCTGATCAGTATATGTGAACGAAGCCTCCCAAATCGTCTAAGAACAATGTAGATCTGGGATAATAGAATTACCGTTCAAATGTAAATAACTTCCCTTATAGGAAAAATTGGTAAGAACGGTGCAAGGAGATGGCGGGTTTACCCACATTGTCCCAACAAGATCGACGGAGGCGGAATCATATTCCCGGTGCGTGATCGGGTGATCCTCCAAGATTCGGCCATCCTCTCGATCTCCAAATAGCGGTTCTGCCTCTTCCTTCAAATGAGGAGGCTACTGCCTGTTTTAAGAGAAAAAAACAAACTACATGGTGTGTACTCTCAAGTACACGGTGTGTACTTTTCATTTTCTAAACTTTTCCTCTGGCGGCTTCTTTCCACCGCGGCACTATTCATCCATCGACATGAGTACACTATGTGTATTCCTGCTTACACGGCGTATACTGTCACTTCATTGGCGGCTGCCTCCACCGCCTTACTGTTCACCTGCCGACTGGTTACATAATGTTTAAATACAAAGTACACAGTGTGTAGTAAATTTTTAAACTCTTCATTACTGACAGGCCTACATGCCCTGCGTACTCATCCCACATGGCCAAAGTCCATGGCGTGTGAAAAATTACACGACGTGTACCCACAAAATTGGGGATTTTTCCCCATTTTCCTTATTTTCTCAAAAAAAATTAAGGAAAATGGAAAATAAGAGTCTCGTACCTCAAAAAGAAGAATGGGGTTCTTACAATTAGGACATGACCTCTTATAAAATAGGGCCTCATATCAATGTACTCAGTCCTATAATGAATTATAGGATTATTAGAAATATTAATAGCACTTGTATTATCACATAAAAAGGAATATTATTAAAATTTCGTACATTGTCCAGTACAGTATGTTTCATCCACAATACTTGTGCACAATAACTACTAGCAGACACATATTCTACCTCAGTGGTTGACCGGGAAACTAAGTGTTGCTTCTTACTCAACCATGAAAACAAATATTTTCCTAAAATGTGACAGGTTCTGGATGTACTTTTTCTTTCTAATCTATAACCTCCGAAGTAAGAATCTGAAAATGAAATTAAATTAAGATCAGAATTTTTGGGGTAAAGAAGCAATTGAAAAATAGTTCCTTTTAAATATATAAGAAATATTATAAGAGAAGTAAGATGGGATTCTTTTAGATTTGTATGAAATATATCATAGAGACATACTTAATACATAATTTCTGGTCTTCTAGCAGTAAGATATAAAAAACTACCAATCAAACCTCTATATAACAAGTTGTCAACTGGTTTCCCAGCTTCATCTAAATAATGTTTTATATAATTACACATGAGATTTGTAGATGTATTTATATTTTCAAGAATAGAAGTATTCAATAAATCTATAATATAATTAATTTGATTCAAAACATTTCTACAATATTTTTTATAGATTTTAAATCCTAAAAATAAATTCATTTCTCCCATCGTACTCATTTAAAAATATTTTCCATTATCTTTGAGAAATCCTGACAAAGCTTTTTATTAGGTGAACCAAAAAATAACTTCATCATCATAAATTGGAACTAATAAAATATTAGGACAATTTATATTCTTAAAATGAGTTGGATCTTCCAGACCAATAGTAAAACCATTTTTAAAATGAAAATAACTTAATCCTTCATACCAAGCTCTAGGTTCTTATTTATGGACACAGAGAGCATTAGTAAGTTTAAAAACATAATCTGGTTTTTTAGGATTTTCATAACTAGGAGTTTTTTCAACATAAACTCACTCCATTAAATAAGCATTTGAAAAGTAAGACTTAACATCCATCTGATATAATTTAAAATTTATATGAGATGTATAAGCTAGAATAATTATAATTTCTTCTAATCAAACTATTGGGGAAATTTTCTCATCATAATTTGTACCTTATTCTTGATTATAAACTTTGTCTACTGATCTAGATTTATTCCTAGTGATGATCCCTTGATCATCCAGTTTGTTTCTAAAACCCCACTTGGTTCCTATGATTTGATAGTTGGTAGGCCTCTCTACGAGTTCCCATACTTTTATTTCTCTTGATCTGGTTTAACTCTTCCTCTATATCTATCACCAAACTCTCATCTTCTAAGGCTTCTTAAATAGTCTTTGGATATAATTGAGATAGAAAGGAAAATAATTAAACTAGGTTTCCTACAATTCTTCAAGATCTTATTCGTATGTCTAGGTCTTCTATAAGAGTTTCTAAAGGGTGGTTCTTTAGGATTCTAGACTGTTCAATCAGAACACATTCAGGTTCTCTAGTTTATTGTTCTTTTGGAAAGGACTGAACATTATTAAAATCATAATCAAACTAATTTTTAAGTATTTCATTTCTCATGTTTTCAAAAGAGTTAGTTACTTAATCTGTTTGATATTTATCTTTAATAAAAGGTTTTGTTTCATCAAACTTCATAGGAACTGATTCTTCAACAATCCTTGACTTTATATTAAACACTCTATAAGCTTTAGAAGTAGCAGAATATCCTAAAAATGTTCCTTCATAATATTTTGGATTGAACTTACCAAGAGTATCCCTAATGTTCAGGATATACCCCTTGCCTCCAAAAACATTAAAATTTATTAATTTAGGATTTCTATTATTCAAATATTCATAAGGTGCCTTTTTGAAAATAAGATGAAATAAAACCCTATTCATGATAGAGCAGGACTTTCTTATGGATTCTACCCAAAAATAGGTAGGTGGACTGTATTCATTCAGCATAGTCCTAGACATTTCTTGAATAGTTCAATTTATTCTTTCAACAATTCCATTTTTTTGAGGTGGTCTTGCTGTAGAGAATGTATGTTTAATACCAAAATTTGAGAAAAAGTAATTAAATTCTTGATTATCTAATTCACCATCATGATCAATTTTTAGTGAAATTATTATGAACCCTTTTTCATTTTGTACAATTTTACATAAATTTTCAAAAATAGAGAAAACATCGTTTTAAGATTTAGAAAATAAACATAGGTAAATATAGAATAATCATCAAATAAAAAAACATATAATTTACCAGCCAAACTTTCTACTCTTGATGGTCTTAAAAAATCCATGTGGATAGGTTCTAAAGGTTTAGATGTATCAATTTTGTTAATCGATTTCAAATAATATTTCTGTTGCTTTCCAATTTGGCATGCATCAAAAAAATCTCTCAACATCAAATTTATGACTGGTTAAATCAGAAAAATAAAGATGTTTCATTGATAATCTATGTAATGAATTAATATTAAAATGACCAGGTATTATATTCCAAATCCATGAATCACTTGTCTTAGAATATAAATAATTAACATTTTTGTTTACACAAGTAATGTAAGTCCGGAGTATAATCATTATTAGTTCTAGGTTCTTTAAACTTAAGCAATTCATTTTAAAAGACTGAGTAATAATTGTTAAGGAAATAGATATAAAATCCATTATCACAAAGCTAAGAAATACTTATTATATTTTTATTCAATCCTTTCAAATAAAGTAATTTGTTTATATATATGATATTTGTATCTCCAACAGTTCCAATTCCAGTTGTTTTCTCTTTGGAATTATCACCAAAAGTAACATGGTGTACATCCATTTGAGTCAATGTATGAAAATTTTATGGATCTACAATAATATGCCTTTGTCTTCCACAATTCATATACCAAATTTTATTTCTATTCTTGTGGCCTTTTACCTACAAAATAATTTAGAAAAATTTTTGTTTTGGAATTCATATCTTTTTGCGTCCAGTAGTGTTAGAAAATAGAGATATCGAAATATTGATTTTATTTGTTTTTCCAAAAATCATATCATTTGATTTAGATAAACATTTTAAAATAAAAAAAATAATGCCAATAATTTGATGATTTTTTAAATAACAGTTATTTTTTATATGTCGTTTTTTTCTAAAACATTACAAGTAACACTTTTGGAGTTTGGAAAAAATAATTCTTATATAGATTAGATTTTTCACCCTTGTATCACATACTGAATCATTTATTTTTAATTACATTTTTACCAAGGATTTCATTCAGAATATTTTCTATTTTTTTAAAGAAGAGAGTTTACCTTTTATACGTTTCTACATCATCTTGTAATCCTTTAATCCTTTTTTTCACAATCAGAACAGTTTATAGTAGTTGAGTTAAATTTTTTAATTATCTCCTGATAAGTAAGGTATCACTTTCTCCTAAAATAACATTATGAATTTACTTTAAATATTTGTGGTTATTTAATAAGAAATCATATTTCTTTTATAGAATTATGAAATAGGAAGCCAATTTATCATTTGAACAACTTGAATCAGATTCATAATTAAAGGAATAATAGGTTTTTACCTTATCTTCTTCCTTAATTAAGTACATATTTTCTTTTAGACTTTATTTTTTCTTTTCTGAATCATATTTTGATAAGCTACTGAAGTCTTCTGAAACACTCCATGTTTCTTTCATTTATCTTTTGATTTTATGTTAATAATCAGTATTTTTTTGATATTTATTATCTGTCTTTGTCTTTTCACATTTTATATGAGGACAATCAGGTCTTATATGACCCAATTTTGTTCTCTCACATAAGCACCCCCATGCATAACAAAACATGTAAACCGTATATACACTACATCATAAATATCCCCTCATGGTATAAAAATTCAATCTCAAGGGGCACAAGATGGTTTCAAACCACTAATAAAAACTAATTTTCATATAATAACAAATGAAACAGTTTATCACCAAATCATGTCTTTCAATTCAATACCCATTTCAAATTTTCTAACACTTTCTAAACGTCGTCTATTAAACTATAGAAATCACCCAAACATTAAAAAACTTCAAATTCAACCCTACACATGGTCATTCTTCTTTGAAAATATAAAACATGTCCAGATATATTATTTACACCACAATTATCATTAGAAAACACTTAAAACATTTTAATAGGTCCAAATAAATCACCCATTTCTTTTTAAAGAAATTTAAATCTTCCCTTCCATAAGGCATTGTCTCTTTGAAAAACAAAGCAAGACCCAAACACTAAAAATTTATGCCAAACCAAATTGAAATAAGAAAATAGTTAATTTTCAATTGATAAACCACCCACACATTTCAAATAAATATTTTAGATATTTTAAAACATCCCATTGAAAATAATTTTGATGACCACAACTCAATTCACAACTAAATTCCCTTTAAAACCATTATTTTCACTCAACAAAACCAAAATTTTGTTAAACCCCATTTATCCTCATGAAAAACATTTTGAAAATATGTAATGTAATTCAAAATAATCTTATAATAATAAAACATTATATTAAAAATAATAAATAATCTAATTCACATATAAAACCAATTATTCTGAGCAAGAATCTCAATGAAATGGTTCTAAGTCTTCAAAAGGTAAATATATATAATTATGATTTCACAAAAAGGGGTTTCATAAATTGAATGAATTCATAGAATTCAAAAAATTAAATAATTTCATAGAAACACTGACCTCAAATAAGTGGGTAACTAAGCTAAATCATCATAAAACATGACACTATCAATGGAGACTACACCCATGGGACTGGAAAATGTATTTAAAACCCCTAAAACCCAAAATCTCCATAAATAAATCCACTAAGAACTATAAATTCAAACCACATGATAGCTAGGGTTCATGAGGGATCCAATACCAAGAGGAAAGAGGTGGAGAAGGAAGGAGGATAGAAATAGATAAAGTGAACACCTCAAATCCTCATGGAAACCCCCAAATGGAGGAAAAGAATCCAAAGAGGAGGATAATTGAACCCTTCCTAAGTCTCTAATGGGAAGGCTGATGTAGGGGAAGAAAATAGGGGGTTAAAATCAACCATGGTCTATTTATAGATCATTTTTTTCTTTTATAGTAACTTTCATGACCCCTAAATTGGAAAAACCACATTTATATCATTGTAATTGTCAAAATAGTTATCTGGGGTAAAAAAATATAAGGGTAAATAAATAATATAAACTTTCCAAAATATTACTGTATGAGAGGGTTTTGGAAAAATATCATCCTATATTCTAATTATATCAATTTGGAGGCACTTGAACATAAAAATTAATTTATATTAATTTAATACAATAAGAAATTCTAAGATTTCCCCTACCCTCACTTATAAAATGGATCCACCAATCCTCTCTTCCTCACACCATTTTTTCACTCTATAACATAAAATACCAAAAATAATAACTTCCTAACATACATCCCCACCTTTTAGATGTATTATTTTAGAAAAATATGAACATTAGTAGGGAATAGGTGTTGAATATAACTTAATGTTTTTGTTTTATTACTTATTATAACTCCTTATATTCTTTCTCAAACATGATGAAGTAATAACACTAGTATATTTCATATAATGAGACGTTTTTTTATTTAATAACCAATATTCATCTTCTTCTTTAAGGGTGGGCATTATATAGCTTATGATTATTGGAGAGCCCGATAAATCTCGTGATGACGTGTGAGCCTGATGTATCTCTCCAATTAATTGGGTAATGATTATGTTCACTATATAATTATCTTATAAGTTGAACATATTAGTTATTCCATTTATAGGGGTTATTTTAAGGGTTTTGTGAATTTGATTTCCCAAGGATCCTATAGGAATTTTCTATGCTTGATAATAAGTTTGAATGGAAATTGATAGATTTCCAAATGAAATCTATTGATATTTTGTTTTAAAGGAATGGTTATTCCCCATTATTATAAATCGGTCATTTTTTAAGAAAAATATTTTCATGGGTTATCATCCTTTCCTAATATACCTTCATGATTAATTTTTTTTATGTTTTATTATAATTTTTTTATAAAAAATTGGGAAGGAAATTAGATTTCATGTGTATGTAAATGATAATTTGAGCTCAAAGTTTATCGTGTCAAATGAAAAATCTCTTATATAATCTCTTGGTTATAAAATGGACTAACCTGTTTTTTTATATTTTATTTTTTACGTACCTTACATATGTTTTTGGTCTCATATAATTTTTTAAAAAAAAATCAAAGTTTTTATGTATGAATAGGAACAAAGAAGAAGTCAGGTTGAAAATCAAAAAATAGAATTCATGAAAAGAAAACATGAATTATTTTAAACGTATTGTACTGTAGGGAAAGATAATACTAAGATGAAGTGTCAAAAATGTAATTTTTCAGTTTTTTTATATATGATTTATGAACTAAGTCTCTAAAACTACAAACCTAAAAGATCTCTAGGAATAAAATAAGATGAATTCTTGTTTGAAAATGAAATTATGGCTTGATTAAGCGTTGGGCCCTTATATTTTTTTACTATAATAAATTAAATTGATCACAGTTAAAATTTTATTAGGAAATATTTTTATTTATAAACTCATATTTTAAAATTTAATTAATCATAAATTTACTTGATATAAAATTAAATACACTTTAATTTTTAAAAACATCATTATTTTAAAGAAAATAAGTTTTTCAGTATATGTTATATTTACATTTAAATTATAAATTTATTAATTTTAGAATTTTTCTCAGAAAAAAATATCTTCTTTTCTGAATTAAACATGTAAAAATTATCTTAGGATGTATTTTTCATGTTTTTCTAAAATAATTGATTTTAAGTGAACAGTTAAAAATGATGATTTTTCTAATACCATCACTTTTAGGATGTAAAAGTATTTTAAAACCTTTTTATAAAAAATATTCAAAGTAAAAATAGTTAATTAAAAATAATTTTTTCAATTTATAAACCTCATGTTTAATGATCTGGAATCTTAAGTAATATTTTTTGCTAAAAACAATTTTATTCATATATATTAAAAATTAATTTTCATCCCTTATAGAAAATAAATATAATAATATATATTTCATATTTTAGATCAATAAGTTCATTTTATGTAATAATTTCAATATAATTTTGAATAATAAAACTATGACTAGTATGATTAAAGTAAATGATCATGATAATGGTGAAAGGGTTATTTCTAAAGAATTATTTTATTAATGTTATATATTTTTATTTAATAAATTAAATTGATCTATTTTATAAAATGAATTTGATGTGATTTTTACCCATATATACATATTTATTATCACTCATTAAATTGATAATCAACACTGAATAATATTAATAATACTTAATGGTTATAACAACATTTTTCTACATAACGGTATTCCTATATATTAAATATTTTAATTTAAAAGTTGTTTTTATATTATTTATAGGATAAATTATATTATATGGGTCCAAAAATAATATTTATCTAACTGAAATGTTTTTAATAGGGGTTATCTTATATTTTTAGTAAATCATAAATTACTTGGGTGAAAATTGGTGACCATGGTAAAAATGAAGAAAAATGTGCACTAGTAAAATTACAGGAATAAATAACTTGAAACATCTTTAAAACTTCTTTTAAAATGAGTGTCAGTGGATTTATAAAACTTATCACATCCCACACTTCATTATTTCTCACTTTTGGATCTATTTTCCCTAGAATAGTGTCATTTTATTGTTGAAAAATAATGGGTCTTCACAAAAATCCATTTTATTCATTTTTTAAAGGGGAAAATTGCACCCATTCAAAGTTATACATACCCTTATAAATTTTTGGAACCCATGTCAAATTTTCTTATCATATAAATCCATTACATATTCTAAGTCCTATGGTCACCATGAGTAAGCTGTAACCCTTCATTTTAAAGGATTCTTTCATGAGAAGGTTTAATGTCCCAAAGTGAGTATTACATAATCCTTATTAGTTTCTAATTAATCATTCTATTATAATCCTACTATAATCATAGGAATATAATGAACTAATTATAATCATTATAAGAAATTGTTATTAGATTAATGGAACAACCATTATTTATTCCTTCTCATCCACTTTGAAAAACAAAAGAAATTTTGATCATGAGTTAGTGTGGACTACCGCCACCACAAAGAAAATTTATTATTTTTCAATCACCACATAATATGGATGAATTTAAATATTATTTAAAGTAAAAAATATTATTTTTATGATACAATTAATATAATATTTCAAATTATATAATTATTATTAATAATTAAATTTTATAATAAATTTAATTACCTAAAATAAACATATCGGGGTACTTTTAGTGATTTAAGTTCATTTTATTGAAACCTATATAACTATATAAAATTTAAGATAATTTAATAATAATTAAATTAAACCCCAAAAATTAGGTTTATTATAAAATTTTTATATAAAACCTTTAACCATGGACTACATAGCAAAATAGTTATCTTGAGATTGACCGAGCGACCACAAATAACCAACATAAGAAAAGAAGATATAATAAATAAATAACATATGATACTAAATGGAAATTAGTAGTTTAAAAATATATGAATAAGGTTACTAATAAGGTATCAAATAATATTAATTTGATTATTCAGGAAGACAGTTCCTTGTGCATAATTAATCAAGACTGAGGTAATTTTTTGTGCTAACTCAATTTTCTTTCATTGAGTTACGAAATTTATTATTGTACGTTAGTGTTCCATGTTTAATTTATTCTAACGATTGAATAATTTATATTTTATTTACTCCCTATTTTCTTTGTATCTATAATTATTCCTTATATTATCATTTTCAAATGATTCTTAACTCATTGATTATGTTAACTAAAATAAGTTTCTTACCCTCAATTATTATTTCATGAGTCATTCTTCTTTTTATCCACCAATTTATATTTATATGGTGTATACACTACCTATTGTTTATGTTATATCACAAATTAACTTTTATTCATAGTATTTTAAGTTCATTATCACGATCTTTCTCATTCAAAGGGTCTTTGGATTTAAATCTAAATCAAGTTGTAAGGGTTTCATTATATAATTTTCAAATCCATGAGACATGTTTGATACTTCACACCATCATTTATTTTATATTGTGTATCCACATACCCTTCCCTTCAAATGTACAAATATATTTTATTTCATGATATTTTAATTTTCATTACATGGTATACCAATTATGAACTTTTTATATTTATAATAACATTACCATAGGGGTTTTTGTAAACTAAATTATTCTTCCTTCTGTTATGATTATTCTTCAGGAACATATTTCATATAAGTTCAATAAATTATCAAATTTTATTTTATTATTTGGTATATTCTCATTTATTTCTATATAATTAAATTTTTACCTCATAAAATGCTTTGAAAATTTATCAAGCTTCATTAACTATGATGTCACTAAGTGATTTGTTTAACTCATATTTAATCTCTATGGGTTAAAATGTTATTCCTTGAGTGAAATTCTTCTATTTTTTGATAAATTATTATATTTAATATTTAATAATATATTTGAAATTTTATCTATGAGGAAAATAATGTTTTTAATTTAAGGATATATTCTCAATTAATTCCTTAATTTTCATATTTCTTATTCTCTTAATTTATTATTTTAAAACAAAATTTGTGTTTAATAATTTAACCTTACTATTTTACATTACATCATTATATTTAAATTTTACTACCTCTCTTTAAAATGTGGGTTTTAAAAAAAGTTATTTGAAAATGTTAAATGTGTTTTATATCATTTTAAAATAAAATGATTAATCTTCCCCCAACACCTTTTTTATTGAAACCATTATTCCATTTTCAAGGATTCATTATTGAGTATTAATTTTAAACTTATATGTTTTTCAAAAAAAATAGTTTACCTTTTCATAAATGACTTCTCAAATTGACCATGACTTATTCTTTTATACTAATGATAAAATCATTTTTTGAACACAATTTTATGACTTCACTATCATTTTCAACTTTTTATTTAAATATATATTTATTTGGGTATTATTTTTCATGAATCGCCCTATAAATGTTATTATTAAATATTTATTTTTTGTGATTGAAATTTGGGTATCAATCATTTCTATTTTTTAGGTAAATTTTGGTGATATAATCTAGAAATGATATGAAACACATTTTATTTCCATGGGATCCTTCTAAGGTGATTAATTATTGTTTTCAATTGGAACACATATATATGGATTCTAATGGGTTTGTTCCTATATCATCCTTAAATGCATTGGTAAATTCTATATCTTAAGAGCATAAAAGAGTACATGGGATAATTTATCCAAAGCAAAAGGGTACACTAGAGGATTTATCCCATGCCAAACGGTATATGGAAGGATTTATTTAAATCCAAATAGTACATTGGAATATTTAACCCAAGCCCAACGACACATGGAAGGATTTATCCAAATACGAAGGGTATATTGAAGGATTATCCCAAGACCAAGGGTGCCTAAGAGGATTATCCTTAGCCCAATATGGCACATGGATGATTATCCCAAGCATGTTATGTGATGAATGTCTTGGTGGGTGGCCTTGACATATGATTTCTCTTCTTATATCTATTTCATGCCTTATGAATCATGAATTTAAATATATGTTATGTTAGGTATGTTTTTTTATGTATCCTGAGTATACTAATTTTCTCATGTTATGTTCACTTATGATCTTTTATTATTATCACTTTGGTTTACCCTTACAAAGAATTTGATCTCATCACTTTCTTATGTTTTTAATTCCCTGGGTTATGCAGATAAGAAAATAATGAAATATTTACAAGAGTACCTTATGTGATGTATTAATGTGAGATGATAAAGAATTTTTATGGATTAAGAAAATGATTACATAGTGGAAAAATTTTAATGAGTTGAAAACTAAATGTGTTTGATTGGTTTATGATTTTCTATAACTCTCTGAAACTCTAGACGTAAAAGGTATTGGGAAGGTATGTCAGGAAATATTTTCTTTAGGTTATCTAATTGAGACAGTCACATCCATTGGGAATAATATTCAATATCAGAGTAGGGTTTTGATAATGTTATATGTTAGGATGTTATTTGGGGATAATTTAATGGTTGAGAAGTTAATTTTAATCATAATATCAAAGGTATAGACAACCCTTTTGGTCATTCGAGGTAATATTGAATATTTTAGGAATTATGAAAAGATTTTTTTACTAAAAACCTCTTTGGATAAGTCTAATATATAATTAAAAATACATTATATAATCATAAATTTTTGGTAAATATGATATTTTGTGGTTTTCCTAGTAATTAAATTGATTTATAGGTATTGGCATGTAGATATAGATGTGGAACAAATTCACATTGGGGTAATCACCCTACAAGAGGTTGGTTTATTGTCAAATAATTCTTCACTCGGGTGCATAGTGAGTGGGCCTAATAATGTACACCTAGTTAGACAATCTCAGGAGATATGATCTTGTTAGTTCACATTGTCTTTAATGAATTATTATGAAGCATTTGAGTGTGATGATAACTAATTGGGATAAAATACCTAATAAGAAATGAATATACGTAACCATGGATTGAATATAGACTTATAACCTGATAAAAAAGTATCATATGTGAAAAATGATGGTAATATATTGGAAAACATTTTAAAAATAATTTTTTCATATTTATATTTTATATATTATCATAACCACTTGTATTTTTTTATTTATTGAAATTGGATAATGAAATTGAAGCTATGAAATTTGTGTATTTAGAAACCACTATGTCTTGTACCCGAATAATATATCATACTTAAATAGTTGATAATCTTATTATATGCCAATTATAATGGAAAATATGAGTTTTATTGTATAACTTAAGTTTGTGAGGATGATATCTTAATTGAAATTAAATCTTGATAATATTAGCTATTTTCACTAGTGAGTGATATTTATCGACAATATTTTAGTGTGTTCTAAAATTTTATTAGGAATATGTGAAACATATAATAATTTTCATTCAGTACTTATTCATTAAAATTTTGGCAACATATATTAAATGATATCAATAAATTTAAAATGTGATTTTTTGATAATGTAAAAAAAGGTCAATTATTGGATAATATAATATTAAGGTATGGATAAATATTAGTTTCAATATACGCCTGATTTTGAGAAAATAAAGGGTTGATTTATTTTTAAAAAATAATTTAGATAGTGTTGATAACCTTGTAATAGATTATTATTTTAATGAAAAATCGATAAATGATATTTTAGTGAATTTTATATTATTTTTTGTATAATTATATATATTTACCAGTGTATAAAAAAATGAACTGGTGGTTTGTAGGGACCCAAAGTTTGACATACATGAACATTAAATTAATTTTGTGGAATAGCTAATACAAAACAAAAATAGACACTAAAGGACCGTAATAGTTCAGTGTCTTTGGAAACTCAGAATATAATCTTCTAATCATGGTGAGAGATCTTCAATATCTCCCATAAAAATCTTCCATTTTTTTCTTACCTAAAACCTTTATTTATATCCTGAGGAAAAGAAAATATAAAAATAGTGTGATAAAATTCTCATTAATGGTAAACATATATAACATAAAACAATCCATAAACATTTGAATGCAAAAACTTGAACATAAAATCTAAACATCAAAATCTTGAGCAAAGACATAAATCTTGGAAGTACGTAAGGAATATATCATAAAGGAACATCAATCATGATAAACATTCCTGGGAATAAATCATTTAATTGTGGGAAACCATTAAGAAAATCGTATGATTTCCATAGTATCCAAGTCATTGCTGCCAAGACCATCTTAGTGGGTAAAGTCTCGTTCTGAATCGAGTTCACTCCTCGTTCCAGTCCTGTATCACTGAACCGGATTAAATTACCATTCAAGCCATGTATATGTCATGAGATATTAATCTTTACCCAATTCATTGTAGGGAGATATAGGTCTCACCCATCTCATAATGAAATCATTCTTTCGTGTGCCACAAAATAAACATACATCATTCATAATAACCCAACAAATAAAATGGGTTTTATAAACATCATCCCATCATAACATAATCCATATAAAAGAAATGGATATCATTTCATCATAATGAAACTAAAACCAGGTAAATAATAGATACATTATACTTGAAACATAAACATAATTAATAATGTCATCTTAGATGGAAAATAGTTTTGATAAAACACTTGAAATGAATTCTTGAGGAAAATATCCTTTCTTCTTCAAAATCATTTTCTTTTCTCAAAATTCCATGACATTTTAAAAGAAAATTATTTTGTTGAAATTATTCATGAAATTTGGTATATTGATCTTCATTTAAATAAGTAGTTATGAAACTGTAAAAATCGTTCATGTCGTATAAGTTAAAAAAACATTCTCCTCATAATTTCAACGGAAAAGTCAAAAAGTACCACGTTTGGTAAACAAAAGAAAGATTTCATCCATAACACAAAGTAAAATTAAAAAAATGGTAATAATTACTTTATACATACATGGAAGAATATTAAACACTTTATGAAAAACATTTTATTGACATGGATGAAAAATATAACCCCAGTAAATACATACATATAATCAATCTCAGATAAAAATTGAGATTGTGAAATTATCCCTTACCTTACGTCCGATATGCTTCGTACGTATCCGAACCTCCTGTATAATTATTTCAATAATGTCATTGTCTTATTACAGAATCATATTCATTATTATGATATCATATATGGTTCACTTATGACTTTATATTACCCGTTCTTTTGTAAATTCCATGTTAAAGCATTGTTTTGGGTAAAATCGTTTCATTTATCGTACGTGTTTCGACATGTTGTTCTTGATATTATTACTTATATCCTGATTTACTTAATTACAGAATGTAAAAAATGATTTATATATAATATATATTCGGTATATAAATATATATGATAGATCGATAAATGGAATGAAATACATCGATCATGGAGACGGTAGGTCGTGCGTACGCATGAACGCTGTTTTCATTTCCTTATTGAATTAAATGGAATTAAGTAAATTAAACATATATGTACATAAATACAGTATCATTATTATGTAATATATTTCATGATTATTTATTATATATACTTTATAATCATACATGAATGGTTAATCATGGAAAATGAATCTCATCACGTTCGTGGAGATGGTAGTCCGTATGTACGCACGAGCGATGATATCATTACCATGATCGTGGAATTGTATTGAAGTGTATGTATAATATTTCATAATCAATATCACTTTAAAATAATCATATATAGTTATTTATTTACACCGGTATACCCATCCAAGTAAGGTGGTGGTGGAAAACATATTACACCACGGCGTGGAGATGGTATTCCGTACATACGCACGCGCGGTGATTTCATTTTCTGTAGGATGAATAGAAGGTGAAATAGGGTTGTTTCATATTTATAATAACATATCAATATATAAGTAATACTGATGTTATTACTTTATAATAAATCAACTAGTGAATATGAATTAGAAGAAGAAAGAAACGTGAAAGAGTCGGTAGAAGAGATTCCGTCTTCCTCGATGCACCTCCTTTAAACTTCTTCTTAGGGCACTAGAGTTGGTCCTTTGAGAATACCAGAGCATCTATGATATAACTAGAGAGGTTTAGAAGAGTATTGTTTAGGGGTTGTACGAACTTCAAGGCTCAAAAGGGTGTGAAGAGAAGAGGGAAGGGGTGCCCTTTTTATAAGGGAGGATAGGGGTACCTTTGGAAAAACTTAAAATATTATTTTATAATAAAGTCATATTCAGTTTATAATAGCTCCAAATTAATTTATTTCGAAGCTAATGTTGGGATGGATCGAAATACTCTGAACCAATCGGTTTTAGACATGTTTAGGTTAGTATTTTAACCTTATCATTTAGATTTAACTCTAAGTTAAATAATTTAACTTTTACCGTGTCATCTTGTTTTCTTACACTATATGGTTAATAAACTTACTATAACAAGCCAAACGAACGCCAAGTTGTTCATTATTAATATATATAACCTTATATAATTCATTTGGCCGAACCTTAGTTTTTTAGAATTATAATAACAATTAATAATATAATATTTTTTTAAAACTATTTTATGTCAATTTTGACATTATTTGGTAATTGATTTTTGTGAAAATCATAACAACATGATTAGTTAGAAAAAAGTTAATTTAATCAATACTATTATGTCATATTAACCTATAAAATTAGTTGAATTCATAAAAAGCCTAAAATTACATTTATTTGGGTATTTATAACATTAATTATATTAATATTTCATTAACAAGGTAATTACTGCATCATCATTGTGTCATAAATAAATTAAATTATTTAATGTATAACAATTATAAATAAAGTACCATTATTTATGAAATCTTTTTATCTTAATAATTAATATTTTACTCGAATTTATCTTATTTATAACCTTATATTAAAAAAAAATAGTTATTAAACTTTGATTTCAACTATTTTAACTCTTCTTTAAATAAAATAATAATAAGTGTCCTAATCTAATCCAAGTGGACCTAAAGGGTGATATTTTATTTATAAGGTTGTTTTTTGTAGAATTACACTTATCCCATTGAATTAGGACATGTTTTAGGGTAATAATAATAACATTTTTACCCTTAAATACCCTATTTACTTTTAACCGTGGTAAATAAAAGTAAAAAGTTACTATTCAAAAAAAAATTATTTTTATCTTATTGAACCAAATTTTACTCCTTAATATTAACCTTGTATCTTGGATTTTAGAAATTCCACTCATAGAAGCGGTAAAATTAAGTTTTATGTAAATTTTCAAATTCTCCTAGGAGGTGGGTAAAAGACGGTGAAAAGTTCAATAAAATTTTTATATATCTAAAATTATTATAAAATGACTCCAATGAATTACATTTAACTTATATAGGTATTATGTATCAATTTTGACCTAAAATAAATTTAAATAAAATAAATAATTATTTAAATAAAAAGTCTGTTTTTAAATAGTAACCCAGTGTTTTCACTATTTATAAAAAATTGAAAGTTTTCAGAAAAATACCAAAAACTCACCCTAGGCTAATTTTGATATTAAGAATCCAAAAATGAAGTCCATTTTGAAAGATAAAAATTATAAAATTTCAAAAATTGGGTATTGCTTACTACACACGCTATCGAAGAAGGTCTTGATTTTGTGTAATGAAAGCCAAGTCAGGGATGCGTGTAGTGAAAGCTTTGTTTGGTGTTGCGTATAAAAAATAAAAAGTTATTTCATTTATACATTAAACAAAATCTATAGTTAATATTGTGTAAAATAATTTCCACAAAATGAACTTTAAATTGTGTGTAACATGAGCCAAGAATAGTGTAGCGTATACTGCAAGATAATAAGGTGTTGCATATAGTACAAGATAATATTGGTGTAGTGTATAATATAAGACATGAAAGAAATTAAAATTAATATATCTCATAAAATATCGGGGTGTTACATTCTACCCCCATTAAAATAAATTTCTCCCTCGAAATTCGTTGGGGTTATAAATGGTTTACTACTTGAAAGTTTCTTTCATAGAAACCCACATTGTAAAAAGGAATACTAAAACTTCATTTTAAACAGGAAAGTTAGAATCATAACAGTTACCCAAAGTAACTCAGCACTGGGTTTCTACATAGAACAACATAGGTGAAAATATGGATATGGAAGAGAAATATAACCATCAACTTCTGATGAAGAGTGGTAGAGGACATGGATATGAAAAATCCAACAATCACAAAGCCATAAATTGTTTGTTATCAAAGGTACCATATAATTCATCAGATATAAGGACACTAGGACAACATTTTTGGTTTTCAAGATTATTTCCCTAAAGTTGAAGAAATTTGAATTAGGAGAAATACTTTCTTTATTTTGGTACAATCTCACCGTTGGTCGTTCCTTGGAAAATTTCCACTTCATCACTTAAAGAAATGAAGTTTAATTTGTCATTCGTGAAGTGTTAGCAGATCATGTGATAGAATGATGGTTCATTACATCTGTCTCAAACAAAAGGCTATCAAAAGTTATCAAGAATACATAAGTCCATCTATAGTGATATTAATCATATATGGTTCCAAAAATGGACTTATACTTCATATATCATACTTCTTAATATAATAAAACTAGTTTCTACTAATCAGGGACTTCTTGTAGGCCAGTGGTAGGTGATAAAGGCCTGTTGCACTTCGGTTGTGGGTTCGATTCCCACAGCCTTGTCTGACGTGATGGGTTGTCGCCCATCCTGCAGGTTGTCCTTTTTCTAAAACTACATTATTATAACATTCCATAAATAATATCGAAAAAAGGTCTAGCCTTAAACAATACTAAATTATGTCCAACATAATACATTCCAATATTTAGGTTTATTCAAATTACTTCTTTCCATGCTCATAGTATAAAGAAAATAATTACTATAAATGTCATCTGTCGAGCATGTGAATACCATCATTTATCTCCCATATATCATATGATATATCTTTTTTGTCAAATTACAAACATGTGAATACCTTAATCATGTATTCTCTTGAAAAATGAATTCCCATTTAACCTTAGTGAAAACATGAATGTTTTTAAAAGTTAACTCTTTCCACGTCCCAAAATTCCAAAAATTCTATATACTCAAACCATAATATCAATTAGTCCTTATATCAGTCATGAGCTCATGAATACTATTAAAAATTTCATTTTCTCCTTATCATATCATCTACTTTCTGAAACAATTGAATTAATGTATGTGGTTACCAGTACCATATAATTATTAAAAACCATAATAAACCAATACATAGATATTCCAATATTCCACAGTACTATAAATTAGATTCCACAACATTATTTTGGAATCCCATTACATAAACACATAATCATTCCACTACATCGTTGTCATACTCAACATCACCAATAGTGATCGCATGTGAATTCTCTTTGTCCTTTGCCTTTAGAGGATTCTCACATCGATCATCATTAACCCTTGAATTAGGGAATTGGTTATTATAATCCCCCATTTCCTTGCACTTGAAGAATTGAAGTGTTGGTGGTGCGTTCTCTACAATATTTTCTTTATTCACATCATTAGCAACCCTTTTTCCATTACTTTGAAACTCAGATGCTCAATGACCTTCTTTCCCACACTTAAAAAATTTTCTAGTCCCTTTATGCCAATCTCCACCATGCTTCTTTCCACACTTTGAGCATAAAGAAACATTCATCTTCTTTTCACCATTATTCTGAGATTTCATCTTGAACTCAATCTTTCGTTTCTTGTCAAAACCATGAGATGGATATGTAACAACAACTTCTATTTCAACCTTGATAGCACAACACACAATTTCTTCATAGCTACTGAAGTCTCTTATAGCTAATTCCCTTCAAAGACTTGGTTTTAAGACACTGAAGAATTGATCAACTTTACTTTCAGGTTGGATGATAAATCCAGTTGCATACCTTGAAAGCCTTGTAAAATTCGCTTCGTATATACCAATAGATTCATCATCCTTTTTCTTAAGCTCAAGAAAATCCTTTTCCATCTTCGTTCGAAGAATACGAGTGAAGTACTTATTGAAAAATAAGTTCTTAAACTCATCTCATTCCATGGATTCAATTTCATCTCGAGGCCTCGTATTCTTAATTAGAGTCCACCATTGATATGCTTCACCTTCTAAACGGTAAATAGACAGGAATGAATTTTTCATGTTCCGAACAGCGAAGTATGGAAAATATCTTTTCAATGGTACTGATCCATTGTTCAACAACAAGTGGATCAGAAGACCCACTGAAAGAAGGTGGACGTTGCCACATGATGGACTCAATAGAATATTGTTCCCTTCTCTGCACATTTGGAAGTCCATAATGATTCATAGCTTGTGTAAGTATAGAAATAAGATTTTTCACTCCATCTCCCATAACATTGGTTTGTTCAGGAGGACAATCATTTCATTGTCCATTACATTGATCAACACAGTTCCTTCGGGTTCCAGCCATCATCTAAAACGCAAAAAGAATAGTGTGAGAGGAAAAAATCATGCTAGAGAAAAAAACATAATAAAGGGGGAGTACCTTCAATATATAACATCTTAGGGTTAATTCTAAGATTTTTACCTTAATTCTAGGACTATAACCTATACTTATACTTAACCTTAGGGACATCCACAGATATACATTAGAAATATCTCTAGGGATCTAACTAAAGTTTTCGCATCCTAGTTTCCAATGGTTAACTAAACCTTTCCTCTGATACCAACTATAGAGACCCAAAGCATTACATACATGGAAATTAAATTATTTTTTTCGGAAAAGATAATATATAAAAAAACAGTCATCAAAGGACCGTAATAGTTTAGTGTCTTTGGAAACTCAGAATATAATCTTATAATCTTGGTGAATGATTTTCAACATATCCCGTAAAGATATTCCTTTTTTTCTTACCTAAAACAATTCTTTATATCCTGGGGAAAATAAAACATAAAAAGGGTGAGATGAAATGCTCAGTAAGGGTAAACATAGAGAACATAAAACAATCCATAAACATTTGAATTCAAAAATGTGAGCATAAAATCTAAACATTAAAATCTTGAGCAAAGACATAAATATTGGATGTACGTAAGGAATATATCAGAAAGGAACATAAATCATGATAAAATAGAATGGGAATAAAACATTTAATTTTGGAAAACCATTAATCACATGGTATGATTTCCATAGTAGCCAAGGCATTGCTGTCAAGACCATCTTAGTGGACAAAGTCCATTTCTGAATCGATTTCACTCCTCGTTCCAGTCCTGTATCACTGAACCGGATTAACTTAAAGTTCCATCCATGTATATCTCATGAGATATAAATCTTTACCCAATTCATTGGAGGGATATATAGGTCCCACCCATCTCATAATGAAATCATTCTTTCATGTGCCACAAAATAAACATACATCAATAATAATAACCCAACGAATAAAATGGGTTTCATAAACATCATCTCATCATAACATAATCCATATAAATGAAATGGATATCATTTCATCATAAGAAAACTAAAACCGTGTAATTAATAGATACATTATACTTGAAACATAAATATAATAAATAATGTCATCTTAGATGGAAAATAGTTTTGATAAAACACTTGAAATGAATTCTTGAGGAAAATATTCATTCTTCTTCAAAATAATTTTCTTTTCTCAAAATTCCATGAAATTTTAAATGAAAAGGATTTTTTTGAAAATATTCATGAAATTTGGTAGAGTAAGCTTCATTTAAATAAGTCGTTATGAATCTGTAAAAATTGTTCATGCCGTATAAGTTAAAAAAACATTCTCCTCGTACTTTCAACTGAAAAGTCAAAAAGTACCACGTATGGTAAACAAAAGAAAGATTACATCCATAACACAAAGTAAAATTCAAAGATGGGTAAACATGACTTTAGACATACATGGAAGAACATTAAACAATTTATGAAAAACATTTTATGGACATGGATGAAAAATATAACCCAAGAAAATACTTACGTATAATCAATCTTAGATAAAAATTGAGATTGCGAAATTATCCTTTACCTTACGTCCGATATGCTTTGTACGTATCCGAGCCTCCTATATAATTATTTAAATAAAGTCATTGACTCATTACAGAACCATATTCATTGTTATGATATCATATATGGTTCACTTATGACTTTATATTACCCGTTCTTTTGTAAATTCCATGTTAAAGTAGCGTTTTGGGTAAAATCGTTTCATTTATCGTATGTGTTTCGACATGTTGTTCTTGATATTATTTCTTATATCATGATTTCCTTAATTACAGATTGTCAAACATGATATATACATAATATATATTCATTATATAAATATATATGATAGATCGATAAACGGAATGAAATACACCGATCATGGAGACGGTAGGTCGTGCGTACGCATGAATGCTATTTTCGTTTCCTTATTGAATTAAATGGAATTAATTAAATGAAACATATATGTACATAAATCCAGTATAATTATTATTTAATATATTTCATGATTATTTATTATGTATACTTTATAATCATACATGAATGGTTAATCCTGGAAAATGAATCTCATCGCGTTCGTGGAGACGGTAGTCCCTACGTACGCACGAGCGATGATATCATTCCCATGATCGTGGAATTGTGTTGAAGTGTATGTATAATATTTCAGAATAAATATCACTTTAAAATAATCATATATAGTTATTTATTTACACTATTTTACCCATCCAAGTAAGGTGGTGGTGGAAAACATATTACACCACGGCGTGGAGACGGTATTCCGTACGTACGCACGCGCAGTGATTTCATTTTCCATAGGATGGATAGAAGGTGAAATAGGGTTGTTTCATATTTATAATAAAATATCAGTATATAAGTAATACTGATGTTATTACTTTATAATAAAACAACTAAAGAAGAGGAAGTAGAAGAAGAAAGAAACTTGAAAGTGTCGGTAGAAGAGATTACCTCTTCCTCGACGCACCTCCTTTAAACTTCTTGTTAGGGCATGAGAGTTGGTCTTTTGAGAAGACCAAAACCTCTATGATATAAATATAGAGGTTTCTAAGATGAATATTTGGGGTTTGGCTGATCTTCAAGGCTCAAAAGGGTGTGAAGAGAAGAGGGAAGGGGTGCCCTTTTTATAAGGGAGGAGAGGGGCACCTTTGGAAAAACATAAAATATTATTATATAACAAAGTCATATTCGGTTTATAGTATCTCAAAATTGATTTATTTCAAAGCTAAAGTGGGGATGTGTCGAAATCCCCTCAACCAATAGGTTTTAGACAAGTTTATGTTACTATTTTAACCTTTTCATTTAGATTTAACTCTAAGTTAAAAAAAATTAACTTTTACCATGTCTTCTTGTTTTCTTACACTATATGGTTAATAAACATACTATAACAAGCCAAAAGAACCCAAACTTGTTCATTATTAATATATATAACCATATCTAAGTCATGTGACCTAACCGTAGATTTTTAAGAACATAATACCAATTAATAATATAATATTTTAAAAAAAACTATTTTATGTCAATTTTGACACTATTTGGTAATTGATTTTTGTGCAAATCATGAAAAATTATTAGTTATAAAAAAGTTAATTTAATAAACAATAACATGTCATATTAACCTATAAAATTATTTTAATTCCTAAAAAGTCTAAAATTACATTTATTTGGGTATTTATAACATCAATTATGTTAATATTTCATTGATAAGGTAATTATTTCATCATCATTATGTCATAAATAAATTAAATTATATAATGTCTAAAAATTTAAAATAAAATTCCATTATTTAGGAAGTAATTTTACCTTTATGATTAATATTTATAGTCGAATTTATCTTATGTATAACTCTATATTAAAAATGTTTTAGTTATTAAACATTGATTTTAACTATTTTAACTCTTCCTTAAATAAATTAATAATAACTGTCCTAATCTAATCCAAGTGGACCTAAAGGGTGATATTTTATTCCTAAGGTTGTTTTTGGTCGAATTACACTTATCCAATATAATTAGGAAACGTGTTAGGGTAATAATAATATCATTTCTACCCTTAATTACCCTATTTACTTTTAACCGTGGTAAATAAAAAAAAGTTACTATTCACAAGAAAAATATTTTTATCATATTGAACCACATTTTACTCCTTGATATTAACCGTGTCTCTTGGATTTTCAAAATTCCACTCATAGAAGCGGTAAAATTAAGTTTTATCTAAATTTTCAAATTCTCCAAGGTGGTGGGTAAAAGACGGTGAAAAGTTCAATAAAATTTTTATATATCTAAAATTATTATAGAATGACTCAAATGAATTATATTGAACTTATATACTTATTATTTATCAATTTTGACATTAAATAAATTTAAATAAAATAAATAATTATTTAAATAAAAAGTCGGTTTTTAAATAGTAACCCAGTGTTTTAACTATTCATCAAAAATTAAAAGTTTTCAGAAAAATACCAAAATTTTACCCTAGACTAATTTCGATATTCCGAATCCAAAAATGAAGTCTATTTTGAAAGGTAAAATTTATAAAATTTCAAAAAATGGGTATTACTATTCATAAAGGCTCATTCATAATAATATTATAATAATATCTCATTTAGTGAAACTTGGTATTGTGTACTACACATGCTATCGAAGAAGGTATTCATTGCATGTAATGCAAGCCAATTCAGGGCTGCGTGTACTGAAATCTCTGTTTGGTGTTGCGTATAACATAATCAAATGTTATTTCATTTATACATTAAAAAAATCTATACTTAATGTTGCATAAAATAATTTCCACAAAACGAACTTGAAATTGTGTGTAACACGAGCAAATAATAGTGTTGCGTATACTGCAAGCTAATACGGTGTTGCATATATCACATGCTAATCTTGGTGTAGTGTATAATAGAAGACATCAAAGAAATGAAAAATAATATATCTCATAAAATCTCAGGGTGTTACATGGTTAGTACAATTTATTATTAAAGATATAGTTAATTTTTGGTAGAATATATAGTTTTGATGTGGTTTAATGTCTGATTCAAATGGTTTTGGGAAAGATATGTTATGTATAATATATGATTGGGGTATGTACGTACTTGGGTATTTGATTGTATGATTGATTAATTTTGTTTTAGGAAAGATATTTAACTTGATATAGCCCAAGAGAGTATTGTATATTTTATATTATGAGTTATATATCAAATAATAAGTATGATAAGAATACCCTCACATACTTTCATCACTAAGTAATTATTAAAATTGGGAGGACACTATTTATTTAAGGGGTAATAATGTCATGAATTGAGGTTTTTTGGACAATTAAATTAATATTATCATCAATATCTTGTGTCATAAGTAACACCAAACTAATGTAACACCAAATGAAAAAAACAATGAAATATTAAAATTACAATAAGAATATTAACATTAGTATATAAAATTATAATAATCAATTAAAAAAATTAAATATTATTATTTTTTTAGTTAATATTTTAAGAACTGTGCTTTTTGAAGAACCCATTAAAAATGTATTTTATTTTACCTTAATAAATTAAATTGATCGTATTTAAAATTTTATTATATAATATTAAGATTTATGAACTAATATGTCAATAAAAAATTATTTATAAACTTATATGAAATGATATTAAGAGAACTTGATTTTTAAAGAATAATTTTTTAAGAAAATTAATTTTTACTTATATACTATATTTTCTTTTAAAATATAAATTTATAGATTTTCTAATTTTGGTTTGAAAAAATTAACTTCATTTTTTATTAAACATTTAAAAATTATCTTAGGATAATTTTTTCATATTTTTATAAAATGATTGATTTTTTAGTTGAATAGTGAAAAATAATAATTTTTTTAATTCTATCACTTTTATAATGTAAAACGATTCTAATTATTTTTTTATAAAAAATTATAAATAAAAATAAACCATTCAAAAATATAATGTTCAATTTTTAAAAACGTTGTTTAAAGTGTTTGAAACATAAGTTGTATTTTACTTTAAAATCTATTTTTTATTTTCTTATATTAAAAATTAATTTTCATCACTTAGAAAAATTGAATATAAAAAATTTATTTAGTATTTTAGAAAAATAATCTCATTTTAATTAATTATTTAAATATAATTTCTATACATAAATGTATGATTAAAAAGATTAATGTTAATGACCATGATTATAGAGAAAGGGTTATTTTCAGAGAATTGTTTTATTAATATAAGTTATTTTTATCTTATCAATTAAATTGATATATATTATATAATTAATTTTATATAATTTTGTAAAAATATATACAAATTTATTACCACTAATTAAATTGATAATTATTTCTAAAAAAATTAAGAAAACTAAATGTAAAAAACAACATTTTCTTATAAAATAGTTTTTCCATATATTAAATGATTTAATTTAGAATTTAATTTTATATTATTTAGGAATTGAATTATATTATATGGATAATAATTTAAGATTTAAAACATTACAATTTTGTAATATATGTTATCATATATTTTTTTAAATTATAAATTAATTTGGAGGAAACAAATTATCGCGGTAAAAATAGAAAAAAGGTGAAATAAAAATAAATGAATAAATCACTTGAATAATGTTTAAAAATGTGTTAAAATGATTGTTAGAGTATTTATAACCCTTATATCACCAAAAAATAAATTATTTCTCACTTTTGGAACCATTAACCCTTGAATATTGTCACTCCATTATGGAAAAAATCATCGGTGTTCACAAAACTGCCCTCATCCTCATGTATAAAAGTGGGAACTTACACCTTATCAAAGTTACATACACCAATAGAAATTTCCCAAAAACCTGGACCAATTTTTTCTCCTCTGAGCCTCTATAATTACCTAAATATACTTATCAACATTATTTTACCTAATCCCTTTATATCCAAATATACTTTAAATAGAAAGTTTAAGAAAAAAAGTGACTATTACTTCATCTTTACCGGTTCCTTCTTAATATTTTTCTTCCAATAATACCCTAACCAGATTAATATAATGAAATTATTATCATTATTATAATTTTTTAAATTATATAAATGTAACAATCATTATTTATTTTTTCCCATTCACTTAGAAAAATAAAATAATTTTAGCCGTGTGTTTGCGCAAAATATATCCTCCACTAAGGGATGTGATTTTTTCCATCACTACTAAACACAAATGAATTAAAATATGTTTTGAGGTAAATAAATTATTTCAATGATAATTTTAATAATATATAAGTATAATATTATACATTATATAAGTTATATTAATAATAAATAGTCATAATAAGCTTAATCACAAAATGTAAACACATCAACGTTCTTTTCCAAATTTGAGTTTATTTTATAAAAACCTATATAGATGTATAAATTTTTATCTAATATTATAATTAAGTTAATAAACCAATTTTTTTTTGGATATTATGATGTTATACTACAACACCATTAACCATGGTCAATATAACAAAAGAGTTGCGTGGAAATTGAAAGAACCGCCTCAAATAACCTAATAAGAAAACTTTGTTTAATAAATAAAAAGCATGTGATATTAAATAGTCCTTAATAGTTAAAACGAATTTGAATAAGGTTATTAATAAGGTTTACCATAAATGTAATTTTGTTATTTGCAAATTTATTTGCATGTGTATAATGAATCTAGGTCAAGTTAAGGGTTTGTGCAATCTCAATTTTCTTCCATTGAGTTATAAACATTATTATTAAACAGTATTATCACATGTTAGATTTATCCTACTAAATTAATAATTTTTATTGTATTTTTTCTTTTTTTAGGTTTCTTCATTTATTACTTATAATCCAATTATAAAATTATTTCACCTAAAGTATTATGTTACATAAAAAGGGTTTCTTGGAATTATTTTTTATTTCTTGAGGCATGCTTCCTTTTATAAAACAATTTATTATTATATTGGTTATATACTACCTATTTTTTAAGTTATATAAAAACATATCTTTTATTTATTGTATTGTTTATTCACTTTTAATATCGTTGTCATTTAAGGTGTTTTGATTTAAATTTTACTCATGTTTTAAGGGTTTCTTTTTCTTAATTTCAAATCCATGAGACATGTTTGATATTCCACACCATTATTTATTTTATATTTTGAATTCATTTCCCCAATTAACATAAATTATAATAAATATATTTCATTTAATGATATTTAAATGTTAATTTCATGGTACCCCTCTTATGTTTTTTTGATTATTAGGATACCATTATCGTAAGGGTTTTTGAAAACTATTTTCTCATTAATTGAGTTATGATTATTAATATTGAACTTATTTCATATAAGTTGGATACATTTTACTCATTAATTGAATTGTTTAGTATTTAATCCTTTTTCTCTAGGGATACTGATTACTCCACGTTAACCACCTTATAAATATCTCTTTTTTCATAAATTAGGATATCTCTATGGGATTTGGTTAACTCGAATTTCCATTCTTTAAGTTAAAATTTTAATCCATAGTCATCATTTATCTATGTTCAGTAAATTCGTTAATTTATGATTTCATAATAAATTTCCACTTTTATCCATTGGGAAAATGATATTTTTAATTAAAATATTCTTCCTCAGTGATTCTTTATCTTATAAATGTACATTTTTTATTAAAAAACATCCTCATCATTAAATATATCTTTCCTCTAACTCCATATTCATTATTTTAAAAAATATTTTCTTCTATTATTTTCATAAAAAAATATTTATTTAATCTAATGACTTCATTATTTTTTTCACAATTTTATAAGATAAATTTTACTACCTCTTTTTGTAGAGTGGGTTTTCAAAAATGGTGTTTCAAAATGTTTAAATGGGTTTTCATCCTATAAAAACAAAGCGTTTTATATTAATCTCTAAAATTCTATTGGAAACCTTTTTAAATTTTCAAGGATCTATTAAATAAGATTATTGTTAAAATTAATAATTTTATCTAATTTTGTAATTTCAAATTTTCAATAATGACAGTTCAATGTGACTGTAACTTCTTATTTTACAATAAATATAAAATCATTTTCTAAAAAATCTTCAATGATTTCAATATCATTTTCTAATTTATCTCTAAATTTTATATTTACATGGAAATTATTAACATTATTCACAATTTAAATGTTCTTATGAAATACTCTTTTTGGTTGAATAAATTCTAGGTATCAAGTGTTGAAATTTTTGATATCAAATTTGGGGATACAAATTTGAAATTATATGAAACCAATTTTATTTACATGGGTTCTTTATTATGTGATGAATAATATTTTTTAATTGGCACACATATGTAAGGATATTGATGGATGTAGTACTATATCATCCTTTCATTTTTCTTTAGAGTTTTTACCTAATTAGGTCAAAAGGATATACAATAGTATTTATACAATTATAAATGGTACAAAAGATGATTTATCCAAATGAAAATGGTTCTTGGGAGGATTTATCCCAAGTTAAAGGGTACACTTGAGTATTTATCACAAGAAAAAGGGTATACAAGTATATTTTTCTCAATTAAAATGGTACATGTGAGGATTTATCCCAAGAAAAAGTGTATATGAGAGGATTTTTATAAAACTAGTGGGTACACATAAGGATTATCCAAAAACAAAGGATATAAAGGTGGATTATAACTAGCCCAAGATGGAATAATAGTGATTATCCCAATCCAACTATGTGATGAATGAATTGATTGCTGGCCTTGATATGTGATTTATATGGTTATTATTTTACCATGTATTATTAATGATGATTTATTATCTATGTTTTATAGGGTAATATCTTATTATGTATCCTAATTATAACTGTATTAATATCTTATTCTCACTTTTATCTTTGATTTCTAACACTTTCATTAACCCTTATTGAGCACTTGATCTCTCCTTATTCTTATGATTCTTTTTTCCTAAGTAATAATAATAAGAAAATTATAAAATGTATATATGACTATATAATGTGGAGAATTTATGGGATATATTGATGACTAGTTATGAATTCAATAGAAACTTATATAGTAGATGAATTCCAATTAGTTGAAAAACATGTGTTGTATTGGTTTATGATTTGTCCTAACTATCGAAAACTCTAAAACTAAAATTTATTGGGAAAGTATTTAATGAAATATATTTTTTATGAAATTTTATTGTGATTACCAAGTAAGTGGAGAATTTTAATAACTATTAAAATGTTTCCTAAAATAATATCATTTTCCATAAAATTATTTTTGGTAACCATTTTTTCCTCTTATCCTTTTTGGGTGTGCTAATTAATTCCCCTGAAAAAAAATTTGACACAAACATAATGAATATAGAATGGATTTCAAAACTTATTAAAAGTTTTGACCAATAAAATATAGTATTATAGAAAAAATATATATCAAATGGAATTATTCATCTTTAGAGAACCCATAGAGGGTTTAAGAAATTATGGGTCATCAGATAGTTATATTAATGTCAATAATGATCATAAAATAACCAAATCACTACTAAATTTCCACCAAGGTAGTCCTCCAATTAATAATTTCTTTAATATTGATATATATAAAGATATCTTTTAGACTTTTATGAAGGTATAAATTAGTAATCCCTTATTTTATTCAATTAAAATTTTCCAAAATATAACGAATTGTCTAAACAAATGTAAAGCCTTAAGAGGAAGTTGATAAGAGGAGAGATGGTCAATAATTTAAGGAATGTTTCTTAAATTATATAAATTTCCCCCTATTAGTTAAAAGTATCCTATAACCTTTATAATTTCTCATATCATAGGTGTGTTTTTGTTTTAATAAGAAATATTATATTCATAGGGCTTAATAAATTCAATTCCCCATTTACTTTACTTTATACTATTGATTACTGAACATAAACCTCATGGTATTATGATCTAGTATATTAATAGAAGAACAAATAAACCAAACAAAGTGATATTATAAGTTATAGAAAGAGTTAAAGATCTATTATTTCTTGTTTATATTTATGTTTTATACAAGGAGTCGGTTAGGTTTTACGCACACCAACGACAAATTTTAGGTGTAATTTTTTTAATAAATAAAAAATCCATCATAAATTTTATAAAGAGTATATCATATTTAGAATTTGGTAGTCAAATATTTATGTTTAATTTTTCTTAACTAAATAAATACATATTGGGCAATCATTTTCTAAAATCCATAATCATTGATTAATTATACACTCAATTATTTCTATAAATTACATGTTGTGAAAAAACATTAAATGATTATGGAAATGAGTTTTTCTTACAGATTAATATATTGTGTATGACTTTCATATTTATTATGTTGATGATGACTTAACTGCTAGAAGTTTTTAATTTGAATCCTCTTTAAATGATTCTTTGCATATTAATTCACTTAAAAATATTTATGATATTTAATTTTTAACCTTATATTAATTTCGTTGAAAATTGTGATAATTCTACATGTAAATATTCAATTTTTTATTTTGAAAAATCTAGAAATAGAAAATTTAGTTCTTTTTATGTCAGACTCATTGAACACATTGATAATGTCGAATATATTTTAAGTAACAATTGTAAAACTTATTATTAGAATTTATTTTCTTATATTAATGAAAATATACTCACTACATGTGTTAACAAGCTAAATTTTTAATGTATGTAAACAACTATTGTAGATTTTGGGTCTTCTTCAATAGATTTATGTGAGGAATTCTAATTGAGTGTCATAAAATCAATGATTATGATGCTTCTAAGTATAGACAAACCTCTATATATAGATATTAAGATATTATCTAAGAACCTTTAATTTTCCTTCTTATATAATAATGGAAAACTAAATTTCATCATTATTAATGTTATTTAATTACAATTATAAACCTAAATATTAGGTTACTTAGAAATAATAATAAAGTATTATGATGTAAATTAGAGAACATGTTTCAAATTAGTCCTTCATTAGGGTAAAAAATTATAATATTTTATTATAGAATATAAATGTATAAGATTATCATGAGATATATAAGACACATTTAGAAATTGTTTAGTACATTACATAATAAAAAATTATATCTATTACACTACCCAAATTTTTATTGCATCAGATCATATAAATAAATTATAAAAATTTTTGTGGTGTGAAAAAATGGTTTTGAAAACATAAAAGTGTATAATGAAAAATTAATACCAATAATTAGAGCATGGGATTTTTAACATGAAAGTTATAGTACTAATAAGTTAATATTACCATATTGAAGATAAATTCTATTATAATTAACTAAATATGTATCTTTTAATAGGTATTATTCTCGTAAATAACTTTTTGGACTGTGTAAAGCATTTACACAAAAATTTAGTACAATTTTAAAATAAAGAGTGTACTCCACACCCCCCATTTCTTTTATAGTTATTCAAATTTAAATAGATAATAGTAATAATAATTATGAATTATTATCACTTTGTGTTAAGGATACATAAAATATCTTTGATATATTAAAATATATCATAATTTAAAGGTTCATTCAAAATATTATCAAGTTTATTTTTTGTTCTAATAAACATGAGAATGATATCTACTTTTTGTGTGATATTTCAAAGAATGTGATATATCATTTCTATGTTCTTATCATGTGAGTGATGTGATATGATCATAGAAAAAAAAATTATCTAGCTTTATCACTAATAAAAAAATTGAGTATGTGTTTTATCCACTACAACTAAGTGCAATAACTTCTAGCCATCATGCATTCATCTCCAATGCTGGAGAGTGAAATTGAGTGTTTTATATTAAAAAACATGAAACTAAAACCTCAAATAAGAAATTATAAGTTCCAAAATTTCTTTTTAGATATATTCTTGATCCAAAAAATTAAATATTAAAATAAATATTAATTGAAAATTAATTATTGTATGATTAGAATAAGACAATCACTGGAGGAAATTTAAGATAGAAGAAAATATTTTTTACTAATTTTATTTATAATTAATTTAAATTATATAATGTTATAAATAATCATAAAGACGAAATAATTCTTGATCAGATATCTATCAAGTAGAGTAATATTTTAATCATTCCTTTGAATAAGTTTTAATCAAGTGGTTTCCCATATGCATCAAGATCTAGTTTAAATAAGGTACCAATCAGAGTGCTTATACTAGATGTATTGTGAAAACAAAATATTTAAGTATATGTATTATACTCTTATGTTGAGTTGAGATTATTCTTATTAGTTTTTAAATTATTTTTAATCCTATAAATAAATTGTTTTCTCCCATCATGATCATCTCCAACTCAATCTGTGTAACTTCTGAGAAAATATCTGTTAATTTTTTTTAATTTGATTAAAAAATAATGTTATTGATATAAATTTTAACAACGATAGTTTATTTAAAAATTATATAGATAAAAAGTGCAGTCTTATCCTTTCCTTTAACAATATTATTTATATTAAAAAAACTAAAAAAATAGTCATTCCTAACTCTTAGACATTGTTTAAGTCTATAATGAGATTTACTTATTTAAAAAAATGTTATGGTAAATATAAATTTTCAAAACTAGGGGGTTTCATCATTAAATTCATTATGAATATATTTTTTAATTAAGGCACTCTTAACATCAATTTTATATAGATTAAAGTTAATATTTCATCCATTACCAAGAGGTATTTGGATGGATTTGATACTATCTACCAAATAACATTTTTCTCCATAATCTATTCCATATTCTTAAGAGTAACCTTTAACAACTAATATTGATTTATTTTAGATGATTGTACAACTTTATTGCATATATTTCAGTAGACCAATTTCACTCTTATAACAAAAAATAATTTTTTTTCTCAACTAGGATTGAAATCATATTTCGTTCAAACTAATTAATCTCTTCTTTCAAGTAGACTATCCAATTTTCATCAAAAAGGTATTTATATGTAGTTTTCAATTTTATATGAGAAAAAATTTCAAGATTATATTCATTTAATAATGAATTTTTGGTATTAACAAGTAAGATAACATCACTAATGACATTGTCAGTAGAAATATTCCTTAGTACTATCTGATTATTAAGTAAAGAGTAATTTTAAACATCATTTAATAAGAAAATAACTTCAATTACACTAAATTATAGAGGTAATAATTATGAAAATATAGTCTCTAGTATGTTAATTTTTGTGTTTATGGGATGTGGTATTCGATAATAAAACATTAGGGGTTTCAAAATCACATTCTAGAAACAAATATTCTATAAATTTTAAGTAAGGATTGATTTCATAAAACTTGATATTCACCATTTCTTAAATAGTTATAATTAACTTTCTAAAAAAATGACGTGCCTTACTATAGGTGGAATTACCGATAATCATTCCTTCATTTCCTATGGATAAATTTTATTAATATTGTCATTATTATTCTAAATTAATAATGATGAGGTTCATATTTTCATACATTTGTTTCTGTAATTAAATTTTTATAATCCCAACATAGTGTTATTTTATGGGTAATTGTCACAGTTTTAGGTTTTACTGGTATTTTGAGCTTAAATGAAAAAATGGCCAATTATGGAATTTTACGTGTTTTAATTAACATCTGTATTTAGAGCATATATTTTTCAATACCTATCCAAATATAATGGTTAATTTTTTATATTATTTCTTGATTTATGGGATAAATATTTTTTTTATTTACCATGATATTATTTGGCTATATAGGGTCC